>JAQQAF010000004.1:49149941-49749941 GCA_029747655.1 Ensete ventricosum
CTTGAGTTGTCTGGTTAAAACTTATATAGATCCAACAAGAGATAATCAATCTTTTCTTAAAATTTTGAGTCAAAGAAGTGCCACACAATTTCAATAATAATATACATGTACCAGGCATTAAAGATGTCCCATCAGTCCAATAGTTGTAAGCACCAATACAAATGTTAGCTCAAATTTCATTTGGTAGATCAATTTACTAATCTTAATTGCTAACAAAACGAGAAGCCCATGATTTATTTAGTATTGAAGAGTGCATGTACTTTATTATAGTTATACTATCATAAAATAATTGATCTGCTGTGTACAATCATGAAAGTTGAGGACATATTGTCATATCAGCTCTGTGCCCCATGCTTGTGATCTAGTACCCACCATGAAAGCCCTACACCACCACACCACAGCTGCATGATATTTTCAACACTGATTTTAGGTGAAAGTAATTTAAGTGATGAAACTAATTATGAAGTTATACTTCACTTCATGAATTTCAATGACATTAAAAAATGAGCTAGTGTAAAAATTTCTAGATGCTATCTGCTACTTCTTATATTTGCTTTCTGAGCCTTATCACCAAATTCTCCAAGTGTATCCTGCATCATCAGTCGTTGCCAATTATCACATAAAAACGAACAACTGGTTGTGACTTATCACTGAATAATAAAAGAATAATTACATGGACCTGACAAGTGAGCATATATATATACAACCTCAAGTACAGTAGAAATTCCTTCTCTTTACCCCAGGAGAAAGCTAACAGATTTTAATGCAATAATCTTTAGAAGAATAAAATTAGGTGGACATTAATCCAAAGCAAACTAACAGTATCATTAATGCATCCAAACTTAACAGTATCATTAGTGCATCCAACATAACGTTGAAGCCATTGTTATTGGAAATTTCAAATAGATAATAAATAAAGAGTGTCATTGTGAAAGTTATTAGTACCAAGTATTGTTATACTTCAAATATACAAAAACAATTTGAGTAATTAAAATTCAAACACAGTCAACAAAACAAGATTATTAATTGCATGTTACCAGAAAATTCCTTCAAAAATATTTGCAACTGTGAAGGAGGATTGTGCAAACACTAGAAGAAGTATCATGTGCGTCCATGCATATTGGCCAAATTGATACTTGTATCTCCTCTTCTTTAATGTAAGAATGAACCACATAAAACCTAACAAAAATATAAAAAACTACGTTAGTTCAAACTTAATACACAACGTTATTGGCTTTCAGATAATAACCAAAATATCACATATCAATGATAAACTTTAGAAAAACAACTATTCTAAATTTATCACACAAGAATGATAGAAACATAGTGTTTTTAAAGAGAAAATGCAATTTTTCTGTGTCTATTAAATCACAAGGTCACTCTCCTATACATGATTCGAACATATAGGACATACAAAATTAACCAACCTGCTATATATAGGAAATAGCATATAAACATCTGATATTTGATAAGCCCATTGACGACCTGATATAACAGTTTATCTGAAGCTACTGTCTTCACAAGCTGTTGGCTAACAAAACGCCCATAAGCAAACAACATTGCAGTGAAGAAAAAATACCTGCACCCATACATCCATGAATAAGTTTGACTCATAAGCCAAGAGGAGAAATATGAAACAATTCATGATGATGACAAGAAAACATGCCATCTTAAGAAATATTTTGAATTCTTGATTGGTACAGCACATACAGATCGGTGTTAATCAGTCCGATAAAGGACCGATATCAGACCATATGGTCTAGTACCAGTCAGGTGCTTTTTTTTTTTGTTGCTTTTCAGTTGGTACAGATCAGTATACCACCTGATAAAATGATAATATGTTGGTCTAATAGATTATCGAAACCAGTACAGGATTGAAATTCAGACCTTGACCACAAGTTCCAACATTATGCCTCACAAAATATTAGGCACATACCAATTCAAAAGTCTGAACCCTGGTAGTTGTCTATCTTCATTAGCTTGTTTCCGCAAGTTGAACAATTCCCGTGCCATAAAAATTTGGATTCCCACAATTAAACCACAAATATAAAGATGTCCCATATAGACAACCAACGAAAATCCAAGCAGCATCCACAAAGATGAATGTGCCCGAACAAACATTGATTTATACTTGTTTTGATCATTGACAAGTAAATTAGCACCACTAGGACCATTGATATCAGGAGTAGCCTGAAAAACAAAAAGAAAAAGAAATAAGACTGACCAGATCTCCTGGTGAAAGAGGATCTCAAATCACAGAAGCATCATTATCCTAATATGAAAAGAAAGGTACAAAGCAGATAGAAACACTTAACAGTTGCATGCTTGCATTAAGACCGAGCACTATAACTGATTCATTTTCATAGAAAAGAGTTTAAGAGAATAGATCTCTAAGTTTCACCCAAGAATACTAGAACACTGACTACTACCTTCTCCTCAAGGCAGGACGATAGAAAAATGATTTGAAGAACAAACTTTTCAAACCAAAGATATTGAGCCAGTGGCTTTTGCAAACTAAATTTTAGATTAACTCATTTATTGTATAAGCTGATGCTAAAATTGTACTATAAACTATAAAGATGACTCACAGTGCTGATTCCTGAAATGTCAAGTGACAATTAGAGAATCAACCACTCCAGAAAACTAAAGAAGTTTCGCAACTGTGAAATAGTGAGCTGGTAATGACAAACTGACACCAACTGGTTGTCAGTACTTTAAGTAACAAACCTCTGTTGAATGCCTACGATGTCGAACCCTGCCTGAATGATTTCGCTGAAGTATGCTCAAGGTGTTCTCTCTCTGCATGTTTGCCATGGTCTTCTATGTATTATCATACCCAAAACTGCAGAAATCAGGTTGAGAAGTACCTGTTCAAAAAGTTGTTTTGCATAATCAATAGAAGAGAAGCAATTGTCTGCCTCATCAACACAATAAAGAAATCAAAATTAAAATCAACATATAGAAAATATTTCAGAAGCCTCTCTCTGCAGTCACATCAACAACAGCACAAACCAATAAACAATCTCTAACTAAACGTCATTTCCAAAAAAAATCCGAGATAGCAACAATTGCAAACAGTTTATTACATGTTTCCAAAAGATGTACTTCAAAGGACGAGCCTTAGTAGTTAGTACAATAGTAAAACTGCTCCTTACAATCTGAATGACCAGACTTTGAGTCAAGAAAACTACCTTTCTATTGGTAGGGACAAGACTACATAAATTGACCCTCATCAAATTTAACTTTGGTGGGAGCCACATGCACTAGGCCCGTGCATTTTATTGATCAATAAAAAAGTGCACTGACAAGCAAAAGGAAAAAAATAACACTAATAACTACATTACTTTATTGAGAAAGAATGTGATGGAGATCCAATAATATAATGAGTATACCCCCCAAAAGATAAGAAAAGAAGATATTGGAATAACACAAAATATTTAAAGTGCAATAAATGAAAGATCCAAGATTACGGTAACACATTGCAGTTCAGTAGCAGGTAGTCTTTGGACCTCAAATTAAACTAATCTAGTCTCTGAAATTTTAAGACACTAGAGCAAAGTAAGTACCAACTAGGAACCGAACCTGAATATTCCAAGTCTAAAAAAAAGCCTAAAAAGTTGAAAAAAAGAAAACAGAGACTTTTTGGTATAGGAACCATACAGCCCTGTACCAGATGGTACCGACCTTATACCAAGCTGTCACGAACGGTCATCACTCAACTGCAACATCTTCGCTCAGCGAACCGTTTATTGCTTTTTCTTATTTATACAGATGTTTGGCAGCTTGTTTTGCCTTGATTTTATGTGTTTTGGCATAAGAAATGGGAGCGAAAACAGTCTAGAATGCTGCAGAACGATCGCTTACTGTGCGGAGCCAAAACTGCCCAAAACAACTCCGTTTTGGGGCATTTTTTGCATGCTGCGGTGATCGCTCTGAGCGGCACGAAATGCTAGTCATCTCAGCACCTTGGAACCCCCTGGGTGGCACCGGGCTGGATGGGGCTTTGGGTATATGTCGGGCATAGGCTTTCATCAACAATTAAACTTGTCTTGCGTCCGATACCTTGGGAACCATCGTTTGTGGACTTGTGACAATTCTTACAACCCTCTAAAGTCTTGTTTCGCTCTCTTTCTCTCTTTTCTCTTTTGCACTCAAGGTGTTCGACGAATTGCTTGTACAACTTCCTTCTTTGCGAGACGTCGGGACTTGTCCGTCACTCGTTTCTAAGCTAATCAACTTCTTCTTTGCAGGTCCTACGGGACTCGCACGGGGTTGCAAGTGGGTTGACCCTTGGCGGACAGATGATGCTTTGGGCGTTTCATAACTTAGGCAATCCCAGCTAAGTTCGGAACAGTAGGCAGGGTTGCTTCACGACTTAGGCAATTTCAGCTAAGTCTTCGGGAGTGCTGCTAGGGTGTCCCGCGGCTTAGGTAAATTCAGCTAAGTCCGTAACAGTGACTCTACCCACTATCTCGGACTTAGCTGGGATTGCCTAAGTCATGAAACGCCCAAAACGTTATCTGTCCGCAAACGAACAGCGAAGAAGATTCGCAACCTCGCCATGGTGAAACATCGTGGTGTAAGATGGGGCAAGTTGGACCCTTGCTCCAAGTAGCCGCAGGTGGGCTGCAAGTGCAAACTCATTCACAAACTGTTGGAGTCGCTCATGAGGAGCGCGACAGTGAACAAGACGAGCATGAAGTCGGGTATTCTCCACGAGCGGAGGAGGCGCCATCTGGACTGCTAATCAGGAAAAAGAGCCACAAGGAGAGACTTACAACAACGAAAACCCGCCTTGATGTTCTTGAAGCGAGCTTGGAGGAACTCTACCAAGGTCAACGAAGGCTCCTTGGGGTAGAGAGCTCATAAGAAGAAGCTGAATCTCGGATTGAGAAAGTTGAATCCCTGGTTGATCGACTGACAGAGGACACCAAAGATTCTGTACGACATCTACACAAAGTTATGGCGGAACTCACGGCTAAGGTGATGGTGTTAACAAGGACTCTTGATGCGGGAGGGAACAATACCCACGCTGCGCCACCACAAAGCTTCAGGGCACCGGAGCCGCATAGCTATGGGGGTGCTAGGGATGCCAAAGAGCTCGAAAATTTTTTGTTCGATATGGAACAGTATTTTCGTGCTACGAGGCTCGATTCTGAAGAAACCAAAGTTGCTATAGCAACAATGTATCTGAATGGAGATGCAAAACTTTGGTGGCGAACCCATTGGGAGGAGATCCAGCAAGGTCGATGTCGAGTGGATACATGGGAAGACTTAAAGCGAGAGTTGAGAACTCAGTTCTTGCCCAATAACACAGAGTTTGTCGCAAGAAGGAAACTGAGACAACTCCGCTAAAGTACATCAATCTGAGACTATGTGAAATAATTTTTAGCACTGATGCTGGATATACAGCACATGTCCGAGAAGGACAAGTTATTCAGCTTCCCCGATAACTCGAAGTCATGGGCACAACAAGAACTACATCGGAGGAATGTCAGCAATTGCAGCCGCAGAAAGACTAACTGACTTTGTTTCTTTAGAGGATTTGAGAAAGAAGAAACAATCTTAAGGAAATCGCCCAACAAAATACTCTCGAGCGAAGGAGTCTAGGGGCGAATAGAAGAAGAAGAATTTTCACAAGGGACCGAGCTCAAAAGCTAAGTCCCAAAGTCTGGTGGATGCTTTTTATGTGGAGGACCGCACATGGTGAGGGAGTGCTCACAAAAGCAGGCGCTCAATGCTTTAGCTGCATCAATATATCCCCATAAGTCGGACAAGGGCAAAGTTGTCACCCTTAGTTCGAGCAGTTCTAAATCCAGTGGCGACAGTGAGGCGTCGCAAGGACCCAGGATGGGAGAAATGCGTTTGTTGAATGTGTTGCGGGGTCAAGTGGGAGAGAACACAAAGGCAAAGCCACCAAAGGTAGGAAGTAGCGAGTTGATATATGTGGACATCAAGCTTAATGGTCGAACAACTCTTGCAATGGTGGACACGGGCACTACCCACAATTTTATTGCCGAGTGTGAAGCTAAGCGACTTGGATTAATCTTATAGAAGAGCCCAAGTCGTATGAAGGTTGTGAACTCGGAGGCCAAGCGGATCTCCGAACGAGTAAAGGGGGTCCCCATCAAGATCGGAACATGGAGCGGGAGCACAAACTTGATGGCAGTGCCATTGGACGACTTCCAAGTGATTCTCGGAATGGAGTTCATACACGCGACGAAGTTGGTGCCAATGTCGTTCCTGAACTTCCTATGTCTAATGGGAGGCGACGATCCCTGTGTGGTGCCAGTTTCTCGAGGAGAAACCAAGGACCCACAACAAATCTCGGCTTTACAATTGAAGAAAAGGGTGCGAAGAAGTGAATCAACCTTTGTAGCTGCTATGAAGCTAGAGACACTTGATGGGGAGGCCATTCAAGAACCTGCTATTGTGGCAAACATCCTGAAGGAGTTCTCAGATGTGATGCCAACAGAGTTACCGAGAACTCTACCACCACGCAAAGGCGTGGATCATCGGATTGAGCTGGAGCCGGGAGTTAAGCCTCCAGTGAGACCACCATACTGTTGTGCACATTCTGCACTCTAATGAACCAACTGTTCAAGGAGTATTTCGTCAAGTTTATGGTCGTCTACTTAGACGATATCGTCGTCTATAGCCAAACACTTGAGGAGCATGTTAACCACCTCCGAACAATTTTCAAAGTTTTCAGGGAGAACATATTGTTCATGAAGAGGGAGAAGTGCTGCTTTGCTCAGATAAAAAATTTATTATTGGGGCATTGAATCGGCAATGGTTCCATCCGAATAGACAAGTCTAAGGTACAAGCTGTGGCAGACTGGCGAATACCAAAAAAGGTGCCAGAATTGAGATCCTTCCTTGGGTTCGTCAACTATTATCCGCGCTTCATAGCTGGATACTCGAAGCGCGCAGCTCCATTGACGGAGTTGCTAAAGAAGGAGCAGTCTTGGAGATGGTCGGACAAATATGAGGCAGCATTCAAGACTTAAAGACTGTTGTGTTAGAGGAACCTGTACTCAGATCATACAGATGCTTCTGATTTTGCTATTAGAGGAGTTCTTATACAAGAGGGTCATCCAGTGGCCTATAAGAGTCGCAAGCTCAACGAGACGGAGCGGCGATATCCTGTGCATGAGAAGGAGATGACAGCGGCGTAGGGGTCTTTCGCAAAGGAATGACATCACAATGCAGATATTGCGCGGGCTTACTTGGAGAAGGCGACCAAAAAGATAAAGAAGTGGCCCGACTTGGGAAGGCGACCACTGGAGTTCAAAGTTGGTGACATAGTGTTGGTGAAGCTCCAACCAGCATCATTCTAGTTCTTTAGGCACAAAATGTACAAAAGATTGGTACATAAGTATGAAGGGTCTTTCCCAATCATCAGCAGGGCAGGCAATGTCTCATACAAGTTGCAACTGCCAGCATGGTTCAGAATTCATATGGTCTTCCATGCGAGCAACTTGAAAGCCTACCACTCAGATCCACAAGACGATTCTCGAAATGTTCCAACTCGACTATCTCCCACCAGAGCTTCCTACGAGAAGCGAGTTGAAACTATTATGGTGGATCGTAAGACAAAGCTACCTAATGGAGCACAGCAAATCGAGTACTTGGTGAAGTGACAAAAGCTTCCTCGAACAGAAGCCAGTTGGGAGTCAGAAGACGCCCTACGACATGAAGAAGCCCGCGTCAAAGCCTACCAACAAGCGTCGACGAGGGCGTCGACAGTTTAAGTGAGGGACAATATCACGAACGGTCATCACTCAACCGCAACATCTTCGCTCAACGAACCGTTTATTGTTTTTTCTTGTTTGTACAGATGTTTGGCAGCTTGTTTTGCCTTGATTTTATATGTTTTGGCATAAGAAATGGCAGCGAATACAGTCTAGAATGCTGCAGAATGATCGCTCACTGCGCGGAGCCAAAACTACCCAAAACAACTCCGTTTTGGGGCATTTTTCACGTGCTGCGGCGATCGCACTAAGCGGCGTGAAATGTCAGCCATCTCAGCACCTTGGAAGCCCCCCCCCCCCCCGGGGTGGCACCGAGCTGGATGAGGCTTCGGGTATATGTCAGGCATAGGCTTTCATTAACAATTGAACTTATCTTGCGTCCGATATCTTGGGAACCGTCGTTTGTGGACTTGCGACCGTTCTTGCAACCCTTTAAAGTCCTGTTTCGCTCTCTTTCTCTCTTTTCTCTGTTGCACTCAAGGTGTTCGACGAATTGCTTGTACAGCTTCCCTCTTTGCGTGACGTCGGGACTTGTCCGTCGTTCGTTTCTAAGCTAATCAACTTTTTCTTTGCAGGTCCTAGGGGACCCGCACGAGGTTGCAAGTGGGCTGACCCTTTGCGGACAGATAATGCTTTGGGTGGTTCATGACTTAGGCAATCCCAGCTAAGTCCGAAATAGTGGGCAAGGTTGCTTCACGACTTAGGTAATTTCAGCTAAGTCTTCAAGAGTGTCGTTAGGGTGCCGCACGGCTTAGGCAAATTCAGCTAAGTCCGTGACAAAGCGGCACAGGGCTTGTACCACCCCATACAGGTCCAGGTGTACCACCTGGTTTACACTGGTCCATGTACCGGTAACCTATGGGATTAGCAGTAAATACTGCTTGTATCGTACCATGCTAGGCAGTATTGCAAACCTTGCACTAGAGGTGGGGCAAGTGAACCCAGTATTTATGGGGATTAGGCATTCATGTATGCGTACAAGTCTAGCTGAATACAGATGCTCAGCGCATCCAACTAAACAACAGCTTAACATTCCTGTTCATAACAGATTTTCAAGAGACGGCCTACCTTAAGAGTAAGGACATCAAAAAACCTGCAAACATTATGACACTGATATCAGAAACTGTTTTGTAACCATCCAAAATATTATGATTGAATCCCAAAATACAAAATTCACAGTTTTTGTGTTTTTCACAGAATCAACGATCCTTGGCGCCAGACTGAGATATTAACTTAATATGAATTGAAAACCCATAAGACTTTCAAGCATCTTACCAAAACTAGAAAAAATGTGGAAAGCACTGACTATTCTATCCATTGGCAGATGCAGTTCCATGTTGCATGGTTGACAACGCTAGTAATTAAAAAGTGCAAGCAGCATGCAGTCATTTGGTCAGTGCATAGGTTATGCGCATAATTTATTTCACAATGTCTTTGAAGCACTTGCAATTTTAAAAAATATAGATTACAAAAATCATAATGAAAACTGAAGCAATGTAGTAGGAAAATGAGGGTGATTACGTGGCATGAATGGAAGCAAAACAGCATTAGGGAGAAGAAACTATGTCAGATAAATTTAAGCACAACCATCAAGACCAAGATGTTACCAAAATCACCACAACCTAAAAACATCAGTGACAACAAAAACAATAACAATATGATGTAAGGTTCAAACTATTTGGATTTGATAACATGGATCTTCTCTTGCCAATAGCTTATGTTGAAATAATATCAAATGTCAAAATGCAAAGCAACAGATCTCTTTCAATATTTCCAATATTTTCCTCTGCTTCTCCTTACACCATTGATCTTAAATACTTGATTCGTCTAACCTGGGCATACACAGACCTGTTTTAGGAAATTGCATACCACCTTAAACAGTTCTTGGTCATTTTCGACAATTACAATACCTTTAATTCGTAATGAATGGAACTATTTCTTAATTATTTTTTTCTCATAACCAAGTCATCCATATCAGCCTCCTTACCTTAGCAACACTAACTTTAAAAATTGTTTCCTTGCCTAGTAAGATGCTAATAAGCTTAGTTCGTGCAATGTAACTGTTCTTGCAACTGAATTTTCCTTTTTAATCCAAATGGAACATGGCAATCAAACAATCCTCTTGATGCTGCTCTCTACTTTAACTATCCCAATGTATCTCCATATATAATGTCTTCAAAAATCTTCCCTCATTATGAATGGTAAATCCAAGATATCTAAATCTTTTAATTTCTGAAACATTTTGTCCATTTATTTTATCTTTACTCTCAATTTTCTCTTTCCATTTGCTTTGGAACTTGAACATGGTTTTATTCCTACTTAGTCCAGTCATTACTTTAATATTTGTCTTCCTAACTCAAGTTTAGTTCAAAATTGACCACATTATTTTCAATCAATTAATACTATAAGCAAACAATGGAAGTTTATCCTAGAAATGTCGAACAAGATCATCCATCGTCAGGAACTACTAGATAGTGAAAAGCCACCCACTATACAAATGTGTTATCACATCGATATAACTACGATATATTCTTTCCTCTTCCAAAACCCACCACATAATATCTCGTAAATACTACTATAATGGTTTCCTATGTCAATGAAAAGTAACAGCGATCACCTTCAGATCTTATTTCTCATAATTTATGGGGAAAAAAGCTTTCCCTCAAAAGGAAAACACTCTTGTTCTGTTCGCTATCCTACATTTATCAGAAACAGAATCTAGATGCACATTCCGCATGAGAAAAAGATAGGTATGACTCCTCGACAGGACAAGGAAAACACTGAATGCACGGGGTACTACGTTACGAGAAACAAGATGGCAAACCCTAAGAACGTAATGTGCGTCGGAAAAATTGATTGTCTAGGCTTGCTGTTTTTTAGCTAACCCAACATCCAGAGAAGCACAAATCCAAATTCTTGCTTCCAATATAAGCCTACAATTCTTGGCGGCAGAACACGTACGTAATTTTGGTCATAGAAGCTTAAATATCAACCTGGATACCTCGGATTCGAGTTGGAACACTCGCATCGTAGAAGCGGAAGCCGAAACCAAGATAGATTGGAGAATAAGTTGGTGTACCTCGTGCGCCTTGTTACGCGGCGGAGACGATTACGGCAACTCCATATCGAGAGGGCTCGAAAAGATTGGAGAGCGAGAGAGGGAGAGAAGGAAACGATGAGGAGGCCGGTGGTTGGTTATACGGCGAAACAGAGCGGTGCGCGAGGTCCGTACATCGAACAACGGGTTCTTAATCCCACGGCCACGATCGCATCAAGAAAACGAGACGGGGAGTAGTCGGAACGGAAGGGCCCTTCCACGATCGCGGAGGGTGATCGCATCAAGAAACGAGGTGCGGTGAAGCAGAGCGGAACCCACGGCTGTGATCGCATCAAGAAAACGATCACGAAGTTTCATGCAGCAAGGAGGGAAGCATTCCTAGTGACAGAATAAACCGTCTTATTACAATTATTTTTATTTATCTTCATATTATTATTACTTGAAGGAAATAATTATTGTAGAATCATAAAAATATTGAATTTTCTTTGATAAATTTTAAGACATATACCATTTTTAATAATAATAGTAATAGTAAGTTGATTGCTCAATAAAAATTTTATTTGTACAATTGACTATTATTCTTATTTTAAATATAATATCATTTATCACAATCCGATCAAATAGGATAACATGAATACAAATAAGTTGATCCCCAGTCAATGTGTCATTGTGTTCAAACTTGAGGATGTGACTTCCATGAACAAGAAGGTCATACAGCATCTCCGTGAATCTCACAAGTGATCTCAATCCAATACTTAATATTTTGTTTCGTGGAGTGAGAACTCAAAAGTCTTCGCTACTGTTTCTTTTTGGGCATTGCCATCTGTCAGGAATCATTCCTACCTCCATTTATGTGTATAAGATCCAAATGCTTTCCATCTTCCACACACCAATACTCTCTCTCTCTCTCTCTCGCTCTGGGGAGCCATGCTGAGGGCTTTAATGGCTGTTGCCATAATGGCAGCAATGGTTGGCTTTGCAAGGGGGAGGAACTTTGTTGTAGGAGCTCCAACAGGTGGATGGGATCGAAGCACTAACTACACTCTTTGGGCTTCAACCAAGACATTCTACCCTGGTGATACATTGAGTAAGTCCTCTTCTATTTCCCTTTCTCCTCATCTTTTCTTCTTCTCCATCTCCTCTTCTTTATAAGGTGTCAGTTCATCATGCGCCGCATTCACTATATGCATATATATATATATATATATGAAGAAAGATGTCACGTCTAAGTAAATGCCGTACGTGCATGCAACTGCAGTAACTTCGCCTGTGTTCTTCTTCTTGGCATGCAGCATTCTTGTATGGATCGAGCCACGACGTGTTGGAGGTGACGAGCGCCGCCTACGGCTCGTGCGGGGCGCCAAGCAATCCAATATCGTCGGACAAAAGCGGGAACACCACCGTCGCGCTGAAGGCCGTAGGGACGCGGTACTTCATCTGCGGGACGGCGGGGCACTGCAGGAGCGGGATGAAGATGGCAGTCAGCATAGCCTCGTCGGGCTCGCCGTCGCTCTCCCCGTTACCGGACTTCCCGCCCGACGGACCCGCCGATCCGCCGTCGCCGCCGTTTCCGCCCTTGTCTCCTTCGCCGCCGGCTCCGACGGGAGCGGCGGGTGGGACCAGCGTGCATGACAAGGTTGCTGCACATCTCCGGATCGGGATCTCGATGATGACGACGATGATGGTGGTGGTGGCGGCGGCGCTTTGAGCTCTGTGGAGAAAGATGGAGAGATAAAAATACACGCCGTTCTACTGGTTTTGGATTAATTTGATTGCTTTCTACATTTGTTCTGATCTCGGGATGAAACGTATTCACAGATTGCAGCCTGGCTTCTCTCTTCTTAGAATTGGTGTCAGACTTGTAGAGTTAGCTTTCGTCCCATGAGTTGAGCAACTCTTAAGTCAACTCAAAGCTTACTGTCACTATATATTACTACAAGCATGTTATCACCTCGTGGTTTTAAAATATAAATATGCTCATCACATGGATATGAATTGCCCAACTCATATCCTCAATGTAGGGTTGCATGTTCATAGCACGTTCTTCACATATATATATATATATATATATGAGCTAAATGATGTCGAAGTATCAAAACAAGGGCACATCTTTGCATGATAAGCTTAGTACTCTTCTAGTATCTATTTGATAGAAAAATCAAGAGTAATCTAAAGAGTTATTTGTCATTGTTTTTTGTTAAAAATAATGAAAAGATCAAATAGCATTCATTAAAGGGAAGAACATGATTCATTGTAATGACTTCAAAGTAGACAATGGAAAAAGAACTCAGCAGTTTGACTTGTGTAGATGCATACAAAACAATCACAGATCAAATGAAAAAAAATCAGCAGCTCAAGTATAATCCCAAAATGCATCAAGTTTCACAATCTTCTTTCCACATTAGTAAATGGGGAATCAAGACAAGATACAGGTAGCACATCAATGACAAATAGAATTGTGTTCCGGCAAAAAAGCCTCCACATAGCACCAGCTACAATAAGCCACTCAGCTTGATCTCCCGGTTGCTTAAGCAACAGGAGAACATTTATCTGCATCCTGTGACGTATCAACATCAGAAGGCGGCATATATTGCCACATCGGGAACCCAGGGAAGCCGATGATCGGGACCATGAGCTTGTGTCCGGCAGCTTGCCCTTGGGCTCCAAAAGGGGTTGGTACTAAAGGTGGCTGAGGCACATAGCTTGATCTTGCATTCATGAGCTTTACTTGCTGCTCCAGATTCTCCTTCTCAGCCTTTAGCTTCTGCTTCTCATCACGAAGCTCGTTCTTCTCAGCCTGCAAGGCAGCACACTCCCATGAATGCGATAGCAACCGAGTTAACTAGAAGATGTAGCCTTCTGTTCTATGAAAATATATTTTAGAAAGAATATTTCAACTGGAGAAAATTGTGATGGGTAATTTCATGCAAAACCTTTTTTTATTTAGATTTTATAGTGAATCCACTAATATGATAAGTCTTAAGAAGACCATACCATGTTACACGGTGGAAGTCAAAAACTTCTTCTTTTCTCTTTTTTTTACCATCAAAAGCACGTACATTATTAAAAACAGCTATGGTTGAATCCTTATCATTAAGCAAGTTTCCAATCCGAACATATAAGACAAATCTTTCTTGAGTGTTTTATTCTTTCTTGTCCACAAGTGTAACATGAAAGAAAGACATACCTTCAATTCTTTTATTTTCTCCTGGAGACTTTCATTTGATTCTTTTAGCTTCTGCGATTCATTGCGCAGTTGAGTCACCAAACGAGCAGCATCACTTAAAATAGCTGCTTTGTCCATCTTTGGTGGGTTCCCAGGATCAAGAAGAGAGCTCAGTTCCAAGAACCTTTCATTGCAAAAGATTGAAACTATGAAGGAGGATAAAACATAATACAAGTGCTAACCATGTACAAATAAGGAAAATTTACCTATCATTTAACCTTTCCCTTCTCATCTTCTCCCTACAGGCTTTGGAGGCTGGATTACTGCAGGATTCTGGTCTGAAACTGCAACCATGAATGATTCAAAATTACAAAAGTGACAACCAAATCTGTCTATAGAATAATACTACAAGGATCCTAAATCTTGATCTTTAAGCACAAGGACTCCAACCGCTTTGCAGAGCCTGGTTCTTTCAGACCATCAGAATTTACAAAGGAGCTATCAATCTCCACACTGGCAAAAGAAAGATTTATGTAAGAAGCTGCAACGGAAAAAAAAAGATAACATAAAGAAGAAGATATAACACAATTTAAACAAAAAAA
Organism: Ensete ventricosum; assembly: GCA_029747655.1. NCBI lineage: Eukaryota > Viridiplantae > Streptophyta > Magnoliopsida > Zingiberales > Musaceae > Ensete > Ensete ventricosum. The sequence continues at coordinate 49,164,522 of JAQQAF010000004.1, forward strand.
TATATCTAAAGAAGCTAGGTAAAACAAAAAAAATAGTACAAATGCAAATTTTCAGTCCGAGATAACAGCTGGTACAAGGTTAACACACATCATAGGGCAAGTAATAGCAAATGCAAATCTTGGTCATATGGGTTTTAGCAAAAAGAATGAGAAGGTTATCATATTGCAAAACTTTTAAATGTCCTAATAATATTTGGATCAAATTAAATGATTTAGCAGAAGTGACCAAATTAATCTTTCATAAAATCAAAACCATGACTCAATGGTTTAGCAGATTTTTGCTCTTGATCAATGCATTAATAAAATGTATGAACCTTAGGAATCGTCATATAAATCACTGATAAAAGAACCGAACCAACGAGTCAGTGATCCTAATAAAAAGCAAATAATATCCAAACATCTAAAGAGAATCATCATGCCTGAATGCTGAATCAGATGCTAGATGGCTTGGCCTTTAAGATGACAGAATTCATTTATTGCATAATGGAGGTAGGATCACATACAGGGACCAGGAAAAGTGGAAAAAGATCATGAAAATATGGAAGAGATGAGCTGATCATATGGTGTGGGAAAATCAGAGATTTTGATGGTTCTTTCACAACATCAGAGAGGTTTTCTTTTTCTTGAATACATCAAAGGAAATTTCGACATTAGTTTCATCCCAAAAAGTTGGTCATCCTCCTCATTCAATCATTGTGAGATAAATGCATTTAGACGGTTGTCTAAATGCATTTTGCACCCAATTGAAGCCACAAGGATCTTCATGCAAAAAATGTAGTTAATCGCAACAAATATGAAAAGGAAAAGATATCAAAACAAGAAGTCAAAATATTACAGCAAAAAGAGTTCTCCAACAATATTTCAGTAAGGATATGCAAAGATAAAAGGTGTTTCAAGCACAACCACTAGAAGCCCACTTGATAAACTTAACCTTAGAACATGAACTGATTATTTCCAATATGTCACCTACTGCCATATCTTGAGCTTTAGATAATTATGTCCCAATAAAACAAAAGTGCTACAGTTTAGTCTGGGATGAAAGCTGAAGGGAAAACAAAATTTTGACCATTTGTTTACTTAAGAAAATTAACATTACTATGAGGCAAGATAGACCATTTTGCCCACACTTTAGCCGATGCATCAACATAACTCATCGTAGATAATTCTGCAAGAATATTTGCCCAAAGGAATAAGATAACCATCCAATTGAAAACTTCCTTCTTGAAGACTACGCTATGTCACCATAAACTCATATAAAGATTTCACATAGTTAAGCTTGTCGCTCTGCAGCACTTACTCGCTTTCTACTAATCAGAAACAGAGATCCAAGTAAGCTTTGGCATAGCTTCAAAAGATTAAAGTATGCCTTATTTCTTTTGTTGTAAGTGATGCAAACTAAGTTTTTCAATAACATTCCAATGCTGAGAAATGACATACTATACATATTGCAGATCCCTAAAAGGGTTTTGATATTTCAAGATTCATGCATGGAGCACCCAATTGAAGCCAAAAGAAACTCCACGCCAAGAACATAGTTAACTGCTACAAATATGACTAAGAAAAGAGATTAAAACAGGATGTCAAAATATTAAGAAGAAGATTCACCAACAGTGCCTCGGTAAGGATATGCAAAGATAAATGTGTTTCAAACAACCAATATAAGCCCACTCGGCAAACTTAACCTTAGAACATGAACAGCTTCTTTCCAATATGTCTCCTGTTATCAGATCTTGAGCTTTAGATAGTTATGTACCAACAGAAACGAAAAATCTTGGTAAAGTTTAGTCTGAGATGAAAGCTGAAACAAAAAAATAAAAAAAATTGAGCATTTGTTATTTAAGATTATTAACAATATTATGAGGCATGAAAGACCACCCTACCCACACTTAAGCTGATGCATCAATAGAACTCATTGTACACAGCTTTGCAAAAATATTTGCCCCAAGGAATAAAATAGTGATCCAATTAAAGACTTCGTTCTCGATAATTAAGCTAAGTTACCATAGAATCAGATAAAGCTTTCACATAGTTAAGCTTGTCACTCTCCAGAACCTAGCCACTTTTTAATAAACTCCAAGCCAGCTTTGGCATGGATCACAGCTTCAAAAGATTGAGAGTATATCTTTGCTCAATGTCACCAGATACTGAGCCTTGACCGCGTGGGTTGGATTCCAATTGGATCGACAATTAAAGATGTAAAACCAACACTAATCTCTGTTTGATTAAACACCATGTTTATTCTATTCTCCAGATGAGACAAAATATGTGCTTTGGAGTTCCATTATGAGTTTTCATGCAAGGACTTTTCATTCATACAAAAATTTTATTTTCATCATCGGAGGGAAGTTATCAGTCGGATTGAAATTAACATTCGAGACTTTTAATCATGTCCAAAACTCCTCTTCAGTGTGCTATATATATATTAGGACAATCATATTCCTTCAGACATACCATGGTCACTTCCTTGATCCTAGATAGGAACATAAAATGGAGGAAAAGAATTATAGTCAAAAAAATTGTGGTTCGTAATCACAAATAGGAAATAATTTCTCTAACCATACTAACATAAATTTGGAACTCATGAAAAGCACCAAGAAAGAATTTTCAATGGATAAATTATCTCATCCTGCACCATTAAAGATCAAATATTATGGTCAATCTACTACGCCTTACATAATAACAAGTGCACTGCAAATTGATATCATTTCTACCAAAACACATCTTGCTTAGCACCGGCATATTTAGATGAGAAGGAGAAACAAAAAGGTTCTAGAACAGCATATTATCCTAGACCACAGTAAGAAACCTAGGTTCTAACCAGTACCATACCATCAAACTTGTTTGCAATCAAATAAAAACATAGTGAAAGATCGATCAGAATGATGAAGCAGGTCGGACCGTGCATAATCGTTGGTAAATTGATTAAAGTCTATTCTCAGACCACAATAAATTCTAGCAAGCAACTACAAATGATTTTCCCACAAAACTTACATGGTTCTCATAATACATGTGTCCAAATTATTTACAATAAGCACGAGTGAGTCTATAATCCGAAAACATGCAACTAACACAGACAAACTTCTATAAAGGATTAAAAATGACCATTCGAAGTAGAGTCGGGACGCTTAGTAGCAGCATCAAGCACTAAATTAAAGAAATCCCTAATCGACCAAACAAGAAAAGGAAAAATCAGATTTTTCGAAGCTAAAAAGGAGGGGACCCAACACGCGAAGAGATCGAGCAACGGGTGGACAAAAAGAACCTCTAGAACCCGCTTCAAATTACCTGATACTGGAGGCAGGGTCGAAGCCCTGAGGATTCCAACAGATATCGGCCCCGGCATCGGGGATGGTGTCGATCAGCGAGCAATCCAAGAACCAATTAGGGTTTTCGGCGGAGCCCATTCTCCAAGCCGTAGCCAGCAACCTAAACTTCTCCGGCCGGGAGCCGAGGGAGAAATTCGATATCGATCCGCCGTCGGGCCAATTATTCGCGGCCCTTTTACTTCGTCGTCGTCGTCTTGTGGTCTAAGAAGAAAGGAGTTTTCTTTATTTAGGGCTCGTTTAGAGCGAGGATTGGGTGGGGGATTACGTGGCCGACGGAGTTCCGCGGAACCCTATCCAATAGGATTTCTGGGCCCACCGCCCACCATATGCCATGGAATAAACAACCAGATGGAATCGACTTTTTTTCGTGGTGGCAAATAAATATTACCAAAATGAGATAATAATTGTTGAGCGATTGTGCAGGAAAATATTTTTTTTAGTTCTTCCGGATGATACAGCTTTTTAAAATTTTTAAATCATTATCTCCTATTTTTAATATCCGAAAATACCTTTTTTTTCCTGAATCTAAAATGTTTTCCTCTAACTTCAATTGTATTTTGTGGATTGGTTTTTTATCCATAAAATATTATAGTGTTTTAAAAACACTGTATAGTATACTAAAAACATTATATAATATTTTTAAAGAATATATAATATAATATTTTTTATTTAAAAATATTATATAATGTTTTTCTGTGCCACAGAATTTTTTAAACAAAAATATTATATAGAATTTTTAAAAAAAATATGCAGCTTTTTTGGAATTTGACAAAAAAATTTACATAACAGGAAAATCTTTTGGATTTGGACGAAAAACAAAATGCTACGAAAAGCTTTTGAAAAAAAAAAAATTTAAAAATAGAATATAATGATTTGAAATTTTTGAAAAGAGTATCATCCAAAAAAAACTCAAAGTTGATTTGAAAATCTTTTGCCATTCACTTGCTTTATGACAAATCTTTCTTCTTTTGGGCAAAAAGATGACGTTGGCAGAATGAATGACATCACGATGACAAAGAATACAGCAATAATTGCCATCTATGATTCCATCATGTAGAGTTATAAACCAAAGGAACATCAAATGAGGGAACAATTGCCGACTTGCTCTATAACAATTCTTTCTACTTTTGGGCCACATAGCATGACTTTAACAGAACAATAATAGTCAATCATGTCGACCAAAACATGGTTGAAAACAATATCTCGAGTTAAAAGTTGATGTTAGCAAACACACACGTACACACTCGAATCTGCCAACAACCTCAACTTTCACATGCTACAAACCCAACCCACACCAGACGATCAATTGCAATCCCTTAGTGTACAGACTTACAGTGACAATGTCGGATCCGTATTGATCATTAAATAATCACGATAATGAGGGGTTATCGAAGGCGACCAGAGGCCTCAGCCGTAGCTCAATCGAGAATCCAAGAGAGGCCGGGACTGGGTCTGTCGTCGGGGAATGCCAATTTCGCATGAGTTAACCCTGGCGGCGAAACGAAGTGAGCAGATGGACTCCCCGGCTGAGGATGACTCCGGCGAGATATTGACGAACATTAGTGTCTTCGAGTCTCCACCAAGACAAGGCTATATTGCACACAAAGCAATTTGATAGTTAACAGGCATAAAAGATCGAAAGGATTGTGAGAAGGACATGCAAACCCGGAGGAACATTGCATACCTGCAGAAGATACGTTAGCTTGGAGTTCCTAAATGGAACATGGTCTTCTTTCTTGGCGATCGCAGCGATTACATCACTCAAGGCAGATAAACTTTTATTGATTGCCTACGTTAAAGTGGGCAAAAGCAATTCAGCGAACAGCTTCATAAATCACACACCATTGTTTAGTTGGAGTAATACTACCTGTGTTTCTTTTAGGCGATCTCCAGTGGCACCACTTCTTGCTAGCCGTTCGCTTCCAGCGAGATCTATTAGGTTTAGGACGCCTTGAACCTGTTGTTCTGTGCTCTGGAATTAAATCACAAGAATTTATGTCAGATGGCAAAACAAATTAAGCAATATCAAGATCAATCGGCTGATCACCTCATTGACACCAAATATACGCAACGTGAAGACAAAATGACTTCTCGAGGACTGTTCGTTCATGTGTGTCCTACCCACAGATCTAGCCAAGGAATTCAACAGTCTATTAGTATGCTGGCAAATTATTTCATTGAAATAGATATGACATAAAACAGATATAGATCCATATTGATGTAAGTGAACACAAGCCAGTATGGAAGACAGATAATCTCATGCTTCCAATACCACTCTTCTTTGATAGTTCTGATATGGTTGATAAGTTTGATGCAGCAATCTTCATTTTGTAGCTTAAAATATGTTTGCATTTAATTATAAACCGAAAAACTAACACCACATAGAGATTAGTTAACCTCCAAAGTTCAAAGTTAGTTATCCTCAGATTTGCATGTAGACAATATGAGATTTACCGCTGCTTCCAAAGCTATATTGTGGGAAAAGATCAAGCCTAATCCTAACAGTAAATAGTTCTGTGCAGATATTCACAAAACAATATTGAAAAAAGTTGAAGCTATCAAGTCCATTAAATCACTGCTGAAAAAAAAAAACTGGACAGAAAAATGACTAATGGTTACCTGCTCTGTGCAGCCTGTTGTAGGAGGAAAGACACCTCGTTGATACTGCATACATCTACGATGGTAAGGTCAGATACAATTGTATTGCCGCCAGAATCATGCTTGATTGAATACTGTTTGTTAACAGCAGCATTTGTCTCTAGGCTGCTTAGCCGACCTGGTGATAACAAGTCACGAATTGCCTCATTGTAAATCTCCAGCATGGAAGCCTGCAAAAATAGATGGGGAATAAGCAAACCGAATGTAATATGATAAGGCAAACTATTAAAAACAGAAGTTTACCTGCATTTTGTACTTCCAACCTTGACATTGTAATGATAAGCTAGTTTCAAACACCTGCTCCAAAGAACGTGGTATAAGCCCTTTTTGTTCTCCAATTTCTGGGTTCCCCATCATAGTGAATGTTTTACCAGAACCAGTTTGCCCATAGGCAAAAATGCAAACCTGCCATTTGTGATAGTAAGTATTTTAGATAAACAATCAACCCAAAAAATGGCAAGATCTAATAATACCTATCCCATACATACAACAAACTTGCAAGAGTAAGGTGATTTAATTCTTACAAGCATTAGCTAGCCAAATGAATGAAACAGAATAGGCAGAAAGTTTAGTTAAACAGTATGTCAACAGACAATGCATAGAGAGCAAAAGATTACCCTTGAAATGTTGGAAGAAGATTTACAAGGTATAATAGGACAATTACAACACTGAATTGGGGGTGATGCAGCAAGAAAAGGTGGCATTTTCAGTTATAAACATAAAAATAAAAAATCAAATGATTAGTTAAACCACCTTGTACCCATCGAGTGCACTCTGCACCAGCTGTGAGATTTCAAAAAACACATCTTCTTGTGAAGCTTCATGATTGAATACTTTATCAAAAGTGAAAGAGTATTTCTGAGCTGCTAACACAATTGATATGGTCAGTGTCTCAAGATACTAGCAATAGTTATTAAACATTAGGATAATCTAAATATAGTATCTAAAAGGACTGATCCAGAAACATATCCATACTATTATGCATCAAGTCGATGCCCCGGCCTGCAGTTTCCATTGAGGTTGGATAAGAAACTACGGCTCCATCTGTGCCACTAGAATCATTGTCAGGTAAAACTGGGCGAACCCTACAGAAGACTCGAATATTTCCCTTGAGTTCCTGCAACAGCACACAGTATTAACATCCAAAACATTTTGTATATTTGATATAAGAAAACTAAAAGTACCAGTATAGTATTATGCAGTTTTTTTCGCAATTTCTCGGCTTCCAGAATTTGAAACTCAGCTTCCACAAGACGATTTTGCAAGTCATTTACAGTTTTCTTTTGTTCTTCGTATTCAGACATTGTTTCAGTAGCTGTCATATCAGCTTGCTAGAATAAAATAATTAAAAAAAGTCAAGACTGGATATTTGCAGCATTACAGAGTGAAGAGAAGTAGAAAAGAACTACTCTTTTTGTCAAACATAAATGCATTAAAAACAATGTCAAATAAAGGCATAAGCCAGATGACCAAATGAATGACTACTACCAACCTTCAGTTTCTCATTTGAAGCAGCAAGCTGGTGCTGCAATAGCCGTATTTGTTCCCTTTGGGAAGCACAGGTCTCCTACATATTGTTATGAACAAAATAAGTGTTGTACACGAGTAACGAAAAATTTATTACAGCTAAGGTGCAAACAAACCTCAAGTGCAATTGTTTTTGTAGTTATCATATCCAAATCTTTTGAGGACTTTCCAGTAATTTCTTTAAACTTGGCAACTTCTTGAGTCAAAGTCTGAATGTGTTCCAGTGAATGATCACGATCATCCCTTACTTGCAGCAGTTCACTTCTCAAGCAACTTATTTCTTTCGTTAGATCCTCTTTCTGTTTAACTGCCACTTGCTGAGATGACTGGCACAACAACCAAGTTACTGTGTCATGTAAGGAGAGATGGCACTAAGAGAAAAATATTGCAAAATACTCAAGCTTGTCAAATAAGTTGCAGAAAAAAAAATCAAATGTAATCAAGTTTCTAACTAATACTATTTCTCATGACAAAAACCCTAGACCCAAGAACAGCTGGAAGTTTATCCAACAAAATGCATAAATTGCAACCAAAGCAGATCAAACCCATAGTGTCTCATGGGCCAGCATCTCTACCAAGCAGGTGCCTTTGTGTATCTCAATTTCATGTATTTAAGACATATAGCATGTGTTCACATCATGGAATTAAGAAAAAAAATGCTAGCATAACATTCCAGTAAGCCTCCTTAAGATGTAGCAAAGATCATATTAAGATCCTGCCGTCGATGAAAATTTGATGTTAAAAATGATGAGTTTGATATGTGGGCAAGACATTAAGTTACTAATAGATCATTCAAAATTGAAGAAATTGGAATCAATTAATATTATAATAAAGCACTAGAAATGCTGCTGTACCCCATTTAGTCTCAGATCAGATATGAGAGACTAATCCAATTAGTTTATAGGATTAGTATAACATCCTTTATCAACCCCACACAAGAAGCAGGCAAAGGCTAACATTGGCTTATAAGGGTCTGATTAGTATACTATTATCAATTTCAGCCTAAGCATTTTGATCAGGTCAAACGAAATTGATGGGTCAATTAACCCATCAGGCTCGGGTAATGACATGTAGTATCAAAATCGACCTACTATTTGCGCATAGTGAGAATGCTCGAGTAGGAAAGGGCTACTCATGAATGGAGTCAAGGACTTATCATATCATGGAGCCACCACTGGGCTACACCTCACATGCACCATGCTAGGGTTTGATCTAAGCATTTTGGTGAGTGACTTAGACCAAACAAAATTAATAGGCCAGTTAACCCATTAGGCTCAAGTCATGATAATTAGTATGGGTCTACAATAATTAATTTGGACTTAAACATTTAAGTAATGTGGTTCTTGCTTATCAAGTGCATAGATCAGTTATCCAATCATTGTGAATCATGACAAGTGATATCATAATAGACTATCAAGCACAGTGAGAGATATTAGTGAGAAAGGCATACATGCGTATATGACGAGATATATCCAATCATCATGGATCATGACAAGTGTTTGATTCATACCAAGACATTAAGTCTTAATTGGAGAAAGATAACACCTCGATTTAGATAATACTAGACATATCAAGCCATTTAAACTTATAAGCCAATTAAATTAAGCATTTTGGACCATATGATACTAGACCTAAAAAGTTAATGAAACAGTTATCTCATTATGTTGGATCAATCATATTACATTGCATAAGAAAACTTGATGAAATAGCAAATAAATGGGAGCCAAAAACCAAAAGTAACTTTATTTTATTAAAATATAACTAAATAAACAAAATAAAAACTTGTGAACCATAAAAACATAACTAAGAATACTTTTTTGGCTTGATTTCATAAAAATAATAATAATAAATCAACCCAACTGCTAGTGAAATAAAAAGGATTATAGAATGCATGTCAAACATATAAAGACTGATAAACATGAAGGCACATACTAAAAAACAAATGGCTACTTTCATATTTTCTTTATGAACTTTGATCTTTAAGGCTGGTCCAACACAACAGGTTTGCAATTGAAGAAAAAAGAAATAACCACTTCTGCCATAACAACGAGCAAAAAAGAAATAACCACTTCTGCCATAACAACGAGCCTACATGATGAGTATGTGCTGAGGTAGAACATTTAAATGAAAATTCTAATCAAATATGGTGCATTCTGCTTCGCCCATAAACAACTAGATTAAGATTTGACTTCAAAGAGAACCCATACGAATTCCATAAAAACACACACATGCACGCATGCATGCAAGCATGAGGTAGCAGCCAACAGTATGCAGAAAGACATCCTCTGTCCCGGTTATTTCAAATAGAACCAAGCAAACAAACACCTAAATTCATTTGAACCACAAATATGAAAATTCCACATAAACACATGACAAAACAAGAAAACAATAATAAGACTCACCCTAGAAGAATCCAACTGACTTTTGAGTGAATTTATGTGATCCCTTAGACCAGATAAGTTTTCCATTATAGCACTCTTCTCATTCTGCAACCTTGAGATGGTCTCACCATTTTGCAAAGCATCAGCTTGAAGATTGCTGTTGTACAACTGCAAACTGGTATTGTATTCCTGCAATCTCTTATTATTGTCTTGGACGATTTTTAACTGGCATGGAAACGATAATGGTTAAAATGGGTCTTCATGAAAAGTATGGCAAGTCCAACTTGAGTAATTAACTACCTGATCATTAAGCCGACCAGTCTCTTGGCTGACTCTTTCAAGGTCTTGAGACACAGCTGCACGTGAACTTTCAATAGTAATTCGTGCATCCCTTTCATCCTCATAAGTTTTAATGGCAGCCTGCATTGCTTCAGAAGATCCAATCACACAAACAGGCACTAATCAAATATTAGGATTATACTTCTAAAAGCTCGCACCAGTTTATCTGCTTCTTCCTTTTTAAATCTCTCCTGCAATGATTCACACTCTCTCTTTAACTCCTCGATTGTTGCCTCCAGCTCAGTTACTTTTGCCCTCATCTGGTTCTCTGCAGACAAGATGGTACCAAGTCTTAAGCTGGAAACAGCATAATCACTCAACCATTTCAACCGAGAAGCAAAATTTTCAGTCAATCTAAAGACAAAGTCCATACATGCTTGATCCTGATGACCATAATTCTCTGTTACATCTATGATGTCAGTTCTTTTTTACCCATGTAAACAGCAAAACAAAGAAATTACCAATATCACTGTGTCTATTCTCTTCAGCTGCCATCAAATTTCTGAGATTTTCCTGCTCAGCCAAGTACTTATCTTCAAGATCCATGTACCATCTAATGCAAACCCTAAGCTTTTTAATGTACTCCATCATCTGCTCACTTTTCCCCTGCAAATCAATGAAACACGTCCCAAACAATAAGCACAAAAGCTCCATGCAATTGTGAACATAAAATTGGTCCCCGATGAGTCAAGACTACGTCGTTCACCTTATAATCATTCTTGTTCTTCCCCTTCATCTTCTCACCCAGCAGCCTCTCCACATCCTCCCTCGACTCGAACTCAACCGCGGCGACGTTCCCGCCGTCGGACCCTTCAGCGGGGGCCACTTGATCACGGTGCCCGACAGGATCAGGGCCAGCGTTGACGATGGAGAGCACCTGCCGCGCGCGGTCGTTAGGAGACGCCCCCGTCTTGGCCGCCACGACCCGACGCCGTTTGTCGAGAGACGCCTCATCCACATTCTCCTTTCTCTGCAAGAACCAAAGAAGTGGAATCATTCAGGAACCCTACATCCATGCGGGAGCCGGAGCAGAGACGACCTTGGCACGCGAGGGGCTCCGAGGGGGGAGAGGGGGCTTGCAGGGGACTCGGGACGACATGAATTCGAGAGGGATTGAGGGCTCCAAGCCGGCGGGGAAAGGGGGAAGGGCCGGGTTTTGCTCCCTTTCTTCCTTCCCGAACTCGGTCGATGTCGAAATGGGGGGAGGGAGAAAGGGTTTGGAGAAATTTGAAATGGTCTCGGGGCGGGCTTAGCACGAAAATTTTCGTGGACAAAATTTCAATTGTACCCTTCGATCTCAAATTACTTTTCACATATGCCCTTGTACAGAGTTTTAATTGTTCGTTCTTAAGCAGATGAGATGACAAAAAGCATAATGACATATTGCAAAAATATATATTAATTTTTCTTTTTCCAAAGTATACCCTTGCCGTCACAGCATTGTGACCACGTTAGATTAGACACGGTTTATTGTTGTTGTTGTTGTTTTATTATTATTATTATTATTATATGATTTTGTACATTTTTTGTATTTAATGCTCATATGTCAATTATCTTTTTTTATAATCTATATATTTTTAAAATAAATCAAATTTACATTAGCTAAAAGTCAATAGTAGGCTCTCCCAACACTAACAATCATATCAGAAAATATTTTTTGTTCTTACAAAACTAACAGCCTTATGAGCTATTTCTTAGGGATGTAATAACACTTTATAATTCTTAACTTCGTTTGTAACACTCTAATAAGATTAAATCAGAAATAATGTTGGACTATGGTATTAGTAGTATTGTGTTTAAATTTGTATTTTTTTTATGGGTATATGATTCCATATATTTTTTTATTAATGTTCTTATAAAAACTCCCTTTTCTTTATAATAAAATTCTATTAGCTAACGATGATCATTGTGTTTTTTAGGGTTGATAAATATTTTTATAACTCCTAATTATATTCAAATTAGTTGATATATTCTTATAAATACATATTGAATCTCAAGGTTTTAGTAAAAGGAAGAGACATGAAACTTTGGCTACTCCTGATAGTGATCTCTAGGGTTTCTAAAGAGGGTTGAGACGAAAAAAATATTTAAGTTTATATAAAATATATATAAAGAGAATTGTAGTATAATAGTGATAAGTCAAGGGTATTGCAATTGATCTAATATATTGAAGAATTTAATCTTTTTTTCATGAATGCAAATGAGAGCTATGATTTCAAATCACGTTAAATGTGTTGATTTCTAGCATATACTTTTGATTGTTAATCTCTGTGATATTTTTATTATTTATAAAGTTCTTCACCCTCCCCCAACAAGTGGTATAAGAGCTGAAAAGATTCAATAATCATATATTCAATAAGGATATTATCGATTATTTATATTGATTTTATTGTGAGACAAATGAAATAAATAATTTATCCTGTATCTGATGAGGGTGAAAAATCTTTTTATTCAACAAAGTATAGCAAAAATATTGAAGGAATGAGTAGGTAAACTAAAAAAGATTAATGATGAAGATCTAAAAGAACTTAAAGTAAAATGCATAAGTACTATTTATCTTTGTATTACCGATTATATTATTAATATTGCTATTGATAATGACTCCACAGTACTTATTTGAGATTAAAAAAAAAATATTTGACTAAAAGTTTAACTAGCAAGTTATATTTGAAGCAAAAATTTTATGTGTTGAGGATGAAGGTAAGATTTGATGTAGTATTTGAACATATTCAAAAGAATAATGGATCAAACGGTAATATGAAGATTAATGAAAGATATAATGCATTGTTGCTTTTTAAATTGCTTGTCAACTCCTATGCAATATCGTGGAGATATATTATGTATAAAAATATATACCAACTCTGGAATTAGCAGAAAGATAAGTATATGAATATGGATTATGGTAGCGATGATGAAATTTTTTTAATAAGAGTGATTCTTGTTGTAGTAGATAAAAAATCATATATATTTAATTTTATGATGCAAAAATTATAGACATATTAGATGAAATTATTTAGAGATAAAAAAACCAAAAATAAGATATTGGAGAGTGCTATAATAATAATAGAGATGTACTCATAATATCTAAATATGATCAAATGCATTATCTATTATCGTCTTTACGAAATAGATAACCCTACGCCAACAATCTCCATATCAATGACCCTCAAGACCTTCCTTTATCAACTATCTTTACGAAGGTGTGAATGACAACAAACCATAGGTGTTAAGGAGAGGGAGATCGGTGCAACAATAGTATTATCATGCGAGTGATCAATGAAGATGATTATAGTAACAAGATGGAGGTGACGATCAACTACACCCATCCAGAACATAATTATGTTTATATGTAATATTCCTCAGTGTTATTACCAAACAATCACCTTCACATCCACATGGAACTTTGCTATTCGACATACTTCAACGGAGGAATCAGATACTTCAACGGAGGAATCCGATTCTTAAGTACCTTCACATCCACATGGAACTTTGTTGGATTTTGGTGTCATGGACGAGGGTTAGTATGGCATGATTCAGCCCATGTGCAGAAAGGTCGATCTGGCGGGATCTGAAGACTCGAGGAAGCTACGTGGGATGGCTGAGCTTTGTAAAGTTGCGGCTCCTCGGTCAAGGGGTCGACCGAGTTAGTTTGGAAAGGCGACTGAGACTTGCAAGAAGACCCTCGTTGGGGGTGTGTGTGCCCAACGTAGCCTATAATGGCTAGGTTAGCATTTGAGGGTGGAACTTTCGATCGGGGCTTTAAAGGTCCCGAGCAATTTTAAAGAGAAGAGGTCGAGGATCTGGAAAAAAGATCCCTCATAAGCTACAGTGGGGAGTATTTATACTTGTCTGGCGAAGGAGGATCGTACCGCGGTGTTTAATGGGTTTGACACCTTCGGTCAAATCGTAGGTACGATCCTACGCCAGCGACATCTTTACGGATTTTCAGGGTCTCTATCAACGGGGTCAATGATCACAAGTACGATGCTCTGAGTAATCGACACGATCTTTATTCTAGCATATTCAAGCTGTCGGGTTGGCGAGATGGTCATCCACGTGGACCTCGGACTGGCGTGATCGGGTCAAGCAACTCGGGACTAAAAGCCCATCTGGATGTCACTCGGGACTAAAAGCCCTTGGTCGGGACTGAAAGCCTGTTTGTCATTTGTGTCGTGCTTACCCGTCATGTCGGGCAGTCAAGGGTGTTAGATGAGATCTTCGTTCTGATGCCTGGATTGCTTCGGCGTACACTATGATTCATTGTATGATGTCGGGATTTTATAGCCACGTGGCATACAGTGGGCGACATCCAAAGCATCGATAGTGAGCTATCACGCGCTTCGAGCCTAGGGATGAGATTTCACTATAAATCCCCCGCGGGGCCTACGTGGGTTCTTGTGTTTGTATTTTTTCCTTCGGTTCTTACTTCTCGGCTCTTGTCCTCGGTCCTTACCTTCGTTGATGAAGACGAGTGATTCTTAATATGGTAGGTCAAGATAAAAGAAGATTTTGCATTTTTTGATTATGATAGTGACGAAGAAGATTATATAATAAGAGTGATTCTTAGTGTGGCCGGTCAAGATAAAAAACTTAAGCCTGCATGGGTTTTTACATTTTTTGTTTATGGTAGCGACGAAGAAGATTTTCTAATAAGAGTGATTCTTAGTATGACAGGTCAAGATAAAAAATTATATCATTGGATGATATTCATTATTATGATGCAAATAGAATAGACATATTAGATAAAATTGTTCAGAGATAAAAAAAAAATCCAGAGATTACTCTAATAATAATAGAGATGTACTCACAATCTCTAAATATGATCATATGCATTATCAATCATCGTCTCTACCTTGACACGTTATGAACCAATATGATTATGTTCCAGGAATCACCCCTATAACAATAAGCTAACCTCTACGCCAACAATCTCCAAATCGATGATATGTAAGACCTCCCTTCATCGACTATCTTTACACAGGCTTGAATGATAACAAATCATGGGCGTTAAGACGAGGGAGATCGGTGCAATAATAGTATTGCCATGCAAGTGATTGATGAAGATGATTACAGTGACGATCGACTACACCCATCCATAACATAATTATTTTTATATGTAATATTCCTCGGTGTTGTAATTAGCAAACAATCCCCTTAACATCCATGTGAAACTTTGCTATTGGACATAGAGGTATCAGATTCTTAAGGACCTATTGCCATACTGGAAACCTGTTCTAAACCTAGTTAAAATCTACCCAAATCTAGTTTAAGCAGGATGATTAGATTCGAATATCCAAAAACAGAAAAATATCTAAGTTGTTACCATATCTTTCTCACATTTAGATTCTGATTCCGAGGTCAATTAGTTGCGGTCGGGTTGACTTGGATGTGGAGACTCGGGTTGGGAATCAGGTCGAGTTAGGTTCGATTTATCGGGTTGGACACCCTCAATTTATCGGCTTGGACTCCGATAAATGAATATAACGGCCGTTACTTTGAATGTAACGTTTAAAACGCATATGTAACCCTCAGATCCTCCACAGCAAATGGCGGACATCTCTATGTTCACGGAAGACTCCGGAATCTCTCGGTCTTTGGAAGAAGAAAACCTCAAATGAGAAGGGAGCATCCGCCATTTCCATTGTTAACAACGTCTTCTCTCCAGATCCCCTATCGGCAATGGAAATCAACGTTGCTAGCTTCTGCAACCTGACCTCAGATCACAGAATTCGGAAGAGCAACCGGCCGGGTTTTTCCTGCTCCTCGATAGGTGCCAAGACCAGAAAACGCATAAAGATCAACTCTTTTTGCGGTCTTGATCTGTTCGCCACGGGAAACGTCCGATCTTGTGTCGTCGTCAGGTGTTCGTCCTCTCAGGAGAATTGTCTGAGGCCGAAACCACGGCCAAAACCGAAGCCGACTGTTAAGCACGTGGACCGTGGGTCGAATTTGGACGACACCTACTCTACGAGCGCATTCTTCGACCACATAGAGAAGTTGGTCTTCTTCAAGAGGTATGAGGAAGCTCTTGAATTGTTTGAAATTTTGCGGTCGAGGGGCGGCCTCGTCGCCGTCCCGGCAAGCACCTACGATTCTCTCATTAATGCATGCATCGGTGTCGGCTCGGTAAGGGAGGTGAAGACGGTGTTTCACCATATGATTGAGACTGGGTTTAAGTTTGATCAGTATATGAGGAATCGAGTCCTCGTGATGCATTTGAAATGTGGTATGATGGTGGATGCAAGGCACCTGTTTGACGATATGCCTGATAGGAACATCGTGTCATGGAATAGTATGATATCAGGGCTGGTAGAGGTGGGGTCCTATGAAGAGGCATTTAATCTGTTTTTGTTGATGTGGGGAGAGGTATCGGATGCCAGTCCACGCATGTTTGCAACTATTATCCGCGCAACTGCTGGTTTAGGCTTCATTCTTGCTGGTAGGCAGTTCCATTCATGTGTTATTAAGATGGGATTTTATAAAAATATCTTCATTTCTTGTGCTCTCATCGATATGTATAGTAAATGTGGATGCATTGAAGAAGCTCAGTTGGTCTTTGATGAGATGCCTGAGAAGACGGTTGTAGGATGGAACACTATTATAGCAGCGTATGCTCTTCATGGGTACAGTGAGAAAGGTTTGGATATGTACTATGAGATGTGCAGTGCTAATGTTCAGATGGACCATTTTACTTACTCCATTATTTTCAGAATATGTGCTAGATTAGGGTCTCTGGAACATGCAAAGCAAGCCCATGCAGGTCTAGTCCGCAATGGGTTCGGGTTGGACATAGTGGCAAACACTGCGCTCGTTGACTTGTACTGTAAATGGGGCAGGATGGAAGATGCCAGGAATGTTTTTGAGAAGATGCCTCGCAGAAATCTTCTATCTTGGAATGCTCTGATAGGTGGATATGGCAACCATGGCATGGGAATTGAGGCTGTCAAGATGTACGAGAAGATGCTGGAGGAAGGGATGGTCCCAGACCATGTAACCTTTCTTGCCGTTTTAGGTGCATGTAGTTATTCTGGCTTGTTAGACAAGGGGAGGGAGATTTTTGAGATGATGAGTCGAAACCCAAGCGCAAAACCACGAGCAATGCACTATGCTTGTATGATTGAATTGTTTGGTCGAGAAGGACTGTTGGATGAAGCTTATGCTTTGATAAAGAACACTCCTTTCAGCCCCACAAGGAACATGTGGGCGGCTTTGTTGACGGCTTGTAGGATCCACAAGAACTTGGAGCTTGGAAAATTTGCAGCAGAACAGCTTTTTGGCTTGGGACCTGAAAAATTAAGTAATTACATTGTTCTTCTCAATATTTACAATAGTTCTGGGAGGGTGGATGAAGCTGCCAAGGTTGTAGAAGCCTTAAAAAGAAGGGGCATTAGACTTCTTCCAGCTTGCAGTTGGATTGAGATAAAGAAACAGCCACACAAGTTCCTTTTTGGAGATAAATCTCATCCACAAAGCCTCAAAATTTATGAGAAACTAGATTCCCTGATAAGTGAGATTGTAGAACTTGGTTATGTTCCTGATTGGAAATCTCTGCTTCCTGATGTTGCCGACCATGAGCAAAAGATGCTAGCCTACCACAGTGAGAGGTTGGCGATTGCTTTTGGGATCATCAGTACACCAGATTTTACTCCCCTCCAAGTCGTCCAAGGCCATAGGATCTGCAGTGATTGCCATACTGTCATTAAGTTTCTGACATTGATTACAAAAAGGGAAATTGTCCTGAGAGATGCAAGCCGATTTCACCATTTCAGATGTGGGAGTTGTTCATGTGGGGATTATTGGTAACTGTACTTATTCTGTCTTTGAAAACAGGTATGATGCGAGGGATGTAGACATCTTATTTATGTTCTGCCACTTAGGGCTGAAGACAGTAGTTCTCCTTGTGCTTCATATGATTTACCATTCATATTATTTGAACCACAACCTAAATAATGTTGTACATTGACCAATCAAAGAATATCAAATTTCCCATCTAATAAATTTCAATGTATCTTAGCTATATTAACCTTGACTGCATGAAGGTGTTTATTTTTCTGGTTCTGATGAGAGGGCCATTACACATGGGTGGGTCTTTGGTGTTGATATTTTATGGTTTGCATGTCAACCAGTTAATGAGCATGTACAGTTTGGTCTTTTCCCTCCTTAGAGTGAGGTTTCTTGTTGTGAAAAGTCGGTCTTAAATCCTTTTATTCTTCACCTTCTACCTCAATTGCAATATTTCTGTATACATTCATGTGATTGGACGGAGCTTATTCCTTAAAGGCCAATTCTTTGGTCCTTACTCAAATTCTGAAGTGGATACATAGCATTGTTCGGAACAGGTAAACATCACTGGTTCTGTTTTTTAGAATTTGAAATGCTTTGATGACTATCAAGTTGTACATATCTTTAAGGACATTAATGATCCAATTTTATGCCCAATTTTACTAAGTGCACAGGCTGTTAAGAGTTCTTCAGGAAATCTGTGAGCTTCCTGATGGTTTCCTGCAACTGTTTGTAGCTGATGCCGTTGGTCGCTTTGCTTAATGGTTAGTATAGCTTTCTAACTCCTTTTACTTAATAAAATTCTTGAAGAAACTTACATGGTAGTTTCTAAACTTTCTATGTAGATCTGTTGGCATCCCTCACTAATTAGAAAGATTCATCGAATTAATTAGGGCAATTCTAGCTGGTGGGTTCATAATGCTGATCACTGGAGCGATGGCTAATTCCAAATTAAAATGCCTCTTGGGGGCTTTCTCACCACCATATATTCATGGAGCGAATCTTGTGCTTCATTTATGGTGTGTTCTGTGCTGCATACTCTGTCACTGCAATCGCCACGTTATTGGAAGCAGCTGAAAGATTTGTTATCCATCGAGGTATCTTGTGCTTCATTCATGGTGTCTTCTGTGCTGCTTACTCGCCACGTTGTTGGAAGCAGCTGAAAGATTTGTTGTCCATTGGGGAATCTTGTGCTTCATTCATGGTGTGTTCTGTGCTGCATACTCTGTCACTGCAATCGTCACGTTATTGGAAGCAGCTGAAAGATTTGTTATCCATCGAGGTATCTTGTGCTTCATTCATGGTGTCTTCTGTGCTGCATACTCTGTTGTTGCGATCGCCACGTTGTTGGAAGCAGCTGAAAGATTTGTTGTCCATCGGGGAATCTTGTGCTTCATTCATGGTGTGTTCTGTGCTGCATACTCTGTCGCTGCAATCGCCACATTGTTGGTAGCTGAAAGATTTGTTGTCCTTGGGGGGAATCTTGCGCTTTCATCCATGGTGTGTTCTGTGATGCATACTATGTCACTGTGACTGCCACATTGTTGGAAGTCGAAAGAATTGCTGTCCATCCGGGGAATCCTGTGCCTCATTCACGTTGTGTTCTACACCACTGCATAATCGGAAGTTGCAAGGAAGGCGATGGGGAAAGATCCCTAGAGATCCAACCATGACAATTTGTCTTGAAAACTTTTTGTTGTCTGCAAATAATAATGATTCTGATGCAACAATGTTGTCTAGTCTTGCAATCTGACTTACTGTATGTTTTCCTTCTCTTGTCACGGATGAAGGATATGTTATTATGGTGACTGCATTGTTGCTTGACTTAACCAAAAGGGTATTATTATTCAGAATAAGATGTTTGGTTTTGTTACCATTTATCCAAAAGCTTCAGCTTACTTTAGCACATGGATCCAAAGTGTCCTATAATTTTAAAAAGCTACACAGAGACTTGTGCAGAGATGAATTAGCATAATATGTGAAACAAAAGTCTCATAGTAAGAAATAAAATAATATTATAAAATCCATCGCCCTCCTTTAATGTTTTAATATGATGATTCTTGATTGGTGATGCGTTACTTCATAATAGACTTATTTACTTATTTTAGGGTGAATGTTCAAAATCTTATCTTATAAATTGAAATAAAAAGTTGAATGTGAGGGTGGCTAAAATAGAGATGCTCATCATAATTTAATTTTTTATTTATGACCTAATTCTTAAGCATGAAATGTGAACTTAAGAAAATAGATATCTATTTGATATATATTTTATTTATTTTCATTAGGATGAAAAAATTAGGGAATAAGTTTTTATTTAGTGAAGGCATTTCCATTCTATACAATTCAATAACTATAATAAGAATCCTCTTAATTGTTGTTCTTTCTTAACCTCATATAAATATTCCTTTTCATTAATGTTAACTTATGGTCAAAACATATACATATAACGTTTTTTTGTAACGGCAAGTGTTACAATGATCCGTTACGTTTTGGAGAAGATATATGATATGTGCTTATTATGCGAACGAGAACTAGCCGTCGGATGGGAATCCAGGACAAGTCCATCTGACGGTTAGAAATATCAATCCGCGTGCTCTCATTTCATTGGTTGCTTCCCTTCTTTCTTCGTTGCTATAAATTCGAAGGAAAGCCTCTTCCATCCAAATCGTCGCGAGAAAGCCTTCGACCCCAAAGACCAAAACCCCGTTTCTTCTTCTTCTTCGCCTTCGATTCCCAAACCCTAAGTCGTCTGTCGCCGCCATGGCTGGAAGAGGGAAGGCGATCGGCTCGGCGGCAGCGAAAAAGTCCATGTCGAGGAGTAGCAAGGCCGGTCTCCAGTTCCCCGTCGGCAGGATCGCTCGTTTCCTCAAGGCCGGCAAGTACGCCGAGCGCGTCGGTGCTGGCGCCCCCGTCTACCTCGCAGCTGTCCTCGAGTACCTCGCCGCCGAGGTGCGTTTCTGCCCTCTGTCTGCCTTATTATTTACCCTGATGGCACTGTCTCTCCTCCAATTTGGGGTCTTTTTCTTGATTCGTGAGCGAAGCCTATGTTTTCCAATGTTTTATAGTTAATTAGAGTTTTAGCCGTTCTATCTGCGTGGAATTTTGCATTTTGGTGTGGTTCCTGGCCTCCTGGTTCTTTCAAGAATCGATCTTGTGTTCTTGTGGCCTGCCATATGTTTGTGGTTTTGATTGCATTTCCGTCGGTTCGTCATAAATCTCTGGGATTTGCTCCCTTGGCTTTCTTGTGATATGCTTCCTTCGGATCTCTAAATGGCTCACTCTGTTGCTTTCTTTGTGGTCAGGTCTTGGAGCTTGCTGGGAACGCAGCGAGGGACAACAAGAAGACTAGGATTGTCCCCAGGCACATCCAGCTTGCAGTGAGGAACGACGAGGAGCTCTCCAAGCTGTTGGGAGAGGTCACCATTGCCAGCGGCGGAGTGATGCCCAACATTCACAACCTCCTTCTCCCCAAGAAAGCCGGATCTGGCTCCTCCAAGGCGGCCCCTGGAGATGACGACTGAAAGATGAGATCTTTTCTCTTCTCCTCTTAGCAGATTAGTATGGACTGTAAACTTTTTAGGTGCACGGTTGATTTTTTTCCCCCCCTCTCTCTTTAAGTTTCTAGCTTCACCTTTGTCTCACTTGGAATCTAAGTAATGAGAAAGTGGGATTAATGCTAATGTGCTGTAGTATTTATTATATGTTGCTGAAATCCTTGTGCTTGGCTTTGTTATGCTTGCGACAGAGATAGCTTGTAGGAATGCTGGTAACAATTTCTAGCTTCAGCTTCGTCTCACTTGGGATTACTAAACTCAAGCAACGAGAGAGTGGGATTATTATCTGTGTCCTAATATATGTTGCTGAATCACTTGCCATTGGCTGTGTTATGCTAACTACAATGATAGCTTGTGTGAATGTTGTTGTAGTGTATGTTGCTGCACTTGTTCTTGGCTTTGTATTATGCTAACTACAATGGTAACTTGTATGAATGCTTGGTATGATTTCTAGCTTCAATCTATGTGTTGTAGTGTATGATTTCTAGCTTCAATCTTGCTAACTACAATGGCTTTGTATGTTGATGAATCATTTGTCCTCGGCTTTGTGACTGTAATGGTAGCTGGTATAATTCCTGAAGGACAATATACTCCTTTTGTTGTATTGAGTGGTTCTGTTCTCGAAACTAGGTGGTTTTGATGCAGTGTGTGGGTTTGAGAAGGAAGGAAGTTGGTTTGGATGTTGAGTTGCAGGAAGAAATATGCTAAAGGGAAGTCTCTTTTGAGTTTCTTATTGCAATGTGATAAGGTACTGTGATTTTTTTGATCTCTTAATGGTGAGATTCAAATATTATACTCTTTGAATAGTGTTTGATGGTTAAACATGTAAAGTTATGGTGGTTTCCATGAGAGTTTGTTGCAACAAAGTAGAAAGATTATATGGTTGTCCATGGGTGATTGATATCATTAGTTTCATGGGTTAGTTATAGATTAGGATTTTATATTTTTAAAAATTTTATTAGAATTTTTTACTATTTAAAAGTGAAATATTTAATCTTATTTTTTTTCTTACATTGTCAATTTTATTGATAAAAATATTTTATGTGGTGTCATGTACAAATAATAATCCTAAAATAGGGTTAAAAAATAATTTCATAACAAATTGTTTTTGCTCACGTGCATCTTCCTACGCTCGGACATATTACTCTCATTGCCTTTACGGTAGCACGCAGTATATATCGGCTTCGCAATAAGCTGAGGCAAGTCTCAGTTGTTGACGAACACCATCGGAAGGACGCAGAGGAGAATTATATAACAATGTTGATGCCCATGTTGTAGTAGGTGATCACTTTGATGTTCGTGGTAGTCACTTAGGGATCTACCATCGAGTTACCATCGGAATGATGCAAAGGAGCATCACATAGTCGATGGTTAGCACTAGTCTCTACCCTGGAGCCCTTCCTCCACAATCATAACGTACTCCCATTTGATTTCGACTTTCAGTCATCCCTCGCTTTTGGATCCTACTCGATGTCACAAATATGTCAACAAAGTTGGCCAGCTCATTGATCAAATTGGGGGACTCCTCAACCGTCGAGCTAGTCGACCTCGTGGACTCATTCTATGACCTCGAGTAGAATCCATAAGCGAGGGACGATCGAAAGTCATGATCATATAGGAGTGGGTTGCGGTCATGGAGGGAGGAGGGGCTCCGCGGCGAAGACCGGTGACGCTCGCTTGAGGTCATGCTGGTCGAGGCGGAGGGTAACTTGATGGTAGGTTGGTGAGAGCTAACAAGAGTCCCTAATAGTTACCATGAGTGAGTACATCAACGTGATCGCTAGGGGCGGCACTTACTACATCATGGATATCAACCTTATCGTATAATTCAATATCACTAGGCTAACCATCGACTATGTGATGCTCCTTTGCATCATTCCGACGATGTTCATCGACATCCGAGATTTGCTTGAGTGCGTTGTGAAGCTGATGTGCAATGCCACAACAAAGTCATCAAAGACGCGGGCATGCACATGCCGCCATGAAGGTAGAGGGAGTATGTGCGAGCAAAATGGTTTAGCTCCTACGGTAGGATTGTCGGCAGCGTGCTCACAGAGGAGGGTGTTGTTTGAGTTGCGAGAGAGGTGGCAGGGCACAACGATCTCGTGTTGATGGGGGAAATTGTAAAAGTAGGGTAGATATTGGGTGCAAGAAGATACCGATGAGCAAGGAAAAGTTGGCAATGGCACATAGGCGCTGTAAAATTATTTTTTTAACATTGTTTTAGGGTCTTTTTTTTCTTCGTATATTATAACATATATGGTATTTTCGTCGATAGAATTGATAGATGTGAGAAGAAACGAGATTAAATATTTCACTTTCGTAAATAAAAGTATCTTAATATAATTTTTAAAGTGTAAAGAGTAAGATACTAAATAGCTACTAAAATACGGGACTCACCGTAACATTGAGCTCATCATTCGAGAATATGTAGTCTTTCTTTCTTACTTCTTTAATAATATAAGAGGTACACATATTTACATCTTTGTGTTTTTTTTTCTTTGAATCTTACTTTTAGCAACCGGAGATATTATTAATATATATACCTCCAAATCTAAAGTTCTGTTCTGCTGTAATTTCTAAACGAGCTGCTTTTGGTTATCAATGCCTTTTTAAATGTGGAGAACATAAGGCAATTAAGAAGGCTTCAACTCATAAGAGGGGCCACCTGTGTTTAGTGCAAATAGGCACATTTATTTCTGGATATGTGGATCTGATTTGGGTAAATCTACTCCTCCTAATCTGTTCCCATCAGTGAAAACATAGTGCCTTTAGTAACAAGAGCTGTAGCACTCGGAAAGAAAAGAGAGAGAATAAGAACAAGAAAATGGAATGCAAGTGTAATATAACGCAAGAACTCTAATGATTGTATGGCACAAGTCTCTAAGAAATGGTAATTACGTGGTTGATATTGGCCAGATTCAATATTTGTAATCCTCATGATTGCTGCTTATGCTATGCTGGACTTGATAACCAACTAATTTTTTTTTTACTATAAAGGAGGGTGTTGTTGTTGCAATCCAACCAGGAGTTGCTAAATTGCTGATTGAAGTTGATGTGGAATGGATTGTAAATATTTAGAGCGAGGAGGAACCCCCTCCCTCCTTTGTCGAGTGAACAATGATTCATATCTTTAGAGAGGACAATGAGTGTGCTCATTGGCTCGTCTTATTTGCCAAAAGGTCCAAATTTGATCGACCGACATCCTCTTTTCTTGTAAGCTGATCTACCTGGATGAGAAGGGAGCTATGCTTTTGAGGTAATATATTGTCTCTTTTTTTGTTTGAAAAAAAAAAAAAATCATATATTACACCCAGAAATTTTAGCACTGTTGTACAAGAAAGGAAAGAGCACCTAATGAATATTCTATATGAGTTGAAGCTATGTCCAAAACCAGGGCTAAAAAACAACCTAATTGTTTTCTTCAAATTCCTATCATTACTTACAAAAATAGAATACATGTGCTCCCATGGATTAGCTTGTTAGACCGGAAATTTTCATAACAGCTGAGGGTTCTACATATCCTTCATGTCATGGTGCTTTGAGTGCTCCCCACCCCTCGGGTCGAACACCTTACGTATCGTTCTTGTTCGAACCTTTCTTGATTCTTCATGTGGTCTATGTGCTGGAACTGGCAGAGGGATCAGGTTCAACAAGTCATAGTTTGTTTGGTCTTGCATAATCTAGACAGCATGACTGCGGAAGCTTATGCGCAGAATAAGCCCGGGTAGCTTGTAACATGCTAAGCTTCAGATTCCACCTGAATAAAAACGAACTAAAGTTAGCATTGGTTTTACCAAATTCTGATCTTGAGAGAGGGATCCAAAGAAGCAAACTTATAATGATGAATAGCAACAGATTAAGCTCAATATAATTAACAACATTTTTAAACTCATATGCAACAGTCATATCGGTTCTTACTCAATAAATAACAAAGCTATACTGAGACCACAGGTAAGTCAGTGGCTTATCCTGTAGGAAAGACACGGATGAAGAGGCATGTCCAAGGTCTGGACGCTAAAAACTAAAGAGTAATGTGGGATAACTAAATGATGGGATGGGTGTGAGGTTAACTTATAACAGTGAACAAGCAGCAACATGTAATGTATTATAGAAAAGAAATGACAAGTAATGGGAGGACCTTGTAGGACCACAGCAGCTAGAGGACAGGGGAGACACAGAACCGCCATGGTGACACGATGAAAAATCCAATTTTTTAGCTCTAATGAAAGATCAGAGCGGTAAAGAAGATGTACTAGCAATCTACATCATATCTAGAACATTCGTGAAATCACCAGCTTAACAGGAATGAAACATAAGCTAGGATTTAAAATCAGAAGAATTGGGGGAAGGCTTAGTCACTGACAATTACTTGTCTATCAGCATTTTAAATGGCACACCTCTTTTTCTGACATTGACTCAACTGCAGCAAATGAAGCCATGCCTTGTTGTT
Source organism: Ensete ventricosum (assembly GCA_029747655.1). Lineage (NCBI taxonomy): Eukaryota > Viridiplantae > Streptophyta > Magnoliopsida > Zingiberales > Musaceae > Ensete > Ensete ventricosum. The sequence continues at coordinate 49,190,542 of JAQQAF010000004.1, forward strand.
TGACTTAACTGGTTAAACCAGCAAGTTCCTAGTGTTCCTTGTGACCATAATATTAATCAGAATATGCAATTGGATACTAGTACCATGCGGGCGTTTCATGACCATCACACTATCAACATAAAATTTCTCTGGTTGTTCATAGGAGCAGAAGATCCCTGACAGATCATTACATATGGAAGAAAGAAGAACACTAAATTGCTGTTCATGATTGATTACCCATCAGTACTAAATAGAAGGCTATTTCCAACAATATGAGATAAATTGTTACCTTTTTCTGACCAAATTTTAGGGTCCCTCTTCATCTGAACTGGAACTATCTACCCGTCGATCCGTAATTGCAGGAAATAGTCGCTGTCGGGGATCAGGAGTAGGATTTGCAGTTGCACTGTCCCTAGCTTTTGGTGCCTTTGAAACTTTCTTAGTTGATTCCCTTACTTCTTTGCATGTCTTATCTATCATGCCAAGAAAATCTCGCACTATAACAAATAGCCGTAAACCTTCATCTTTTGCTGCACTCCCATGAAAATAATCTGTGATGCTCTGCACCAAGGATCTTATTCTCCTTTCTTCTTCCAACAAGAAAGTTATGGCAGCCTCAGCATGCTCTACGAAATACTTGAGGGTATCGTGAAACCCACTAACCTCTTCCAGATTTCTCATGTCTGTGTTCAGAAACTGTTTGATCTCTATCAACCTGCGACCAAAGCTTGCCACTGTACCTGTTATGGCATCGGCATCCAATCCAGCTGCCTTCTTGACATTCTCAAGCTCACCGCCAAGACCAGAAACAACCTTAAGGCCAAGATTGCGCAATTCGTCTCCAGATTCTTTAAGCGAATCTTCAGATGAATCATCAGTGAAAAAGCTGTAATTTGTCAGGCTGGACATGCTTCCACTTTGTCTTGACACACGTGCAGCACGTATACCTTCAGAGCGAATCATCTCTTTGACAACAAAATGCAACAGAGTGGTCTTCCCATCAGCACCCTTAACATCTGACAACTTCAAGAGCGTGTCAAGCTTAAATGCCTGAGCACCTCCACGGTAGGTGCCGTCATTCATGCGGTTGCCAGTTTTAAGAACAGCTTCTAATAGCTTTAAGAACAGACGATTGCTTCTGAGTTCTGTGCAAGCTACCTATTACAAAATATTAGTCGTAGCTTATTTTCACCAGAATATTAAACGTTAGAAACAAAATATTTATTTATAGCTTTAGTCTCCACTACCCGTGACGTGATCGAAGTACAAAGATAACAAGATACATGTTCAGCTAGCAGATAGTATCGAACCAAAAGCATATATAACAAATATCAGTGAGGCAAGCTATCCCACTCCTGTTTGGAATACTGAGACTGACATATTTGACATTAATAAGTAGCAATAATTTGACCAAAGTAAACAAATCAAGTTGCTTCTTCATATGAGAAACTAAAATCAAAACAAGAACAAATTTTTCAGAGATTGCCCTGGTTGAAGTAGAGTTGTACTTACATATGGGATTAGCTTTTTATGGATTATGTGCTACAGATACATTCTGGTTGCCGCCTAATTGGCATGGAGACATGTAAGTTGGCATATTTAGTTGAGTGACTCTGATTAAATGATCCTGATATTACTATGTTTTCACAAAGAATGTAGTAGCAGTCAAAATATTTAAAGGCCATCATAAGAAATACGTGAAAGATACATCAAATACATAGAAATTGAAGTATTGTTTATTCAATCAATTCATAATTCCAAACAAATACTGCATGAATCTTAAGAATCTTTGGGAGAAAGCTTATGAAAGCAATTAGAGAACTTCTCTTCAATATAAAGAATTTCACCATCAATAATTGGACTACATCATTAAAGGCTGAACTTGGTCATAGGTTGTATTTATCAGACAAAAGACATTAGCTCCAGAATGTTTAGCTTGTAAACCTTGTGTGTTCTAACATTCTTATCCATGATAAATTCAGAAGTTGTTGGGAATCCATTTGTTATTTTGCTCGAGGGAATACAATGAGGCCCTTCAGTTCCAAATGGAATTTTGCTGCTACATAACATACAGATGGTACACAGTTTGAGACCATGATATCACATGGAAGTTGGGTTTGTAGATGCACTGCATATTAAGTTGAAAAACTAGCAAGAACAGGTGAAGCCTACTTATCAGAAATTTTTATCATGTATGGAAAGGTCATGAAAAGCCAAAGAAAGTTGAAGGCGGGTTAGACTGGTGAAAACATGGGAGTATTGTAGAGGCATTGAGCAGCGGACTCTAAAGATTGTGGGCACTGGTAGATCTTGGCTCTATGCAATTTGGATCTGCACCATATCTCGTGTAAATTCACTAATTTTATTAGTAACTTTTACTATTCGATCAAAATCATGGGTATGAGGTAGAAAAGGAAACTGCACACAGAGGTTGTGCACTAAGAATGGAAAATTGAAAGTTTGATTTGTGCCTGAGATATGATAAAATTTGATTAAGAAATTGGGAAGGACTTGACCAACTGTAGATACTCTTGTGTTCACTATTTCATGGAAAAATGTTCTTGAATGTTGTGAGAGGAAGAGTTCTTTGTGTTGCATTGTCATTGAAAATTGCTTCCTTCTTTCTCTTTGTGTATTACTAAATCATTTACAACATCTATATGAATGTAGTAATGAGAGAATTGCATTTTATGTTAGTTCAGGCTTAATCCATCCCTTCACCTGAAACTGCATTTTGAAATGAATCAGGTTTGGGTTTGGACAATTGATATTTTCAGGCTTAATCCATCCCTTCACCTGAAACTGCATTTTGAAATGAATCAGGTTTGGGTTTGGACAATTGATATTAAAGACCAAGTTTGCAGATGCATCTGAGTGGAGATGGTTCAGACATGAGTATAGACAGATTTAGACTGTGGAGTTATTTAAATTGTGGGTTAGCTATTAGATTCATGTAGTACGAGTTACTTGTACCTCATTGTGTCTTTTCCATAATGTTTCCCATGAATCTTAAACTGTTACACTCTTGATAGAGCCGACCATGTTTATTTTACTGAAATGACCATATTTTGCAAATGCGGGGTATTTTTCAGTTAATGATAGTGCTGGTTAGTATGGTTAACATTCTTGTTGCAACCATTTAACATTCATTACTCATGAGCACAAAACAGTCCTCCTGTTTTCTAAATTACTCATGCATATTAAAGGCAGCCATTCTAGGGTTTGAGGTCGGTCCAAACAGCTTACAAGTCTGATAAATGAACAAACCCAGAATATGATTATTAAGAAAAGGATCCTAACTTTTAAGTTCTATGTGCAGTAAAAAGAAGGAATCAAATTTTCATGCTAATATTGTACTTACTTTTGTCATACTCATGCATATGCTAGTAACTGGGTTCGTGATTGATTTAAGCATGTCCTATTGGGTTGATTGAAATGCATAAGTACAAATGATAATTTTTATGTTCCAAACTTAGTTGCGGAGTGTATTATTTTATTCTGGAAGATTTGGATGTGTTGGATGATTGAAGTTAATATGTGGTTGACGTAAAACATCTAAGCGTCTGGAGTACACAAAAAACCATTTTCTTCTGATAATATCAACAGGACACGGAGGTTCCCCAAGGTATGTAAAATGCAAGAATTGTTTAATACCATGCAAGTATTGAATAATTATTAACAAATCCAAGAGGCCTAGGCTCAGTGGAGTGTGGAATATGGTGGTGCCAATCTTCAAGATCAATATATTGGAGATATTTGCTAAATGAATTCACATATATGAAATTTTTTTAATATAACGGAGATTGTTGGTCAGTTTGAGACAAAAATTGGGAGTTTATGGTGGTTTTTACTGATTATTATGCAACTTGATTCTATATTATGCACTGGTTTACATTCCATCCCCTTAAAATAATGAACAGTAAAAATATGGCTTGCATTGCAACAAAAGTTTCTGATAATTTGGTTTACGTAAAGGTTTAAAAACATTTATATTTTACATCTATGGTATGGCTTTTGTGCTATTTGTAAACTCAGCAGAGGTGTGGAATGCCATTGTGAATAGCCAACCTCTTTGACTCATCAAGATACTGATAGTAAGCAAGATCTACAATAGGCACACAAATGAAAAAAGTGAAAACATGAGCCTATACGAATAAATGCAGTAATTTGCAAACAGAGCATACAAATTTAAAGATTTATTAATATGCCTAAATGGATATGCATATTTCCAACTAACAAGAAAAACATGAGCAGAGTTTTATTATAACTTTAAAAAAGGTTTTTGGCTAATTATTCTCAAGCTGACATCAACTATCTACTGAGTGGCAACAACATGGAGAAAGCTCACCAAAAACCTGGTATCTAAATTATTAATAGGACACAGAAAAAGCAAAAATAGCATTTGAGTTGTCTGAGATTTCTAGACTTGCCTCAAGAGTCGCAAATGAATCCTTTATGCTTGAGACATCTTCATGTAGAGAAGACATAAATAGCAAGACATCCATCCTTTTATAGGCAAAAGGAATATCAACCAAGTCCTTTAGGAATTGTTCTGCTGGCCCCAGTAGGGACAAATCACCATTATACAGCCGAAGTTTCAATTCTTCGTCGGTGGTTGGTTGCATTCTCAACAATGTTTGCAGAAGAGCACCTGGAAGCTCATTTCCTGTTTTGAAGAAGATAAACAAAATAGATCCAGTGCCTTAAAAATGATTCATATTGAAAAATTTTCATGCATGCACAGAAAAATTGTTTGTCCATAATTGTTGTTGAAAACTTTTTTGACATGCATGAAAGTTAAGCAAGGTGTATTACAAATATAAACTGGAAAAAGATATGGTTTTATGCTTGTGCAGGCTGGAAAATCAAATCTGGAATTATCTACATGAATGATAAAACAGCTCCACTGATTATCGAGTATTGGTAAATGAAAAATCAAACACAAGGAGAAGAAACAGTAAACCCGTGGCTGGTAAAAACTATGATATACTTTATTGTTATCCTCGCAACTGAATCAAATACAGAAAATACCGCATCACCTAATCTCCATGTCTACCAAACACAAGATAGACTTACCTTCCATGAGTGCTTCATGGACTTCTTGTTTTTTGACACTCAGAGCCTTTAATGATATTGCCAAATTCTGTGATTTCTTGGGGTCAAGAAGCTGAATGTATTGTATAGGAGGATCACCAGTGGCTGTTTGCTTCTTTATTTCAACTCTGGTTTTACCAGCAGCATTGTAGCCAAATAGTGTTTCTATCATTTCTTCGTCGAACCTGTAAAATTTCACTACATCATCATCAAAGCCAAGTTATATACTGATAATAATTGTTGGAAGTAATTGAATAAATAACTTACTGAAAAGATCCTGATCTAATCTGATTCCAAACGTTGGACTGATCTGGGTTTGCAAGAACTTTATCCCAAAAGAATGGCTTCAGCTTTGTTTTAGAACTATTGCCATCACCAGCACCAAGGCTTCCTGGATTGGGTGCAGTTGGTGGTCGTGTGGTTCTTGAACTTCCTTGAGGTTGACGTGGAGGAAGTGCTGCTTTCGGTGGTGGTGGTGGAAGCCCAGCACCAGGCTTTTGGTTTGGCAATGGTGGTCGTGGAGCAGGAGGCGGAGGAGCCACCTTACTAGGTAGCATAGCAGGTGGAGGAGGAGGGACGGCAGCAGGTGGAGGAGGAGGGACGGCAGCAGGTGGAGGAGGGACGGCAGCAGGTGGAGGGATAGCAGCAGGTAGAGGTGGCACAACAGTTGAAAGAGTAGGCCTGCCAGGCGGAGGAGGAAGTGATGCTTTTGTTTCAGAAGTGTCTTTATGTCCAAACGATGGAATACTTGAAGTATGGGAATATCCTGATAGTACGTCAGGTATTAAGGTATTGTCTGAGTTGAGATCTGAGGAATATACATGACCATTTTGGATTGGTCCATTTTTAAGTGGCAACCCTCCAAAACTATCACTATGATTCGAACCAATTGGTCCAAATGACTTACTTGACGAGCCTGAAATTGAAGAAGAAAAAAAATCAAATTAAGTAATTGTCCCATTAATTATGTTAATAAGAAAATGAAACGATTTCATACCAGACAAATCACTTAAGCTTAGATGCAAGAGGGGCCTCTCATCCCTTCCACTTAATGAGTCGTTGCTTTCCCTACAACATTTCCGATAACAACAGAATATGCATGCAAGAAGAAGAGATGTCACAACTGAAGATATCACTACAGCGATGATAACTAATTTCGTTTGGTTGTTTTGCTCTTCCTTGGGTGCATGTGGAGCAGCATGTCGTTTCTTTTTGGATGGTTTTGGACCTTTTGGTGGAGGGATGTCACTTGGCAAATCTGAGAAGGACTCATCAGGGATTGAAGAGCTTGCAGATACTATATCAGAATGTTGTGATGGAGTAGGACTAGGTGTTTGTGGTTCAGCTCTAGCATCAGATGATGAAGCTGGAGGAGGAGATGGTCCCGCAGCTGGAGACAAGGCAGGTGCAGCTGTTGGAGGTTGATCTGCTAAATGTCTTCTTGGAACAGGACGAAGAGTAAGTATGAAGTCCAAGCATTCCATATACAGATTTTTCAGTCTATGCTCATCTTCAAAAACATCAAAGTGGAATTCTTTCCTAATTAGGCATTCGAAAACTGCATGCTTTATGTCTGGTGAGAGAGATTTTATGACTCTAGAAACATGCATCACACCCTGCACAGAAAAAAGAAAAACATTTTATTGTATGTCCATCAACTCCAGACTACAAAGTAACTACTAACTATAACTGTCAAATATAGTGTAATCATTTAAAAGAAACTCATCATCTGTTATGATCTAAATGATGACAGAAGTCAGATAAGTGGATTTCAAACCAGGATTTGGATACGTATCTTGATTCATTAGTAGATCCAAGATAAAGTTTAGAAGCTAAAGGTAACCACATGAAGAAGAGTTCATTGAGTTTGACAGCACAAATCTTTCTGACTTTACTAAACACAGGAAATAGTTTCAAAAAACAACATTATTTGCAATTTGACATTCCTTCTGGGTTATGAATTCCAACTTACTTTTAGAGGTCACAACTAAGTTCCACTCTCTCATGTGCAACAACCCCACAGGACCCCATTAAGCATTTAAATAAAGTTAATCGCCTCCCATGTTATTGTAAAGGATCACAGTAGTCCAGCTAAAGCACAGGTAGTGATGATTTCGGGTGAGGAATAGCACAAAGGATCATATTCCCCATAAATGATTTGACAGATGATGATAAAGAGAGCATTGAAAAACATTGTGCAAAAAGCTTCCGTGGAGAGAACACATGGACTTTTACAAGCTAACTTGCTTATATTTATGCTCTACAAAAATGAGTTAAAAAACAACTAAATGTATAGCTATTATTGCTGGCTGATCAAAGTGGGAAAAGGCCAATTGTCCTATTTATGTTCAAAACTTCAAATATTAAACCTCTCCTTGCAAGGAAAGGAGTCATGTAACTTCTTTCTGCATGAGAACAGGAGTCACAACGTTCATTTCTCATGTCACACAAGGGGTACGGCCCTCTTCTGGGCTAGTTGGGCTGGTCTGCAGCAAAGCTTGAAAGATCCAGCTTAGTGTGGTTGCTACTGTTGGTTCTTCTGCTGCTGCAAATGGCCCAAGACAGCCTTCAAAGGGCTCATTTCTCATGTTGCTACCTCCTTCTACCACTGATGATATGTTGCTTTTGCCAATCCACAGTCATAAAGAGCAGGAAAAGAGAACATTAACAAGAAAAGGAAGAGATATATCTCAGAGGGTGTACATGTAGCAAATATAGAAAAGAAAACATCCTGTTGAAAATATAGAGGTGGAATGTCTACTGAAAATATTAAATGTTGGCAATGTTAAAAAGCACCATAATCAGTGACTTTTTATATATAACAAGGACAGGTTGGGACTCTATGCATTGCAAGGTGAGATTCCAGGGGGAAATCAAAATTTACCATGTAATGCTGATGGTGTTTGTATGAAGTATGAACTATTAATGGCATTCATTTTGAATCTAATTGTTAAGAGAAGTGAGGAACACAAGAAGCAGAAAAGAAAAAAGAAGGGAATAAAATTTGGTTGCAAGGTCAAATACTGGAAATGTGGCAGTGGTCTGTTGTTAGATTGCTGGCCTGACACTCAAATAGCTGCAAGATGTAATATGATATGGGAAGTTTTATTCTTTTATCAACACATGATCAGACATGGAGACCACCATAAGGGACCTTAGATATTTAAAGGTAGAGAACTAGAAAATTTGACATTCAGTAGTCAAAGTTCATCTGAAGATGTATTTTAGGATTTATGATTTTGAACCTGTTGGTCAGCCCATGGGTTGCCCTGAGAGCAGTGCAGTTCTTTTGTTGCCTAACTTACGAGAAAGGAAAAACTCATTTGTTGTAGGATCAAGCTTAATTACTTAGATCAGAAGGGCCAATAATCAGTATGCAAGACAGTAACATTAGAGCTGATAATCTTTCATCAAAGAGAACAAAATAAGCAATGATGGCTACTGAAACAACCTCATGGGCGTTTCTTCTAGTTTATGTGCTGTGTTGGATAAAATCAGAAGAGCCCTAGCAATCACCAAACAAGAACCTACTCCCTCCATAATACCTTGATAAACCCGAGATTGTTTGCCAGGGAATTTATCTCAGATGCATGGAAGAATGCATATTGCATTAGCTGATGATAAACTATCTTTTTCAAGTTGGTATCCATCCAGTTCCAATAACAATTTAGGTCCATCTCCATGGCGCATTACCACAATTAGATTTCGAAGTATCATGACCCTAATTTGTTAGCACAGGTGAAACTTTGAGCAATCTAATTTGTCTACAAGATCATAACAAGAATTGCAAAACCACATAACAGCAAAGGGATGAATGGTTGATTAGAAGTGAAAGAAACAAAATAACTAATCAGCAGAAAGATCTCATACCGTATCCTCGTGCATCATGGGGGGACTCATCAACCTAGCTTCTCCCATAGCCAATGACAATCCCTCCTTTCCCAGCCTCCCCGCTGATTCTTTCATCACCATAACAGGGAAAAAAATCAGACAGAAGAGGAAAAACACGATTCTTTTCATATCCATCGTGTCTTGGATCAACCTTCCACGCACAATCTACCCTTTTCATCGCATCTGCAGCTCAACCTCCGCATCAAATCAGCTCTCAGCACGACACAAACACCTTCAAGAGCGACGCAACATCAACCGACGCGCAGACAAGCCAAGGTATCGTATCTTCAACCGCCTAATCAAATGCAAGAAACCTGGACAATCATCCTCGGTCGCAGAGACAATGTCCGGACAATTCGAAGAAAAGATCGCAGCTTTGGTCCGCCTCCGCCTTGGGGGGATGCCGGGGTGGGGATCTAGGGTTTGTTCTTCGAGAGGCGACGAGGGGGAAGGCGGAGGAGGCCAAAAAATTGGGGATTTTTCCTGTCGTAGTTCAAATTTCGGTGCCGGCGTTGGAAAACAGAAACCGACGACACAATAACAGACGTGCGGAAGGGATTCTTGACAGGTGGTCGATCCAACAGGATCAGCTGCAACCTTATTGCAAAACGTCACCTTTACAATACGTTTGCGATTGTGACGTCCTGCAAGTCGTGGAACAGACGCTACAGCTGTCGAGTCTTTGGTGATGATTGTAATTTTCTTCTTGCAATTCAGTTTGCGTGAGAGAATGGTTGTCTCCGATGGAGGTAACTTAATTAAGAAAACCCAGATTTGGTCTTTCTTCTTATTATTATTATTAATTATATACCAAAAGACTTTGCATTGCTGGCAAAACAGCAGTTCATGGCTCATAATGTCTTATTATAGCCTTTTCTATTATTTTTTCTTTTTTATTATAATTTTTTGGAGAAAAATAGGATGCGAGGAATGAAAGAAAATTCATGAGTAGTTAAGAATTCCATGCACAACAAAAAAACAAAAAAACTAACTGCAATCAGCTTGGTGGTGCGTTCTTTTAATATATTTCATTTTTTAACTGAAGAATTCCAGAACTTAACATGGTTTCTATGTTTATGTTCTTAAAAACATGTTCAGTGTTCATGGGAATTAGGTTCTAATTCTGATAAAATTGTTTCAGAAAAAGGATATATATATAGTACAAAGCATAGAAATGGTACAGAGTATAGAAATTTAATTGTCAAGGATAGAAATGGTACAAAGTATATCAGAAGTTTCACAGCTCCAACTGAAGAAAAGGGGACAGAAGATGTTCCAAAAGACATCAAGAAAGCATAGATTTTTATTTACTATGTTGGCATCCAAATACTGATGCACAAAGGTCCATGTTACAGAGGATATACAGACTATGCAACACTTCCAAGCCCTATTCCATGACAGTAAAAAATTATAACTTCTTTTAGGTGTTTGTTAATCTGACATGCATGCGATACAAAGCTATCATTGTGAATGGATTAGTAAATGAATGAAGAAAGATAATGAAATACATTTATGCAGAATTTCAAACATCTGGCAGATCCAATACAATGTCGATCGGCTCCACTCTGTGATGTTCAGATATTGACCTGTGATATTTCGATGGTCCTATGTCCGAGGATTCTGCCTCTGCCGTGAAGGGCAACGATCTCCAGCAATCACGCTTTCTGCAACTGGCTTGTGAAATGCGGTATAGTGTTTGGACAACATCTCTTATCAGTGGCCGATTTCTAGAAAGTTGATTGATGCATTTATATGCGATAGCTGCTACATCATTAAGTTCTGTTATGTCAAACACCCCATCAATCCGGGGATCTGCAATTTCCTCCCATCCAAACCTTCCAGCAGCATTTGATGCAGCCTGATAAAAAAAACACAGAGTGAACATCTATATATGCAGAATAGATATGTTTTATATATATACTAATACTAACAGGGTTATAACTCAAAGAAGGTCACAGATAAAATGAGTGCAAATGAGAATTATCAGTAAATTTCCTTGCGTTGAGCCTTAGATATACCCTTTTTTTGTCCTTCTCAAATAGCATATCTAGACCTTTTTTAGATGATAAAAAATCGCTCGCCATTATGGAATACTTGATTTCACAAACAGCTACTCTTACTAGTACTTTAAAGCAAGGTTTGATTTACCGGTCCGTACCAATGTACCGATATATTGTCAATACCGGTACAGGACCCATACCGGACGGTATGCACAGTGCGTACTACCCGATATTAAAATATAATATAATAATTTTATAATATAATATTAAAAAAATATTAAAATATTAAAAGAAAAAAGAAAAGGGGGCGACATCGCCTCGATCTTTCTCCCTGCGCCGGGAGGCGCTCCATCTCCTCGCGCAGGAGAAAAAGCGGTTGTGGCCACGGGCGACGACGCGCAGGCGACCCGCGGGCGGCGACGGCAGGCGAGCGAGGACGGCGCGCGGGCGAGGTATTCTTTCTTCCCCTCTTCTTTTTTTTTTCTTTTCCTCTTCTTCTTCCCTTTTTCTTCCTCAATCAATCGCCGATGATCGATTTCTCTCTCAATCGACTGCCGACGGTCAATTTTTGACGAAACCGCCCCATAGCGGGCGATCCGCATACCGGTAACCTGGCGGAGCGATATGTACTGCCCGTACCAGACGGTACAAATCGAAATTGCAAACCTTGCTTTAAAGTAAGAACATCTTGTTGCCTCGTAAAGAACCTGGATAACTCTTAGGGGAGTGTAATTTCTTGCAAATTTACTCATATTGAAAAATCAAGTGACAATTTACTCATGCCAATTCTTCCTTTCTTGTGGTAAGTGACAGACTTAGGTAGGGGAGTGTAATTTCCTGCAAAGTTACTCATATTGAAAAATCAAGTGACAATTTACTCGTGCCAATTCTTCCTTTCTTGTGGTAAGTGACAGACTTAGGTATACGTTCCACTTCAATGAATTACTTGCAAATTTAGCTACTCAGATTGAGTGTGCATGTAGTACAAGGCTTTATTTAGGAAATAAGAACAGAGAACTCACAAGATTAACATATTCCATAAGACCCTGCTGTGGATTCCGCCCTGTGATCAACTCAAAAAGCAGAATCCCAAAGCTATAAACATCACTTTTCCTTGTGAATGACCTCGAAGATATGTACTCAGGATCAAGATAACCAAAAGTTCCTCTGACACTGGATGTCCAGCACCCAACCATTTTTACTCTCGCTAGCCCAAAGTCAGCAACCTGATCGACAAAGCATTTTATTCATTTTGTGCTTGAATTCCACAGATTATGTAGTAAAGAAAGAAAATAGCAACAGGATGGGAACTTCCAACACAGAAGTAACTCTACTGATTAAAAAAAGTATATCCAACTTCATTATCTGATAAAGTGGATCATGGCAAAGAATTGTCATGATGAAAGATGTTAGGTCTTCATGTGCAACAATCTCTCCTCTTGTCATAATTTCAACTCATCTACAACTCTGTCTTATCAATCATCAAAGTTCTCAAACCAATTAATTAAAATTATTGTCTGTCACAAGCAAAACTGGTGTATGCCAAATCTAGAAAAAAATACTGCTCAACTAATAAATAGGAAGTACCTTAAACAGACTGGAGGAACATTAAGAAAACAAATAAAAGGAACTAGTCAATCATAGAATATGATTACCACTTAGATGACTTAGTGTCGACAATTATGTAATGACATGGAAGTTTATCATTTCTTTTCTTTAAGAAATTTGTCATTTCTGACAAATAAAAAATCCAAGTGTAACCCTCTGCCGACAAAGGTATCAGAAACAAGCAACTAAAATATTCAAGATATGATAATGTCTTTATGTCACATATAAATTCCAGGATCCTAGTAAAAGAAAAGGTGATCTAGTTAATGAGGATTCCCCAAATGCAGGGTGTGGGAGTATTAATGTATGAAATTTTTTCAGAATATAGATAGAAACAAAACACGACAACAGGTTTACTATATTAAACAAAAAATTAGAAAAACCCATAGAGCTTAGATTAAATCAAGGTTTTGAATCTTGATTCTACAAACTGGTATGGACTGATTATCAAAACATAACAATTCATTCTCTTTGTTTTCTTCCCCTATCAAACATTCAAGTCCATGTGATATTCCGGCATACCCTAGCTCGCATTAAGTTGTCTAACAATATGTTTGAAGATTTGATGTCATGATGCACTACAGGTGGAAAAACCTGCAAGATTAAAAAGACACAAGGTGCTTGTTAAATTTACAGAGAAAAAGATACATGAACCTATTCAGCATCTCAGCCAAAAATAATGTATGTGATCTTACACCATCATGAAGATACTCTAAGCCCCTCGCAACATCTAGAGCTATATTAACCCTCAAATCCCAACTCAATACATTATGCTTTTCACCTGCAGTTAATAAAAAAAAATGATAAATATCCTACAAGTGAAAAACATAAAGCTATATGTAAAATTATAGCGTTGAATATAAGCAAGATAGTTAATGGAGTTCATGTGTTTTGCATATTTGAAGAACTCTGTAGAAAATCATAGAACACTTTTCTGTTGAAAAGTAAGTCAAATTAGAACTGGTGCTAGCCAGACCTTCATGCAGTTATAGAGACAACTTTATGAAGTTTATCATTTCTAATTTCTTGGTTAAGAAATTAATGTTACATTGTAAAAGAAATTCTTGAACAATCCTATCAATAGTGATTGTCTGTCACTTAAAAATTCCTATGTTAATTAAAAAATTAATGCTTGCTTATATCAGTCCACGAATAATGTAAAGCACTCTACAGTGAACCAAGAAAAATTTGAATGCCCTATGGTAAAGGTGCAAACAGTAATAAAAGGACATTCAGTGGACCTAACTATCAGGTTCAGTCAACTGTAAGACCTAACTATTTTTGTGTATGCCTGAGTAGCATTTCACTGTTAAATAACATAACCATCAACTTAAATCAACAAACATTTAATGCTCAAGTTTTGATAATCTGCATCCCTTCGTGATAAAGAAGTATCAGAGACCATCCAGCTAGTTCAAAATATTCCTTATTACTTCGTGAGGAGATTAAACAAAATGAAATTTTATCATATGATTATAAATTTTCAAAATTTTGAGTGTATGATTACCTTGATACAGTTAAATAAGCTTGAACATGAATAAAGTAATAGTTCCAACCAAGGTTCACCATACCGGCGTACCAAGTTTATCCCGAAATACTACGATAACCGGTACCGAGCGATACACAAAATGCATATCGCTCGGTATAATATAATATAAATATAATATATATTAAAAAAATGGGCGATGTCGCCTCGTTCCTTCTCCCCGCGCGGGGAGATGGAAGCCCGCAGGTGGCGAAGAATTGCCCACGGGCTACGGATCACGTGGGCGATTCTTGGCCCGCAGGCGACGAACCGCATGGGGGAACCGAGGAAGAACAAACCGTGTGAGGTATTTTTCTCCCTCTTCTTCTTCTCCTTCTTCTTCTTCTTCTCCCTCTTCTTCTCCTTTTTCTTTCTCCCTCAATCGACTGCCGACGATCGAAATCAATCGCCAACAGTCGAAATCAATCGCCGACGGCTGATTCGGCGGAACCACCCGGTAGCAAGCGATCCGCTTATTGATCAGCTAGCAGACCGATACGTACCGCCCGGTACGAGGCCTTAGCGCTTGGTAAGGCAATCCTTGGTTCCAACCTTCAAGAGTTCTAAGGATGAGCAAATTAAAAATGAAAGACATAGTTTGATAAAAAAGAATAGCATTAGATACATGAACACGACCATAATAATTCATTGAGCAGTGACCAAACATACTGTACAACTGAGACGCAAGGCTGCCATTGGTCATGTAATCATATATTAACATATGCTGGCCTTCTTCAGCACAATATCCAACCAAATTAACAAGATTGCTATGATGTAATCTCCCAAGAAGTACCACCTGAAAAGAAAGGAAAAGAGCAAAAATCTCTTATCATATTAAGTTAAATACCACTGAAGGGTGAAGAGTGAGTGGAGATAGCATCAAAACGATGGATGTTACCTCTGTTTGAAAATCCTTCTTGGCTTGCTTAGAATTAGTAGCAAGAACTTTAACAGCAACTATTTCACCAGTGGGCATCTGAGATTTATAAACACGACCAAATGCCCCCTGACCAATCAATGTTTCAAAATTACGAGTTGCCCTTTTCAGATCCCTGTAAATAAGAATAACAAGCTACATTATCAAGCAAAAGAGAAACATGGATCAAAGTTATACTGGGCACTCCCATATTAAAAATAACACAAGGAAATTAGTAAACAGAAGCATAAAAAAGATTGTTTTCTGGCTTATCAGTGAATTCCATATTTGTAAAATCTTTAGGTAGAGACCACAACTGTAATTGGAATTTAATTTAAGAGGCTTTAGTAACAAACTATTTGTGGTGGTGCAATTTCTTGTGCCATATCATGCTAATCATTGTAAACACTTAATGAAGTATAGAAGATGATAACATGCATATTTGTACATTTAACAAAGTTAAAGATTGAGCAGATTTTTGTTTTCACCCATACTTGAAAGAGTATTTTGAAAGTTTTTTCCTCTTAGTTCCTTTCATCCAAAAGGGGCCACCTGCTTTAGATTCAGAATGCCTGGGGGTCTCCTGTTCCATGATAGAGTCTCAGACTATGGAAAAAGCATCAACACCTTGGCACTTATGGGAATACTTGATGCCCTCCCTGAGAAGCTTACCTGAGCATGCTTCTTATGGGAAATGATCCAGCGCATAGCACCTGTAACTAGAAGCATGCCAATCACTACCCCCATTGTCAGCTCTAGAATCCGCTCCCCTGATAGAACACCTTTCATCTTGCCAATATACCTTCAGTTCTAGCAGCTGGACACAATCCACTTCAGGCAATGTCCCGAAACAAAAGTTTTGGTCTAATCCTAATCCAATCAATTGGAAGAGCAAAACACCAGCTAATTCCTCTTTGTCTGCCCAGAATGAATGAACAATGTTTTAAGACAATATGGCCAAGAAGCACTAGTAATTAATACAAGCACTTCTCAGGAAAAAAACCACATGTTTGCACATCAATGCGGCCACAGCATTATCTAGATCGAATCATAAGCGCTTCATGCTCAACGACACATAATTTAAGACAAGAAACACCAGTAATTAAGGTCGATTGGATGATCAGAAAAATAACCACAGTTATAGCGTCATCTCAAGTCAAAGTTATTTCTATCAGCATTCTATATGCAATAGAGAAGAAAACTCCAGCTTTTTTTCAGTCTCCAGTCAACATTGACATGGACCAAAAAAAAAGAAACGTTTGCACTTTTGATGAAAGAGCAAGGATGGTGTAATTTCAATTCATACCCAAAGAACAAACATTTCCCCCCTTGCATGAAGAACACAAATTATGTGTAAATCAAACTAAAACAAAAATGGCCTATAAAACCGAGATTGCAAGCACAAAAGCATGACAAGAATAATCAGACAAGGTGTCACATCATGCCCTTTTTGTTTTTCACAATGCAAAACTTGATCATCTTTCCACACACATCATTCCAAAGCAGTATAAAAGTAAACTAATCTATTCACACAGAAATTTCAATTTTTTTTTCAAATAAACAGCTCTCTGAAAAGTAGAAAAACAAGCTCTATTAGCTTGCACTAAAAGTCATAAAATGCTAAGACTCGTTAAGATGTTACCTAGCTGTAAATGAAGGACTTCTCTATGCAGGAATCAGACCTAATGTTGTTACAAGGTTACACTGGAAAATAAAAACACGATATACCAACAGACAGGTCGGATAGGAACCTCATAAACATCCTCTCTAGACATGAGAAATATCAAAATAAATAGAATTACAAAGCAAATGTCAATCAATTCATGTTGCATATCAATATCATGATCAACATAGGTTGTACACTCGATGATGCACTCTCTCAATAGTGAATAAAGAGTTCTTACTTTATACGGAGTGGATTGAGAATTTGAGAGAACCCATAACACACTCCTAATAATGGATGGAGCAATGCCTCTCACCCGCTAAAGTGGAGGCACGTTCCTATCAATAGTGGATGAAGCAATCATCTAGCTACCACTTCCAGCATCCAGCTAATCTCCTAAGGGAATCGTCCTATTAGCAATTTGTTAGGGAAACATAGTCCTCATGTATCATCTCCTGGCTTGCATCATTCATTTTAATTTTTAATCACATAGTCTAATTTCAAACTGAAATTCTAGTAATTCAATTGAAATCCACAACAAATGCATCATATATATCTTTTGAATTCATTAAACATCGAAGTCATGAGGTGTCAATCCCAGTAAAACCCTTAACTGACTTGAAGTCTAGATGAATTGGTCCAATTGACTTGAATAGTTTTCGCTAGAACCCACTTGAATCGACTTTAAATTCACATAAAACTGACCTGGATCACCCCAAACCGTCCTAATTGAAATATGAATTGGTTCAGTATAGGCTAAACAAGTTCGAACCAATCAGAATATATTCAGATAAAATCAACCTGAACCAGCTTGAACCGACAAACCGATCCAATTCAACCAATGTGCAATGCCGATGATCGAGCCACAAGGGGCCATGGATCAAGCCTCTCTGCAAAGAGGCTTTCTACTAGGCTCAAACCAGAATACACATTGCATAGGCGCTGGGTGATGCTGCACTGAGCCATAGACCACGTTGGGACAACCCGTCGAGCCATGCCAATTGCTGCCACTATAAGCTTTGTCAAAGAGTCTAGATGCTAAAAGGTGCCAAGGTTCCAAAACAGTCATTAAGGTTAAAAGCAATTATTAAAATAAAATGTGAGGTCTTATTAACAATTCATAATATGTTATTAACAAGAGTTAAATATTATCAATAAGACTCAACTATTATTTACAAGAATTAATGGCAAGATCAAAATCAAGAGCGAGGTATACCGGCAAAGTGCAACGGAGACAAGAGGGGTGCAGTGACGGAGAAGAATAATAGAATCAAAGTGACTCCAAAGGCAGTGAAGTCCAAAGGAGGAGAGGAGCAAAGGAAGATGCTATAACAACATTGGGGAAGGGGGATTTCACAAATCATGGGTGTCAAAGAATAGGCTGTCAGGTGAGTGTGGCAGGGATCAATGGAGGAGGGCTACAGGTTGGAGGGAGAGATCTTAAAATTTATCAATTGATTGAGCCAAACCATATGGCTCGATCAGATTAGATAAAATTGAGAGGGTGAGGGGGTTTTAATATCTAAACAATTGACTAAGCCAAACCAGAAGACCAATTAAATTAGATCAAACTATGGGGATTTGATTAAATGTGCTTGGGCTGAACAAGCGAGTGCCTAGGGCACCCAACGCCTAAACCTAAGCACACACCTTAGCACCCAAGCCTCTGCTCCTCACTTGGGTTGTCATGAGGTGCTTTAAACTTGCCTTGCTTGACCACCTAGGTGAGCCCTGTTAATTTCACTATACAAGGGCCGCTGGGCCGTAGGGTGTGGTTCATTCCATCAACGATTGGTTCGACTGATTAGCTAGGCTGATTTGATTTGATCAATAGGTCTGGATTAGGTCAAATTTGATCTTGGTTAGACCCGAACCCCAATTTCAATTCTTTCTTTGAATAGAAAATTAAAACCAATTGATTTAAAAATTTAGTAGAGAATACAAGTTTTAATATAAAAATCATGTTATCGATAATTAGATTCTATCTACTAATTTATTTAAACATAAAATAAAATTCAAATTTTATAATATCATAATTCTGAAATTTAAAGAATGAATATCTAAAAAAAACATGAACAACATAGATGAAATATTAAAAATATGCATAAATAACAAAAAAATTAATAGCAAAGATCATTGGATTTTAATGTTGGAATTTTTGAATCAATATCATACTTTTAATCTTTAAAATCATCAACAAGCAACATTATTTATTAAAATCCTGAAAATGCAAATCATTGACAAATGATAGTTGAAGAAGCTACCCCTTAAATCTTCCTCCCTCATGATCCCCCTTGTTGACCATCAAGGCTTACATCTACCTATTATTAAATATGCAAAGTGGTTTCCCACTAAGGAAAGCAATAATTAATTTTTAGATTTAATAATTAATTTTATTTTGTGTTATTTTATTCCCAATTTACCCATATGAATTAGGAATTACATTTCAACTTGAAAAAAAAAACATAATAGCATATCCAAGTAGAACTCTAATCATAGAATTATAAATTTTAAAGAAAAAGGATTTAAAATTTTTGATGATTACACAAGGGATCATAACATGAAACGAAATAAAAATATATATATGTTCTATTTATAAGGGAAAGTAGCTCTCTTCAGCAGAGTTGCATTTCACCCCTATTTGAGTCCTAGCTTCAGCTCAATTTTCCACGAGAAGTCGATGACCACCATCACAACTACTCCGTGCAAAACACTACTCCTCATCGACCCCCAAACAGAACATTCAATCTAAAACCTTTACATGGCATGCTCTCTAGCATCGCTTCATCTGTTTCCTTTGACTACCAAGGCACCACGTAGACGCTATACATTAATTATTCTTCTCTGGGTTTCCTCACAAATACATGAGGTTTCTTTCCTCGCATAAAGGATTTCCACATTTGAGTTTCCTGACCACCAAGGAGACTAGCAAAAATGTGCACATGACCCCAGTAATATTTCCCTTGGTACATATTTATGTCGACCATGTAAATTCTATAAAATTCACGCGCTGTATCAAGCTCATTACATGAAGTTCTTTCCTATGCAACTTTTATACAACTTGTAACGCAGACATCCATGTCAATATCCTACAGACTCATACGCAAATGATGGAGCTGCACTCCTATCTAATTCCCCATAGAAGACAGACCATGGTAGATCACGTTGCACAACTGAAATCATGCAGCATTTTGCACAACTGATTCCCATGTCTAGATACCTTTTCTGTTTGTAGGTTGCCAAGGGTTAGGGGGTTTCCATAATTTGCAGTAAGAGTTTTGGTATGCATATGTAAGAATTTTCTAGGCCCAATGCTTATCCACATAGTGGAGAGGTCTCTTATGCCTAAACTACCCCAATCCTTAGGAGAAGTAATGCTCTCCCAATTGAGCAGTCTTATCTTCTTGTTGGAGAGAAGTTTCCCAAAAGAATCTTTTAAGTTTTTTCGTTATCCCTGATGGCAAGGAGGGCATCATCTTCAAACATAAGATGTGAGATTTTAGTGCGAAGGGAGTAATTTTCTAGTTAGAAACATAGGACATCAACAAGCATGAGAAAGTTTATTGGACAACGACAAATATATAGGGGAGATAAGATCTCCTTCCCTAATTCATCTAGAACTGTGGAAAGGTCTAGAAGTGTTACCATTAATGATGCAAGAGAGATCATGAATGGTAAAGCAAGAATGGGCAAGCTCGTTGAACACTGAGAGGTTTCCTGCTCTTGAAATTGAACGTTGAGTGGGCAGGCTCATTGGCCATGGTGAGTATGAACTAGCAAGTGATTAAATACAATGAAATTATTACGTTACATTATCTATATGTTTCAACATATATAGGCTAATTTTTTTTTTCTCAAAGTCTTCCTTTTTCATTTTAAAAATGATCTCCCACACTTAATTTAGAACAAACACAAGCAATTGCATCCTAATTTTTTGAAGTGAAATCTGATTTTGCAACAAGATTTAGTTTATATGCAGGAATTATAGTTTGTATGACATCTTTGTATGTCAAACTAAGTGGTGTGCATTCATAACCA
Organism: Ensete ventricosum; assembly: GCA_029747655.1. Taxonomy (NCBI): domain Eukaryota; kingdom Viridiplantae; phylum Streptophyta; class Magnoliopsida; order Zingiberales; family Musaceae; genus Ensete; species Ensete ventricosum. Next base: position 49,211,256 of record JAQQAF010000004.1, read on the forward strand.
TCAAATTCCATGATAAAAGGTGTCCAACGACAATGTTATGCTGTGTAACAAGTTCACACCCAAAAATGCTAAAATTATACTTTATTTTTTGTCTAAATCAAAGATGCATTTCTTATTTTCGTATTACGGTTCACCATTTTTAAGGTACTTGAATGTAAAAAAAAACGATGTCCTCAATGCACGAGGCTCCTGCTAATGCGGGGTCTAAGGAGGTCAATGTAAGCAGTCTTGCATTTAACTATTTAAAGAGACTATTACCATGACTCAAACCCTGATCTCTCGGGTTGCAAAAGAGTGACCTTATCATTGTACCAAGGCCCACACTCAATTGTATATTCAGTAAGTACTTTAAATTGCCATGGTGTCATTAGTGCCAACCTTGACTGTAATCCTCTTTATATTTCCTAATTGGAAAAGCCAGATACGGTAAACATCTCACCTATCGTTATCAATTTTTTAATTTTTTATACCGTTATATAAAACACATTTCATCAATTATTATTTAGTTCCTATACTTACATAGCTTAATAAGGAATAAATTTATGCAATTCATATTTAAAGATAAAATTAATATGGAATAGATTTCCTTATAATAGTTAATGATTCTCCCTCATTTTCAATATAAACCCAATCAGGCACCCTCGCCATAAGCCACATAAATTTTGTTTGAGTCTTGGTGTCTTGGTGGGCATGTCAGCCGCATAGGAGTCCTAGATTGTGGTTGATGACGCATAAGGTTTTGTGTAATCGCCAATTGTGCTAACTACATAAGGAATGGAATGACTATCCACATCTCTCCCGTAAGGGCCTAGACTTACAAGGTGAATTCGAAGAAGGGCTTAAAGGGTACGATGACTTGAGTTGGATTTCGTAAGGCCGAGGGTACCGAGGGATCACTAAAGATTTGGTGATAATAAGGTGGAGCAAGAGTCAGTCCTAACATCCCCATGGCCCGAGGAATTGAGCCTGATCTAAGGTTAATCATCATTCATATGGCCGAATGAGGAGTTTCCTCCCTTGCGGGTTCTTGAAGGGTTCCTTGATTCTAGATTTTGTGTGACTGTGCCAAGCAATTGATGTCAAAATTAGTCACCGATCCACGTTATGAAACCAAGTTGACTTGGTCAAATTCTAGAATGTTAGTGTCACAAGAACCAAATATCCAAGGGTTCAATCAATTATGCAAGATAGAATTCCTCAAGGTGAGTTGCTTACATAGGAAAGTATACCTAGAAACAATAATATTTTGAAGAATATATGCCCTCCGGCTCATGTTAACGTGACAAGCTCTATGTCGAGTTCTAATTGGCCAAAAATATAGGTTATAATAAGGTGAAATAAATAATAATAATAATTAATGAGATATATATCAAGGTATAAAAATTAATAAATAAACAAATGAAGGATGAGATGTATATCACATCTAATTTTTCAAATTAGGAAAATAATAAAGAGGATCACACCCCTATTCAACATGAATGCCAAATGTTTTATTATGTTTTTCAGACAAAAGGAAATTAGGTTATCAAGTTGGGAATGATGACCTCGCACTAATACTTAATATGTTTCAACGGATTTTTGTTTTACTCATAGATAAATGAATTAATTTCTTTTGTAATGAGTATGGGGTAATTTCTCAGAAAAGCCACTGGTTTTGGAATTTTCTCGGATAACGCCCCTCATTTTAAAAATGCCTAAAGAGCCTCGACTGTTTAAAATGACAAAGATGCCCTCAACTTACAACTTTAATTTTTGCTTTCACTAAAACCCAAGTAGACCTAGCCAGTTAAACTAGTTCGAAGTTAAACTGAACAAGTTAAGCCAATTCAATGTTAAACCAAACTAGTTAGACGTAGTTTGATGTTAAATGAGCCAATTAAACTAGTTCAATGCTGAACCAAACCCATTACAATGTTTTTGAATAGGATTACAGTGTTTTTGGTTTAGCCAAACTAGTTATAATATTTTTTGTATTGGGTCATAGTTTTTTTGGTTATTGAATTAAAAACATTGTAATATTTTTTAAAAATATTGTAACTAAGTCTTAATTAATTCAAACTGTCATAAACATTAATTATTAAACTTATTATATGTATTATGATTTCATTTTATATTTTATTTGAGAGTTCTTAAATAAGTTTGAATAAAAATTAAGAATATTTTGACATATTTCAAAATAAAAATAGCAAAAATCCTTATTTTTGTTAAATGACCTGAAATTTAGACCTATATTTTTTTTAAAATCTTATAATATTTTATTTATAAAAAAGAACCTTAATAAAAAATTTCTTAGTTAGAGTATTTTGAATAGACAAACAGTGGTTTTGTCACTGAATCAAGACATTATAACTCTAATAAAAAACATAATAACTTGACTTCAATTAATTAAAATTTTCACTAACAGTAAATATCAACTTTATGATAGGTTTGGAGGTATTATAAAATTATAATTATAATAATTTAAATAATTTTCGGTGAAAATAATGAAAGTCTTGGCATATTTGAAAACAAGTCATGCTAAAAGCTCAAATTCTTTTCCACTTGGTCTTAAGTTTACTTGTAAACATTTTAAAAAACCTTATAGTATTTATAATAATTTATTATAAGGAAATGATAATAAAATTAATGAGATATTAATTTTCAGAGGAGTTATTAATCAAAAACACTATAACTCAATTCAAAATCATTATAAATAAAAATATTATAACTCTATTCAGAAATATTGTAGATAAAAAGCAACCGAAAACATTAAAACTCTACACGACACCATAATACTAGATCTGTTTAGCTCAAACTAGATTTTGATAGGAAAATATTATTTTAAGGGTATTCTGATCTTTTTATTTTTAGAATTATAATTATAATAATTTAGGTGAAAATTATGAAAGTCTTGGCATATTTGCAAATAAGTCATGCCCAAAGCTCTAATTCTTTTCCACTTTGTCTTAAATTTAAGTCTAAACACTTTATAATAATTTATTATAAAGAAAGGATAACAAAAATTAATGAGATATTATTTCAGTGGAGTTATCAATCAAAAACACTATAACTCAATTCAAAATCATTATAAATAAAAATATTATAATTCTATTCAGAAATATTGCAGACAAAAGGCAACCAAAAACATTACAACTCTACATGGGACTCTAATACTAGATTTAGCTCAAACTAGATTTTGACAAGAAAATATTATTTTAAGGATATTTTGATCTTTTTTATTTTTATAATTATAATTATAATAATTTAAATAATTTGTTGTGAAAATTATGAAAGTCTTGGCATATTTGAAAATAAGTCATGCCAAAAGCTCTAATTCTTTTCCACTTTGCCTTAAATTTAAGCCTAAACATTTTAAAAAACCTTATAGTTATTATAATAATTTACTATAAAGAAATGATAATAAAAATTAATGAGATATTATTTTTCAGTGGAGTTATTAATCAAAAACACTATAACTCAATTCAAATTCTTTATAAATAAAAATATTATAACTCTATTCAGAAATATTGCAGACCAAAAGCAACCAAGAACATTACAACTCTACATGACACTGTAATACTAGATCTGTTTAGCTCAAACTAGATTTTGATAGGAAAATATTATAATAGGGGTCTTTGGATCTTTTTAGTTTTTAGAAAGGGAATGAGATCTCTTTGGGAAATATAGAAATGAAGATGCTATCGACAAAAAGCTTTTACCGAAAAGTCGCCCATGAGTATACAAGTGATTGAGAAAAATAAAATGAAACATGAAAACAATTAACTCTATAGTTATGGAATTTTAAGGTGACGTCTACACAATCTCAATTTTTTCAATTTAGAGTTGAGTCATATCGAGAGCATAACATTGACACTATGCAACTCATCAACCATTCATGTAGTGAATAATTATTTTCTATACGTGATGAACTGCCATACGAATGTGGATCAATGCTAACTGTTATTTTCTGAAAAGCAAAATTAGGCTTATACAATCTCATACTTTATCGACTTTCTTAAAGCAAGCTTAGGGTTTCATAACAGTCCTACAACATTTCGTTCTTTTGAACGGACTCAACAAGGACCACATAAAGAAACCACAATCTACCTTTCGTGTTGTCCACTTGGAATCAGCAGACTCTTCGGGATAAGCATATTTCATAGATCAACTTCAGACAGAAAAATCGGCAAACAAGAGAAGAAGAATCTTCGACTGGTTTTTTCAAGAAAAGCAAATGAATAACCAAGCAAGCACACAACAAGAAAGACAATGAATACTGAAAGAAACTGGAGTACCGATAGGTATCAAAGGTAGTGCCTTTCTCCAATTAATATGATCAGCGACCGCAAACGGAGCCCTAGATACACAGAACAAGGAGACGAGAAGAGAAGACAGAAAAGAGGACCAAGGGGTGAGGAAAGGAAGAACCAGGGGCTCGCCTGAGACGAAGAGATTGGTGGAGGGCTCCGCGATGGGGGGGCTGCAGCAGGAGGCGGAGATGGAGACGATGCGCCGGATTCCCATTCGCACCGCCGCCATCGCTCGTGGTTGCAGGGGTCGCAATCCCCTCCCTTCATATAGCAACAGCAATTTATAAAACCAACCCCGTTCGAGAGGAAAATGCCACGCAGCTGGACCAAATCACCCTGTAAACTTCCCCGGATGACATCAGCCAGAGACTTTTCTATGTTGATCAAGCCAGCCTGAGCAGAGTGGTCAGACTCCAAAAGACACAAAAGCCCAAATAATGACAGTGAACATTTCTATATGTAAATATTACCCACAAATAACTTGACAAACAGAAGAAAGACGATTAATAGTCACACATGGATACCATAAGGAAAGATAACAGAGTTTTCAGTGCATCCAAACACACAAAAGTACAAGCATTTACTACTGACGGCATCTCAATCTATATCCTTCTGAGCAATACAACCATCATTACGGCAATTCCCAGACTCATTAAGGATGCTCCCGTAGGAAAGTGGGCAAATGGTTCATCAGGAGTCTTTGGATTGGAAGTCCCTGATGACTTCTCTAAAAGATCTTGGAGGAGGCTGGGTATGTTGCTTACCATGTCTACCACTTTATTCTTCACATTATGCAGAAAGTCAGCGATTGCCGAGCTTTTACTTGCTTCAGCACCAGAAGATCCATGATCGTCTTCAGCAACAGGCACCTCTTCGGTGACATTTGGTTCAGGATGAACAACTGCACAAGAAACTGAGATCAGTCTCATTCGTAACAACTCGGTACGTTTGTAGAGGTGGATATATGCATACCTGACAGGTGAGTTCTGTAGAATTCCACCACTTTATCGTTCTTCATCACAGCGTCCCAGACATTCTCATCCGAAGCGATTGATGCAACCACAGTCTGCACATAGAATCACAGAAATAGACTGTAATTCCTACGGAATCTACATAGATGTTTAATGTTTAAACCAAGATATAAACAACAAAAGAAGAAAAATCAGCCAAGTACCACAATGTGTTCAAATCCTAGTGACTCTTTCTCTAAAAGAAATATCATCTGAGCAGATAACAGAAATGAGTCACCAAATTTCACCACTGACTAACTCTCAACAGTATAACAATATTACAGTTCTACAAGCAAATACTAGACAAGTTACAACTCTGCTAATGACAATGGTTGAGTCCTTTGGGTCACTATTACATTCTAAGTGGATACTAGACAAGTCATAAAGCTACTGACAATAATTGAGTCCTTTGTGCCATTATTTCATGCTGAAGTGCATGATCTCATCAAACAGTACCACCATTCGACATTCCATGTAATCTGCAGTGTTCTAAGTGGACGAATGTTAATGCCGAAAGTAACTTGATGAAAGTACCAAACATAAGTTGCTGGCACAACACAAGCATTACTCTGAAAGTCTGAATGATCCTTAAATATGATAGCAAGTTTGCACAGAAAGACAATCATGTACAAGAGGAGGTGAACTACAAAATTTGGTAATTAGAGGAAAGAAGAAAATAATATAACAAAATGTAAGGAAAACTGCAGCTATATGTAGATAAAGTAAAAAAAAAGTGAATGATTAGCAATTATCACCTGAATCTTTCTAGTCAGTATATTGTCCATCACAACCAAGATCTTGTATAAAATATTACAAAGCACTACAAAAACGCTTAACCATGAATCTGAGACATAGGGTTATGCTAGTGTGAAATGCTAATATCATGTGCAATAGAAAATTTTAACAGACACAAGTATGCTCAAGAACAATAAAATCCATGCCCAAATTCATGCGGAAGTGCATCTTGAGATCCCAAGACTACTGCAATATTTCGAACCTGAACTTCGGGGCTTCGTTGCAGCAGTGAAAATGTTTCAACCACATGCCTAGGCATATGTGGAATGACTGATGAAGCTTCATGGTGGGCAGACCTGTGAGCAACTTCTATGGCAGGAACATTGTGGTTTGGAGGATACACCCTGCAATGAAGGCACTAATTAGTGCACTGTGTTAAGTTTTAACATATGCAGCGGCAACCCACTTGTCTGTTTCTCTTAACAATTGCTTTTAGTCAATACCATGTTATGCTATTAAAAATTATGCCTCTCCCTCCCAGACCACCATCACAGATGACAAAAAAAAAATGAAATTGTTTCATAGATGAAGCATGAGTTTATACCAGGAAGTCAGCTTTGTGTTTCCTTTTCTTTTTTTCTTTTTTTTTTTGTTGCATTAGAATCATAAAAATTTGATGAAAGTACAATACAAAATCTTATATAAAATCTCAAATGGTGAAGGCAATAGTTTGGCCCCCTTAAATCTCATCCATCGTGTACTTACATGTACACAAACTTAGAATGTAGCTCAACCTACTCTTATGTGTATCACTATGTTCCCGATTATGACATGAACATCATTCAAAGAGTGAAAGATAACATGTGAACCCTAAGAGATAATTTATGCACCAAGGTTAAAAACAGACTTTGCTGGATTTTAAATTCCTTTGATTCCTTTCAAAGAATCCTACCTCTTATTCACACCTAACACTTGTCTATAATAATTATTTGTCATTCTACCTTGATAGTAGGTTAACATATAATAAAACATAAAAAAAGAAAACATTCATGGCAACATTGTCACAATCCGAACCTAATGAGCTAACTGGTCTATTAACTTCATTTGGTATGAACCACTGGCCAAAATGCTTAAGCTGAACTTGATCGTAGTAAACTCATCAAACCCTTATAAAATCTTAATATTGCCCACTTTTAACGTTGGACTAATCAGGGTGTTACAAACATAGCATCTATTAATAGTTTATTAGGACAAGGTACATGGTCATGCCCCATAATTTAAACACATAGGTAAGGGTAATCGAGGGCCTCCATACTGTTTCTAACCAGGTCCTTTTCAGTTTTTTTCCTTCACCTCATGACATCTAAAAACAAAAATCAAATTTTCTTGTGCGCTAAATCCTGTCAATATTTGTTAATTAAGGCTATGTTGAATCTAATTTATCTTACTGCCTTGGTTGTACTAAAAATAGTCAAACTCTATTTTCCTATTATTTCAATAGAAACATTTGCTAGTGTTTTGTTTTTATGTATTTGTACATCATAATTAGGTTCGAAGCCGAGATGAGGACATTATGTTTCAGCTTTGGTCACATTTGCATATCTGAAAATTTTGGATGATCTTATTCCCTTTTTTTGCTATTTATAGGTTAAATGAGTTTGTCAAGGGATTTATTTATTGGCATTGCTTATAGAAATCTAGCTGGTTATAGTTATTTATGTTTATCATAACATCCTTCTCTCTTCAGTTAAAGAGTCCAAAATGAACTCAAGATCTTATTGCAAGAGGTATCAACCAAACATGTATCTTGATATATACCACTCAGTCCACTCAGTTGATGCTATCTCTGTAGAGGGCTCCTTATCTTAAGTGGAAGTATCTATTTGAGTCAATGTATTTGTGGTACTCCATCCATCGATTAAGTTTACTCCCATAGGTATACCCATGTTTGTTTACTTACCTCTTATGATAAATGGTACTAAAGGATTGCTTGTGGTATTAAGTATTTTCAACATTTCATTAGTTTTCAGGAATAAAAAGATAAATATATTCAATTCACATGATTAATAATGTGATCGAGATGCACAAGAAGATATTCTTCAAAATAAGGTCAAAATCTGAATTAAAGGAGTAAAAAAAATAGTTCAAAGAGACATCTGAATCAAAGATAGAAATCTGATCAAGGATCAAGGTTTAAGTTCCGAATGACCATGACATAGATAAATTTAGAAAATATTTTCATAATTAATTAGTCTAATATGGTTGGTAACTTATCTTATGCAAACCCTAAGTAGTTTTAGGAGTTATTATGATTTATATACCTTATGTGAAATTCTCAGTCCAAAGTTAAGATGTATCATGTGTTATTCAAATAAAATATTTGATTTGATGGTACATCAGACTTAATGGTGTCCATTGGCCCTCTCTATGTTTGGCTTCTGTTGTTATCATTTTTTCAATAATCAATATGAGGAGAAATACCTTATTTCAATTTCTTTATAAATAAAAAAATTATCTTTGGCCCTTAAATTTGTTACCGGAGAAACTCTAAACTAGTTGTCTATATTCCTCTCATACACCAACACTGCAAAGCTAGTATGTTACACCATTATCCCCAATATCCTAGCCAATCTTGCGTTAGGCAACACATTAAAGTTCGTAATCATTTACAGTAAGTTCATGAACAGTAGGTGAATGATTTCAATACTGAGATCAAACTTGCTTGGTATTTTTATTAATCATCAGATGTCACAAATTGGAGATTTAACTATAGTGATCTTTACCTAAAAGATTCCGATCACTAAAATTGACCAATAAAAACTTCAGAATGAAATCAAGAACCCAAATATGTTTACCTTTTTTTCCCAGAGAATCCTCATTTGGATGCACTAAAGACAACGGAAATGAATAGCTTGAGCCACTAATATCAATCCTACTAAACTTAAGCCCTACACAAAATTTCCGTTCATAGAACATGGAATTTGGGGGAAGTAGTCCCGATTATTATATAAAGAGAGAAACTCCATCAAACGATTAAGGAAAGGAGAGTTCAAAGACGAAGCTTACTCCACAAGGGCATCCATCAGATCGGAAGTGGCCTCCTTGGCCTCCTCCAGTGTCGGAACGGGCCCGAACACGAGCCTTGGGGCGGGTTGCACCGGATCTAAGGTGATCCCCTGCTCGTACCCTGCCCACCCATCGCAGTCCTGGTCTTTGATCTCCCGGTCATGGATCTCCAACGCCGGCCTCTGGACCGCCGAGACAGGAACAGCATCTTGGAGGCCGTTATCGGACGTGAGGACGGAGATCGACGGCCCTCCCTCGGCCACCGGTGCCGCTGCGGAGACGGTCGCGGAGACCGGTTTGAAGGGCCACCGCACGATTGCCGACGCACGGCTGGCGAACGGGCCGACCAATCGGTAGCCGCCGAGGGCCGAAGCTTTCGCGGCGGTTATCATGGCTCCTCCACCCATATCGATCACTCGGCCGCTCTCTGTCCCTCAATCGCGCGATCCTCAGAACACATAGACGAGCAGAGGAACGAACATGCAGCGACTAATCCTACGATCAAGCACACGACAAGTGGCGTGGCGCTCATCGAGAAGGCGAAATGGTTGTGATCGGCGTCGCGACCGGTACATGAAAGCGAAGCGGGATCGAATAAAGTTGTCGGGCAAAAAAGGGCAGTAATGTTTTGGGTCACCGGCGGACTTCCCCCGATGGCTCCTCCTGTTGGTGTCACCACCGGGATGTGCGGGGCCTACTTAGAAAGGCTTGCGCTGGGAGAAGGAAGCCAAAACAGGGTAACTCGAGCGGGTAGGTTGCGATCTCAGACTGGGTTCGAGGAATCGAATGAAGAAGCGACGATATCGCTTCGTGTTGACGCAACGACGTTATCTTAGTATTTCCTTCTCCCTTAAGGAATGATGTAATTAATTAAAGGAATATATGTAATTAAGCTAAGATCAATTTGATCTTAGCTTAAAGACATATATTCCTTTAATTAATTATATTTATTTTTTTATCTTTATTATTTTAAAAGTATATAAAGATTTTTAATACTTATAAAATCAAAATATTTAATCTGGTTATTCCAATAATATCTATTTCTAAAATTTAATTCTATCAAATTATCTTTTTAACGAATCTCAATATTTTTATTTTTGTAAGTATAAAAAAAATTAGCCCTTTGATCTTATTTGTTTCATGAAATATATCATCGTATTGTGAGCCCTAAAATATATCATGTTGGTAAATCATAAAAGTTTATTTCCTTTTGAGCTAAGAAAAATTAAAACTATACTTGTTTGAAGGATAGTAAGAAAAATTAAAATAATAAAAATAACCCCCAGAGTAATTTTTATCTTTTCCCTTCAAAAGGTTACTACTATCTTCTTAACAAACCATATGGTACAATTCAATCAATCTAAAACTTGAACCCATTCAAGATAAATTATATTAAATAATTTACTAATATGTATCAATTTATATTATTACGAATATTAAATAAATACATAAAAAAAATATTAAATTATTTTCTCTGCGATGGTCCACCGACCACGGTATTGACCGACGGATCCCGAGATGAGAGAGGCATCGCGCTCCGTGGTAAAATGGCGATCTTGCCCCCCTTTTTGGATATATGTTTCATTATAATTTTCTCTTTTGAATATGATAATTTACTAAAAAAAATAACCTATTTAATCCAGAAAATATCATAATTTAAGTTTCAGCTTGAAAACCATTTACTAATTTTTTTAATTAGTTAATAATATTTATTGAAATAACAAACAGAACTAGAGGGCATTGAAGTCATTTCGCTTAATCTTTCATCTTCTACCCATTAAGACGCTTACCGCAGTTGTACTTACTCTGTCGCTAACGCAGGCAGCTGCGTCTTCCTCACCTTCTCCACAGGAAACAATGGAGCCAACCTGCCTCAAAAGAGTCAAAACAATCATGGTTGAGTCATTACCCAGCATCTAATATAAGATACGAACCACCCCGACACACACCTCTCAAGCTTCCTCCTTCAAAGCCTTGAACCCTCAATGCGTACTGTTGTATCGATGACACGCTTGCTTCTCCTCCTCACTCTGGTCTTTCTTCGGCTCGTGGCAACACTAGCAGTGGCTCGACCGACGCTGGTGGAGTCGAGAGTCGCCGCCCTGGAGCTCAACGGGCCTCGCAAGGCCGACGCACCTTGCTCGGGCGTGGCCGGGGCACCCGAGAGCGCGTCGCGCCTGTCGATGCACCGCCACCGGTCGTCGGACAAGTCGGTGGCGGGGGCCGTGGCGATCCTTGGGGGACTCGCCGCCGCCATCTTCGCGGCCGTCTTCGCATACATCCGGGTCACCAGGAACAGGAGCTCCGAGACCAAAGTGTGATCTTGTACTGCTCTGCTCTTCGTTTTCCCTGGGATCTCAACGGAGGCATGCATGCTCATGTAATATTTTGATGTACAGAAAATAGTGTGCAAGAGAGAGAGAGCTTCCATGAAACTATATTTTTCCTTCCTAGTTGTTCTCTGATCTGAATGCTTACCCATCACTCTATTTAATGGGAAATGGGTCTCCCTGTGTTTTCTTCTCATGGAATTCCTTTGGGGGCTTGTTTAATTATTTTTAAAAAAGAAAAATATTTCAGGGATATAATTTCTGTGCTAACATGAAATTCTCAAAGATATCAAGATATTCTTTTACCAGTAATTTAAGATGTCAATACACTTAGAGTGAAAATAAATCATGACAATTATGAGCAATATAAAATAGGGTTAGCTAGATATATTGTTGAACACACACAACAAAAACTATTATTCTCAGTATATATCTTCTACTGACCATGGACCTGAAAAATAAATATATTGCACTATTTGAACTAAAGAAGTGTGCATTAATTGTAGTCACATGAGAGAGGCTACCAACAAGCAGAAACAAGTTGTTAATGCCAATAAGTGGAAGAAGATAAGGGTGGCTATCAAATGAGCTATGAAAAGTACAGAAACAGCAGAAAGGCTTGGATGTAAAATTATTTGGCAATCTTTTACCTCTAACACAACAAAAAAAATCAATGGAATGAATGTACATGATGAACTATTCAAAGCATTGGGCCCCATGCAGCATTGCTGTAGCAGTCACAGGAAGCAATAGAAAGTTAGGTGTCTCTTTTTTTTTTATGAGCAGTGCTTTTGAGACCCACAAAAACAGAACAAAAAGAAAAAAAAGCCACCCAAAAAAAAATTGTTGTGGGGATTGATGGGGAATTTAGAATTAGGGTCATCAGGATTCCTTTGGGCACAAAGCATTTCCAACATTTTATTCAATGCTTTCATGCTAAGGCAAAAAGAGGAAGAGAAAGTTGAAGCATCTTCAATCCTTTTCCCTTGATTTTGCTTTTGGAATCCTTTCTTTGTCTGCCATAAAGCTGGTTCGGTTAGAACACTTGAAACAAGAAGCACTTGCAAAGTCAAAAGTTGAAATTAATACCATAAAAATGTCTTGAGCTATGTTTTCTTTGTTTACCACAAAAATATACATTTTTTTCAAAATTAACTTGAAGCAAGCATCTTGGAGATACATACATTAGCAGGACACACAGATATACCTTAACATACTAAGATTTGGTGAGGACTTTCTTACAGACTTAAATCACTAAAGCCACCATGAACAAGAAGAAAAATCTTAGTTAAACTAATATATGAGTGCTTGAATCCTACTTTCATGGGGAAAAAAATAGATTGTATTAATTATTTTGATGTGAGGAGATGCATGGGATGCATTTGTAACCCATCTGAAAATATTCAACAGAAAACAAATTACAGACAGCTACAGAGTGCCAAAAAAGGCAATTCAAACTCAATACCACATCAGAATTCAAACACAGCCAAGTTTGGACAATTTAATTGCAGACAATGTTTCACTTGGATGAAACCCATAGCCACAACTCATGTCACACGACTCAGATAAGTAAATGGCATCATATTGTAGCACTCCTCAATTCACAAGGTCAATATTTGAAATCGAATACAATATATTTTTGAATGAACAAACAAATCAGGAAGAACTAAAACTGAAATATGGAGATCAAATTGACAAACAAGAGGGAGATTCAACTATCAAAGCAGAGTCCAATCTTTTTCGTAAAGGAAATCAAGGATTGACATTGAGTTGAAGCAGAGGTACAGGATTTAACAGCAGAGAAATCAACTATATTCAAAACCAAAATTGGAAGACCAAATCAAGACGAAGACCTGTTTCAGTTAGAAATGACACTCTTCCACCCAGTAGAATCCATGCAACCCATCAGAGAAACAGAGACTATATTACTTCAGCACAAATCAATATCAAGATAGTATCTTTAGGACTTCTCCGATCTCTGTCCCAATTCTCTCTTTTCCTTCTATGGCCGAGTGGCAGCAACTACGACAGATGCTATTGGCCTGTCATCTGATTTTAATTACTCAACAAGCAATCTCTTTAAACAGAGAAGATGAAATCACTCAAGCAATAAATCGGTAAAGAGGCAAGAGAAAAAGCACTTCTAGAACAGAAACAGCAATCCTGTTATCATTTACAATCGACCCAGAAGATAAGAACAGAGACTATATGCTCACCACAAAACCTTCTTCAAAAACGCATCTTTAGTGGTTGGTCACCACCTCCGGGGCCGGAAAGCCCTTCCCCTTCCTCACCCGTACTGCAGTCCGGTGGGGACTCGAAGAGGGAGAGAGAGAGCTGCTTGTGAGCGAGGCCGATGTCGAAGAGGATGAGGCCCGAGGAGGGATCGGAGACGAGGATCTCGCGGACGGGGAGCCAGAGGAAGAGCTCCTCCTGAGAGACGCCGACCAGGGCGCGGAGGCCGCCGTAGGTGAGATTGGCCCGGACCACGCTGTCGAAGAGGACCATTCCGTCGAACCGGGCGTAGCAGGGGCGGCCGAGCCGGACCTGGAGCTGGCCGGAGGGCCGATCCAGGGTGTAGGAATCGACCTCCCGGGGTAGGAGCCCCCCGGGCAGGCCGTAAGAGCGGAGGAGGTCGTGGATGGAACTGGCAGCAGAAGACGACGAGACGGAGGAGGCAGCGGCGACGGCCCCGAAGGGGAGGAGGAGCGCCGCAAGCCCTAGAAACCCTAGAAGAAGGGAATTGGCCATGGTAGAGAGAGGGGCGAACGATTTGTGTGCGGGCAAGGGCGAAGAAAAAAGAGCGATCTTTTTCACAGTCTGTACTTTCTACAAAAACCAAAGCTTTTATTCCCATTTCTAAATTCTTTTTTTAAGAAAAAAAAAAGGAAATTAGAAATTGGAGAAGCCCCTTTTATTTCTAACAAAAGGAAATTAAAAATTAGAAAGGTTCATGATTTCCATTAAAAAAATACTCAGATTATAATACAAATCATTCTATGAAATCTCCAAAAAAACTAAAATAAAATTGATAATTAAGATCAGAAGGAATTTAAACTAATTAAAATTCGGTTATAATAATAAATACATGGCTCTTTTTTATAGACATTATGATGAAAGCAAATTTGAGACTTCTTTTGAAAAATCATTGAAAGCCAAGCTCATGAAATTTCTAATTTTTGTCTTTCACATAAGGAATAATGTTAAGATGTTTCCTTTTACAATAATAATCACGTATTTATGGCATTAGATTTTATAATAACAAGATTTTAATTAAGATTGGTTGGGATTTAGACTAATTAATTTACTTAGAGGAAGCAAAGGCTTTATTTAATATGGCTTAATAAAAGTAGCGTTATAGCATCTCTCACGTAATAAATGAACACATACTGCATTAATTGTTCCGATGATTTGAACTCTTGTTGGTATTGGAATTGGAATTGGGAGCGTTGTTTGCAGAGTCACGATTTTGGAGTGGGGAAGGAACACAGAATCGATGTGGCAGCAGCCAAGTCAGTGCTTGTTGTCATCACTTTGTCTGCATCAAAAGCACAAATAGCTCAAAGCAACATATAATAATAATAATAATAATAATTTTATTGCATCAGCGTTTCTTTACTCATGAAACCGATGAAAACAAATTTATTATGCTCACAAACATCTCGTGCAAACAGATCAAAAGTATTCACTTTCACATAAAATACCAATATTTTAGATATATATAATACTCAAATTATTCACTTTCATAAATATCATTGTCGAACCCACCACTCTTGTCGTTGCATGTCTTATCCACGACCCTCGAGTGAGGAAAAAAAACATAGTATGAGAGCTGTCATGATCATGCTCATTCGTAGTTCTTGAATGAATTTATAAAAAAAAATCTTAAATTTGAGAATTTTTCATAGAGCGTCTAAATTCTAAAATATTATTATAGATTTTTTTTATCATATAAATGATCATTTTATCCCTAGCTCCCACCAAACTCGCCATCACCTCTGCCCTACATTATTGTCATCGTGATCACCTGTGACCCTCGCATGAGAAAGGAAGAGGTGAGAGTCGCTACTGTCACTCATAATTTCGCATAATAAGTCGCTACTGTCATTCATGCGAGGGCTCGTTACTATGACTCTCGTTTGTAGGGGCAGATTTGAAGGCTCACAGAGGTGATGACAAGTCTAGCAAGAGCCCAAGGCAAAATGATCATCTATGAAACAAAAATATTTTATGAGAATTTTTTTTTTTTAAGGTTAGAGATTTTATGAAGGAAGTCACCCTATGTATATCCAAACATCATAAATAACTTTTTTACCATCATAAAATTTTTACTTCTAACAAAAAAAAGAAAAAGAGTTTATTTGAGGAAAATAAGTGTTAAATGACCTTGAACTCATTCATTAAGCATTTTTCTACTATTGCTGTTGTTAAATCTTTGAAGTAAATATTTAAAGTAACATGTTTCCTACATAAATTCCACCATAGCTCTTTGTTGCTACAAAACATATCTCATATAATTCACTCGTCATGAAGAACAAATATTCGTGTAATTTTATTTTCTTTATAGTATATCCAAAATCTCAGCCAATAATTATAATATCATAACATAGAACTCTTAATTTCTTGATATCAAGCGTAATCATCATTTTTATGCTTTCAGACGCATTTAATGGCCACGTCGGGGGTGTGGTCGAGTTCTCGCTCTACTTATTGTTTGTTTCATCAAATTAATATTGTTGATTTATCCGCCTCACCCGAGCAATGGTTATGCATATTTTTAACGCACGCTTTCCCACTTATCCCTTCTTTATACGATAGCCACATCCGTGGCAATTTTGTATCCACACAAGGAAGGAAGCAAACAGGGATTGTGTTTGTTTTAGGGATGGCTCAACAGACTTCATTTTGAGCTGCAGAACTCAGGTCAGAGCTGCACTCGATCTGTGACAGCCATAAAATTATAGATGGTATGCGTTGATGGAAGATGAAACAAGACACTACTCATCTTGAAGATTAGGTGTGATTCTGTTCTTGTTCTCTTAGCTTAGCTTAGCTGAAGTTTCAGAGTGGTGTGTTGTTAGTGACAAATTTGGTGTTTGTCCATTAGATACGGGCTGTCTTTGTGTCTGTCGAGTAAGTACCGTTGGTTCGGGCTCGTGTGCGTTAGCTCGCTCGCGGTCGTCTCGGTGCGGAGTTGGAGCTTGATCAGATGGGTGGAAACCCGGGGTCCATCTTTGGTGGTCGACTGTTGGAGTGGTTGAGCTCAGGTCGGGTGGAAGCGTCTCGGCTCGGGTCGATCGCTGACTCGTGCAAGAAGGTCCGATCGGGTAGGTTCTCGACGTGACCCCTCCGACGATCAAGTTAGTTCAGTGGTTGGTTTTACAATCCTCCTGCTCCGTATAGGTGCAAGAGGTTTTATAGTGAGTGTTGTAGGTCATTCGTACCTGATATCCTTACTGTCATTATTGCTTACCATGCCGTCGTACCTCTCCACCACGCCCGTCGTCCTTACGGTGAGACGTGCGCCTGCAAGTGAGGGGTGTCGACCTTACCTGTGCCAGGTCGACTGTACGACCACTCACGCCCCCATACCTGCGCCAGATCGACTTCCCGTGTCGGGTCGGCCACGTCGGCGGGCCAGTTGTCTGAGGGTGCGAGGACGTGGCGGTCAGGTCAACATCTGCCATATCATTCTTTCCCCCCCTTGGAAGACCTTCTCAAGGTGCCCGATTAGGGTACTGGAGATGAGGTCTTGTGCCGAGTTGCTGGCTTGTGGTGACGTCGGACTAGGCCCGAGCGGGGGCTCCGGAATTGATCGGACCGAGCGAAGCTCAGGAGAAGAGTTGGTCGGGCTTCGTATTCGGGAGTTGATCCGACTGAGCTGGGGCTTAGGAATTGATCTGATCGAGCAGGGGCTTGAGAACTGATTGGAGCAGGAGCTGATCCGACCGAGCAAGAGCTCAGAAATTGATCCGACCGAGCAGGGGCTCGAGAATTGATCGGAGCGAGAGCTGATCCGACCGAGCAGGAGCTCGGGAATTGATCCGACCTAGCAGGGGCTTGGGAACTGATTGGAGCGGGAGATTATCCAACCGAGCAGGAGCTCAGGAATTGATCCGACCGAACAGGGGCTCGGGAACTGATTAGAGCGGGAGCTGAACCGACCGAGCAGGAGCTCGGGAATTGATTCGACAGAGTCGGGGCTCGGGAATTGATCGGAGCGGGAGCTGATCCGACCAAGCAGGAGCTCGGGAATTGATCCGACCAAGCAGGGGCTCGGGAACTGATTGGAGCGGGAGCTGATCCGACCGAGCAGGAGCTCGGGAATTGATCCGACTGAGCAGGGGCTCGGGAACGGATTGAAGCAAGAGCTGAACCGACGGAGCAGGAGCTCGAGAATTGATCCGACCGAGTAGGGGCTCGGGAACTGAGCTTGGGATTTTGCCGAGAGAGCGAACTCGGGAGATTTGGCGAGAGGGTGAACTCGGGCACAAATCTTGGGATTTGGTCGAGAGGGTGAACTCGGGAACAAATCCTGGGGATTTGGCTGAGAGGATGAACTCGGGCACAAATCCTGAGGATTTGGTCGAGAGGGAGAACTCGGGCACAAATCCTGGGGATTTGGTCGAGAGGGCGAACTCGGGCACTAATCCTGCGGATTTGGCCGAAAGGGCGAACTCGGGCACTAATCCCGGGGATTTGGTCGAGAGGGCGAACTCGGGCACGAATCCCGGGATTTGATTGCTACACATGACCCCTTTTTTTTTGCCCTCAGCGTAGGGTTTCGGTCGAAGTAGAGGTACATTTAATGCGCTGGGTAGCTTTTGGGGCGACGGTGCCTCGTTTTGCCTCGGGAAGCTGAAACGACACCCTTGAGCACTATAAGTTTCTTTTGGCCAGGTTGAGACCTCACTTGTTTATTTGGCCCCTCTTTTGCTTCTCCCTCGGACCCTCCTAGCCACTCAACGTCCCTTTAATCGGTAGTTTTTTTAACAGGTCGGGATGACCTCCTCGAGTAGCGTCAGGGTCGGGGGAGGCTAGTCGGTGTGATCCCGAGGTCCGTTCCTCGGGAGCGTCTTCAGGGGCCCCATCGCCAGTCGACACGAGGGTCCTAAGGGATTTGGAGGTCATGAAGGCGGATCATGACCTAGACACGACAGTGATCGAGGGGTCATTTGCTATGATTAGGGAGCGGTACAACATCCCGGTTGAATACGGGTTGCATGTTTCGCAGCCCGGGCAGCGCCCCTATAGTTCGGATGCTCCCGACAAGTGCATCTCGGTGGATGCTCTGGAGGTCGGTCTCCGGTTTCCTCTGCATTCGCTTATAGAAGAGTGTCTGAGGTGGTGGAGGATCTCCCCCAGCCAGGTAGCACCCAACTCATGGCGCTACCTTGTCGTCTTCTTGGGCGAGTGCCGAGGAGTCAGGATTATCCTGACTCGGGACTTGTTCATGGCGTATTTTTGCCTTTGCAAGAGTCGGGGTGGCTACTATCTCACCACCCGAGTCGGTTTTCGAGTCAGCGGGGCGCCTTCCAACAACAAAGGTTGGAAGTCCCGCTACCTTTTTGTGAGCAGTCTAGCTTGGGGGTTCAGGCTCGACTGGTCGGCACACCCGATCGGCAATGCCTCCCCGTACTTATCCGAGGAGGAATCCGTCCTAGTCGGTAGACTGAAGAGAATTCTTTCCTCTTCACGTGCGATCAAGGAGATGACCGAGCTCTGGCTGGTCGAGGCGGGTCTCAACCCGACCTCTAGGGGTACTGTTATTTTACCCTATTTTAGCTTTTCTAGTTGCTTAATGACCTGTAAGTCGGGATGCAGATCGGATGGATCTCGACGAGCTGCGTGGGATGCCCAAGGTTTCCAGCGGTAAGGCTCCTCCGACTCACGCTGCTACCCGGGAGGTCGGCTCCTCTCCCGCAACGGAAGCCCCAAATGCTTCATCAAAGAGGCCAGTCGACGTACCGGTCGAGCAGGCCGCCGATGCGGCTAAGCAACACAAGAAGATCAAAGTGCTGACAAGGAGGCACAAACCCGTCTCGGTGAGGAGGGGTCTCGCTCTCGATCCAAAGGCAAGGAGCCTGCAACACCGTCGGAGGAGTCCGACACACCCGCCGAGTCCGAGGAGGCGGGCGCTTCACCGGTCCACCGCCGCCCGAGGTCGATGAAGGACCTCTTCAAGACAAAGGTCGAAAAGGATGACGCAGGGTAGTACACTCTGCTTATGTCCGACCTGGGGCATCAAGATCCCGAGAAAGAGATGAAGGTCAGATGGAAGGGGCTGAAGAGCTCGACGAAGGTTGGAACAACTCGTCGACAGTGGAGGAGTTTGAGAGGGCACTTCTCCATCCCCAATTGGCGCGGGAGCTCTACACGATCCCCTCGGAGGTCCTATTCGCTTGAGCCGCCAAGGAGATGGTCTTGGTAAGCTCCCGACCTATGCCTTTGTAGCGCAGGTTTTCCTTTTACCGAGCTCCTAACAGTTATTGTTTCGTGCAGAACCAACACTTCCAGATGGAGCTCTTCGACCGAGTCCATGACGCGGGTCGGCTGATCACGTTCATGGACTACCGGATCAAGCAATTTTAAGAAGAACTCGATGCTCTGAAGTCTGATGGAGGTCCGAAGGCGGTTGCCAAGGCCGAGGGGTGTGCATCCGAGCTGCAAGAGGAGCTCGAGAAGACCAAGCGGGAGAGAGATGAGGCGCTCCGAAGGCACGAGGCCTTGGAAAAGGAGTTGCACGAGGTTCGAAGCAACCTGGTCGAGGCCTATCAGTTGCTGAAAGAGGTGTAAGTCAGGGCTTGGAAGATGGACGATGAGCTACTGCAGGCCGTGAAGGCCCTGGACAGCCCCCGAGCCGAGCTGCCCAGGCAAACGGTCGTTCAATACAAGGAGTCGCTCGGCTTCAAAGAAGGCTTGAAGAGGATGGGTTGGGTGACTTATGAGTACGTGTATCGGGTGGCGTTAACCCGCTTTCACGCCCGACACCTAGACGCTGAGGTTGAAGAAGACCCCTTCACCATCCATCCCGAGGATGACCTGGTGTCGATGGAGAGGCAGCAGGCATTTGACGACTCGGTCCCGCCAAAGCCTTGACTTTTAACTTTCTGTTTATCACACTGTAATTTGGGTCGGAAAAAGACTCATTTTGTTCTCGACATCTTTTGTGCTTGCTTTTTCATCAATACAACTCGGAATGCATTTTGGCACATTATGCGTACAATTTTCGTATGTTTGATATGTGTCAAGTCCACGACAGCACTCGCCCCTCCATTATTGCTAGTGTATAAGTCTCATCTCGGACAACTTCGACGACTTGGTAAGTGCCCTCCCAGTTCGGAGCCAGCTTCCACGGGACCGAGTCGGGTTGCTGACCTCGGCTTTCCGAAGCACCAAATGACCCATCTTGACGTGCCGAGGACACACTCGACGGTTGTAGAGCCTAGTGACGACCCTTCTATAGGCTAGTGTTTGTAGATGGGCGTTAGCTCGCTTTTCTTCCGGTAGGTCGAGGTTTTCGCGTAGCTGTTGGTTGGACGCCTCTTCACCGTGGGTCTGGACTCGAAGGGTCGGGAAAACCACCTCCAGAGGTAGTACAGCCTCGGTCCCGAAAGCCAGGCTATAAGGGGACTCGCCCATTGGGGTTTTTGGAGTCGTCCGAGACGCCCAGAGAATGCTCGGGAGTTCCTGAACCCAGGAGGTCGTGGCACCGGAGATCCTTTTCATCAGCGCTTCAAGGATGGCTCGGTTTGTCACCTCGGCAAGTCCATTGGCTTGGGGGTGGGCGACTGAGTTAAACTTCAGCTGAATGCGATAGATTTGACAAAACGCCTTGAACTTCGTATTATTTAACTACGTGTCATTGTCTGTGATTATGATCCTGGGAAGGCCGAACCTGGTTATGATGTTTTTCCACACAAATCCTTCAACTTGCCTCTCGGTAATGAAAGCCAATGGCTCGACCACGAGCCATTTGGTGAAATAATCGATTCCGACTATTAAGAACCTTCTTTGTCCTGAGGCTGGGGGAAAGGGCCGAGGAGGTCCATTCCCCACTAGGCGAAGGGCCAGGCGCAGTCGGCAGTTGTAAGCGGTACTATCGGTTGATATTGGAACTGAGCGTGCTTCTGACACGGCTCATAACTTCGGACATAGGTCTCAACATCCTTACGTAGGGTGGGCTAATAGTAGCCTTGTCTGAGAACCTTGTGTGTCAAAGTGCGGGTGCCGACATGGTCCCCACATATTCCCTCGTGGGTCTCGGCTAAGGTGATGCGCGCTTCGATTGGGTGCAAACACCAAAATAGTGATCGACTAAAATCTCGCTAATAAAGATGACCATTAATAACATAATATCATATTTTTGTCCTCCTGATTCTTTGGACAGTCGCCTTGTCCTCAGGAAAGGCTCCTATTTGCTTGAAACAATACCACAACTCTCTATCCCCCTGATTCATTGAATTCGCACTAAGCTGACCCGCCCAAAGTAAACCCCCCTCCAAAGCCAGCATTCTTTTCGAGATCCGAATGACTGTTCTCTCCGGAGTGGCCGCACGCATCAATTCATCAGCATCTATCACGAAGCTTCATGCCGGAGTCTCATCGGCCCCATCGCGTTCCCTTGTGAGGGGAGGGGAGGACAACTTTGAAGCTTCACGCTGGCTTTTGACTCCGTCACCACTGCTTACCCAGTCAAAAGCTGGTGGGTTAAGGCATCGATCCGAAACCTACTTACTTGGATCGGCTCAACCGAGAAAAAACTGTTGAAACAACAGTATAATTTTATATGAAAAGAAAGGAGTTAAAAGGAAAGGGAAACAAATAATATGCAAACTAGAAAAACAAATAAATTTGAACCCTTCTGTGTTTCTTTTTGCCCTTTTGACCGGAGTGGAACTTTGTCAGGGTTGACGTTGACCTGTTCCATCCTTTGTTCTTCCAGCCGAAGAAAGCGTCAGTTCCATATCGACTCACGCGTCATGACTCGCGTCACGTATTCTTGGGGCCCTTTGGTGGGCCCGACCAGACTCTTACAAGGTGGAGACACGCCCGGGTTGGTAGGTCGGTGGGATCGGAGGAGGCGCACCCGTACGTATGTTTCTTTCCTTTTCTTGGGAGATCTGACACGCGTCGTCATCTCACGACATGGATTGGCCAATCCGATGGCATCGGCATCACGCCATCGGTCTCGTCCCCCATCGCCTTCTCTCTCTCTCTCGCTCCCTGTTCTCCCAGCTCATTCCGTGTCTGAACTCAGCGGTCATCCGCTCTCTGTGGCCTCAGCTTCCTCGAAGGAATCCTATCCATACCCAAGCTCCTCTATTTAACGCTCCCACCCCCACCAAATCTCCTTACGCCATCGACCCCCACCTCGTCTTCCGCTTCTTCTTTGCTCTTCGGTGTGCTTTCGATCGATCGAATCCATCTCCCATGGCGGCGCGGCGGCAACGTGTGGACTTCGAGGACTTCCTCCCCCTCATGGTGGAGAAGCTCGGCGAGGAAGGCCTCATGGAGGAGCTCTGCAACGGCTTTCGCCTACTCATGGACCCCCGCCGGGGGCTCATCACCTTCGACAGCCTCAAGCGCAACGCGGCGCTGCTGGGCCTGGGCGCCCTGGGGGACGACGACCTCCGCGCCATGCTGCGAGAGGGCGACTCCGACGGCGATGGCGCGCTCAGCCAGCGGGAGTTCTGCGTCCTCATGGTCCGCCTCAGCCCCGACCTGATGGACCACCACGCCTTCGCCGCTGGATTCATGAGCTAAATTCTCACTATTCGATTAGTTTCCCTCTTCCTCTTCCTCCTCCTCCTCATGTTGATGTTCATATGATAATGGAATCGAAAATTGACATTTCTGTGGTAAAAGAAGCTCCTTTCGATGGAAATTGCAGTTCTCACTGTCAAAGTTCTAATCTTTAGCAACACTCTGTTTCGATCTCCGCTCCTAGTTGCAGTTGCACAATGGAAGACAACCTTGACAATGAACTCAGACGAAGCCCTGCTTGCTTTCTGTTATCTCTATCTCTTTATGGGTTCTTCAAAGGGTCAGTAGTGAGTTAGTCTCTATCGACCTTCTGCCATTGTGATGGCCACGTTCCAATGATCAACTCTGTCAAGATTTAGGTTTCTTTGGATGGTGAAGCTTGGCAGCCTGGGTTCTTGAGAGATGGTGGCTTCGTCTGCAGCATGAAGACAAACGAAGAAATGGCGGAGCGATCGTTCGGGCTGTCCTGCACACAAGGCGAACGCTTCTTAGCGCCTCATCCGGAGAGCGCGAGTCTACGATCAGCTCCGGCGCGTTGCCTTCGTCCCAAAGCTTCCATGGCTGCATCATTCCGAGCTTCCGATTCAGCTATAGAATCGATGGCACAACACATCATAAATCTTTGAGCGACTCCTCCTACATACATAAGCGAGAAGATTCGCGGTGTCCGTGATGAGGGGAAAACTACTGTTCCGAAAGCCGCTCACGATCTCGAGCTGCAGCACTACGTAGCTGTAGACATCAGACTTCACAGAGATCTGCCCCTCCGTTGCGTACTCCGGAGACCTGTAACCCCTGCAACACTGTGGACCTTCTCTTTTTTTTTAATAACATATTCTACGTATTTAGAGCCAAAAATAATATTATTACTTTTTTATAATTTATAAATATTTATTATAATTCTTTTATTTATCAAATTATAACTGTAAATTATTTATTGAAGAATATGATGATTATTAAGTAGCTCTATCTAATGGTAGAGGAAAATATGATTTTCATTGTATCTAGATTTAGTGCTAGTGCAAGATTGTTTTAAAAATCAAACATAAATAAAAATTCAGTAATACCGAGTATGACCTAAAAAATTAACTCAAAATGAATATATCATCAAATTAAATTATTCCATTGTCGAATATCAAACACCTGAAGGAGTACTCCCCCAATCGCGGATAAAGAGACTTTATTCTATAGGATGAGTTTTTGTTTTTCCAACTACGGATGAAGACAAACTCATATCACACTCCCAATTACGGATGGAGTGATGTCCCTAAACTGTCAAAGTGGGGACACGTTTCTCCCAACTGCAGATAGAGGAATCATCTAATCACCACGTCTAACAGCTCGCGAACCCCTGAAGGGAATCGCCCTACCTGTATTTGGCAGGAAAGTAATATCATATTATACTGGTCATATCGGGATGCAATAATATATCAAAATATCTCTTTCAATATCATTTATATCAAATACTACTAATTAGTCCTTAATTGACTAGAACTCTAGTTAAATCGTTCTAATTGAACTCGATTTAACTAGAATCTAGTTTAACCGATCTCTAATCCTCAATTAATGGTCTGGAATCACCTTAGACTAGTATAATTTAGACTTGATTAGGTCCAATCTAAGTTAAAATACTTGAATAAATTAGCAAATTTGGAATCATCCTGAATCGATCTAACTAATCAAATCTAGTTTTGTACACTCAATGATTAGTTTCAAAAAATCTAACAAATATGAAATATATTGATCTTGTCCATTTACATATAATAATGCATGCACCACATGAGGCTGAGTCGGCCTATGACTCATAGATTAATCATATCAATCACATATCAATCACATACGACTTGATCCGTGGGTTGGGGCCTGGCTTATCGGTTGGGCTTGGTCTATTGATTGAGCCTAGCCAATGGATTATGGCCTGACTCATGGGTTGGGCTTGGCCTACGGGTTATTTTAACTCAATTTTTATCTAAATAATATATTTTTACTAACAATTATATATAAGAGATAAAGTTTAATAAAAAAAATAACTACATAACCTACGTATCTAATCAAAGATAATATTTTAATCAACAGTGAACATATAAAACATAAAACATACAACATATTATAAAATATTAAAACATAAAGCATATAAAATGTTAGTATGTTTTCGTAATTATTTAAATATTAATTTTAATTTTTTAAATTATGATAAATAAGAAAGTACATAATTAATAGTTAAGAATCTACCAACTCGCTAAAGCTTCGTAAGTAGCCGACGACAACGACACCGCTTCATTCTGGCTGACACCAAAGATCGTCGCCATGCCGAAATCACATATCTTAGGGTTCATGTCTCCATCCAACAAGATGTTGCTGGCTTCAAGGTTTCCGCGAACCTGGAATCTTTGTTGAAGGTAGGGAAGTGCTCGAGCAATCCCCTTGATCGTGCTGAATAGCCTGCCCCAGTGAAGCTTTGTCTTCTGTGTTGGATCTATCAAGAATGATGGAGAAAAGATTGCTGCAGAAAGAGAGATCAAACCCAACAGTGTCCTTATCTTCTTCCTCTCGTGAGCAACTTCAAGATGATGCAGTTTACCTTAGCAGATGAAACAGTGCTGCAACGTAGCCACGGATGTCATACCCAGTTGGGTCCATAAACTCCCCCATCGAATGGAATAGTTGGCTTACGAACAACCGACGCTTGAATGCTCATCTATGTCAGCAGTCTTTGCAAGATAATAACTTTAACTTATATTTTTTTTTTTGATGAGGCAGTTCACCCCTATACATCCTGTTCGAATATTTGATGATTTGATGTAATCCTTTTCCTTAAAAAAAAAAACAACAGTGGAACAAGAAATCTCTTAAGTTTACTGATACAATGTATTAATCTTGAGGCTCAACATGTTTTTGGATTTTACACCCTCCACTTGATTTCATCATATGGCAACACCTCTGCTTCTATGTGACAGCAAACATCTTAATGGCGACATAATTGGATTACAATTCAAGCACTGAGCAGCTGCATCTTCCCAGCATCACAAGAACAGATCACAACTCGACAATCGAAATATCACCCCACAAGCATATCCGCTTGCTGCCATCCATGGATGAAATGGACGTTGCGGGGCTTCTCCCTGCAAAGAATGCGACCTGCTTCGGCTCGGGAAGATTAATGTCACCATTTAGCACCGCGACAACGGTCGACATGGTTGGCCTATCCACCGGTAGTTCTTGCACGCACAGAAGTCCCAGTTTGATGCATCTCATCACTTCCTCTTGGTTCCATGAGTCTCCTAATGATGGATCTATCACCTCCACCACTCTGTTATCCTTCCATAATGTCCAAGCCTGCACTCTCCAGTGCAGCTCAATCACATAAATTTCAATGATCAAGAAATAAAACTAGATAAAGAGAAGAATTGCATATGTCCTTACATAGCCTAAAAGGTTCAGAGCTAGATCTTCATCAAGGAAGTAGTTGTTCCTCTTCCCACTGACCACCTCCAAAAGCAGGACACCAAAACTGAAAACATCAGATTTCTCGGAAATTTGCCCTTCCATTGCGTACTCCGGGGACATGTAGCCACTGCATTAATGTAACACACCTTTGGTCAAGAACTCAAGTGGGAGATGCTATAAATTGGAATTAAGAATTTTGAGCATATGTATCAATAGGCCTGAATAGGAATCAATAGGCCTAGAGTCACATAGAGACATGGAGGCATCACTAGGCTAATCTTACTTAAAACTGATTCATAAAGGCTTGATCTAGGGATAAGTATTTTGGGTCATGTGGTTCCGGGCTCAGTTATTTAATGTCGATCATCCCATCAGTTTCAATCATGACAATTAGACTGTTGTTGGCACATGATCGATCAATTGGTGTTCTCCTCCTCAAATGGTTGTCATCAAGAATGGTTTTGCAGACTTACATTGTTCCAACGACTCTATCAGTTCTTGCTAGAATCTGGTCATCAGGGAGTATGCGTGCCATGCCGAAATCTGATATCTTGGGTTTAAAATTCTCGTCCAGCAGAACGTTGCTTGCTTTCAGGTCTCGATGCATAATCTTCAATCGACAATCTCGGTGC
Organism: Ensete ventricosum; assembly: GCA_029747655.1. NCBI lineage: Eukaryota > Viridiplantae > Streptophyta > Magnoliopsida > Zingiberales > Musaceae > Ensete > Ensete ventricosum. The sequence goes on from JAQQAF010000004.1 coordinate 49,238,531, forward strand.
AGATAGAGCAATCCTCGGGCAATCCCTTCGATGATATCGAAACGTTTGGTCCAGTCTAAAAGCCTGCTCTTGGATGCATCTACGTAATATGTGATCCAAATATGTCGATCAGTATCTAAAAGATTAGTTTCCCACAGATGCAAATGCTCATCAATCAAGCATTTCTAGTCATCAAATTGAGGTAGTATTATGTGTTGCCCCTCAACAAATCAACTGACCGAAGAGGAAGGCATCCAAGCTCCTGTTGGGCATGAACTCGTAGATGAGAAGCTTTTCATCTCCATGAACGCAGCATCCCAAAAGCCTAACCAGGTTCCTGTGTTGGAGTTTTGATATCAGCTCCACCTCATTCTTGAACTCCCTTGAGCCCTGCCCAGACTTCTTGGACAGCCTCTTCACTGCTATCTCTTGGCCATCATGGAGCTTCCCCTGGTCAGCCATGGCACGCACCCCTTGTGTCATGATCAAGCTCAAATCGAGTTATCATAGAGAAAAGAGGAATTACCTTGTAGACTGGACCGTACCCTCCTTCTCCAAGTTTGTTTTCATCGCTGAAGATCCTTGTTGCTGCCAAAATTGTGTTCAGATCATATAAAGCAGAGACTAGTCCTTCTCCATACTCTATCTCGTTCTCAAACGAAACCGAAGGTGAAGGAAGACCTAGTGGTGTTGCTACACCATCGATGCCTGCTTCTTCAGCTCTTCTTCTTGCTGTCACAGAACAAATCAGTATGATATCAACAAGGAAAGGTCTCTTGCCTGACCTTGCAAAGTGGCAGTGTAGATGGAGTTACCTATTCGTTTCTTCAAGAACTTGATCAACAAGAATGTGCAGAGGGACATCTCGTTGAACTCCTAGCAGGGGCTAAACAATATATGCTTCTCACTCGATTTGTTCTCCTCCTCCAACCAAGAAGATCCTTATAAACGATCGAACGATTACAGTCTTGTTCTGTTTGCATTCAATATGGATGGCTGTAGAATACTGCTATGAACAGAATGACTTTGGTATAAGAAAGGCATTCGATGACCCATCAGCAGCTTCAAACTCGTGGACTACGATATTGACAATGCTGCATCCGTCACTGTCTCCCAATGAGCTGAGATCTGTTTGTGATTAACGAAGAAAGAGCCTGAATGAATGATAACGTTGAGAGGCAGAGGAGTACAGACTTTTGACTTCCATGGCATTAATTTGCGCGTGTCGTGGACGAAGAAAATTCAAGTCAACTTCATGGTTCTGGCAATTTCCAAGCAATCAAGGAATCAAACAAAAACGTGTGGGACAACCCCGCACAAAACATTGCCTCGAATAGGATGTGTGCCAAAAGAAGAAGGAGATCTTTGGGTCTATGGCACTCTGCTAGGGATGTTGCTGCAACATGAACCTGAAGCGTCTTCATCCTCATCCACTTAGGAGTTGCAACAGACAAGTTCTCCACACTCTATCTGCACCAATCAGACATGATTACAAGTTGTTTGTTTCTTGCTAGAATTACTCTGCTATCAATGCTATGTTGTTCGTCATACGAGTAAATGGATAGAACTAGAAGGAGTCAGATCTTGCTTAGCCATTCGTGAAATGTTCAACTTGCTGCTATTGAGCATTCCCACCCATGAGGATCGATTCCGTGGGCTTTTCTCCTTGCCAATATATGTTCGTGGCTCACATAGGAATCAATTCCATGCCACCGCAATCATTCTTCAGGTTAATCTCAACCAAGGTTTTGAAGAAGCCAACATAGACCTGTCATAATGCCTGTCTGTCGAAGACCATGGCACAGTCATGGAGAGAAGCTCTCTGCAGTCGCACATAACCACACAACACAAACTAAAAATGCTCCATCTTCCTCTTCCCTGATGAAGACCACGTGAATTTTTGATGAGATTAGGGTGAGGCAGGTACTGATATAGATGGAATACCCCGGCGAAAGACATACCTCCTCAGCGCCGTCGCTTTCATCCTTATTCTGAGCCATCCGCAGCCAGGGATTCTTCCCAGTCCAGGTTCAAAGTCGTTCCTTCATCCTCCTCATCCCTCCTCCTGTCCCATTCATCTCTTTGTACTCACTCAGGACCCCCATCCTTTGGTGGCACAACAAGAGCTCAACGCCATCGCCAGACCACATGTTTCCCCTCGCGCCCTCCGAATACGAACGGACGGCGGAGGGAACTGAGGAGGGCGGACCGACACGTGTGACAGGATCAGATCTTTGGGAGGATCGCATCTTTGATTCGTGGCTGGAAAAAGGCCGCCGTGCCTCGGCAAATATCCGCCGTCCGTTTCGGTGGGATTACCACCCGCTTTGAACAAAGGCAAGTCTGTGGGCTGAAACAGGCGGCTTTGGGGATGGGCGGTAAGAGGTAAACGCGGGCGTCGGCGGAGCGGACCCCGCGTGGTGACTCAGATGTGTACACGTGGAGTAGCGAAAAAAATGTAATTGGTTGATAAGTGGGGCCCAACGGACGGTCAGGAATAGGAGGCGCGGTCCTGAATCACGTGGGCAGGGACGAAGGCGGGAGCCACGCTCATGCGCCCTGATTCGTGCGTGGAGTAATAGCCGAAGGATGACGGCCGTGATCGGTTTCCGGTGGAGTTTAAATGACGAAGTTACCCCGGTGCGTGTTCCATTGTGGGTCAGGTCACCGCCAAACATGGAGCTGAATCGAGTTCCAAAATCTAATTTATGGTGGTAGAGTGTCGAGAGCGACGGCAAGAAAGTCTACCAAGGTGAGCGGATCTCCAAGGCGAGAACATAAAATGACACGTAAAGTATTTATCAATTCCTTTTGCTTTTTGACTCCGTGAAACAATAAGACGGTCAGAAGGAAGCGGAGGAGAAAGAACCGAGGAAGAGGAGAAACGAATTGAAGGCGAAGGTGGGGCCGAGAGGAGATCGATCGAGAAGGGGAGAGATGGGGGTGAAGCAGTGCGAGCTGTGCGATCGGCCGGCGAGGATGCTGTGTGAGTCGGACCAGGCGAGTCTGTGCTGGGAGTGCGATGCCAGGGTACACGGCGCCAATTTCCTGGTTGCACGCCACACCAGATGCCTCCTCTGCCGGAGCTGCCAGTCGCCCACGCCGTGGCGGGCGGAAGGTGCCAGGCTGGGCCCCATCGTCTCCGTCTGCGAGCGGTGTGGGGATGGCGACGGAGGCCAGGGGAAAGGATGCGGCGTTGACGATGAGGAGGGAGAGGGGAAAGGAGAAGAACGGGAGGTGGATGAGGACGAAGACGAAGACGAAGACGAAGACGAAGAGGACGAGGGCGACGACGACGACGACGAGGGGGAGAACCAGGTGGTGCCGTGGTCGATGACGCCGCCCCCTGCGGCCAGCTCGTCGAGCGGCGAGGAGTCGGGTCGGACAGGGAATGGCGGTGGCTTCTTGAAGCGGATGCGGGAGAACCTCGATCTCTGCGTCTCACAGGTAAATCAGTCGTCTTCCATCTCTCTCTACGATTTAGACAACATGATTCAAGAACATCCATTCCTCAATATCTGAATCTGTGATCTGCATCATGTCTAATTTCTTTCACTATTTTTGGCCTTCAATTCAGACAAAAGTTTGATCCTTTCCCCATCTTAATCGATAGCCTCGAAGAAAGATACTGATTCTCTCGATTAAATTGTGTCTTCTAGCTTGAAACCTACGAAAAAAGAGCAAGCTTTTTGAATTTTGATTGGCAAAAACTGCAATCTTCTCATAAAATTTCCGCTTTTAAAGACCACATATGAATCTGAACCCTAAATCTGCTGCTGATATCGAGCCACCCATCCCGAATCTTCCATCACGTCACATCATTTGCACAAAAGGGAAGAATAACGCACGAATGGATGACAGGAGGCGACCTATCGCGCATTGGCTCCCACGGCGGCAAACGACGAGGTCACCTCCTTCGGTTCCGCCTCCCGGCCCTCCAATGACCGCAAGAGACCTGCCCTTCTCCGCCCCAGCACAGCCGAGCCATCGGTCTCATGACCTCCTGCCTCCGATCCAAGTGAGTCCAGCATCTTGTTGTGATCAAAATTATCATCATTCACATCCTTGAATTCTGTTCTGAGGACTAATGATTCCCAAAATCCCATCTTTTTGTAGGCACAAATCGGCACAACGATCGTGAAGATTAGATTGCAGTGTGCAGCTAGCTAACTACGAAGTGTTATGATGAGCTAACTCAAAACACTAGTCATGGTAGACACCTAATATATCAATTCTCTCTAGGTTTGAGCTCGGCAGATCTCAGGGTGTTGCAGAACTTGATCAATGAAGTGCTATTTTTCTTCTGGTTCACTGGATTTCAGCAGTTATATCACAGAGCATACGTATTGTTGGATTCATTACTATCAGAACAGTGTGATGCAGCAGGAGTTCTTCCTTGATTTCCACCATAACAAGTTTCAGTAAGAGTTATCAGCTTTGAACATCTCCACGGTGAGCAGCTGCATGCTATCAGGTGATACACATGCAGACCCGTTCCAGGGTACGGTAAAATCCACATCCACAAAAATCTCAAGCACTGTGAAGGATGCTGCAGGTGCTGCTTCATCAGTGAAGAAACAGCTCTAATATGTTGGTCCTTGTTAGAATAACAAGTTACAGAAGTTGGCTTGGCCAGTGGTTGCTGTCCCTCTTCATGTTGGAGAGGTTCCAGGACTGGAACTTTGAGTTGTTTTAGGTGTCTGACATGAGTAATTCAACCTAGGTAGAGGGTCACTGCTACTTCTACTTCCAAAAAGGAGTCAGATAACCCAAATTTTGTGCCAACAATAACATAGCAACCACAGCTCTAACAGTCTCACAATTTCAAAGGAGGAGATAAACAATGCAAAGCCCATGATTCTCTCGGCATTGGCCAGTGAGAAGAACTTTTGAAATCAGAGCTTAATTTCTCCTTCCTGCAATATCCTTTATATAGAGTCATGAAATTTTCCATGTGTGTGTGAAGGGAGAGTGATGATGTTATAATCCAAGACAAGGGACATGAGCCTGCCTACATGCCGAGAAGAAAGAAATGCCTGTTACAAATAGAGATTTCTTGCAGATCTGGTAAACAATGTTCTTTTTTCTATTTGAAGGATGATTTTGTCCTTGAAGATATCAGAGATGAACTCTGAGATCAACAAGCAAGTTTAGTTTGGTCATCAGTGACAAGTTGGCGCACTCTCTACATCTTTGAACAGTCCAGCACTAGATCAATTCCCCATAAACTTATTGGCTAAACACTTTATGGGGGGATATCTTCACATGAGTTACTGAATGACAATTCCCAACACAGGAAGCTCTCTTTTCCTTCTATCTAATCTTTGAAGAAAAGGCCAATCTTATCTTCTCTACCAGCCTAAACAACTGATGATTGCAGCTGCTTGTGTGATAAATCCAAACCGGCCAATTTGTCTTGAAGCAGCCATCAATGGTAAAGCAAACCCTGTTTTCTTTGATTTCACTATCAGCCTTCAAATGAGAATGATATTGCTGACAGAAACTTGGACTTCTTTTCCATGAATGAATGAGTGAGTTGCTTCACTGCTTCTGCTGGAGAAGGATTTGTATATGGTCATGACAAGAGACTGGAAGACTCCTCTTTTTGCCCATAAAGAAAATTCACTTTCTCACATTAGTTAAAAACCAAGTATCTTATTATCTTCCTCACTCTTAATCTGTGTCATGTTTTATTATGATGTGAAGATTAACGAATTCAGAAGGGGAAGAAAAAAAAGAACTGTTGCCTTAGATCATTTTCTTTTTGTGATATTCCAGATCATTTTCATTGACACATTTGGTAAGCAGCAATTTTTTCTGAGCATTACTGGAATGGTGAAATCATCTAAGTAAATGTCCAACTCTATATATCTACATATAAATTCTTGCGAAAATGAAGTAAAAGTTAGTCAAATGTGACATCAACCAATGTGATGGGAATCTGACATTACTGTACTTGGCATTGTTAAGCAGTGCTCACTTAACTTAGAAATGTTTAATTATGAACCTTAATCATCAGATGATATGATGAAATTGGAAGCAATACTGGAAATTTTTTCTTAATTTCTCGCTTTTTATGCTTATCTTATAAGAATTCACACTCACATAACAGTAAAATACAAGTAATGCAAATAAGTTGGCTTTTGGGTGGCAAACCCCATAAAATAGCTCCAGTGCGGAAGGAAACGTGGTTGGACCACTAACGTTGACTTTTGTCCATGGACATCCCTTTTACCTCCCTCCTGTTAAACGCGACCTTATCACTTCACAGGTCAACGTTTTTATATTTTATTATTATTATTATTTAGGCAGATGACTATCCACTGAAGTCACTGGAGTCTGGTCACCGTCGTGAAGGAACTTAAACGAAACGCATTATTTTTTGAGCCAAAAGTACTTGAAAATAGTATATTTATCCCTACAGAATTTACTATAAATCTTATGTCCCTTCAAATAGTAAATGAAGTCTTAAAAAATAAATTCCTCTCCTTCACATCCATTCATTAACCACCAGTAATTACAATTGTTTAGTATATCCTACAATCATAATAGATTTACTAGGTATTAATAATACTAGGACTTACATTAAAGGTGACATGGTGAACAAAGATTAATTATACATGGATTTTTTTGGGTTTTTGCAAGGAAAATATATATATTTAGACTGAAAAAATATGAAATATATCAATTTTGAAGATATATATATAATTTTGTCTAATTAAATAAATATTAAGAAAAAAAGAAAGCTGAGTGGTAAACGTAAGCGGCAGAGAGATAGAGATAGAGAGAGAGAGAGAGGGAGAGGGAGAGGGAGAGAGAATCCAAAACTATTCCAACGAAGCCACCATCAAAGCCACCCTCCTTTCTTAAATGCACTTTAATTCCATCCTTCTTCCCCATCCCACCTTCTCTCTCTGTACGCTTACCAGTCACAGCTCAAAAGAAGCCCCACGCGGTTTGCATAGCAGAGAGGTTTTAGCCTAGCCGGAGTACTCGCTTGTTTAAGCGTACCTTCCGGTGACGCCACACCTCTTGGCTCATCCTGGACCTTCGCCGTTGACCAGGAGTCGCTGCTCCATGAAGTAAGGCAAGCTGCGTCGGCGTTTTGGGAAGGGCTCGCGATGGCGATCGCCGACGGCAAGGCGGACGGGAAGGGGTGGGGAATCTTCCGGCTGCGGTTCTTTGGCGGTGGGGGAGGAGGCGGAGGTGGTGCTGGCTCGTCCTCCTCGAACTCCTCGTCGACGCTTAGCTTGACCCACCACCGCCACTCCCGCTTATCGGGGCGGAGCCAGATGGGGCAGGTGTATGGAGGGGCTGCTGCGGCGCCGGCGGCAAGGCGCAACCCCGGTGCGAGCTCGATCTCCTCGGTGGCCAGGTCGCTGCTGCCAACCAGGCGCCGCTTACGGCTGGATCCGACCTCCAAGCTCTACTTCCCTTGTGAGTTCTTGTTCCGATGGTTCATTCCGAGTCCTTAAAGGTCAGATCTTTCGTTAGCCCGTTTGGATTTTGGTTGTACTTTGAGAAAGGAGTCGTCTTTGTTTCTCTTTAGCGGGACTCATAAATCCTTTTGCGGGTGCGTAGGGGTTAAATTTCTTCTTTTGATTCGTGCCCTACTTTCTCGTAAAAGGAACTTCTTTCGTTGACGACTGTTTGAATTAGGGCAAAAGGGGTGTTAAATTGTATGATTAACTTTCAACTTCTAGTAGACTGTACTCGGTGCTGCTTGCCTTTGCCTTTCCCATCCACTCTCAAAAATCAACTCTGAGGATGATTTGATGCTAGTTATTAGATGTAATCTACACTAATTTTGGGTGTCCTTCTGTGGATTTTAGTATGTCCTAGAAATATTTTGCTATTGTCTATGGATTATTATCTTCAGTTCATTATATAGTTACCAGCAAATCTAGGGTATCATTTTTCTTATTCAATAACCTTTTGCTAGTTAAGAAAATTATGTCATGTTCTCCTCGTTTGCATCAGTGAACTTCTCATATTCAGTAGGATACATAACAGCTTGTTGTTATTAGGGTAACCTGTTTTCAGATTAAAATCTTCTGATTTCTGATGTTCAACTTTCTCTCTCCAGAAACTGTATGCTTGATAGAAGGTTCTTTAGTGTCTTCAATCAGAGGATTGCTAGTATAATTAACCACTATCAACATTTTCATCACTTTTGGATTAGTCTATGCAGCTTTTTCTTCTTGTTTAGTTGTGTTTTTACACAAGTGTTAATTGATTTTGAAGTCAGTCCAAGGGAGCAAACTCTTCTGAATGATCTTTTAATTCGGCCCCCAAATTTGCTAAAATCTTGTGAGATTCAAGTTAGTTTCTGCTTCTACTCGGAGATTTTTTGAGAAGCAGTTTTTCTTTGTGACAAATATCGAGGTATTCTGGAATTAACCATTTGATTTATATGTTTTTCTTTTTTTCTCTTTTGTTGAAGATGAACCTGGAAAACAGGTTCGAAGTGCAGTCAGGATAAAGAACACCAGCAAATCACATGTGGCATTTAAGGTGTGCTTTATGTTCCCATCTTATGTTTGTCTTTACTCATTTTACCCAGTGTTCAACACAATGTGTATCGATCATTTAATATCATGTTTCTGTTCGAATTATCAGCTGAAGTTATAATGGTGTTGGTTTTACCTTTTTCTGTATTCTTAGTAACTTCTTATTTTCGTGGGTAAATTTTGATTATCATGGTGGCTTTAGTTTCAAACAACTGCGCCAAAGAGCTGTTTCATGCGTCCTCCTGGAGGCATTCTTTCCCCAGGGGAGAGTATCATTGCAACTGGTAAACCTTTTCTCCCTCGTGCTGGACTTAACTGAATTTTGACAGAGGATGAAATAATTGGCTCATGCTGCATAAAGTTATTACTCTCATGAACTTTCATATTTGGATGACAGTTTTCAAGTTTGTCGAGCAGCCAGAGAATAATGAGAGGCCACTGGATCAAAAGAGCAACGTTAAGTTTAAGATCATCAGTCTGAAGGTGAATGGGCCTGTGGAATATGTACCGGAGCTAGTAAGTCAAGTCTGTCTATTCCTTTCTTCCAACCTGATTGGAATTGTTTCTTCCTTTTTTCCAAAACATGTTTGAAATACTTGATTTGAACCAACTTAAATTGAATAATTCAGCTAATCTCAACTGCATCCAGCTCGATCCATTTAAAGTCTACAAAAACAGATTGATTGGTCATTGGTGTGGCCTCAAATATGCTGTCATATTTGCATTTAAGTAAAAAAGCAGTCCAGAAATTTTATAATAAGTATATGATTTTACCACATTGAGAGATATAAGTTGCTATCTTTACAAACCTATTCACTATTTTAATTGTCTAGGGATCTCCATTGGTGGGTGCCCTTTGTAGCCATCTACTTTGACATGCATTGTCACAACTTCGGCATTTGGAGTTTGGCAAGATTGACTTGTATAAAATTTTAAAGAAGAGGTAACTGGAAAAATAAATTAATGAAAATGCAGTGTAAAACAATTATTATTTGGTCATGTTTAATTACACATATGTGATTAAAACACAGTACTAAATTACTGATTCGGAAGATCATGAATTGTTCAAGAATTTTCCAAAAAGTTCAGACAATGTTGAGTATTCTAGAAGTGTTATGCTCTAGGACATGTTTAATGGTGCCCTCTGTGATTGATAAACTTCTTTACTTGCTCCTTTGTTTGTTTATCTAATATGAAACTGCATCTACTTTAAGAGTACAACATTTTTTTTTGGTCAAAATGACATCTGAATTAATCACGGAGACATTTATTGAACAGTTTGATGAAGAGAAGGATCAGGTTTCAGTAGAGCAAATTCTGCGGGTGGTTTTCTTGGATCCTGATCGACCTTGCTCTGTAAGCAGAAGTGACAGACATTTTTCATACCTCTCATTTACGATGATTACATTTACTCGTCGAGTAGTAAACTATATGTGCATCGTGATATTTTTTAAAAGCAAATGGAGAAGTTGAAGAGACAGCTCGCCGAAGCTGAGGCGGCAGTTGAGGCACGTAAGAAGCCTCCAGAAGACACGGGTCCTCGTATTGTTGGAGAAGGACTGGTTATAGATGAATGGGTATGATGCTTAGTTTTCCCGGTATTTGGTTCCTGATGCATTTTTCTTCTCGTGCAAGAATGTTTTCCCTTTTACATCCTTTTTTTTGCATTTTCAGAAGGAAAGAAGGGAAAGATATCTTGCACGGCAGCAGGTTGAAGGGGTGGATTCAGTGTAAAGTGTGGTTCCTTTTAGTATCTCCATAATTATGGTATCTTTTTATATTCGAATTGTATGATATATTTGTGTAAGAAGAAATAGCATGTCATGTGGCTGCCTGTAATTTTTAGGACCACGAGGGAGTTTATCTGAAAGTTCAATTGGCAGAGATTATGCTAGTATTGTGCTTGGTTAGGATTATGTCTTTGTATATACTGGTGTTCTGCTTGTCGAGAAATAAAAATTATTTTCAGCGGAAAAGGCCGAAGAGCTTGCTGTTCTCTGCGTCTATGTTCCCGATATTGCCGTGACTTCAAATTATGTTTGGCATCATTAATGTGGATCTTGCCATGGTAAGGGACCAGTTTCTTCTCAAGTTGCTTGTGCTTGAACTTTGATTTCAAGTGTAGAAAGTAGTACATGGAAAAAGTGGTAAAGATGTTTTATTTGCTCGACTTACCTTTGTTCTCAGTCATTTAATGTTGTATTTAGCAGTATTAGTTTCGGCTACTTATGGTTGATGTATCGAGTCTGTGTGTTCCAGTGGTTCATTTATATGTTTGCTCTTTTGAACAATGTTTGTTTTAGTTGGAAGCTCATATTTGAAATGTCCCATATTGGCATGCAGTAATTAATAGTCCGGTTTATAATTTTTCCGGTTCGATGATCCGATTCGATCTGGTTCTGATGTGCGCTCCATTTGGGTGACAGATGGCTGTCTCGCGCTGCAAACCGTCTTAGTTTGGGCCCCACTGGGAGCCTTTCATCAGAGAAAGGAAATCCGCACGCAGGTGCTCCAGACCTCCAAAAACAACCCAATTTATTAAACCGGACCAAATCGAACCGGTCGTAACACTTTGATCTTGTGTTAATTTCGGTTTACGTACGACGGATTCCCATTATTATATCCTTAAATCACATCGGAGCGTCGTCAGTGGGGCCGTTCGTCATCGGATGGTCACCATTCCACCAACCCTCCCAACGTCTCTCTCGCCCTCTCCCCAACGGTCGAAAACCTCCCTCTCATAAAACTCCCAAGTCCAATTCCCGTCTCCAACCAACTCCTCGTCTTTCTTCTCCTTCTCCTCTTCCCACATTTGGCTTCGCTTGATCGAGAACGGAGAAGAAGCGATCGCCTCTTCCTCTTCCTCAGTAAGATGGGTCTCCTCCCGCTTGCAGACTCCATGGCCTCCCCGGACCTCCAGATCTGGAACAACGCTGCCTTCGACGATGGCTCTGCCTCGAAGACGACGCCGTCCCATCCTCCTCCTGTCCGATCGGTCTCCACCGATCCCTGCGGATCATCGCTCGACCTCGATCCCTCGAAGGAGAACCGGAGCCCGGACTCCGCCAAGCCTCTCGCCGCGCACAGGAAGCCGGCGGCCAGAGTGGCATTCAGGGACGACGACAAGAGCATCGACGAAGAGATCGGAAGGATCGAGGGGGAGATCGCGGGGCTGCAGTCGAGGCTGGAGGCGCTTCGTGTCAAGAAGGCGGAGAATAATAGCTCGACGGCGGCCGAGGCCGTCGGGCGGATGCGCGGGAGGATCGTGCCTGCTAAGTTCATGGACCCGAAACAGGGAACTCCGCCCATGCCCGCGTCGAAGAGAATGGAGCCGTCTCCGGTGGCGAGCGCTGGGCTTCGTCGCAGAGGGTTGAGCCTGGGGCCGTTGGAGATCCTGGCCACCCCCGCGAAGTCTCTCGACCCGAAACGGAACGCGGCGAAGAATCTCTGGCCGTCGGCCTTGAAGAAGAAGACCCAAGAGTCTCCGGCGCCAAGTGCGAAGGTCGATCGTCGAGGCCTCAGTCTTGGACCATTGGAGATCCACGAGAGTCTCACATTGGATCAACCGCATAAGGCTAGTGGAACCCCTCTTAGATCGGTCCAGAGTTGCAAGAAACCAAGCTCTCAGAAGCTCCAAGACAGCAAAGAAGGGAAAGGAGGGACAAAAGAAAGGGGGAAGAGCTTGAGCCCTAAACCTCGGCCACCGGCCACAGCCAAAAAGACGGCATCTGAAGCGAAGAAGGCGGCAGAGACTCCAGCTACCGTCAGGCTCCGGCAGAGGAGTGTCAGTCTTGGGCCTGCCGAGATAGCCAGAAGTGCCCGCTCTTGTAGGCCGAACAATCCCCATCAAGATGGGGAGAAAGCCACGAAGACGGATAAGCTACCTAGACGCGGTCCGAGCATGAGCCCTAAATCTCGACAGCCATCAACCACGGCAGCTAAGAAGCCAGCAAAGGAGGACCAGACTTTGGGCGGTGTGAAACCCAAAGCGCTCTTCCAGGAGAACAGCAGCACAAGTTCTTGCAAAAGGCCATCAAAGGCCGCTAAAGCGAGAGTTGTCCCCAGCCGCTATAGTTTGGCGAGCACTCGGACCGTCGGTGATGAGCCTGGATGTAAGCGCCGCAAGTGGTCATTGCCTGAATTAGGCAAGGAGAAGACTAGAGGTCCGCGCAGAAGATCGTCTGGGCCTGCACTGGACTGTAAGAGAAGGGAAGGATCAGATCTATCGGAGGATCAAGTGATGATGGATACAAAGATCCCGGACAATTTGGATGCAGAGGCGAGCTGCCCATCATTGGTTCAAGAATCCCCTCCATCTGTCATGAAGATCGCTGAGACACTACCAAAGATCAAAACTTTGAGATGCAACACTGAGAGCCCTCGTGATTCTGGATGCGTAAAGAGAGCCGTTGAACTGGTTGGGAGGAAGTCATATTTTGCTGTGGCAGAGGGTGAGGAACCGAGTTCGCCTTGCCAGGCTCTTAGCTTTCACGAGCATCTGTAGTGCAGGTACGATCATCATGTTTCAGCTTGTGAAAGATATCATCATCGGTAAGTCCTTTCGGAATAAATCAATCTTAGTCTTCCTCTCTACTGATGGTTTCAGCTTGCAAAAGATCATTTTCAAGCTGTCATTTGTCTGTTCACGCTGTAAGACAAGTCATATGAATTGTAGTGTCTGCCACTTCATGTATACCAAAGTATAGTTTCGGGAACTTGCATTTTGTGAATTCTGAACATTCTTTCGTTCCACATTTGCATAGAAACTAGATATGAATTGTGGCTTGTATGTTGCATTGGAGCAAATAATTAGATAGTTGCTTTCCTAGCAATTTCATTTAGTTTAATCCATCACTATCTTGAAACATGAAGCAGAGGACAGGCAATTTCTCCTATTGTTTTGCCAGTTGCTGAATTCAGTTGGTTGCTTGACACAATACTTCCTAGTGTCATTTGTCTGTTCTTGCTGTAATATTTCAATTGACACTTCTTTCACTTCCAATGATTTCTCTTAATCGTAAGACGTCTATCACTTCATGTATATAGCAAAGTATAGTTTCAGGAACTTGCATTTCGTGTATTCTGACCTTTCTTTCTTTCTTAATAGAGTTGTTCAGAAACTAGAAATGAACCGTGACTTGTGTATGTTGCTGCAATGGAGCAAATAATTAGATGGTTGCCTTACCGCCGTAAGCAAGCATTTTCATTTAGTTTAATCTGTTAGTATTCTTTGAAACAGAGGACAAATAATTTCTCCTCCTGTTGTTTTTCATTGGTTTGCTTGCAATACCTCATATTTCATTAGTCTGTACTTGCTGTAACATTTCACTTGACACTTCTTTTTTACATGGAATGATGTTCTCTTGATGGTAAGACAAGTCATGAATTGTGGTGTTGCATTTTGTGTAGTTTCAGGAACTTGCATTTTGTGTATTATGAACTTTCTTTCTTAATAGAGTTGCTAGATATGAATTGCGACTTGCATGTCGCAATGGTGCAAAGAATTCGATTGTTGCTTTCTTGCATTAACCAAGCAAAATTCATTTAGTTTAATCTGTTAGTTATTGAAACAGAGGACAAGTAACTTCTCCTTTTCCTTTTGTTTCCACTTGATTTTGTATGTTTCAGTAGTTGTGACTTGTATGTTGCAATGGGACCTTTGAAATTAGGTTGTTGCTTTCATGCATTAAGCAAACAATTCCATTTATTTAGAATAATCTTTTAGTTTATTGAAACAGAGGACAAGTAACTTATCCTTTTTCGTTTGGTTTCAGTGGTTTTGCTTGTTTCAGTAAATCCTCTGCCACTACTTACTAAAATTGCATTGTTATGTTGTAAAAAACTGCTGTAGCCACATCCAAAAATTAGCTCTAATTGTTCATTTCAAATTGGTAATAGTAATTGATGTGTTAGTTAAGTAATAATACTTCAACAATATGATGTCAATAAGTAACATCTCCTTTTCCTTTGGTTTCCAGTTGATGGTTTCAGTTGTTTTGCTTGTTTCAGTAAATGCTCTGTGGGCTACTAACTAAAAAATTGCATTGTCATGTTGTAGAAACTGCTGTGGTCATATCTAAAAGTTAGCTCTAATCATGCATTTCAAATTGATAGTTGCTAGCTTATTATTGATGTGTTAGTTAGTTAAGTATTACTTTGACAATATAATATGATGTCAATAAGTAAAGTTGGAGGGAGAACAAAAACATTTGGCTTGCAATGAGCTGCATTTCTCTTCCACTCCAAAATATCGCTCGCTTAATCAAGAAGGCAGGAGGAGGTACATGTAATTTTACATCGAATGCAGATTCCAGATCGTAACAATAAAAAATATTCTTTTCTCGTTATTAAGATATATATAAAAAAATTTATATTCTTAGTTAAATTTAAAATAGTTTTTATTATTTGTATTTATTTATTATTTTTTTCTCGTAACATTAGTAGTATTTATCTTATTTTTTCTAATTATAATATATGTGGATCTTCTTAGCACATCATGATTATTCTATTATTATGTAAAAAAATTAATATCAAAAATTAAAATCAAATAAAATTTATGATTTGTGTCGTTATTCAAAAAGTCTTTATTTAATCTACAAGCACATTCTTATTATCGGATCATAAAGCTACAATGATATCAATTTACAATGAGAACTAGATTCACTTTCTTATTTCTTCCTATCCTATCATCCTTAGGACCGCTACGAAGGATAGATTAGTGACAAAGGAAAAATGAGAAAATATATGTAACTTCTCAATGGTTAGGTAGGTTCATCCCCGGGAGGTTTTGTCTTTTGTAACCTATTAGAAAGTCTAGAATAAATAATTAAGGACTTCCTTTCTATTACTCAATAATCATAATCATAATTTAACTATATCTGTTATATATCTTACCTAATTAGATATGGTTACATCAATTGATACGATATAAAAAATAAAATTAAAGAAACCAAAAACATAAAAATAATTTTATTTATTAGATTTTAAAATTAACAAAATTATTTTACATGTGCACATGAATTTTATAAAATTGGCCAATAAATCTAATAAACATAATACCATATTAAAATGTGACTAAAATATGAGTCATAGCGATTATATATCATTAATATCATATTTTCATATATTTATCACAATACGTTACTCCTTCTTAATGTAGTCTAAAATGATCTTTGTATTTTGTCTTATTATGATAATCCTATTATACACAAATATGTACATACATAAATACTAACATGATAATAAAAATAAATAACTTTAAGTATATAAATAGGAATGCCAATTATAATTTTTATTCAAACATACATGTTCTTTCAAATACTTTAGGTCACCATATTTTTTGACTCTTTTTTCTATCATTAAGTATTTTATACCATAATACATAAAATTGCTAAAGTAGTTTCTATTTTTAAAGAATAAAACTACTATGATATGTTACGAAGTATTTGTAATTTAGCAACTAAGTCTGAGCATATTAAATCTTGAGATAAAATTTTACAATCATACCACAAAATTAAATTTTATTAATAATAATATAATAATATATTATTTTATATCTTGATTTATAAATTGTCCATCCAACTAATCTAAATATTAAACATAAGATCAAAATTCTTATTAACCTCTTGTACTATGCCTCAAAATCAAAGTCACATTCGTATTTTAAAACTTATCTAAGTGACTACTCGTACTACAATTTCATATCAAATTCACCATCCGTACTTTTAAAACTCGTCTAAATGATTACCCGTACTATGTCTCAAAATCAAAATTACCCTCGTACTTTAGAACTTGTCTAAGTGACCTCTTGTACTATACGTCAAAATCAAAGTTACCCTCGATACTTTAAAACTCATCTAAGTGACCCTCGTACTATGATTTCGCATCAAAGTGGCCTTCTCTGTTAGAAATAAGATTGCGCATTAGGTAAAATAATTTAAGGAATTATTTATCAATAAAATAATTTAAAACTGAAACGTAAAAAGATAATGGAAAGGCGTAACGCCGAATAAAAAATAAGAAAGGTAGAAAGATAACAAAAAGGCGAACAAACTAACGTCGATAGAAATTAATGAAGAAAGACAGAAATAGAAGTTGTAGAAAGGAACACCAATAGAGGTTGGAGAAGAAAAAAAGAGAGGGGAAAATAGATTAGGGATTTGGGACCATTTAGTTGTAATTATCAAATAAAAATAATCCTCTAAATTATTTTACCTAATGATATAATCTTATTTCTAACAAAGGGGTCACTTTGATGTGAAATTATAGTACGAGAGGTCATTTAGATAAGTTTTAAAGTACGAGAGATAACTTTGATTTTAAGGCATAGTACGAGATGTCACTTAGACGAGTTTTAAAGCACGGGTGTAACTTTGATTTTGAGACATAGTACGATGGGTCATTTAGACGAGTTTTAAAATACAAGGGGTGACTTTAACATTAAATCATAGTTTTAAAATACGTGGGGTGACTTTGACTAGTTTTAAAGTATGAGGTGAATTTGATTTTAAGGCATAGTGCGGGATCAATAATAATTTTAGCCAAAACATAAAGTGGACTTAATGTTATCAAGGTAATTTATAAAATCAATATCTAAACACTTTAATATGCTCCTTTTTCATATACATGGAGATATAGTCTTTTATCTATTCTAAATTTCTTATTAATTTATTTATAGCATTTTAGTATTTTATTCCTTAATAACTCCAATATATATTTAGCTTTTTACTTAATTGATATCTAGTATAAGATAAGCTTGAGCATGTAATAGACTTCTAACTACATATATATAATGAATATTTTTTTATCTAATTTTTTTTAGGTCATTTTAAGAGATACTTATTTTGATTGAATATTTTTAATTTTATCATTTATTGAATAAAACTATATACTAAATCTCTCCAAGATTCAATTAATATGTTTTTTCTAAGATGATTTAACAATCTTTGAGATCTATCTTTGAATATCTCAATGTCAATAACATAAGATGCCTCATTGATATCAATCATCTTAAGATTCTTGATTAAAAATTTCTTGATTTCATATGATAAAGCAAGATAACTACTGATAAATAAAATATTATCTACATATAAACCAATATAATAAACTTGTTCCCACTAATCCATAGATATAAATATTGATCAATAGTATTTTTATTAAATCGAAATAAAATAATGATATCATGAAATTTTATATATCATAATCTGAAGATATTTTTAAGGTTGTAAATAGATTTTCTAAATTTATATATTAAAATTTATATTTATTTTATTTTCTCTGTAAATCGTTTAAGTTAACTCATATAAATCTGGATTTTCATTCACAGGTGTAACTCAAAATCATGACAATTATTAATGAGTTTATTTAAAAAATTATAAAAAAATATCTTGTTATTGTAGATATATATTTTTTGAGTAAAACCTTTGATAATGAGTATGATCGTTATATCATTCAATATTATCATTTAAGTCATATTTGTATAAAAGATCTTTTTACAGTTATTAGGCAATTTGATGAGCTCTTAGATATCATTTTGATCTATTGATTTTAACTCTCTTTTTACTAAATTGTACCACTCTTCGGAATCGCTACTTTTCATAACTTATGAAAATAATGAGATATATTTTTGATTTCTATATCATAATTTGATTCTTATAGATATATTATATAAAAAAATAAAAATAATAAATCTCCTTTTCCATTGAAATCTTCTCAAAACTATAATTTAATTGTTCAACAAGATTATTAGTGACGACATGAGGGAGTTCATTAATGTACTTTTATTATTCACTCTCATCAATTATTTTAGTGACTTAAGGAACAATAATCTAATAACATATCAACATATATTTTCTCAATATCAAAATTAAAATTTAAAATTTTTACTCTCACTAATTCACTATTTTTTTAGGAATATTTCATTATCATATTAAACTATCATCATATTTCAATAATCATATTATGTTATGACACATCTGATAAATTATACTTTAAAATATTCTATAAATAATAAAATATTTATTATAATTCACATCTCATAATCATATCATTTCATGCCACTTTAGCAACTACAAGTTAGATAATACTTAGTGATATAAGTTACAAATAATATTCATTAAAAAATGTAATCTAATTTATGTTAAAATAATTTAATAATAATCACCGTAATAATTATCTAATATTAATTAGTATAAATAAAAACTCGTATGATACCTATAATCATGATAAATCATAAATCTTGCTTTTATATGAAAAAAATTATAATTTTAAATAACCAAATACATATTCAAGAACAATGATTAGCTTTTTACTTATCACATGTAAGATTTTATCAATATGTCATATAATAAAATTATAAAAGAATATCATAATTTATATTTTTTAAATTTAGTATGGAACTCTTAGACCAATTAATCTTATTTATTCGGTAGGTCTAGAATTGAGCTATTTAAATTGGGCTCATAGATTTAGATCAACTATCCACCCAATTAGACTCGGCAAAATAAAAAATTGATGAAAAGTTTATTTTTTCTTGAATTCGATTAAAACTTAATTGATGAAATCAAGTCAAGTAGTCAAAAGAAAGTCATGATCATGTCCAATCAAAATATTTGATTAAAATAAATTAAATTAGTCAATTTCATAATTAAGGACATAAACAAAAAAATTAATAGCCGGAGATCAAAACTATAATTTTATTTAGGATATATAATGAAAATATCTAATTGTAGAAGGGTATGAAAAAATAAATTAAAGGACATATTAGAATTAGTTGATTTTTAAAGGATAAAAATGTCCTTTAAAGAAAAACCTTAATTCACTTTAGTAATCACCATCGTGCCCATGCACGTGGTTCTTGTCGGTAGTGGAATTATCATCTGTTGCCTGCGCGCCGCCCGCGATGGCATGATAGTTCACATTCGGTCGATTGGCAGCCTCACCATCCCTACGTCATGTCATCACAGTCACTCGCAACTATGTGCAAATCGGAGACCATATCGTCGTCGTGGCTCTTGACGAAGTTGACGAGTCTGCTGTGCATGTAGGGTACTACAACCTTCAACGTCCGGTCGACGCTAGTTGTGGCCAACAAATGCCGCACCAACGTTGCTACAATCGTCGCAGGTAGCGATGCTTCTGCTACAGTCGTCCTAGCCGTTGTAGGCAACATCGATGTTGTTGTAATCGTTGCACGTAATGGCACTTCTGTAATTACCTGCGACCAAGGCAAGTATGCCATCATCAACTATCATAAATCTATGATGCTTTCACTACGTACATAGTCACTACTCATGATTGGACTAGCGACCACCGAAGGCCAACACCCTCAACAATAAAGTCGTCATTAGAAAATTATCGTTGATGGTCCATTCAAACACAAGGAACCTCACATCACCCTCAATCAATAACACAAACAGATCGTTCAAGCATCGTAAATCAAAATTAGATAACATCTTTTTGTGGTGATAATAAACATATCTAAATACAAAATAGATCTTAAATACTTTTACGATCTAAAATATTTGATTTTGAAACATGATTATGATACTAATTATAAGTATAAAACTGTAATATACTACTATTATGAAAAAAAATTAATGCTAGAAATTAAAATCAAATAATGATATATCATATTTACGATGTTTACCTTTCTATGTTATTCAGAAAACCTTTATTTAATCTACAGGCATACCATATTAGGATTTCAAAGCTACAATGATATAGATTTATAAAGAAAACTAGACTTGTTTTCTATACTCTTCTTATCATTTACAGAACTACTATGAGCGATGAATTAAGGACACAAAAAATGAGAAAAGATTTGTAATCTCTTAATGACTAGTTGGCTTGATTCGTCTTTAGAAGATTCTATCCCTTTATAAGTGAGAGCAGAGAGTCTAGAATAATTAATTAAAAAGTCATCTCCTAAGGAATTCTTGTATAATTGGACTTTCTTTCTCTTGACATATTAGATAGGACCACATAATCTAATACAACTTTTAATTAATTACAAATGTTTAATGTGGTGAGAACTCACGTTGGTTCCTTTGTGACATGCAACAGGGGCTGCTTCATCTACTTCAGCATAGGAAGCCTGGCCATAGTACTACTCTTCAAGGGTGCATCAGATGTTGAGGTTGACAAAAGCCATTTCATCTCCATGGAGTCGGTCAGGGCTATATCTCCTCTTCTCTATATAGATGGTGGCTGTGGAAGATGATCTTATTCATCAGCTCTCAGAACAAAAGTCATTTCAAAGAGAAGTGTTAGGGCCATTGATCTAATTGCAAAGAGACTCTTGTTGCTTGGAAATAGTGTTCTTTGAAAGCAGCAATGATGTTTGGCAAGAATACAGCAAAATTTTCCTCAGCAGCATCTCTCCAACAGACAACACTAAATGTACTCAAATCTTAAAAGAGCTTTATTGATTATGATTCAGTGAAATGAAGGTGATCAATGTGTAGGTAACAATAAGGTAAATAGCTCATGGAATGATGAAGCATGGGTTACCAAAAATCCAACACAAACTTTGTTTACAACAAGCAGTCTGCAAGTTTTGTTGCTGAACTCTATATGCGGCTCGAGTCCCTCCCAAATATGAATCGCCTCGTCCAGTCGGATATTACCAGTGCCCTCGTGCGCCAGCTGACTTGCTTGCTGCACATGGATTCAAATAAGTGAGTGAACAAGGTTGCACCAAGATTTATGTGGCATTTGATCTCGTACTAATGCAAGATGAAGACTTGACTATGAAAGGAAAATTAGTAGATCACTCAAAAATGGACAGATTTCGAGGAGAGGAAAAATGACACCTTGCATATACTGAGTACCACAGCCATTGGGTACTATGTCCAATAGAGATCCAATCTCCTGGGAGTTGCGCGGCTGTTTGTTCTCCGCCCAAAGGAGCAAATTGCCCTAAATGCTTATATCTTCAAGAAAAGGATAAGCTAGATCAAAAGAGCTGCAGAGTAGATGAGAGTTCCACATTTACATAAAACTAACAGGTTTTTGTATAATTTGAAGCCCACAAGAATGAAAAAAGAAACATCCTATTCCCTAGTTTTTTTTTTATATAAAAAATTCCTGTGTTAACTACCAGCTGCTCAACCCTACATTCTGCAGTTACCTAAAGGGAAGAAAGTGATGACGGCCCATTTTTGTTATCCGCTTTGGACCTTCTGGTTTCTCTGCAGAATCCTTCATCCTGTTGAAACATCTGGCAAGATAGTTCCCTTGTTGTGCAGCAACCTGGTTTGGCAATGTACCATAATAAGCGGAACTGTAAACACCAATCTGATGATGGATAGTTGGCACCACGTACTCAAGTTTTTGTATAAAGAACTACCTGAGCTGTTGCAGGAAGATTTTTCACCTGCGAATCCACATTAGCAAGAGCATTTTTGAACTCTTCTATGTTAAGTTCTAAAGCTTCCTTCTTAACATCACCTTTTGAAGCCTTTATCAAATCAACTATGTCACTCATTTGCTTGCTTTTCAGATAGAGTTCAACTTGAGGATACCTTATGCAAATATCTTCTAGAACATCTTGGATCTCTTTCACAGTTAAAGTTCCTGAATTATCTTTGTCTGCAAATCTAAAGATTTCCATGATATCTTCCTGTAAGAATATCAAGATGAAGTATGTTAGCAGACTATACATGATCCACAGGTCCTTACATGACATAACCACTGATTAGTTATTCTCTATTCAACTGATTATACATGACCTGCAGGTCCTTACAGTTCTTCTTGATGAACACAGATGACCACTTAATTGCAAAGGTTGTTTTCAAGTTCAAATATTCAAACTACCGAATAAAAACTGCAGGAAAAACTTTTGTAAACCACAAAGCAGAATCTCTATGAATCAAAATCTAAAATCAACAGTTGTAGACTATTGTGACTGATGGTCAAAATGATCACCAAAAGTAAAAGATTGCTGCTTTTTGAGGGAAATGTTTTTATGGAGTTATGGATCGCACGTATTGTTCAGCTGCATGTAACATGTCCCTTCAATAAGGTGTATAACAGTAAAGAGGGTTTTACCTTTTACTCTTAGGATTCACTTTGCAGTAGATCAACCATTCAATATTACTATCAGTATGACCGAATAAATGGAATTAAACTTGTTATAATATGGACATTTCATAAGTATGTGTTCAATTGGATAAATAAAATGCTTTACCAAAATCACAATTATTCAGACATATGAAGACTCGAATCTACTGGGTGAAAGTAGTGCAGCAAGAAAACCTGAAGGGAGTTGGCAAACATAGAATGAGAAAAGAAGAGTGTGTCTGATAAAGTTAGCTTCTGGAAAACATAAAATAATATGACTTGCACCAGGCAAGATGGTATACATTTTAAAATGAAGAGTAAAAAGAGCACATGTAAGGGAAGCAGAAGCTGATAATCCATAATGCATGTACACAAGTGTATGAGCACCTGTGGGTGTTTATGCATATCATGTAATTTGAAAATACATCCAAAAGTGCTGCTTCTGTCAGGAGAAACAAGCAGTACGACCAGTAACAAAAGAGCACATACCATGACTTTTCTTTGGCTCATTGTGGCACAGTCACCAATAGCATAAACATCTTCACACTCACGGACTCTCAGCCATTCATCAGTAGCTAATACACGCCTATTACCCTGTGGACATCAGTAAGAATTTACAGAAATATCAAGACTGGACAACAGCATTCTATATCTCTGAATGAGACATTCTAAAACAATTTTGATCACAAGTAAGAAGCAACTAACCTGACCAATTTGTTTCATGAAATCCAAAATGACAGGACGAGTTCCAATACCAGCTGACCAAACAGCCATTCCATATGGTACAGAACTCTCTCCATGCAATGCGTTCTCCATAGTTATTGTTTTATCAGACACCTTCACAACCTTAAATCCTGTTTTTAGTTCAATTCCATCTCTTTGAAACTTCTCTTCAGCAAATTTACTGATCCTTCTGTCAAACCTGTGCATGATGTGGCAATGCAAATCATTAACACAGATGCAGTACAAGTAGGAAATTAGTTATTATGTAACATGCCTTATGTTTAACTTGGAAATATACGAAATTAGCCCAACTAGAAGTCTAAAACTACAGTTAAAAGATAATATATTCGATATCAAGAGGTATCCAGTTGCTAAAAATTTCCAGGCACCAAAGAAGTCAAAGGATTTATTTACAAACAGATGTAAGATGAATGATTTACAACTCTGCGGACACCTTTAGTGCTTCTGAACTCAGATTAATGTATAATTTACTGAAATCAAATATCACTGTCTAATGAACATTAAGCTCTCCTTACATGGTCAAGATGTGTTCTGCATGTTCAACGACTGTTATCTTCACTAGGTCCTGAATGGTAGGGTATAACTTAGCCAAATCTTCAGAGACAAAGTCATGCAACTCTGCTGCAAATTCAACACCAGTTGGACCACCACCAACAACAACAAAATGAAGAGTTCTCTTCCTCTCTTCTTCATCAAGGTCTGGAAGAGTGGCCCTTTCAAAACAGTCCATCACACTTCTACGAATCTTTTGAGCATCCTCAACTTCCTGCAAAATGTAGTCTTCCAACATGACTCACATTTTTGTATGGAATGTCAATGATTGCAAAAACCTACCTTTAAGAAATGACAATGTTCCACCACACCAGGGGTGTTGAATGTATTTGCCCTTGCTCCAACCGCTATCACCAAGTAGTCGTAATCAACAAGAAATTCACCATTTCCCTCCAAATTTGTTCCAATATTGCTCCGGCAGTATACCTTCTTGTTCTCTGGATCGAGCTTGAAGCACTCAGCTTCCCAGAATTTAATTTCTCCACCTTTCTGCGAAATCATCATCCAAAAAAAAGCTGAGAGTAACTATGTTGATTATCACATATAGAACATATCCAGTAATATGAAATGAAAGCAAGCAAATTAATGTTCAGTGCAATAAAGAAAAAAAAAACTATAATTCCACTCTCATATTTGACTTATTGTATCATAATTCATACCATATTTATCATAATATTATGAGATTATGAAGCCCAAGCATGGAAAGTTGTAGTGCATTAAAACCTGTTTTGGTTAATCCTTTCCGAAAAAAGGATCAAGCAAATTTTCCCTAGATCTTTCTATGGTAAATGAAATTTTAATATCCACATTCCTTCCCTAAAAATTATAAGATTTGAGTATCAACATCCACTTAATTATACCTTTTATTTTGTAAGACAAGCCCTTTTACACCAACAGAGAAAACAAGTAGTAGAAGTAGAGCCACACATGTATCACCGGATACCTAATAAAAGGAGAAACTTCTTAAAACGAATGCTTCAGAGATCAATCCATCAAGGCAGTGTGTCACCAACCGCTTCAGAATAAAGAAGACGAACAATTGGTTCCACCTAAAGGTTGTCTACCTTTGTTATGATCTTGCGAATCGGTTCGACGATGCTGCGGGGTTCCACCGTTCCGCATGTCACGCTCGGCAGCAAAGGCGTGAACGCAAAGTAGTTCCGAGGCGATATCACTTGCACATCGTACAAGGAGCTATCAATATTCTTCACGAAAGTAGTGCCAGCCCAGCCAGTTCCAAGCACCACCACCTTCTTCTTGGGAGCAACGCCCGGCGACTCGGCAGCAGTATCTGCTCTTGCGTCAGCATACGCCACAAGACCCCCACCACTGCAAATTACCGAGCTTAAGCGCACAAAAGGAGGGCTAAATCAAGCTGCAGTATCTCTATGTACTCGATCGGACTATGTGGGGAGCATCCATCGGACCAAGAAAGAAGCAGATCGGAAGCCAAGATCTGAAAGACCCCCGCTTCCGGGATCGGGGAGTAAGAAGGGACCTGGCGGCGAAGACGAGGACGAGCTTGGAGAAGGTGGGGCGGTGGCGGTAGGCGCGGGTGGCGCCGTCGAGGAAGAAGGCGGCGAATCGCATCCTCCGGCGAGGCGAGAAAGAGTTTAGGGAAGGAGATCCCAAGAGGCGGAGGGAGAACCGTCGAGTGCAGAGAAGGCGGTCTTCGGCGGTGGTCTCACGTCTATTTTAACCTTCCCGTTTTCTGGCACGAGCCACATGCCGTTGTCGGTACCTGTCGCCTTCTGATGCAATGACCAATAATTTCGGGGACTTTTTTGCATATATTCCAAGAAGAAATAATATGTTCAATGGTGTGACTGAGGGTGAAGACAGATTCGATGGTGTGTCGAATTAGTAGAAATCGTATAAAAGAAAGGTAGGAAGCTTCAACCATCAAAGTCACAAGGAGAGATACGTGAACGATCTATAAATTATGTAGTATCATTAGCTTTCACAAGATTTGAAGTTTATTAATGTGATAAGATGGTTTAAACTATAACTATCAAGTAAATTAATCTTCCATCATCTCCTCCTCTCCTCGGCCTGCAAGCATACTATGTCACTCGCTACCCTCCTCAAGTCGTATACAGAACTATGAAGCTTCTCAAATGGGTGTCCGCCCAAAAAACCACCCTCGGCTGATGATAGAAAGATGTCATCATACAACACGATACTACCAATATTTAATGCACTTTATTAAATTAACAATATTAGACTAATTCACCTAATAGAAGAAGCATCTGTGCACTCGAAACTCTTAAAGAAGGCGACGTTTGATTTAATCGCCTTGGAGCATTCACAATTCCACACACAGAGGAAGAAAACGAAAGCACGCTGTTTGGATGTCGCTATCACCTATAGAGGTAGAAATCTGATCCAACCGGATAAGGCTCGAGGGAATCTGAACCACCAATACTTGTATATGTCCCTGAGAGAAAAAATTGCATTTAATCAGATTCTGAGATTAGAATTGAAGTTGTAAAAAAGTAAATTAATTCAGATGACAATTATTAGTGTGAAAATGTTACTCCTCCAATCGGGAAAATAACAAATGCAAAGTAGGCTTGTTCACTTGTGCAGATTAGCAAACTAAAAAATCACATTTTCTTAGAACATAAATATTTGATGAAACATTGAGAACAATGGACAACTTGCTAAATGACTAAATGAGAAACCCCAGCAAAACAATGGACTGGAATTTTAAGATATGGCACTCAGATTTTGAATTTTACCTTTACCAACATATCACTGGCACAGGACCGGCACAGAAAAGTTGTTGCCTAATTCAAATGGATATAGGCAGATCGACCTTGATGTTGCAGAATACAGCCATACCAATGCCAATTTAGCTATCACATAAAACAACATCAAAGAGAAGGTCATCACTGGCAACTCATTTACTTAATTGTTAAAAGTAAAAGAATATGTATGACAGCCTCCAAGAATGTGTATCTATCTACAAATACAAAAATTTTTGTTGTTATTTAACTCCAACTCATTGGACAGGAGATGAAGCTGATAGCAACACAATATTTTTTAGTTCTTCAGCCTCCAGGCCTATCATTTAGGAACAGCTGGATGACAGTTAAACTCAGGTATTGTCACCAATCACTGCAACAATAGATAGGCAAAACAAATAGTAATCAAAGGATACTTGGTTGAAAGAACAAAAAGGAGAATATTTAACATATTTCATAAAATACTATATAAAAAAATTAGAAATGATACTGCAAGCAATGGATTTCATAAGATGTGACTTCATAAAAAATTACAGAAAAAGAAAGATACTGAAAGATATGACAGTAATGAGTACGGTCCTATGATGTGATTGGTCACAAAGTTAATACGAAACAAGTCCTATCTACAAAACTGATCTGCATCATCTTTCATAGATAGACAATTATTGGTTTTACCCAATTATACATACTCATCAAAGACAACTTCCAGAAGATATGAGTGCAAATGGATATGTAATGTTTTGAGAAAACCATACAATCATGCAAGTAAGTGACAGTAAATACCGCATAGCAGGCATCAACAAGGCCAGAATACCTTGAAGTAGTAAAAAATTTGGAGCCTCAGAAGTATCAGTTGATGTCATATAGGTTGCTGCTTTCCCAAGTAGGTTTTCCCTGTATGCAGGGACTTGGTTCCACAACAAATCCATTTTGCAGACAAATCATCTTCCGCGATTTAAAATATTTCTCGAGAAGGTTTAACTTACACGAGAGTTGCTAAAGAATGCTCAACTTACAAGATTCAAGAATCATCCAAACCTGTTCACATTCTTTTTTGGTACTAACTTGTTCCAAGTAACATGATTAACAATGAAAGACTCAACTAAGATGATAAGAAAAAAATCACAAAGTTCGGATAAAAAAGTTCCAATAAATAGACCAACAAGTATATGAAACATCATGCATTATCTAAAGACATCTGTAATATATCCAACTATACAACTTAAACATTGGTCGAGTTATGGTGTATTACCAAAGGTAGAGGGTTTGAAACCTCAAGTAGAGGGTTCAAAACCTCATCCAGTTATATATTACCTTTGCAAAAAAACAAAAAAAAAATCCAACTATATAAAAGCAAGAAAAAAAACCAAATCTAAAAACAAAAAGAAAAAAGCTGAAAAGATTTTCTCAAATCGTACAACAAACTCAACTAAGTTATACTCTTGAATTGGCTAAGCAACTCATTTATTATACTGAACATACATTCATCACTAAATCACAATAAAAAACAGTGACCTACAGACAATTGACTAAAATTGCTTGACTCGATTAAAAATCTCCAAATTTTAATTGTTACTTTGACACCAAACAACTTAAAATGCTGCTGCTAATTATAATGTCGTAAAGGCTGGATTTTGGTACAATGCCTCAGACAAATCCAGAAATGTCAACTGAATGCAGAAGCTCCAAGTAGGTTCTCCCTGCAAAACAGGGACCTGGACCTATCTACACCTCCAAGTCGTGGATATGTCATCACAGGTGACCCAACAAAAGCCAAAAGATGAAGAAATCAAAGTAAAAAGGAGGCTTTGCAAGAACGACGTACCAGCTTTCCTAACAACATTCTCTTAAGCGGATCAACCTACAAGCTACACAATATCAACTGGATCAAAATGATTTCAAAGAAAATGTTCTGGAATTTAGCCGTCACTTCGACACAGACCAGTGGTGGGATTTCATCGACAGACCTGCAGCACGGAACGGCAGCTTAATCCCGCACTAGCATTGGGGCCTCGATCGTCACAGGGTGCGCCGTGCATCAGAGTATCTCAACATCAACATACCCCATGGCGAAGCCGAACCTCTCAAAATCCAAACGTCCGCTTCACAGCGAACCTAGAACCTTATCCTATTGCTATATGCAACAAACATTTGTACTCAAATAGACCTTAACTAGGTTTTGCCGAGGATAAATGAACAAAAACCAAAGAAAAAGAAAAAAGAACCGAATTGATACTGCAACTGCGGGCGCTGCATCGCGAATCCACACGCAAAGATCCTTCACCTTCCTCTCGCTGGAGCCCTACAACCCACACGAGACGCGATGCGAGACATAGGAAAAAGTCCGAAGTCCCAATTTATCGATGGGAGGAAACCCTAACCCTAGTGCACGACCGCGAACGACGGCTGGCACCAATAAATCGGCTGTTTTAGGTGGAAGCGGGTCAGACCGGGACTCAATTTTCCGGTTCAAACGAATCGGATCAGATCAGGCGAACCATATCTGGTTAACTCGAGTTCGACTCCAAGCGAACCTAATGTCAGGAACATAGAGTTCGATTTGCTAGATTGGGGGTCGGACTAGGAGATAAGGCAAGTGGAGCAGCTTGGTTTGACTTGATCAAGTGAAATAAAATCCATTAATTGTTTAGAGTTATTAGTATTACATAGCTATCATTTGAAATTTCTAATGATACATTGTTTTTGGTTTATGTTGCATAATAATATATGACTTCGATGCTCCCATATTTCCTATGTTGGAGATATATTATATGGAAAAAAATCATCAAAATCAAATTTAGGATTCCAAATTAGTACTTAGTGTTCCCCTATCCCATGTATGAACCCTAGCAGATCCCCTTCCATCAATAAAGGATATCGCTTCTTTGAATCAATTTATTTATATAAATATAAAATTATGGATTTTTTTTATATTAGAATTTTGAATTGGTGACATGGATACGCCACCGACTTGATCGAACACGTGTCAAGCCATATTAGTATCTTTTTGTATTTTGTTGGACGGCGTTGAACCGATTTAATTGCCACGTGGCTCTCGCGTGCGATGGAGGCGTGTAATCGCTTCGCCGACGGATCCATGCAGGATTTCTTGCCTATTACGAATAGATCGTCGGCGTTAAATCACCGTCCACCACCTCCGTCTCGAGTCCACCTCAGCCCCCACCGCCCGCTTCTTCCTCACCAGCGAAGGTCCCTCTGCCCCCGCCCCGGCCGCCCCCACCCGTGGAAGAGCGCGCCCACCTCTGCCTCGATCGCGAGGTTCTTCCTCACCGGCGAAGCGCCCCGTGCGCCTCACCTGTGGCAGAGCGCGGCCCACATCTTCGCCGAGCGCCCGCTTCTTCTCACCAGCGAAGGTCCCTCTGCCCCCGCCCCGAGCGCCCCCCAGACCACCACGACCCGTCGGCGTCCAGCGAAGCCTTCTTCGTCACCGGCGAAGGTTCGTCCTCACCACGACCCGTCGCTAGTTTCCGACGTCTCGATCCTCCAGGTTTTGGGTTTTTGGATTTCCTTCTCGTTACAGACGTTTCAATTTACCGTAATGCCCCTACAAAACAGCGAGTCTTTTGGCAGGTGAAGTGAACCCGGCCGATTCCTCGAACCAATCTTTTATTCGACGAGGGCGTCTCATCGCATCTCTGTTGACTGCGGGTAAGCCGCCTACGAAACACGATAACATGCAAAATGGGATTTTTCTTTTATTTGGTAGCAAACATGCCCGACAAAGGGCGCTAAAACCAGTCACTTTCGATCCACCATTGTTCGTTTCATCTCTTTTTGTGTCTGGCAACAGGAGAAGATGAACGCGTATAGGGTTGTTCGTCAAAGTTGGATTCTTTATCCTCTGGTAAGCGTTTCTAATTTTTTGAGTGATATCTTATGATAACACCCAGCAGTACTCAATTCTTTGACCTATTCTTGAAGCAGCTGTTGTTGCTGATGGGCATTAGCGTGCTCGTCTTGGTGATTCTCACGAGCCAGATAGTTGAGCACACACTGGAAGATGGCAATGAAGAAACACTCGTAGCATTAGTCTCGCAATTCAAAGATCACTCCAACTTCTTGCTCCAGGCAAACACATTCACGTACGAAGCGGCCAAGGTTCTTGGTCGGGAGGAGAACTTGTCTTCCTTCTTCACTACAGGGAGCAAAGTAAAGAACTGACCACCGTTATGCACTATGTGAGGAGATCTTGCTAATGAACCTCTTGTGTTTGCAGATAGTTCCGCAGCTGTACATGCCATTTCTGATGGAGCAATGGATCGCACAGATATCTTATATCGAGCCACGGGGAATTCTTTTCTCTTATTATCGTGATGGAAATCAAACTTACAATTTGTTCTCCAACGTATCACATACTTCTGATGATTTCGTTGCGTATTCGTGGTGCACTCAAGCATTAGATGGAGAAACCGGTAAACCGTATGGGAAGATTGTTTGTTTACAACCAGGACAGTCGAATGACTCCAAAGATGCATCAAATGGTAAGAAGGGAGAGGCTTCATGGGGAGTTGGGTGGGGAAATGCCAAGGAGCAAATGCTATTTTTTACAGCTCCAGTTGCTAAGAGCGGGATTCTGTCACTGGGAGTTCCTATAAGAAGTTTGAGAGATTCTACTTCAAGGATCAATCTTCAAGGTGGATGCTTTTACTTGGCTGTAGAAGGACATATCATCGCACAAAACGGACCTCCTCACACTCATTTTGTCTACAATAACAGCACGATGTCAGTTCTTGTGATGGACGAGAACGATACCAATGTGCTAAAAGAGTACGATAGCTTTGCATGTCATGATAGTACTTTCATCCGGCCATCAAACACAAATTACTTGTGGGTTTCGGGTAAGAGATATCAGCTTGATTGCTTTCTGCTAAATGTTTCTGGAGTCCAACTGGTAAGATTTCGACATTTTATTGAACCTAATCTTATTTTTAGTTACAAAACAATCATCATTGCCTCAAATTAACTCGGTGTAAAAAGTTCTTATTTGTTTGCTAGGTATATGCAGTAACTCTTCCTGACAAAGAAGTGGTGCCATTTTTCCAGAAAACGAAGATTGCTATCGTCTTATTAGTGTTGTTTATGATTCTTGGGACAATTCTTGGGAGCTACGTGATGCTACAGTTGCTTCAAAGGGCACAAATACATGAGACTTTTCTGCGAGCTGATCTCATCAAGCAAAAAGGGATCATACAGCAAGCAGAAAGAAAAAGTATGAACAAGAGCTTGGCATTTGCTAGTGCTAGCCACGATATACGTACTTCTCTTGCAGGGATCACTGGTCTGATAGAAATATGCCGAAGTGATACTCCTCAAAATTCTGAACTGTATAGAAATTTGGAGCAAATGAATAGCTGTGTATCAAAACTTCTCAGTAAGTTCATGAGTTATTACTACATCAAAAAGATGAATGTGTAATTAATGGTTTCAAAGAACAGTGTCATTCATCAAACAAAAGTGTCCTATGTTTCCTCGAATTTTTTTTTTTTTTTCTGCAGGTATTCTGAATTCTGTACTTGATATAAGCAAAATCGAAGCAGGAAAAATGCAACTGGAAGAGGTTGAATTCGATATTGCACAAGTTCTTGAAGAATCCGTCGATATTTTTCATGTCGTGGCCCTTAAGAAGGGATTGGAGGTTATCTGGGATCCTTGTGATTGCTCTATTCTCGTATCCAGCAATGTCAAAGGGGATTGCAGACGGCTTAAGCAAATCATCGACAATTTATTGGGCAACGCTGTGAAGTTTACATCTGAGGGACATGTTGTCTTGCGTGCATGGGCTAAGAAACCAAGCTTGGAAAACCTCAGGCATTCTTCTCGGAGCTTTTGCAACTCGAGGAACGCATTTAGTCTTCCTCTATTAAGATGGATATCTAAAGATAAAAGAGATCAAAGTCTCGTTCAAAATGATGATAGTCTCATCGAAATTGTCATCGAGGTAGATGATACAGGTATGGGGATCCCCAAAGAGAAAAGAGCTTCTGTGTTTGAGAATTATGTGCAAGTTAAAGAATCATCCAACAAAGACTACGAGGGCACTGGTCTGGGACTTGGGATAGTTCAATCTTATGTGAGTATTGCTGATATTTTTTGTTTTATATTTTTGTTACTATCATTTAGTTAAATATCTTTACTTCTGGAGTGATACTGATTGATTTTTTTTATATTTTTTTTAGGTGCGTCTTATGGGTGGCGAAATCAGAATTCGAGATAAAGATCCCAGTGAAAGGGGAACTTGTTTTAGATTTAATATGTTTCTAAAATCTAGTGACAAGATTGTGGAAGGTGAAGAAAAAGACATTGAGTCAAATGCTCAGATCATGCAATCTAATAATGTTCCAAGTTTGGCATTCAGAAGAGGCCTATCGATGGAAGGGATTCATTCGCTACTCATGGTTGAAGGTGATGAAACAAAACGAATAATGCAAAGATGGATACAAAGCTTAGGAGTCAAAGTATGTGCAATTAATCACTGGGAGCTTCTTCATCCTGCACTCGACAAGATCAAGGATTCACTCACCAAGAACATGGGAGCACCTCATAAGTCAAGCAAGGAGAAAGAGGAGACCGAGATGGATAATAATGTTCTACCTTCAACTGGTAAGGAATCCAAGACCAGCTCTGGAGGTATCGGTATTTATTGGTTAATTGTAGTTGAATTGATTCATGCAAATTTCTCGGAGATAGCATCGACCTTGAAGAACTTCACAGATAGGATTCCCAGAAGCCACTGTAAAATTGTTTGGTTGCTGAATTCTAATGTTCCCGGCGAGGATTTGAGAAGATCCAAAGAAGAAGTGCCCTGTGATCTTATATTACAAAAGCCGATTCATGGATCTCGTTTATACTTGCTTTTGAGACTTGTGCAAGACTTTGGGAGAGAAAGTGAGGATCATATTCTTGATGAATCAAATTATTCGATGGAAAGCAATAAGTTCTTAGCCAATTCTTCGATTCTTCTTCGATCCGAACGCCATGCCGATCAAATATTTGGATCCAAGAACAGTTTGAAAGATGAGAAACCACTGAAAGGTATGAGTGTTTTGCTCGTCGAGGATGTATCCACCTTACGCCATGTAGCTACAACCATGCTTGCTCGTCTCGGTGCCACCATCAAGTCTTCTGAGAATGGATTGGATGCCTTAAACTTGATTCGTGATGCTTTAAGGGAATTGAGTCCTGCAAATGAAATGGAAGAACCAAAACGCTTTTGTTACGATGTCATCATTATGGATTGCGAGGTAAAAAAAAATAAAGCAATATATTTTACTTTTTTAACTTCTCTTACAAGTTTGAATCATATCTTTACTAGCATAAATTTATATATATATATATATATATATATGAATCACAGATGCCAGTTATGAACGGATACGAGGCAACAAGACAAATACGTCAAGAGGAAAGAACTTATGGTCTTCATATCCCAATCATCGCACTCACCGCTCATGCCACATCTGAGGAGGAAAAAAAGTCAATATTGTCGGGAATGGACTTCCATTTGACGAAACCAATACAAGCTAAAGAGTTAATTCATGCTATCGCTACGGTGTGTCACTCAAGTTAGGAGTTTAATAAAAATGTTTTATCAAATGATTCATTTGAGTAAAAATGTTATCGAGTTTGCTTTGTCAATTTTATAGTGTTTATATACTATATATCATATCTTGATAATTGGTTGTATATATTAATTACCATTGGTTATTCACTTTAACAATAATGGTTTATTGAAGTTTGAATGTAATGTTATCATACGAACCCTTGAGGGTGTTATGATACATTAGTAAATGAATACTTTGATATATATATATATATATATATATATATATATATATATATATATATATATATATATATATATATATATATATATATATATATATATAGTGTGTTAATTTTATATTATTGACTATTAACTCTAAGTTTTATTGATATTAATGTTTTATCGAAGTTTGAATCATATCTTTGATGGTAAAACTATAGGTAAGATGCAAAAAAATAATTTTAATTATTTGATTTCATTTGTATGATGAATACTTGTATGATAATTATAAGTTGATTATATAAATTTGAGAGTCTTATGGTATGTAAAAAGAAATAAATGATTATAATTTTGAAGTAGATTAAAAAATTGTATAAGATCATTATTAAGTATATTTCATGTTTAGCAAGCGATCGTAAGAATGTAAAAAATATTTTTGATAATTAATTTTAGTCAATAATTACATAAATTGTATTACATATTGATTTTGAGATAATAATAAAAGCATTACTAAATTAATTAGTATAATTTGTTTTTTTATTCGTTTTCTTAAATATCTAAATTTAATTGTAATGTTTTACTATGAACAATTATATCCTTATCATAAATGTCGATTATGAATGACTATCTAGCAATAAGTCTCATATATGTGAAAAAGAAGAAAAATATTATCTTCATATTCCACTAGTTTCTCTTACCACTCATGACTTTAGTTTGATAAAATCATTAAAAAAAGCTAAGGATTTAATCTATGCCATATATGTTATATAAAATTTCATATATGCTTTGTTAAACTTATAATGTTTTTTAAAAATACTTTGATAAAAATATACTAATAAATTAATTTTAATTCTGGTTGCTTATTTTTTTAAAATAGGTGGATGAAGAATTGAAATTTTGTTTATATAATGCAATATGAGTAAAAAATTACATGCACATGATGACTTGAGAAAAAAATGATTATAACAAGATATAGAAGCATATAAATGGAAATATTTGACCAATAAGGGAAGTAATAAAAGTATTTGATCAATAAGGATGTCTTATAGTAAAAAGAAAAGAAATGGCTTTGTATAAATTGAATTATAACTATAGATAAAAATGACTATTTTTGTTACAAAATATTGGCATAATAACAACTCAAAGTGCCAATTTCTTATTAACATGATATAGAATCTTTACTATCAAAAGGAATAATTCAGGTAAATAAAATACTAACGTGTGAATAATAAATATTATTTGCTTCATGTTCTCAGTCCATTCAACATTTATATCTTATGTAGCTATAGAATCTAGATTTATTTTACATGCTTTAATTTATGTGTTTATTGATTAATAAATCATACATACTAATTAATGGCCACATGATATATAAATTCATTTATCTTTATTACATTTTTAAGGAATAATATTATTTAAGCAGATTACATACAATGTGGCATGGTGGTGGCAGAGACGTAATTCCATAGAACTCGTCATCCTTAATTCCAGTCTTCCAAAAAAACGAAGCGCCGTGAATCGACCGCCCACTCTCGACGGTGGATTCCCGTCTCGACCGCTATTAGACCGTCGTCGGCGTCTTCCCTCCCCATTTCCCCGTCCATCCACCGTCTTCTTCCCTCCCCTTTATACCTCCTGGGCGGCGACATGGACATGGCGATCGACTCCGCACCCAACGGCGACGCCTCCTCCTCCCCCGCCGCCCCTCCCGCCGCCGGTCCCCTGGCACCCACCACCCGGCTGGCCCAGCTCGCCGAGTCCCTCAAATTGGAGCACCAGTTCGTTAGGGTTCCTTTGGAGCACCTCAAGAAGACGATGCGGACTAACTACCGCCTCGCGGAGAAGGAGGTAGCGGTCGTGCTCTCCAGCGTCGCCGAGGCCGTTGACAGCTCGGACCCCATGTCGAGGGACGATGCCCTGACTCACCTCAGCTCCCTCGTCTCCCGCCTGCAGGGCCTTAAGCGCAAGGTGCGGATTTCTTGGCAGGCGCTGCGGTTGATATTTAAAGATTGTTGTTTGATGATGCGTTCGTTGAATTTGGAGCAGCTGGAAGAGGGGAGCAGGGTGGAGAATCTGCATGCCCAGAGGTGCCGAGCTCGGCTGGAGCACTTGGATTCGGTGGCTGATGCCGATAAATTCGCCGAGTGGAAGGACGTTAGATTGACCCGAATTCTAGTTGATTATATGCTGCGGATGTCATACTACGATACTGCAAAGAAGCTTGCAGAGACCAGCAAGATGCAGGTATACTTTTATGTTCAAGAATAATCCTTTTTCTTTATATTTTCTTCCATTCTGCTAATCATTGGAATTGTTTGGCCTTAGTCTGGTCCTTATCTGCCATTACAGTGTTAAGTTGCTAATTCTTGTGTATCTTGTACACGATAACTTGCAACTATTTGATGCAGCAGTGCCGAGCTCCTCCAAGTTTGTTCTTGCCAATGATTATCCTCTTGTCATATGTTATGTGTTGCTGACAGAAGCTTGCATGAAACCCTTGTTAGGAAATACTTCAGGCATTATTTTGACCATTATAGTTACTAAGGCATTATACTGATAGTTACAATGCTAAGTGAATTCCTACTGATACCTCTTTCACCTCTGTTCATTTCGTGGGCACACCTTGTTAGGCTGGATTGTCAGTATATACATATTTGGATTTGTGAAGCAAGTTTATTGTCCAAAGTCAATTGAGGGAGCAATTGGAGATCTTGGGTCAGTCTACTCATGATGTAAACAAGAAAGCCAAACGAATAAAGGCAATTCATACATAATTTATACATGTTATGTTAAATACTGCTCTTATTACGGATGACCAAAAGTTTAAAATGTTAGACGATGAAAGCTTCTTATATTGGATCATTTTCACCTTTATCACAGAGACTTGGAGCATAAATATGGTCCGTGAATTGTCAAGCTTTGTATGCACAGATTTCTTAAAGTTTCATGGATCGTGTTACCCATAGTGGGGATAAGTTTAGCATTGGACGTTTTTCAGTTTTCCATCGTTTTATGGTCATTTTCCTTTGACTTTCTTCTAGAACTTCTTTAATTGTGCTATATGTTAACAGGATATTAATTGTTGGGATGTGTAGGTATCTTTATTCACAACTGGTTTGTTATAGTCATGCAATTTTTCTTGAAATTATAATGATAATTATGAATGGATGATCATTTTCTTCTTTACTTGTCATCTCTTAAACATGAATTCCATTTTCTACACAGTATTTCTTTTCATCTTTGAATTATAATAATGTTGTAGTTCGTTGGCCACCTTTTATTTTCCTATTTAGAAACGGGTGTCAATCTAATGTAAAAGACAAGTTATCTTGTTGATTTTTCTGCTGATTCTTCTCGTTGGATGTGAAAGAAAAATCATGGAGCTATCGTACATCAAGTCCTAGATTTGTTGCCATGAAGTAAACCACTTGGTCAGTCATGCGTGAGCATGCTTGGCTTTAACCCCTTGGCACATCAAGAAGGCTAGTCTATGTTCAACCTGATTTGATAAAAGAAGATCATGAGATTATGGTAAGATTAAAGGAGGGTATTGAGCATGGTCAAGCCTGAGTTAAATATGTATAAAGGAAGGCAAAATAAATAATAATGATAAATAAGGAGATAATGCATTTTTTTCTTAAAAAAGAGAAGAATTGTATTGTTTTTCGTAATACGTATGCATAATCTCCTATTTCCAAATCACAGTAAAGCAAAAAATGAAGTAAAAATAAAATTCATGGTGTCAATCCCCTCATAGATATGATGTTCCTAGCAGAAATCATATCTGAGTTGGCTGGTCTATTGCATTTCCTATGCACATGACAAATTGAAGTCTTTGATGTGTTCCAGTAAATTAATAATATCAAATATGAGGTTGAGTGTTCACCATGGGTATTGAGCTCGTGAAATGTCAACAATAATTGCAGAATCAAATCCCACATGGATTCTGGTTTATCTCATCCAAGGCCATCTCGAGACCTCTTTTGATCGCAGCAGATTCAGGTAAGGTAGAGAGGTGTGTTGTATTTACCTGCATCCAGAAAAGAGACAATCACTGTTATCATTACAAACAAGGATGCCTGCACCCCTTTCTCCCAGCTGTTTAATCTGAACCATACTTGGTTTCTCTTACGGCAGTAACAATTGGCGTATCTCTTTAATCTCTTCATACCTGAGGGTTCCCACATGGCTACCAGTTTGAACTGCTGCTTATAAAACCATCATTTGACAAAATCATTATGAATGGCTTCAGTACCAGGTTTCAAATGTATATGTGTGTGTGTGAGCCAACCACCATGCACCCGGTGATTAAAATGTTGAAACTTAATCAGAAAACACTGTTGGCATAGCTGCCATATATATGTGTGTCAAAGAAGAAGGGATTCACTTGTCCAACTAAAATTATTGTCCTGTTATAACTCTAATACATGTTGTTTAATCTTCGATATTGTTATACAAACCATGTATATACAATTAAAATATGATTCATTAACTTTTCAAAATAGAATCAAGAATTTAGTTGAGATCAAATAGAAGTCAAGCAATGACAAAATTCAAACAAACACTAGCATCCATGCATCATTGCTTGATTTCAAAACAATCTTATCTATGATCTTTCTACCCTCACCAGCCTACCCTTGTGCTGTTTTAGAAGGCAATTAGACATGAACCAGATGCCCCATCCCTTGAACATTCTGTGCCTACAACAAGAAAAGAGAAGGCTACATGCATGCTGTTGTTGATGTATAAATTATGATGAAATTTTTGATTGTGAGTGCAACAGCTTGACTGTAACTAGTTGTGGAATATTATGAAGGACAACTTGAACCTCAGTTATGAAACTAAGTATCCAAATAGTTTGATAAACCACCAAACTGACATACAACTACATTGAGGGCCCGTGAACCAACAACAAAATAAAATATCCTCTGATACTTACGGTCAAACCACTTAATCTTCATCTACAATGGCATAAAGGAGAGGATGGAGGATGATGATGATGTGTACAGTAGAAGGGTAGAATGCTGGGATGCAATGATAAATGGGTTGTGTTTAGAGCAAATAACAAGACAAGAGGGAGAGGGAGAGTGATGAGGAAAGAGCTTATCCTCTTCCTTTGTTCAATTGCTCTTTCTTTTCTTTAAGGTTCTCTTTTTTTTTTTTTTTAACAATGAATGGAACCTTTGTTTCTCAAATTCTTTTGTAACTTCTCAGTTAATAAGATTGTATGTTTATCCAAGTTATTTTGTTATTATGCCCATTTTATTGGGTTCCATTATGTGGTAGGATTCCTATGAATAAACTAAAACAATAATTAGAATTTGTTTAGTCTAACATTGGTAGAATAACTACTAGTAGAGGACTTAGTTCATCTTAAATAATAACACCAGGTAAGAAGTAAGAACTCTTTACCACTCATGCAAGGTGTACATAGCCGGTAGTTATAAAAGACTGTCAAGCTGCAGAAATCCTTGTCAGAGATTCTCTAATTATTGAGAGCATCAGGTTTATCCTCAAACCTCATTCTTTTTTTTTTTTAATCTGAAAAAATAAAAACAAAGTGAGGTTAGTTTCCAGAAAATGGTGAGCACTCCTGCAGTCCTGCAGGAGTGTGCATAACAAAGGGAGGTCAT
Organism: Ensete ventricosum; assembly: GCA_029747655.1. Classification (NCBI taxonomy): domain Eukaryota; kingdom Viridiplantae; phylum Streptophyta; class Magnoliopsida; order Zingiberales; family Musaceae; genus Ensete; species Ensete ventricosum. The sequence goes on from JAQQAF010000004.1 coordinate 49,278,540, forward strand.
GTTTTTGTATGTGCACTCCTGCAGTCAGAGTCTAGGATGCCTGTTGAACTCTTGTAATAGTGTGTGTAATAGTTCTACTGTCCAATTCTAAACTTGTCAAAAATTTCATGATCTGTGTACATGTTCCATTTATTCTGCAAAACTGTTGACCTTTCCCTTTAAAACATTGCTCCATGCTTGTTATAGAAGATGTGAACATGTTCTTTGTGCTTCATGAGTTTCCTTATTGACTCAGTAGGTTGTTTATGATAGGAACTTGTTGATATTGACATCTTTCTGGTGGCAAAAAAGATTATTGATTCTCTTCGGAATAAAGAGGTAGCTCCTGCTTTAGCATGGTGTGCAGAGAACAAATCCCGGTTGAAAAAGTCCAAGGTATGTTTTATAAAAACAATAGTTAAAGAATTGTTGATGTACACCATTCCGTACCTTCTACTGAAAAAAGGGAGGAGGTATTTCTCTCCTACGGAGATCACGAGTCCATATTAAACATTAAGTTGTCATATATATTTACTAGTCTCAATAAAATTAAAGCCTTTTCCTAGTAAGGTACTGATAGAGTTTTTCAACAATATCAGTTTTTATGATTAATGGGATTTTAATATTTTCTTGTTGGTATGGTAAGGATTACCTATTCAGATATGTTGTCTTTTAAGCCCGGAACATCTGAGGGCTTGCCTTTTGTGACCATTAGTTTGGGTCTGGTTTGTACAATCTGACCTTCTTTATATTTTCTTAATCATCCGATAAAATGATCATTTGATGCATCATATGTTATTATTACTATGGTTATTTCAGTGGAGAAACCACACTGTTCAAGGTCCATTTCTTATTTCTGTCCTTGAACTCTTCCGAGAAGGGGTCTATGTCCTCATTTCTTTTTATCTCAGTAGTGACGGTCGACTAGGTTTTTATGTAGAATGCCTGTGTACTAGGCATCCATAAAAGGAATCCAGACAGACACTTATATCTTGTCTTTTGAATTGCAGAGTAAGCTTGAGTTTCAATTGAGGCTTCAGGAGTTCATAGAACTAGTAAGAGCTGATGAAAACTTGCGGGCCGTTTCATATGCCCGAAAATATCTTGCACCCTGGGGAGCTACTTATATGAAGGAACTGCAGCATGTTGTGGCAACCTTGGCTTTTAGGCACGACACTGAATGTTCAACTTACAGGGTAAGTCAAATCTGTCATGTTTGCATTTGCAAGACCTAATTTACCTTGGCTGTTTGGTCCTATAAGATAACCTTCTGTTTATTTAGAATGTTGTTTTTTCCTAAATCCATGTTGTACAAGTTAGTCTTCTTCTAGTTATGGTTGTTTTCATGGCTGCTGTCATACACAAGTTGATTCATACTGTACTAATTATCTCATTTCATTGTATATCTAATATCAATTATCTCCACTATCCTTAGTCCAATTATTTGTCCGATAAAAGGAGAGTCTAGTCTCAGTTTGTAGACTTATAAAATTGTCTCTGCTTGTGAGCTTCTTATTACCTTTATATAATACTGCAATACTTTTTGATTTATAGAAGTTGGAGGGCACATATCATCAGTTTTAACGCTAGGTTAGTAAAGTTGGACTTGTGTTTCTGGAAGTTTTTTAGTGAAGGAAAGTTTGAAGTATATGACTTTGTGAAGGAAAGGGTTCATAAACCTTTCGTGCCAACAATTAATATATAATCGAAGAACTGCTGAGAATGTGATAATAAGGGGGGCTATGTAATTTTGCAAAGAGTTTAGGATTCTTTTAATTCATTTCTGAAATGTATAGCTGGAGGGAAAATTTGGAAGCAAGCATGAGCCAAATCTGTTTAGGCACTGGAGAAATTGATGTTTAAACTAAAGGTGTCATCATAACAAAACCCATGAACATTTCAAGCCCTTTTTTCAGTTAATTATAATTTTGGTATGTGATGTAATGAGCATATATGGAAAGAAGATATCTGGCCCTATAAAATTCCGGAGCCTACTTATGATAGTCTGGTCGGAAATTCCCTTCTTCGCTTGATGCTATTTGTGTATCTTTCTTTGTAGGTCTTATTTGAGCCAACCCGATGGGATTGTCTGGTTGAGCAATTCAAGCAGGAATTCTGCCGATTGTTTGGCATGACTAATGAACCTTTACTGAATATTTATCTCCAAGCAGGCTTGACGGCCCTCAAGACTCCGTATCCTTAATTTATTGCATGGTGAATCGTCAATTTTCTCGACATATACTTAATCTATTGCATGATGATGAATTATCGCAAAGTTTCTTTCTTAACCTTGCTAAGACTTTGTTGCAAAGAGGCTTGCAGCAAAGAGGATCCACTATCACAAGAAGGTTTTCGCAGATTAGCAGAACCCCTACCCTTTTCAAAGCTGCACCATTCCAAGCTGGTTTGCTACATAACAAAAGAGTTGATGGACCATGAGAATCCACCGCTTGTGCTACCCAATGGGTACGTGTACAGCACCAAGGTACGACACCCTTTTTTTCTTTATTTTCCCATGGGTGGTAGAACATACAAATTGAATTGATGCATCTGGTTAAGACTTTTTTTTTTTTTTTTTGACTCTCTGATCATTTGACCTTCTGGAAGGCCCTGGAAGAAATGGCCAGCAAGAAGGAAGGCAAAATAACTTGTCCCAGGACTGGTGAGGTATGCAACTTCACTGACCTCACAAAGGCCTATATTTCATGAACTCATAAACATCGTACGTAGCGGAAACAAAGGTTCCAACAAAAACCTGTGTAAATGTTTAGTCTAATGCTCCAGTTTCTCAAGTACAGATGGTTTCTTTTTTATATGACAGACTCGCAATCTACCCAATGCATACATAATTCTCTGTGTGAGACCATTGACTGGGGACACAAAACTCATCGCATGCTGCTTCATCTGATGGCAGAAAGTGAAGTGGGAGCAGAGCTCGAAGCAACCCAAATCCGGTACATGACAAAGGCAAGACCAGAAACCAAAAAAAAAAAAAAAAAAAGGTGTGTACTTCTTCCCCTGTAGGGTAGGGATTAGCAAGATAAGGGGATCACAACAGAACCTCTTCCTCCCGACTCACCTAAGTAAACACCCAACTCTCTCCGATACATGATGCTCAGCTTATCCATCCGTGATCAAGCGTGACACTGTAAAGGTGGGTGGGTGCTCTATCATGGTGCTCCCACCCATCCAAACTCCAATCCCTAACATGATGCATTCCATCCTCATCATCGTCATCAAACTCACATTATTCTCCTTCCTCTGCTCCCCTCCCTTTCCTGTTTCCTCTAAAGCCCACCCCACCCTCTCCGTTCCTCCAATGTCTCGCTTCCACGCATGCAACTGGACCGCCACCTCCTACTATGGCCTCACTACCCCCCGCGCCGTGAACGTTTGGTACGTGACGGTGCCTGCGCCTGGCAGCCCCTCCGCCGCTTGGCTTCGGCAGCTCAGCCCGAGCGGCTCTAGGGCCGCCGACGTGGCTGACCACACTTGCTTCTCGTCGCCGCCCTCGGCCATGCGGAACGACACTGACACCTCGCCCGGCCGGAACACCCCGATCGCCCTTCTCACCCACTCGATCACTTCGACCCCGCCGCCGGTGCACTCGAAGCTGGCGTAGCTGTGGCCGTCCTCCGGCGTGACGTGTATCGTTGAGTAGCGGTCGCGGTCGAGGCCGTTCATCGAGTAGCCGCACGGGTCGAACGCGAAGCCGCAGAGCAGCGCGCGCGGGCTGATGCCGCCGATCCCGGTCAGGTCTGTCATGTCGGCGCCGGCGGCGTCGCCTGACCTCTCGTCGCCTTTCCTCCGGAAGAAGCCCCTGGCCAGCGACCGGTCCAGCTCCGTCATGCACACCTCCACCGTGAAAGTGCTCGGCGAAGCTGCCGCCACGTGCTCATCATCATCGGCGGCGGCGTAGACGTGCCAGGAGTGCGAGGAGGCCGAAGGCAGGACGCAAGCTCTTCTGAAGCAAAGGCTCGGAGGGAGGCGCTCCTCCAAGTAGAGGGCCTCCTCGGCGAAGCTGGTGTGGGGGAACGGCTGCGCCCGGGGGAAGATGAAGCTGCCGCGGGAGAATCGGCAGGCGCGGAGACGAAGGCCGAGGTCGGCCGTGTGGCGGAGGAGACAGGGGACGGAGCGCAGCAGCTGGGTTGTCCCACAGGTCTTCAGCACCATCTTTTGGGGGTACACAAAGAGACTGGATTCGGATAGGATGTACGCGTCGAAGTAGCGGTTGCCGACGGCGGAGACGACGGTGCACTGCACGGCGTCGAGGACCTGCGCGAGGGCGTCGCACCGGAGCCTTCGGAGGCCGAGCGGATCATTGCCGGAGAAGTGCAGCTCCAGGCGCTTCTCAAAGCCTTCGAAGCCGGAGACGGCCATTCTGTAGAAGCTAGTAGTGGCAGTGAAGCGGATGTGTGGAGAGGAGGAATGTATGAAGTGGGATCGAGGAAGGCCGAGGAGGAGGAGCATGCACGTGAGAGGAGATGGGAGAAGGTGGAGGTGGATTTATAGTGGAGTTCGGGTGGAGTGGGGAAGAGAGGAAAGAGGGAGAGGCGAGGCGAAGGGTGGTGGCAATGGCATGCGTGTGAGGCAACCAAGGATGATGATTACAGGCGTAATGAAGCAAAATGGAGGAGGAGGAGGAGGAGGAGGAGACAGCCAACGGGGAACGGGGATGCATCCCACGCGCAGGGCGTAGTGGACAGAGCTCAAACTCAACTCGCACAAATAAAAATTGGATGCCAGAAATATAATATATATATATGTATAATTCATCCATTAAAAAAAACTCATATTAATCACTTCTAACCATGATTGGAATTATTTGGCTTAATTTTATTATTACATAAAAATATAAAATATATAAGATACTAATGTTTTTAGCATTATATTATAATATAATTCTTGAAAAAAATATTAATGTAAATTAGAATTAGTTAACTCACAGTGACAATATTAACTGCAAAGGCATACAATATAAGGTTTTAAAAGAAAATTATAATTCAGATATCAGTTTGGCTTGTCCGATAACGTTTATTATAGTATTCCATCTTCGCTACTTCAAAAAAAAAAACTCAAATCTAAAAGAATAAAATAAAAATGACTTACTTTTGAGACATATATTTTGCAAAGCCTTCATGTCCATCCTACAACTCAAAATTCTAATTATTCCCCAAATTTCAAGATCTATATAATTGAGAAAATTAGGAAAGAAAAACACTTTATACATTCATTTTATCAAACACCATAGTAACACCTATCTCTTGATGTCCTAACACCACACTATATGACTGCTATTTAATTATTATAACAAGCCTAAAGCTAATTGAATTGACATATTGCAGTGGATAAAGATTTCTGTGCAATTTGCTTCCATATGAACTATATATATATATATATATATATATGACATGTAGATTAAAGATGATGCCACAGCTTAAACTTTGACAGCACATCCAACCATATCTTAAATCATCACATCAACCCAAAGATCTGCATGAAAAGAAGCAGAAGCAGAAGCAGAAGCAGCACAGGACAAATTGCAAACCAGCACATTAACCTATGAAACCCACCATGGTCAGATTTGACCATATATCCAAAACCCCATGGAGTGTACCCACAATGGGTAGATAGGTGAGTAACACATGATTTTTAGATGGGATCCCCAAGTTACTCTTATCTCTCTTTTTCTATGTTTTCTTTTTTTTTTAATTAAAAAAATAGTACATTAAATAACATACATAACAACACTAACCCAATCTTAAGACCTATCACACATCAACCAATTTGGATGTCTCAACAGAGAAGAGATTTTTGTTTCCTTTTTTCTTAAACATGTCTTTGTCATATTTATGAATATTGATGAAATATTTCATAAATATAACTAAGGTCTGTATACTACCCCATATTTATGAAATATTGATGACCAACATTTTATTTAAAAATGTTACATGAAAAAAATCTTTTATTCTTAAATCACATTGAATCATAATCAAATCGAATTAAAATGGATGTATATTCTTATGTGTGGAATGAACCTCAAAGCATTTCTTCACCCTCTCTAAATATTTTCTAAAATCTTTCTCCCATCAAAATATATAAATATATGAGGTATAAGCATACTATATTTTTCATGATTTTTATTCATATATGTACTCTATTACTAAGAAATAATTGATGACCAACATTTTTACTTAGAAACATTGCATATTGAAAAACCTTTTACTCTTAAATCACATTGACTCATAACCAAATTAAAATCGATGTCTATAAATCTAAGAAGAGATCCTAAGAATAAATTCAAAATATTCTTACAAATCCTTCTTCTCCCACTAAAATTCAAAAACATACGAGTTATTTATTAAACAAGCATACATACTATAAATATTTTTTTTTTTCATGCTCGAGTTCTTACCCTTTCAAATAATTCGGTCTAAGGAATCTAAAAATATTTGTCAACCTCCTCGACATACTTATAATTTGAATATAAGAATGGAATCATATTTGATTCAAAATAGGTCACATCGATCAAAGTCCTATAAGTGATGAAAGAATATAAAATTTCATGCCAAGAACCCAAGAGATATGACTTCTTTTCATCATTGGGGAAACCTTTTTCTTGTACCAAAGCGAGATCAACATGCCTCAAATACTTGGACCAGAATGGAACCCAAGTTGGACCCACATTTTAGACATGAGTATGATTTGGGGGGCCCCATGCAATCCTTGTACACCCCGACAAGCCCTTTCCCTACATTTTAGCTCACACGCCATTCTTTCTGTCCCCTAAATCCTTGACACCTGGCCCGACATGTGGGGCCCTTATCTATTTGGTCTCATATCATAATTCCCTCCCTCAAACTTTACTTGAAGGAGAGACTACAAAACAGCTTCGAGTACAGAAAAATACTTACCCATGGTTTCATTTTACATATATATATATATTTCTAAATGGTAAGTAGTGAAGTCCAAAGTTGAACTCAAAATCTTATAAGACAATGTGAAGCTATTCATTAATTAACACATTAAAAAATATGTTTCGATTAGATGAATGCAATAAAAGAATAACAAAAATTAATCTAATGTTATGTAAATTATGTGAGTAAATTTCTTATTTATTTAATATAATTTTCTTGAAATATAATATATATATATATATATAATGTTATTTTTTCAATAAACTGTATTTACAGAAAACTAGACAATAAATTTATTGTTGTGCAGTAAAAAAAAAAAAATCTTAAACAATGTACAGAGTACAGACGAGTATAGCAAAAAAAAAAAAAAATACATTTAAGATTGGAAAAGAATTAACGTGAATAGTCTTATAGTACTACTATCTTTATAACATAAACACATCTAAATATTATATTAAACTATATATGTACGATCTTATAACTTGAACAAATAGCAAAGTTCTCACCATTTCAACAAAAAAAAAAAATGCACATAATTAGGTACATTCATCGGTGAAACTTTTCTCCGATATTATATCAAACTATGCAGAAAACATTTGATATAACAAAAATTCGAAGATGAAGTCCATCTCATCGACGAGGGTGCGAAACAGCGGTAATCATCGGGATGTCTGAAAGATTCGTGCGGCTAAACTGATGAGGCAGTGGGGTCCACGAAGCACGCTCGCATCGATCAGCCTCGGCATCACTGTAGCAAATGCTGTGCCCTCCCTCCCTCCCTCTTTACTACTACTACTACTACTACTACTACTACTACTCCACGTAGTCCTTTCTCATGTTGTGGAGGCAAATTTATCAGATACATCCTTGTAAGCTTCCGTCGTCGTCGTCAGTTCATGTAAGATATCGGTGACGGACATGAAACGACGTCGGGCACAGCATCTTATGAGATGAAATCAAGATGCACAGCATCATGATTCAATTTGGGGGGACCAGATCACACATAAACACAACACACAAACACATGTATGTTTAGCTCGTATGTGCAGGCGCAGCAGCATCCATCACTGGCCTATTTCTTCCTGTTCTTGCTTTACGTCCCCCCCCCCCCTCTCAACCCCCCAACAAGAAAAAAAATAAAAATGGCAGCATAATCACGATGCTTCATGCGCGATGGAGGCACACCACACGTCATGATTCAAGGGGACCTGCTACATCTGCCGTGTTCTTCTCTTCTCTTCTCTCTTTGGAGTGTGATATTGCTCAGGCACAGTGCACCGACCCTGGAATAATAGTTCTAACATCTCACCCATCTCATCGATATGAGCCACGGAAGAGCTCATTTTGTGTGTGTCTACATGCTGACACATGATCGAGTGAAGCGCATTTTTAAGTAAAGATATTATGGTTTAGAATGACTTTAGTTTAGTTTTGGACATAAAGAGTTTAGCCATATATATATATATATATATATATATATATATAGACAGAGAGAGAGAGAGAGGAGTCGTGCATGATGAAGTGGGGAGAGGGAGGTGGGGAAGGGGAGGGATGATGGCGTCCATGCTTGCAAAATCCATGCCCTGACACGATCAAAGCAGCTTAGGATGGTGCCGAAAAGACGGGATGGATCTCTTGGAACTCACACACCAACTTTCCTCCTTCGCCACCTTTTTCTATGCCACCTGCTGCCGCTGCACACTTGTACTTTGGAGGGCGACCATTGTGTGCAGAGGCCATCATGTTCGCGTATGGACGGACGGACACAAGATGTAAATTAAAATGATGCACATCAGCCATTGCATGCATTCCTTGTGATGATGGTTATCAATGCAGACTTCTAATTCTGCATCGCCCGGTGGGGCTCCTAATACATGCGTGTATCAGATTTGTTGGGTGTACAGCCTCCTCAACAGTATATGACACAATTTTATTTCATGCATGCTCAGGCTTTGATATTTCTTTCCTGTTGAAACATTAACATGCCCAAACGACCATCTTTGAGTTGCATAACTATAGATGCAAACATATATATATATACTATTTAGGTCTGTTTTGCCTAGAAACATGCAAACATACACGTATCTGTGTATCTGTGTATATATATATATATATAACTGCAATTTCTCATTTCAATCCTATGGATGCCATACTGATACAGAACTACTTGGATGAGTGTTGGAACACAAATTCAAGTCGGAGCAGCTACTGCTGCAGGTGGTGATGAAATAAAACTGCATGATCCAGGAAAGACCGTCGTTTACCTGAATGAATTTGAATTTAATTTAATTTTTTTTTCTCTTCTCTCAATCAAATGTCATTTTGTTCATATAATCCAGCATTTATTGCATACTTTAATACACAGCACAAACGATGACCAATAAAAATCAGCAGGTTGTACTTTGAAAAGGGCGCTTTCTGAGCTAAAAGAAGTTAGCTAATCTGGCATACTTCCCTTCTTTGTGATACAACAGCAGAGCAGCTAGACTAGAGTTCCACACAGAGGAAAGACAAGACCGAGTATGCTCTTCGCAGAGTTCGCTGGCTCACCTTCCACTTCTCTACGAGGACCTTCTTTATGTTGGCGCAGCTTGAGACGACAGTTGCCACTCCGGCACCAGTCACGAGCGGGCAGTAAACCATATGGCATGTCTCAAGGCGGCTGCATCCTGTAACAAGATGGGCTAAGCCAACATCTGTTATTTGCCGACAGTGGGACAACACTATGTCCTTTAAAAGAGGGCACCCATGGCCTAATTCAGCCAGTGCCATATCACCTATGCTCTGCAAAAGACAAAGCTTATCGACTCAGAACATTTGTTGAAAGAGTTAAATGGACAATGAATGCCAGTTATCTGATATTTGCAGTAAATGCTGTCAAGGGGAATTTGCAACATGCACTACCGGGTAATAGTTCAGTGAGGAAGTATGCAGACTCAGACATCCATCCATTCAATTGGTAAAAAATGAGATTATGGTTTGGAGTTGAATACATAAAACGAAAGGGATGAGACTTGGAGACATAGAAAGGTTACTCTTTGTGACGTGGGTGCCAAAGGTTTCAGTTGGAAAAGATCTCTTTGCTTACAGGGGTAAGTAAGGGTGCATGGATCAACCCTCCCCAAACCCACAATAGGAAGAGCATCATGAACTGGACTGTACATTTTTCCAATGAATGGATAAAACTAATATCCTATAGCATAAAGAATGAGGATATAATCTAAGAGAGCAAAGGTGGATGATCGTTATGTAACATGTAGTGTTTGTATGGATCACAATGCCACAGTATATGTCGGAGAAAACACAGTTTATTTTATTTTTCCGTTTCAGACACCATGTGGACATGCAACTATGTAATGAAGACAGAGCAAACACGCCACAAAGAATCTGAAGGGGCAGACCTTGGTCCAAACACAAGGATGCTATAATATGCTGAGGCATAATGCATTGAAAATGCCGAAACAACCTCGCCACATACAAGGACAAGGCTGCCAAATATCGAAATCTCCCTAGATCTTGTGATGAACAAAGCTACATGTAACAGGTCGCCCTTTTTAACTTATCTCTGCCCTGTGACGCAGGACAAATTGCTCTGATACCAATCTAATTTAAACGAGCTGCACTGATACCAATATGAAGTAGGACAAGTACATTGAAGACACTACAATTTAAAAATTGCATCAGCACAAATGCATCCTCTCTTCGGATCCCTTCGCAAATATGTCCGGTTGATTAAAATTAACATCCATCAAAAACTTTCATGCCCTCAAAAAATGATTTAGCAATTTATCTATTCATTGAAGTATACAAGTGTAATAGGGATATGATGACCTTAATAATTTCCAATTTCCTAGTTCTTCTATTTGATTGATCACGGTACTTAGAAGTTAAGGATCTATTCAATTTACCAAGGCACCATAATGATTTAGTCTTCAATTTGAATTTGTCTCCAATCACAATAACTAACAAGTCATTTAAAAGTTCCAAGTTCACAAAAACCATTAGAGACTTTCTTTCTGAAATGTATTATGTCTTTTATTGGTTATTAATGTTGTTTGAAAAACCTGTTGTTTCAGATGATGTTCACATGAATACGGTTGACTGTTTAATGCAGGATGTGACAACTTTTGGTTACATTTTTCCAGGTGCACGTGTGGGGATATATATATATATATATATATATATATATATATATATATAGAGAGAGAGAGAGAGAGAGAGAGAGAAAGACCTGAAGAACACTGATATCCAAGTTGACAAGATCAGGGCAACCTCTTGCAATTGCCGTCAATCCAGTGTCGGTAATTAGGTGGCATCCACTAACATTCAGATGTTCGAGGGAACAACCTTGGGCAATGGCAACAAGTGCCTCATCACCAACCCTACAGATTAAGAAAAACAAGATTAAATTGATCACAAAAACGATATCAATCGTGGCTGGTGATGCAATCTTCAAGTATTTATACTCATATAAAAGCTTGAAAGAATCAGTAAACCAAATAAATCTGAAAAACAGAATAAAAACAGTTGCTAAATTAGCAAATTAATATTAGCATTAGAGTTTCAACTTTGACTTGTGGAGGAAACCAAAAGAAAAGATAAGCACGAGAAAAAAAAAAGTTCATGGAATAAGATGAAGCAGAAAGGAATCTAAAAGGAAGAATGAAAAAGAGTGAAAAAGATATTAGCTTTCCTTCTGTGACTGATAATCTTAACTTTCCTCCTTTCTGAAAGTAGAGCCACTCGTGTTATATGTATAACCTAAAAAGAAAACAACTTCTGCTTTCTCTCTGGAGTGACCCTCCTATATGCATGAAAAAAAAATGGAGTACTCTCATGCTCCTGTAACTAATTAGTCTGCTGGGATATGAAACATCAACTAATATAAATGATTGAAAAGAAAAGGTTTCACATATGTATGAACTGCCTATGGTACAAGTGTTGTCAGAAGGTTTAAATCATAAAATTCTTACCTGTCACAGAACCGGAGGCTCAAGTCAGTAAGTAATTTGCAGTTGTCACCCACAGAGATAATACCTTTATCTCCAACCTGGTAACATAAGGATTGAAAAAAATCAGATAATTCAAGTGGTATATAGGAAATTCAAAGGCACGTGTGGTAAAATCTGACATGAATACTTATTGTCTGAAGATTTTGAAAATATATTCTGAACAGTCTAGATATGTGTTGTTACAATGCAAGAACAACCAGAAAGAAGGGTAGAAACTAAACCAGCAAATAAAACAGTTACCAATCTATCATTATTCGTCTGATACCAAGCTTGCCCACCATGCTTAGCACAAAGTCCAAAAGCCATGTGACCAGATGCTACTATGAATATTAACCATCTGGATTATGTTTTCATCATAAAATCTGAACTACTAGAGGTCTTATTGAATGCAGGAACAGCCTAAAGCAACAGTAGGACATAACCTGGAATATATAACTTTGCCAATTTATCCATTGCACTTACTCCATTTTAGCACAAATGAATAATACATTTCACTATTAAGAGAAATTATACTTCAGGAGTATTCAGGATAAATATGATTAACTTGATCTCAGGTTAAAATATTTGCTATATTGAGACATAAAATTTAAACTATCAAATAAGTAATGCAAAAAGAAAATCTTGAGAATAATTATACCTCATAACAACGACGGATATGAAGTTTCCTTAAGCTTCTGCAACCTTGAGCTATAGCACTTATTCCATCATCATTAATGCTTGAACAATCCACCAGGTGAAGAGCTTTCAGAAGTGAGCAGCCTCTGCCAACTTCGCGAAGAGCACTATTATCCATTCTTGGGCAATACAACAAAGACAGCTCCACGAGGCCTCTGTATCATTAGCACAGTACAAGTTGAAAGCAAAGGAATATAAAAATTAAATACAATAATTTTAGTTACATATTTTAAATAAAATGATTGGCAAAGCAATGTATGCAAGCAATGTCTAGAGTTTAGACAACCACTCCATATTTATGCCTGCTTTTTGCACATCTCCTAATTCTTGACATATTGCCAAAGAAATAGGTTTCAACAGCTTAAGTTGTAGACAGCTTAAAACAACATAAATGCCAAAGAAATAGGTTTCAACAGAATATTTTGCAATACCACAATATGGTCATCCAAAGTATTTCAGAATTTAGATATAAGAATTGAACAAGGACACAAAATACCTAAGATCAATTTCGTTTTTAATTAAGAGTTAGCCATGCTCTAAATCTGACTTTAAGTAAGCAGTTTTACTGGATGTCCCCAATTCCATCACACAGGCAAAACACCTTTAATGTACAATCTACAGAAGAGGAAACTCCAGTACAGTAATAAATGTACATAAATAAACTAAAATCAGCTTGGTTCTGCTCTTTATATTTTCCCTAAAAGGCTAAAACATGACTGTGAGGACATGTTGAAATCACATTGAGTTCAGATCCTCATTCTGTATGGTTCTTTCTTCCACAAGTAGCATCCTAGAAACAGTTTGCATTACAAAAAATTGTTTGTCGACAGGAAATGTTTATCTCAATGGAAGAGACATTACTGGTTCAAAAAAGATGATAGAACTCATCAATGATGCACATCATCAGCATTTTATGGCCTAAATGAGTAGACATATGAACGAAGAATATCATGAGATTTAACATGCACATATCAACCAGAGGAAGCAAATCTGAGTCACATGCACAACTGCATGTGGTACTTCACATCTTGGCAACAAGAAAATAATCAAAATTAACTATTAGCCCACTTTTTATACAAATCTACACATGATCTCCTAGAAAATTATGGTATTAAATTTAAAATAAGAAACATGCATAAGCATGTGAACCTTAAGAAGGGCTTTGAAAAACGAGCAAAATCCTCACATAAAATCATGCAACAACTTTTCTATTTCTTGTTTCACCAACTGATAATCATTGTACGCCAGCATATGTTAACAGCATGATGTACGTACCTATCCCCAGGGTGTGTCGTGGTGTATCGCCCGATATGACCGGTATGCGGACTACCCTGTACTAGGTGGTCTATGTTAAATGGCCATGTATCGCTCGATATAGGACCTATACTGATTGATAATGGCCGGATTTCGATCGTATCGATCAGAGGACAGGATTGATTTGATTCAAACGATCCACGACCGATACCGATCAATTGATTTGATTCAAAATGCCATGATTGATTTGATACCAATCAAGGGCCACAATCATATTTGCCCTGGGAGACACCTCGAATACGTGTGGTTCACAACGATTGGACTATAACCATCACCACATTTATGCACTAATGTCATACAATGTATCAGTGTACTATGTCATGGGATCAATTTTAGGATTGAGTTCAACAAACATAATATACATATACATAGGATCAAGGACTCTGATCCACCGCGGCACCGCCTGTGGAGTCCCATCGTTCCTTTTCGTGGTAGAACCAAGTATATCCATCGATCGATTACTTGATTCATTTGAATCTTAAATTTAAGTTGTTTAACTCATAATCTAACAATTCAAATCATTTCTTTGTAGATATTCAATATTAACGGAAGGACGATTTGAAACGTACCATAAAGCTACTCCTTAAAGGCCAAAAAATATGTGTCACTATTCTTTTCTAATTTCGATTATTTTTAATAACATTAAACTAAATTTATATTTATTTTCAACTTAAAACCCATAATCTAACTTTTTTTATTTTTTCAAGAATTTTCGGAGCTTTTTTTGCCATTTCTTTATGCTGTCGGTCGACACATCAGCTCAGATCGGTAAGGCGAACCTTGCCTGACACTTAGAGACAGTTGAATTTTGAATCAAGAACATACTACCTAACAAAATCCTTACAGAAATACACCATATGTCCCTGAAAAAACACTTCAAAACATCACATTCAGTTGACACCTATGGTCAAATTTTGTTTATCGTTTTGATCAGCTTTATTAATACTCTGTTTTGCTTGGTATGCTGCAACAAGCTCATTGAACAGGAAACAGATGTGAATCTTTACATGATAGGTCTGTGATTACCAAATGAAATATAAAACATAATTGCCAGTCAAAATGGGGTATGTATACATATGAATACATACATATGTATATGTAAATATGTATATATAAATATATATATATATACACACACACATATATATATATATGTATGTATATATGCATATATATATGTCCAAAGATAAATATACATATGTATGTATATGTATATATGTATATACATACATATATATATACATATGAATACGTATGTGTGTATATATATATATATATAATATGGAATTCTCAATGTATCCTGAGATTATAGAGAGAATATTATATAAACTAATAGACCATCTCAAAGGTGTGAAATTGGTGAAAGTATAAATATTTTAGGATCAGATACTGTGATTATGAATACTTAATATTACAGAATAAACTTCAACAATAATACAATATCTAATAGGATCACCAAAGGACTTCAAAGAGAATTGGAAGGACCTGGAGATAATGAAGTACAACAAGATGGAAGGACATACGGGCATAATCGTCCAATATATTCTAGTCCAGATGTTCCAATGTTGTGGCACCCATTAATTTCCAAATTTGTCAATTTGGTGCAGCCGCGAGCAATAGCTTCAAGACTTTGATCGCTTAAGAGATAACAGTCACTGAGAGTCAGATCTCTTAGCTTTTTGCACCCATTCCCAATAGCATAAAGGCTCCTACATGATTTTGAAAAACAAAAAATACATGCACAGACATGATGCAGATAATTCAGCTGTGATATATGAATATTGCATTTTGCATATCATGACAATGGCCTTAATATATCAAGTAACAAATAATAACTTGATTAAAATATAGTCAATAACCCCTACCTACCTTTCCTCATGTGCTCTTTTACTGGGATAAGAAGCAGGTAGGATATATAAAAGGCATCATATAACCAATAAAAGGTTCTCAACCTTAGCACCACATTTGAGCACATACGTCAGAAATTAAATTAGGAGATAATGTTACGGTGGAAAGTGTCATCCATTTTTTAAAGGATATCCAATCCCTTGACACTTCTTATGAAGTGATAATCTTTCATCCATGTATGTGCTTTTGATTTCACTACTTCATAAACATCCTTTACTATAAAGAAGATAGAACAGGTAGAACACCAAATTCTAATGTTATTTATCCATATAAAAAAATTAACACATTATGTAAGTGTAGCTATGCTATATCATATATTATAAATTGGTTATTTATGAAAAAACCATCAAGATTGCTTGTATGGAGATTCAGAAATTGAAAATGGTAAAACAGTTTAGGCAGTTATATCATCAAAGAAAGAGAAAGCAGCAAATTTGTAACAGGGAAGCAAATTTGTAACAGGGAGTCTATGTCCTCAAAAGAATGCATTAGCAAGAAATCAGTATGCAGATGAGATTGGCAATCATCTGCAGAAGCATCTGCTTGTTCAAAAGGTTTTATCCTAAGAAGTTAGTAGAAGAAAATCAAACTAGTAACATTATTTAGTTCGCTATATTGTCTTAGAAGCCAATTTGAAGCAGCAAATAGTCCCAGTTGTCCATTGTTCAAACTTCTATGGTATACTAGGATGGACAAGGTGGGGAGGTGGGGAAGTAGAGATAATTGCCTGTCGGTAAATCTCTGGAAGCTGTACAAAGCCAATTGTTCCAGTGAATAACAATACGAACCCACAGCTTGTAGAGATTCGTCTGAAATATTAACACACTGCAGTTTCAAAGCCTTCAAGGATCGACAACCTTGAGCTACTGAAATTACTCCTGTATTTCTCATCAACTCCGAGTCCAGAGACAAGTTCTCCAGAAACTTGCAGTGGGATGCAACAGCTTGCAAGGAAACATCAGAAATCCAAGCACATGCTGCAATGCCAAGGGATTTCAGTGAACTGCCACAGCTTTGCGCAAATCCAACCAAACCTGTATCGGTCAAGCCTTCGCAAAAGCGTAGATTCAAATCTTCAAGTTGCTTACAATTCTGACCAAGTGCAATAAGACCTTTATCTCCAACATAGCAACCCTAATCATAAAATTAATCTAAGCTTGTTAAGTCAAATACTTTCAGCATAAAAATAAATATACCAATCTGATAAAATAATAATGTAAACAAACAAAACAACAAATTCCAATGAAGAAATCTTATCCATTTTTTGTACTCATCATGAGATCATGTATATAGAAGCTATTGCATCTTCTGCACAAAGACTACATAATATGTCTAGAAAGTATGACATCAGATGCTGTCTAAAGCTATCTGTGAAGCACGATAACTAAAACATGTAGATGTAAAAAACACAAGATACTCAGAACTATGCAGTGATTGATGCTCGTTGCATTTGTCAACAAAGTGTTAAAACCAAATCTCTTTTCTTTTTCAATAAAAAGTTTCAATGCATAGTCAGACTATTCTCCTAATAACCTATAGGACAATAATCGATTAGCAAACATCTGGTTAGTTAACAATTACAATCATGAATCAACCATCTTTTATATAATTCCACAAGATATTTAAAGATTAAGGTTATAACATTTTGCTCTATTAAAATTCACTCACAAGGTGGCAAGTCCACCAACCATAGCAAGTGATAATACAAAAATATATGACATCATCTGTAAATAGTGTGACAAGCGTTTTGTTGTACAGTTCAAAATATTAATTTAATCATGATCCTAGATAAACTTTACTTAAAGTAAATTGAGATCCAAACAACCACAGAAGCCGTAATCATTACAACTTCTTTCATAACATCATGAAGCTTTGATATAGTTTTATCATTTGATGCTTTCCATGTTGAGCAAGAACAGTGTGTGTGTGTGTGTGTATTTATTTATCTCAAAGATTTAAAACATGATGACTTAAGTTAAAAGTTTCATAGTCGGCAAGACAAAACTGCACCTGCAGATCCACAGATTTTAGAAATTTGCAGTTCTCAGCAACTGTTGTCAATCCCAAAGATGTGATGCTAGAGCACCAAATAAAACTTAGCTTCTCAAGTCCTTTGCAGCTCTTGGCAAGTAATGCAAGACCAGCATCAGATAAACAAAACCGCTCCAGCTCATTTTCCACATATATTTCTTCAGTTGAATGGTTAGATTTTGGGAGGGTATGTCTCTTCCTCTGCATTATTGATGCCAACAATAAATACCAGCAGTCTGAACCAAGAAGTATCAACAGTGTAGACATGCAAAGTTTCATGGTCAGTTCAAACAGCCTAGGGTATGTATGAGCACCAACTTGAACAGTTTTATAATATTCTAGATTTAAAATTATATCTAGTCTGATTATACATACAGTTACAGAAAAAATTCTTCTTACTTTTGTCTTAACTTGGATAATTGTTTTAGTCTCAAGGAATTTTAGAAAAAGAAAGTAATATCCCAGACCCTCCAGCCCACACGTTATTGTTAGTTCTTTCTAACATGCATGCATGTGCGCACACACACCCACACAGCCACCAAAAAGCAAAACAACAAGAACTTTGTTCACTTGTCCTAGCTGAATATTCTTTCTAAAACTCTTAGTGACAAAGAAAAAAACAAAACTATTTTGTCCTTGCTGTTTGTTCTTTCTAATACTCTCAGTTACTACTTAAGGTTCATAATTTGTCTCGAAAATAAAAATAAGATAAGGCAATACATTTTCATAAATGGTTGTTCTTAACCATTCACCAGCAGAGTCTTAGATGGCAAATATAGAAGATGTATTTTATCTCAAAGCCTAAATTTTACACACACATGCAAACGTACGTCATTTAATCATGCTATAAATGATTAGTTTAAAAAATATAAACATTCAAAATGACATAGATTACGCATATCATATTGCCATGACTAGAAAACCTGCTGCGATCAATTACTATGGAAGAATGAGCTTCCTCTCGATGCCTCAGGAAACAAATTTCTTCACAACAATTAGACAAAATGTTACACTCGACAACAATGGGACGGAGAGGACTATGGTGGCTAAAGGGCGGCTCGCCCATGGTATAGTCTAGAATGTTATATATAAACAAGGTTCAGATCTTAAAATCAAAATCTAAGATATACAAGCTTGAAATCAATTACCTTGGAAGGCGGTGATCTTTGCGGCTGGACCGTAGTCACCGGGAGGCGCTCATCAATAAAAACATTCCGGAGCCCCGTGAACCGGACGACGACGAGATCCACTAGTTGATCGGCAGTCCCGGACGCTCCGATCCTTATCGTGCGGCGGCAGGCCCGCTCGAGCCTGCGCCATTTCCGGCAGACCAGGGAGCAAGCGTCCCGGTCCGATTTGGCCTCGACGTGACGGAAGATCTCCATGATGAGCTCGTCGGGTAGGAATGTGTTAACGAGATCGCAGCCCTTCATCGCAGAGGCGAGTTTGGGATCGAATTCGCTCACCAGGAATGGACAATTGGGGGAACGCAAACAACCCTAGGCGAAGACTGGACGCAGCGCGTCTTGCCGAGCGACCGAATTGGGAAGGGGGGAGACGGCCGGGAGCCTTTATACTTTATAGGAGTCATTTGTTTACCGGAATTTTTGTATACTGATCCCCAACACAAAAAAGGACACGTTGGCGTATACATACATACACGCAACGAAATATTTATACTCCAAATAGAATATTAAACGCTCTATAAAAAGAAAAATTATAAAATATTAGCTCAATATTTAAATGTTTAATTGATGTATCAAACTAATGACATTGGAATCTTAGGTCTTTTAAAGTTTAATTTTTAGGCATTGCACCAATTTTGAAGTTACTATCCCGAATGAGTCACAGATAGATATATGATCAGCTTATTATCGTACGATGTGATATTACAATTTGTAGTATTAATATAATAATGTTATGTGTGAGAGATCAAAATCTTATAGCAAATTTGCCCAAGCGATCAACATCGGATTGATTTCCACTTTTCAAGTCAATAATTGACATTAAGTGACAACGTTTCTGTTTAGACCTTCGTGTTAAATAATATTTTATTATATAAATAATAAATTTCAGATTCAAATTGATATGAGCGTTATCTATATTATTTGATATATATATATATATATCTATATATGTGTGATGTCAACATGAATCTGAATTTTCTATTATCCCATATTTTTTTCACCGATTTGATAATTCCAATCCAACCAAGAAATTATCCTAATATTTAAGTCATCTGACATTATTTTTCCTTTTGGTGATTTAAGAGTAATATAACAATGTCCGACAATTAATACTTTCTAAAATAAAAATTGAAACAAAAACAGTACCTTGAAGTGTTTCTCGCATGGATTACGTTGAAACGTTTCTAGAAACAAGAAATCAAAACACTTACAGGACCGCGAACCGGACCCGATCCGGCGGTTGGTAAAGCGGGTGCGTCCGGAAGAGGCGGGAGGTTGGGCCGACGACATGGATGCGGCACCAGCTTGCTATGTTTGAACTCGGCTTTTTCGGCCATGGAGCCCGGCCACTGCTTGATCTCCTCAGCTAGGGCCCTCTGACTCCCTCCTCTTCTCTGCTAGATTCATTTACTTTGTATCTGTTCGTCGTTGCTCACCAGATGTTTGAAGAAAAGACGCAATCAGCCTTATCTGGTTGGTGTCTGGTTTCAAGCAACTGAAGCTGAGTGCTCGAGGATGCTGAAGTTGCTGGGAGTGGAATTCTAGAGAATCAGGCAAAGGGAGCTCCGATTTCATATCGGCGGTCATCATCAGGTACCTTCTTCCTGTATGTTCAAAACTGAGGTGATAAAAATGAAGTTGACTGTCTTAATTTTCAGTCATATAAGTTTTAGTTTTCGATAGATGAAACCAACAGTAAAATTCTCAAGCCTCTCACCATGTCCAAAATGCTTAAGGTAATAGTAGTACACCCATCAAGCCCTTATAATCCGATTCAATTATTCTCCTACTTCTGACATAGGATTAAACAAGGGGGATTACAGATGCAGCACCCCAGTGAGCTACTTATAGATATTATGAACCACAATGCAAGAGAAGAAGGATGCTCTGCTCCAAAAACACCACAATCAGAACAACTAGCAAAAACTTACCATTCAGCCATTTAAAAGTGAATGTCAACTGCAATATCAGTGACTTATGGCACTTCAAATTACCTAGAAGCAACATTGACCCTCATGCTAATATTCCTATGATAAAAGGGAGCCCTCTATAACTTTTTACGATACCAATAGGGACTTCCACATGCAGTCCCAACTAGAAACATTTTCTTTTGAAATTACAAAGAATTATGCACAGATAATATCTATTGTAGTGAAAACAAAGAAGCCAAGAACTTCTGAGGACTTCTTCCAATTAATCATACATTTTAATATATGTACAACATCATTGGCCTCATTTATCAATGGATAAATACAACTCATGAAAAAAGAATGTGATTATTCAAATGTGAACATTCTTGCTTATTCAGCTTGTATTCATCAACTCTAATGCAATGTCCACAAGGGCGCAAAGTGGTGTGTTGTGCCGGCTCAGTCCCACACTGCCAGAAAATACATCGAAGCATTCAAGCTCTGATGTGGTTTCTGAGACACATTCAAGCTCCTTCTCCATACCTAGTTCAGTGAAGAATCTGATATATTTGCTATCAGAGTTCATCATCCAGATTGTGATTTCTAGTACAAATCTCCTTATTCTGGGCACCTTGGGACATGGGTAGTTATACTTCTGAAGTATTTTCACCAGCCTCTCTGCAAAATCCACATCCTTAATGCTGTGTTGTTCTAGCTTTTTGCCATATTCTTGAGCATCCATGAATCTGTAAACTTGTATGGCAAGACCAAGAGATACCTCCAGCTGTTTCATCTCTGCTGTCATGATTGCATTCAGAACCTACAGGAAAGCAGCAATGGTGTCAAGCATCTGCTTATTTCACAAGTTAAACCTCACTAGGAAACTAATATCAATCACCATGTATTAGTATAATTCTAAGCATAGAATTAAGAAGCAAAAACAACGAAAAAAAGTGGAAAATAGATGAAACATGAGCATGTTAGACAGAACTTATCTAGTTACTTTGATAAGAATATATATGATAATGTCTAGCATTAGCTGATCCTTTTGTTGCAAAACCTGTAACTCATAGTCAAACATAAAAAACTAAGATCATCAAAAACAGAACATGTTCAACATAATTAATTAAAGGATCAGACAGAAAAAAAAAGGCATTATCTGACTAATAGAAAAGAAATTACACAACTTTTTCCTTCCTTTCTTTAAGAACAGTTGCAGTGAAGTTTGGTTTTCAAGCTACAGGTGAACATAGAGAAACAGTAAAAACTTATTGTTTGACCAATGATTTTTCAGTTTGCTGGTAGAATTGATCTAAATAATTATGTTTGTTCCATTTTATACTGTAGAATTCAAAGTAAGATCATATGCTTGCTACTTATTCAAATATCATGACAGTCTTACCGTGCTAATGCCTGCAGTGACTCCTCTGAGACAGAAGAAGTAGTCATTGCCAACATACTTGCACAAGTTGCAAAGGATCCTCGCCGAATTTATCCGAAGCACCGGATCATCCAAAGCTTCAACCAGCTTTTCCACGATGTTCCTCTCTTTCAGAATCCTGAAACAGTTGTTCTTGCTCTCCAATGCCATCATTGCAAGCGCCTCCCCTGCTTCTACCTTCAATGCGTTCTGCTGCTGGGTGTATCCATCCTTGAAGAAGGTCCGCAGCAGCTCCTTAATCATCCCCCCTGTGTTGCCAATCCTCTCCCTTGCCTCCTCGTTCATTGCAAGGCTCGTTAGGATCTCAATTCCTAGCTTCTGAAGCATTATGTGGCTCTCCCCGTACTGCAAGATTTCCCTGATGTTGCTGCTAGTGAATACGATCTCAGATATCTCCTGCCGGAGCACCTTCCCGGTTTGCCCTGTCGTGCTTGCAAGCATCTTCACCACCTGCAGTGACCTCTTCATTGCCTTGACATGCGACTCGGTTGTGCTCTCTTTCGTCTTCAGCTTCTCCCCGCCACCAGTGAAGTCTATGATCTTAGCTAGTAGTCCTCTGGTGTGGCCAATCTTTGCACAGTTGTCATGATCCTTGGTGAGCTTCTTCAGTATCAGCAGGCCTAACAGGTTGAACACCGAGAACTCTTGGTTGGTATTGTCCGCGGCGGCACACAGGCGGCATACCTCATCCGGCCTTGAATTCGAGCTGCTTCCACCTGTGTACAGCAGTGAAGAGGTTGATTCCATGGCTCCAGGAATGCCGGCCACTCGGAGAGCATTCTGCTTCTTTCCGGCGAGCTTGGAGATGATGACCGCAGCTGACCTCCTGATCTCCTCCTCGGCTGGGTTCTTCCAATTCAACATCTCGATGAGCCTCTCGATGACCGGAGTCGACGTGCCGATCTTGCGCAGGGTGCCGTCGGCAAAGCGGTGGCTGGTGGAGAATTTGAGCAGGATACGGGCTCCGATGAGCTGCTCGTCACGGGAACTCGACCCCAGGAGCTCCTCCGCGAAGGTGACGAGGTCCATCTTAAGCCCGTCGAAGATGCTCCCCTCGATGCACTTGGAGTAGGCGTCGTAGAAGAACCTCTTGATGGACACCATGCCGGTGGCGCCGAGGTGGCACTCCCTGTTCACCTCCTCGAGCAGCAGGCGGTAGCTCACCTTCCACTCCCAGTAGGCCTTCTCGGCCAGGAACAGGAGCGCCTCCGCGAGCGCCAGGCTGTAGAAGATGTTGAGCGCCGCCTTTCGGTTCTTCTTGTCGGGGTCGCCCGGAGGCAGCTCGCCGAAGTCCTGCTCCACCAGCCGCATGAGCGAGAGGGAGACGCACGAAGAGGCTGCGAGCAACTGCAGCCAGTAGAGCAGTCGGCTGACGTTCCGGGGGAGGAAAACCCATCCGGAGAACGGGAGGAGGGGGACGTCACGGGTGTGCCATGTCCGTGGCGGCGGCGAAGGAGCGACTTGCGATCTCAGGTCGTTGATCATGCGGACGTTGCTCGGCATTTTCGTGGTGTGGATCGAGAATGGCCGGAAAACGAGCTTCAGTGATCGGAGGAGGACGCGGGAGCTGGACTTGAGAGCTCGGAAGCTCGACCGGCCGGCCTCGGTGAGGGACCAGGTGGCCTGGTGCTGCCACTCAAGCTCGTGACTCCGGCTGAAGATGCGGGCGCCTTCAATGAGGAGGATGATGGTGATGAACCAGAAGTCTTTCCTCTCGAGCGCGATGGCGAAGCCGCCCAGGAGAACCACGGTGGCCCATATGAAGCCTAGCGTGCCGAGGCCACTGGCGGCCTTCTCGATGACAGCAAGCCGGAGCGCGAAGAGCGTCAGCTTCTTCTCGGGAGCTTCGACAACGCCATGGATTCTGCACGGCCCAGCTGAACCGTCGTCCTGGTCCACGCTCTTCGAAGGGTCATTCATCTCTCTCTGGGGTTCGAAGAACGTCGAGCCATAATTGCCCACAAGCTTGACGCTCACACCGCCAATTTGCTCGACGATCCGCAGTCGAACACTTGGCTCGCCATCTCTTGCTGTCTCCATAGGATGAAGACGAAGAAGAAGAAGAAGAAGAAGAGCACACAACGTTGCAATTGTGATGCAACAGTAAGAGCTGCAATTGAAGTACAATTATCCAGATGAGAATTAGTAGGCTTTTATAGGAATGAGTTCGTCAGCATGCGTGGGGGACTGCTAAGGAGAGCGAAGGGCGGCCAACTTCGCGTGGAATGTGGCTGGAAATTGTGCAACTGTTCTCCATAAAAGCAAGGAGACAAACGAAAAGATTGTGGTGTAAGGATTCTTCGGTTTGGAAGGATGAGGAAACACCAACAAGTACAAGGAAGGCAAGAGAGAAGAAGGGAGGAGGAGGAGGAGATGAACGGCTAAATGAACTTTGGGGGCAAGTTTTTTTTGGCTTACAATGAAAGAGGAAGAGTGAAGCCTGTGGCATCTATTCTGCTTCCCTCATCCTCCAACCCTTTATTGGAGACTTAAACATTATTTTTAGATGATTGTGAAACCTTGCAAGACCTGTCTAACTGTCTTCTTTGGATCTCCTCCTTATCAGACTTCCCTCAGCTTTATGTAAGATTCAGCTTGGCAACAAAATTAGATTCCTTATGTAAGATTCATGTTAGAATCTCCTCCTTATCATTGCCATTAGATTCCTTATTTGATCTTAATTCTGGGTTTATATATCAAAAAAGGAATGAAATGTGTCTCAAGCATAGGATCAATAATGTCTCTTGACAAATAAATGTGGCTTGCTGTTTAATCTTAGAGACATTCTCCTATGTCTTCATGTCCCTGTATGTGGAAGAACTGAAACATATGTTTGAGGGGCAATGCATGATGAGGTCAATCATGACCTGATTCTTGTCACCTAGCCATGAGATAACTGAAGAACTATTTCATCATGGGGAAGGAAGAATCCCATGACAAAGAAAGAGAACACCATCCCATCTACATTGGATGTTTACTTGCTTGCATGCTTCCAAGCAACCACCATCTTCATCTTCTGCCAACTTCTGTAGTCTTAACAACACATGCTACCTCCTTTGCTAGCATTCTCCATCTGCCTTGGAAAGGAGATTTCCAGTCTGAACTGCAATGGGCACTTGAGATGGTATAGATGCCATTCTTGGGTTTCTCACAGTGTTGGCCCTGCACTGGTGCTCTGTTACTTGGGTTAAGGTCTAAAGAAAGCTCTGTTCCTTGCAGGAGGAGCCATCTTTGGGGATGATGAGTTGTTAAAGAACCAGCAAGGGAAGCTTTAAAGAAATCAGTGGTCTTGTTTCTTTGGAGTGTGGCAATGCTCAACCTGTCAAGCTTGTGGTGCTAAATCTCCAGTGAAGTGGTCTACTTAAGAAAGATAGATAGAGAGAGAGAGAGAGAGAGAGAGAGAGAGAATAAAAAAGCTGTTTCTTGTCACAGAAAGCAAGCACACATGTACTGCAAGGATGATAATGATGCAGGTCATGAACAAGTTGATTAAAAGCTCAGGATTCGTCAGCTCTGTATCTAAGAAGGTGATGAAAACAAACTCATGGAAGCCTTTTTCTAGCATATTAGCTGATGTTATCAGAGAAGATTTTTCCCAAAATTGGTGTGGATAATGTTAATTCTGGACTGCTAACATTTCATACAAAATGTTGACTATCATAATCCAATTTTGCAAGTAACAATCACCTGTTTGTGAATGATTTGACCAAATCACTCATGTTGTTGTAAATTTTTTTATCGTTGTGATTGTATAAATGATTAAGTTGAGAATATATTAGAATTTAATTATTTAAAGTGTAACAAGTTATCTTCTTGATCATATGTTTGTGTATAGAAGTTGGATTTGTCGCTTTCTCGCAATCAATACAAAACAGGTTATATCTTGTTTAAGATATACATAAATAATTTAATAGTTTTATGTTGCCCTAAAATAGTTAAGCTCAAGTAATGAGACATTTTTACGCAACCAATATCCATAGGAAATCATAATGTGCATTCCTCACCATATTTGATACCAACGAAGTCAATAAATTGATAGGATAGCTAATTCATTAGCATATAAATAATTGACCTAAGATGTTTATACTTAAGTTAATAATAGTAAAACTTATCTAACTTTTATCAAACAGTTCAAAATTGTGACACTACTGTAGGAGTATTACACATTAAGCTTAAATTATTGATTCAATTAAATTCAAGTTAATAGCTGCCTACTATTTAACACTATGTACCAAATAATGGAATGATTTTATACTTTGTTTAAAGTCCATTTTAGTTTATTTTGATCCTGGATCATTTAAACCCTTATGATTTATTCGTATCTAAAATAATTTTTATATTTTCGAAAACATAGCATATAAGCTTATCTCGTCAAGTTTAAGTTAATAAATGTTAGAGTCTGTTTACATAAAATATAAAATCATTAATATAATAACATATGTAATTTTAAAATTTTTTTAAGTTAAGACCACCATCAATTACGAAAGGTGTCATCATGGAAGCAACCACCGATAATAGTACTAAGTCACTACAACCTACCTCAAGTGGACGTGTATCAGCTAATTTGACGTTAGATACGTAGTGGTCTCTTTGTCCATCTTTTTTATCCTAAGCACCTTCGTCCCCACCACTTCTCATTTTGTCCTCTCCTACCCCCCATTTATCACATATACATTGTGGTGATCAACCTACCTCTTCTATAGTTGTCTCTCTGCCTTACGATATTCGTCGCTTCATCTTCCTTGATAATATGGACCTTAACTCTTTTTAAAACTTAAATTATACATGTTATTACATTAATAATTTATTATGGATCAACTTGTCACTTAATTAGATTTTAATGTTTATTAACTTAGACTTGAGAACAGTAGCTTATATGTTATGTTATTAAAAATATATAAGTTATTTTAAATATAAGTATATTAGAAGAGGTTAAGTGGTGAATGATCAAAATGACATAGGTTAAAATAGATTTTTAATATTTTTAAAATTTAAATTATATTTGTTATTATACTAATAATTTATTGTGAGTTAGTATATCACGTAATTAGATTATAATGTTTGTTAACTTGACTTGATGAGAAGAGATTATTTGATATGTTTTAAAAATATAGGATTATTTTAGATATGAATAAATTATAAGGACTTATTTTTAATACTAAATTTGCCTATGTTAAACTATTAATAAAATTAACTTAACTAACTGTCTTAATATACAATATCATCTTAGTTTACAAATCAATTTGAGCAATTTATTAAAAAAACCCTCGATAACCAAGTTTTATCATATGGCACTCTTATCTTCCGTTTTTATTTCTGATCAAAAATATCTTTTATAGAATAAGAAAATATAGTATTTGTCGATCGACCCTGGTTGACTCCAGATTATTTGATCAGATTAGACTGATCGAATAAAAATCTACGTATTTAATTTGTTTTTTTAAATCTTAGATTGTCCTTCATATTTGAAAACTTAATTACCCTAAACTAATAAAAAAAATTAAAAAATAATGTTATGTATATTAGAATAAAGTGTTAGTAGTTTTAAAAATGCTTGGATTGGTTTGGTAAAAAAAAATAAGGAGTTATTTCGATCACAGATTTAACACAAAAAATATATATTTCAAAAATTAATTACCCTAAATTAATATTAAAAATAAATATTTTAACATCTCACCCTAGTAGTCCATGTTAAATTTGGATAGAGTTGGTGAAAATTTATTAAGTCGTACTATATACTCTATTATAAAAATGAATTATCATAAATATATTAAAAAATATGTTAGCATCTCATCATAATAGTTTAAGTGAAGTTTGGGTAGACTTGTTGAAAGTTTAAAGAGTTACACTCACCCTAGTAAAATTTGAAAAATATGTTAGTAATCTAATTTTATCCTATTTAAAAATTAACTACTTTAAATTCATACAAAAATAAAAAAATGACACTAAATATATTATCATCTCACCCTAGTAATTTGGAAGAAACTTGTATAAATTTGATAAAAAATTGACGAGTTATATTCTATTATCAATTCAATCCAAAAACATTTTCTTTAAAAAATTATTCCTCCAAAATTTATAAGAAATTAAAAATATATATTAATTATCTTAAAATAATATACTAATAGAGAAGTTTTTGAGTAAGTATTTTGGTTTTCACTGTATGACATAAAGTATCGTAACTAAATCATTTGATAAAATTTTTAATGGATTGTTTCTATTAAGATATTTGAATCGATTAATATATCATCATACAAGTGACAGTTGATGTATCAACTTTATGAACGCCATTAAATAAAAAAAAACGCCAAATTGATTCCAAATTTTACATCTATCATCTCAATAATTCATTGCTAAGACATAAATTGATTCATGACATTTAAATGTCGAGCTTAGAGGCTTTGGTTGATTCGGTTGACCTGTTCTTCGAGTTGGTTTGGGACACCAACTCGACGCAGGTTGAACACGATCAACTTCCTTCCTCGGCAAAACGAATGAGATCGCGCTCCATGAATTCCTTCTGAGCTAAAATACTCCGCATTTTAAATCGAAAGAGCCAGACTCGCCATTAGGTTTCGAAGGGAGGGATGGCCGCGGCGTGCATGGCGATGGCGGCGCGAGGTAAGATGGTGTACGAGCTCTACAGGACGACCACCCACGTAGCGGGACCGATCATATTCGCCCACATCCAGTGGCGGAGGCTGCGCGGCCTTGAGCACCCTACCCGGTGGCCGGAACGCTTCGGTCGCCCTTCATCGCCTCGCCCTCCTGGCCCTCTCCTCTGGTTTCACGCTGTCTCTCTAGGTACTGCATTTCTTCCTTCCACCATGGCCAGGTCTGTATTCCGGTATTCGCACCTCACGATGACTTCGATTCCTCTCAGGCGAAGGATTGGCCGCGATCCCTATGATCAAGCACTGTGTTCGTGTGCATCCCAATTTCGTCGTCTTGATGACGAGCACAACGACATCGGCTTTGTAAGGACTGCTATTGATTTCCTTGTTCTTTTTGATTGATCGTTTGAGAGAATTATGAAAGGATGGATTATGCATGCCAAATGTTCGACCTTAGGTTTGTTGAACATGTTGTCAGTCTTGCTGGATCTATGAGTGTAGATGTTAGTGATTTAGAAATGCACTGGTATCATAACAACTGTCAGCACTGGTTATTGCAGTGAAGTCATCAAGGATCAGCTACCAGATGGTGTCATTTATCAGGTTTGCTAATGTTTTACGCCATTGTTCATTCTCAATATCAAGATACATCATGGGTTTATTGTATCCCAGTCAGTTGGGACTGTCTTTCTTTCATATTGTTGCATTTCAGTGATTTTATCAAATTTTTTCTTCCTAAAATATTTGCATATTGCAGTGACATGCATATTTTTTACAGCTTGCCCCTCTTGATTCTCCTACCGCAGTGGGTAAGTTTCTGGGATATTGGGACCCTGTTGCTGTCTTTCTTATGGAAAGTGAACTATGGCCCAACCTCATCATATCTGCTGCAGAGAAAGGAGTGAGTAATCTCTTAGTAAACTCCTCTTCTTGTTTCTACATATAATTGAAGCAGTTCTTTTAGAAGTGCTTAGGTTATGGTATTTGTGCTGGCATCAAAAGAACCAAGAAAATGATCTTTAGATGGGAATACAGTATACAAGAGAAAGATGAGGCAGGAAAGGTTATGTCTTGCGAGGTACTTAGGAGATCGTTTTATCATAGCAAAAGAGGCTCTTATGAATTTTACAAATTTAGTGTAGTCACTGGGTAATCACTAAGAAAAAAATCTTAAGATACCTTCTCGTGACTGTGATGTGCCCGAATCCACAAGATTTCCTTTCTACATTTAAGTGTGGTCCGGATAGAATTTTAGTCTTGGTTTTTCTTGACAGGGATTTCTAATGATCCTTTTCTTTGTTCTTCTGCTCATCTTCAATACATGTCTTCACAGTCCATAACAGTAATGGGAAAGTTTTTTTCTTATAAGTGCAACATTTTGGATATCTTTTATGTTTCAGACTGTTATTGTAGTTCATGCGCTTAGGTTATTCAACTAGCCCTTTATTAGTGTGACAATTTGTCCCTTTATTCTTGTGCTTTGTGTGCATTATTTTTATTTTATACTTATTATCTCAAAATGAGGCACCATCTATGTTCTTTTCAGATTCCAGTGGCGTTATTAAATGCCAGGATGTCATGCAAGTCTTTTAAGCGTTGGTCAAGAACATTTGCACTGCCTCTAATTTCCTTGATGCTGTCAAAAATATCTTTGATTGCCCCACTGGTATGGACTTCTCTTCGCCTTTTTGATGCCTCAATCTGTTTTCTTTGACAATATTTACTTATTGACTATGTCAGAGCACACTTCAGGGCGTCCATTTTCAGTTATTGCATGCATCACCACATATCATCCATTTTGCTGGTGATTTGAAATATGGTATTCTTCTATATCTGTGACCTTAATTCTTTATTAAAGTATTTATTCTTCGTCGTAGTGACACTAGTCTAACCCACAAATACACGGATGGAGATTATTGTGAGAAAGAGATAAGATACTATACAATTTTTGTCTTGTACGTCAAACTTCCTTTGACACACTTTTTCCTTTAAAATTTAGCTGTAGGAGATTTCAATGTCCTTGAGGAAGACATAAGGAAAATAAAGGATCTTCAACTACAACTCGCCAAGAGGCCTGTTTGGATGGCAGCATCTATACACAAGGGTGAAGAAGAAGGTCAGCATCTCATTACTTTTTTGGTGCTTCCTTGGGCAGCTGTTGGATTATTATTCATCATTTATTGTGGTGTAGACTTTTAGTATTTTGGATTTCCTTAGTTGTTTTCTTTTTTCATTTTGATTTAAGTTAATCGTTCATCAGTGCGAATATATAGTAGGTTACGATTTTATCATATCATCTATAGTTGTTTCTCTATGAAGCATGAACAATTAAAAGAAAAAAAAAATACTTGCTGTGTCTGTCTCTTGTTGATGTTAGACACCATAACTTGCAAGATAATTACATGCTGCAGGTTCAAACGTAATTAGAATGTGCATCATGCATACGCCTTTATTATAATGCGTGATATATATGTAGAACACACATATCATCCACATTAGGCTCCTTTGCATATCAAAAACCAGTTACATGTCCTTTTGTACTTTTGACTTGCTATGGCTACAAATAACATCATTAATGCGATTGCAGTTGAAGCATTTTTTTGTAATGTGCATAAATGGCTATCACATCTTGTGCTAATTGTACATAACATTTCATATGTAAATTTGTAGAAATTTATTAGTTGTCATCACCTGAAGAGGGATTAGCCATTTGTCCCATTGATTTTTTGTTTTAATCTACTTTATTTTTTTCCTTGATGCAAGGCTTATTTTGTGATACATAGTCTATATCATTGTTGATGCTTTAACCACTGTTCATATTTAGGGCAAATGCTTCTTTTGATATTTTAATCATTATTAATGCAAATGCTTCTTGAACACAGTCATGCTTTGGGTTCACAAAGAATTAATCAAGATGCACACTGACCTGGTTATGATTCTAGTTACAAGGCATCCACGTCATGGACAACAACTTGCACTGGTATGCATCTGATGCTTTATGGGTAAATTATACATATTGTGCTATCTCTGTCTAGTCTGTATGTGAAAATCCCAAAATTCATGAAATCGGTAGTTATGTTGAAACATCATCTTCTTCGCTCAACCTGATTTTCCAAAAATCTTTAGCGTAACAGTTAAAGGCCTCTTGATATGTTGGATGTTTTAAATACTGTAAATTGGCTCTCGTTGTAGAACCACTTGTACAGGGCCATGAACCTATAACTGCACTAGCCTATAGAAGCAATCTACCGTCCAATGAAAGAGCCAAATTGTTTTGTAGCAGCAGAGGAGCAACAAGTTGAGGTGTAATTACCAATGTTGCTGAATTTCATAAGACATGCTATTTGAGCATAAAAGCATGCTCGTCTATATTTTAAACTTTATTTTCTATTTTGTAAATTGTTTTAGAAAAACTTTGTAAATTATTTGGTGAGAAATTTTCAAGGTTTTCTTTCTTTGATTATGTTAGCTGAATTCTATAACCAATTAGGTTCATTCTTACTTGGCTTTTTAAGTACTGTGAATTATGAGATGCCCTTCTTTGCCTGGGTGATGACTGCAGATTCCACTTGCATATTAGCTGCATGACTAATCAACTTTTTTAATATGTTGTCATGTATTATGTCATACAGTGCACTTTATATGTGTGGGATGTGTAGAATTGTAAATGTTCTTTCTTTCAATTTAGGAGCTCGTGGCCATAAATTAGTTGATTTATTAATTACAATACTCACTGAAATTTGCCTATATACGGACCATAATTTTCATAAGGGAAAGTTGTAAATTCATTGTACTATTAGATTTGCAATCAGAAAATTTCTCTGGATATACTGGATTTGTCTAATATTCATGATTTAGCTTTTCCGATTGGTTAACTTCAAAAAAAATCATATGAAATCATGTTGCATTAGTGGAGAAAGGGTTTCAGGATTTTAATCAGAAGAATAGTCTTCTTACAAGGAGTGGACTTTGAGTATCTTTACTCTGCATAGATCTTTACAATAATTTATTATTTTATGGATCACAAATATTTACTAGCAAAATCTTAACTCAAATGTGAAAATAATGCAGAACAATTATTTTGCTCTTATTTTATTGCTATATGATTTTTGGATCATGTTTGAATTTGAAACGTGGTTTATATATGGACCTGTTAGTTTTCACTGAAAATCATCCTATATAAATTGATTAGAAAGTTCTTTTTATCTTATTTTTCTGGAAAAGCTCTAATTCTTGGGCATTAACCTGATTTCTGCTATATATCCCTCTGAAAAACAAATTCCAGAAAATTTAATCATATCTAGCTTTTATCTATCTCCTTGCCAATTGCTTGGTTGTATATATATATGTATGTATGTATGTATATGTATATACATACATACATGTATATGTATATGTATGTATGTATGTGTGTGTGTAACCACACATATATATGCATACACACACACACACACACACATATATATATATATATATATATATATATATATATATATACATATACATATACATATATAGGAGTATTTACAATCTTTGTACAACATATTTACTTGGTTCTATTGAATACTGTGCAGGCATTAAAGAAACAAGGGATGAATGTTTCATTGAGGTCTAGAAGTGAAACAATTTCTTGTAGCACTAGTATATATGTGGTGGACACTTTGGGTTGGTATTTCATATTACTGTTTAGTGCTTGCCTGATGCTAGATCTATGCTGGTTGCTCTTGTAATGCTTTTGGGTTATTCTTTTCTATTTCAAATTCATCCAACCCAGCTTATCTTTTGTTCATGTATATTTTATATCACATCTACATTTTTCATTGTTCCATATATATTATACCATATTTTGATTGGATATGGAGTACTGTGCTTTAAACTTGCAAAGTGCAAATAGACATCAGTGTTTTGGATTCAAAAACTGAAACTGGTGCAATTGTTTGAATTTGTTGATGATTGGTCTACTGTAGATTGGTAATATATTTATAATAACTGGTTTATGTTACCTAAATTAATTCTAGCTCGATAAACAAAACATTAAAGGGGTTAGGATGCGGATGGCCAATAAGTATATGAGCAATTTTTTTAGGTAATCCAAAAGTAATGGGATCAATGGCATTTTGTAGAGAAACAATTATGTGACTAGGATGTGGTGTCTAGAATCTCTAGATATTCAAGTTGTGAAAAACAGGGCTACAGTTGCTGCATATCCCATGGACATTTTTAGGTGAGAAATGAAAAGCATGAATAGATCTGACTCTCCAGTTAAGGTAGCATGAATAGATCTGACTCTCCAGTTAAGTAAGCCTATCTTGGCACCAGAAAACTAGTTCATAAAAGCAAGTTAGTGATCTGCCAATTGTCGGGGGCTTCTGTCACAGAACCTCAGTCTATATGATAGTAAGAAGTCGATGTGGGGTGACACTAACATTTGACCTGGAATTGATGTGTTCTGCATGCACAATTATCAAGAATCTTGTCGATGACATTTTTGACACAAAACAAGATCCTTTTGAATGAGATGCATAGGAGTATTGAAGTCTTAAACTGCATAATTCAATTCCTACATGCTGATTGGCAATTATATGGCAAAATAAAGGTTTTTTTGTGATCATTATCTTTCTCTGGGCACTATATTTGTCATAAAACAATGATGCTTTATAATGCCTGTTGTATGGGAAGATGCCAGAGAATGGTACAGAAAACATGATATATAGCCATCATCTTCTGTAGTAATCTGACATTGATAGGCCTTCATGTCTTGCTTTGATCAAGAATGGCTGTTCTATTTGTCCACACTAAATTGTTGCAATTATTTATGCTCTTTGTCAAAGGTCCTAAAGTCATAAGCATTATTCCTTCCAGAATATATTACGCATTTAATTATCTGCCTAATTATGTGAAGCATCGGATGGTGGATGATCTAAAAGATATCTGAGGCTTATGCAAACCAAGGTCTTTTTGTTCACATTATTTTTTAAGCTAAGACAAAAATTATTTGATTTTCTAATTTTAGGATGCCTTACACTGACAAAATTTCCAGACTGAACTATTCATGATATTCTAGGATGTTATATTCTCGCTGGAAATCAAAGATGAATTTTTAGATATTTTATGGTTTGAGTCCTTATGTGCTTGCAGTTGATACAAGAAGCAAGAGAAAAGATCAGTTTGTTGGACAAAGAAATTTGACGTGATTACTTTTGCTACAAATCATTCTTCGTGAAGAGTGCTTCTGTGTTTGATATGATTCATAGGATGCTATTGTATGCCATTTTGACCCCATGGAGAAACTTTGCTTGGAATAAGTTTATAACTGAGAATCCCGGTGACACTAGTTTGTCTAATAATTAAGTGGAAACATAGGACTTCATGCTGTGGTCTATATTCTATTAATTATTTTATACTACAGCCATGCCATGGCTACCTTTATCTTCTAGCTGTTGATGTATATCTGCCATTTTGACTGATTTAGCAGATTTTGTTCCTAAAGATGATTTACTTTATTCACAGGAGGGAGAGTAGGTAGCTGCCAATATTAAGGATAGTGTGGGTTATAATTAAGTAACATACAATAGCTAAGATATCCTGTCTTAAACAACTAGGTAGAATGGAGTGAAAATAAGTCTTCCTATTATTAGGCTATCAATAATCACCGGACTAGTTAATGTATATGTAGGTTGTTGTCTCATTTAGGATGCTGATATTTTAGAATTATGGCGTTGTACATACGTAAGCTATGCATTTTCAGTAGGTAGGTAGTCAGCTGAAATTTGTCTAAAAATGCACCTCATCTTTGCATAAGAGCCATCAATTTTCTTTTTGATTAATATACTTGTTAAATGTGTATTGTTATTCAGTTTGTTTAGCACATTTATCTCAATAGGGACTGCAAACATAAGTTCCATCTTTCTCATCCCAATTAGTTAGGATTTATGCAGTATTGCTCTGTACCAAATGAATTGATTTGAAGAGTCTTTTGGTTAGCTATGTAATCATGTGTGGGGCTTTGCTAGAGGTAAATTTGTTGTTATGACATTTTTTTATGATACACTCAAGTTCAAAATCTGCTAATATGTTCTCATTACTTATTATTTTAATGTTCAGATGCTTTTTGGTGGGGGATTTCTAATTTTTGATAATTTTTTGAGACAGGTGAACTTAGGACACTTTATAGGGTAACTCCAATTGCTGTGATTGGAGGTTCTTTTTTGCCTTGTTTAGCTGGTCATAATGTTGCCGAGGCTGCTGCAGCTGGTTGTGCTGTTTTAACTGGTAAGCATAAGCTAAGCTTACATTAGTACTTAACATATTTCCAGAGAGCGTGTGATGCTTCAATGTTTAAAGAACTTTCAGGTCCTTATGTTGGACATTTCTCGCATATGTTAGCTGGAATGCTACAAGCAGCTAGTTCATCAATCCTTCAGGTCAGAGGTGTCTGTTGTTTCTGTCTGCCCACTCCTGAAGGGCCACTATTATTTAAATGTTGTGTCTTTAGTTTAATTTTATAGAACTTTTGCATAGGAAATCATGCATTGTTGTGATGAAACAGAAATTTTATGGTTGTGCTAAAGGTTAAATCTGGAATTATATTAATTGATAGATGTTGGTAAAATTTTAAACTACCTGAAACTCAGGTACTCGAGATATACTAATAATATGAATTTTTAATAAAGAAATTTTGTCTAGGATACAAGTTATCGGTTGCTGATTATGTTTTGCCTGTCCTTGTTGGTCACACTTCTGTATTTGTTGTCAACCTGTAAAAAAGTCATCTTTTATCTTGCAATTGAGTAGGAAGAGCTGAATTTGTCCATGTTATGTTGGTCATTTATTTTGGAGAGTACACATAGTTATGAAAGTAAATGCCATAGCAATGGTATAATGAAACTCAACATCTTGTTTTTAACCATTTGCACTATGGGACATTCACCCTTTTCTACTACATTTATAGTCTTTTTATCTGCAAATTTCAGCACATATGTACATTTTTCTGTTCCCCTGTAGCATTGACACCAGACACAGTCTTTGCAGGTTGCAGATAAAGCTGAACTATTAGTAGCACTGAATAAGCTGCTTACCGATAAAAAGTCTTTGGAAGCACACTGCAGAGCTGCAAGATATGCATTTTCAACTGTTTCAAAGGGAGTTGTGGAAAGTGTCTGGAAACTTGTATGTACATTTGTTCTTAAACAGTCCATTGGAAAATCAGATGAAGGTTGATCAATGGTGAGTCTCATGATATGTTGTGTCCTTTTCTTTATCGTTATTTTATTTACTTGAAAGATAACTACTGATCCTTGAAATCTATGTTTGATCATTTAAGCACTAATTTGTGATCATGGCTTTGTTTAAATGGCTAGTGCCTGATTCTATATTTTTATTTCTTTGTCATCTTTGCATTATCTTTTTCTTAAACAATAAGCATGTTCAGATTTTTCAGTTAGTTTGTATCCTCTGTAGGAATGGGAATGGGTTAAAGTTTCTGTTATTAGAAAAAATGTCAACTTGTTCTCTATTCTACTTTGCAGGGGTCTGTTTTATTTGCTCACTTCTACCTTTGGTATGCAGGCTTGTTCCTCGTTGAACTTGACTCTTACGATTGGATTGTACAGAAAAATTTTGTGGAATTGGCTGGCAGATGATTAATATCTTCTCCAAGTGGTTTATTGTGATTGTTCCTTTTGCTTCCTGCTAGTGTCAGCCAACCAATCAAGGCTACTTGTATTTCTGATCCGCAGAGAAGAAGCTGTTATTTGTGTAAACCTGCTTGCACAATGTACAAGTTGGTGTATTTGTTTGGCCCAGAGTAGTTGTTGGTCTCGTCACCGAACAACAGAGTTTTTACCTCTCACAAAATTTCAACTATTACACGAATGACGATGTGCGACAGCGATATTTACTTTGACAGGTTCATGGGTTTCATACATTAGCAAAAAGTTTATAGGTCTTGGCATCCAGAACAATCTGCCGCACTGCAGAAATGGAACCCAGCACTGCCAGTATTGAGAATACTATGGCTATGGTGGTGTTCAACCAAAAAAGCAGGCCTCTCTTTGAAGGTTTGAAGGTGATGTTGTACAT
The DNA here is from genome assembly GCA_029747655.1 of Ensete ventricosum. Taxonomy (NCBI): domain Eukaryota; kingdom Viridiplantae; phylum Streptophyta; class Magnoliopsida; order Zingiberales; family Musaceae; genus Ensete; species Ensete ventricosum. The sequence goes on from JAQQAF010000004.1 coordinate 49,316,609, forward strand.
AACCGATGGCACCGCAAAATCAAGGGGCAGGAACCCAAAAGCACCAATGGCTGCATTGAAGGCACCAAAGAAAGGAAGCATCGCTGCTACGAGAGTTGCTATGGCGATGGATAGTGATCGGAAGATGAGCCTTGGCACAATGTTCCGAGCAGAGTATTGATCCTTGGTTGGGTCAGCAAACAATCCCTCAAGTATCTCATTTGTTGGCTGCAAGTATACCTGCGTGAATCAATAGGAGATTTGGATCAGTTAGCTGATTCACAGGCATACTTCAAGATGTTCTTTAGTAGCCTTTCCACTTTTGGATTATGAAACTTCCTCAGCTTCTAAGTTAAATGAACATTCCAAGTTTCAGAACAAATTTATGCAGGGAAGCTCATAGTAATTTCTGTTATTACCACTCCTACAGCGGCTAGTTGGAGAAGGACGAACAAATTGGTCATCATGAGGAACCACTTTGGAACTAAAGTTGAGTTGTTCTTCAGAATGAAGTTGGTAAGGATGGAGCCTTCAGCTTGGTTGCCGAATGCCCAGTACCCCGATATCGCCACACTGAAGAATGTCATTATCACGATCACATAGCTGAGACAAAGGCCTTTGAACATCTTTCCTGTTACAGGAGGAGCTGCTGTTGCCTGGCAAGATTGTGCAAGAAAAACAAGGGATGAAGGTTCTACTGTTTAGTTGTCACTCTCATCTCATTCACCAGTGTCTACAGTGCAAAAGGAAGAACAGACCTGTATCTCTGGAATGATTCCGGTGCCATATGTGGTTGCGATGATTGCAATGCCACTAAATATGCCGAAGATACGGTCTTGGCTATCACTTGAAAGAGAGTAGTCTCTCCGTGGTGCACCATCCGAGTGTCCTGTCGTCAATTCAAGGTACGTGTTGTGTTTTGTTTACCTAAACTAAATTGTCCAATAGAGCCCTAGTAGTAATCTATGGTGTATTAAGCATAGAGAGGGAAGAGAATAATACCTGCACGAATGGAACCTGCAGTGGTACATGCACTGTACGCCAAGCAAAGCATCAGAGAGATGAGGTTGACATGCCTGAGGGAGTGGAAGGTGGGGATCTGCGCGAGGACCATCATGAATACCCCAAAGATGGCCACGAACTCATAAAATTTCATCGTGCCTTCCGGCCTTGCAATCAGGTATATGGACTGTAAAAGCTTTAAGTTTAATTTAGCTCTTCTAGTCAATGAATAATTTAGTTTGATAGGCTGCAGGAGGTGAATTGAGCCAATAAAAATTTTGATTTAGTAAAGGCATAGTTTAATTCCTCCGGCAACAAATGAATAGTTTGATAGATTGCATAAGGTTGTAGGAGGTGAATTGTGCCAATTAGTATACCTTCAAGCTTTGTCCTCCCAGTAGGGCTGCACCAAAAACTGCAGTAAAGCATATTGCGAACTGAATTGGCCCAACATAGTAACGACCCCATTTTGGCCCTGTTTCATACGAACCCAAACGTTTAATTAGTTCCATAGTAGCCTGGGTGTCAGGTTCTGTTTAAACCGGAACTGATCCAAAATTGGAATCCAACCAGGATTGAGGTGATTAGTTTCAGTTAGAACCTGCAGTTGTAGTTCAGTCCTGAACTGACCAAAAAAGAGAAAAAAAAAAAAAAACCTAGATGCCCCTGTAAATGACATATCCACCATTCAAATAATTTAATAAATAGCTGATTGGAGAAGTATTTTTAAAAATTAAAACAACAAATAAAAAAAATAAAGATAGATGCCTGCATTCATAACTGAAATCAGAATCGGAGTAGTTAGTTCTGGAATCCGCAACTGCTTGGTTTTGGTTCCAAATTTGGCTAAATCTGAACCATCAATTCTGGTTTAAAAACTGAGGTTAGTGCTAGATGATTTTGATAACATTAAAATTCATTAAAAAAGGGGGGCTATTTTTGAAGCTAGATAGATATTCTCCCTGCTACTTGTTTGAACCTTTCTTGGAATATTTAATTTGGTGTAAGAACCCAGATTTTTGTTGGCTTTGGATCGTAAACCGATCGGTAGTTGACTCTTTTTTATTAAAACGCATGATGGCAGTGGGGAAGATAATTTAGATGATTTCGGGTAAACAATGGGCCTTTAGTCAAAAGCTTGCATGTAGAAGAAATATGTTCACATTGACTGACCATGGTAACGCCAGGAGGCAAAAGAGCAGGTGAAATGATTTCCCTTTCCCTCTCTAGCCGAAATGCCTCCCAACCTCCAAAGTGACCACCTTTTTGTCTTGACTGCAGCTTTCGTTCACACATCAGTTTGATGTCTCTTTGCAAGAAAATATTGGCCGGTTTCTTTTGATTCCTTGGTATCATCCATTTTGTACCAAGTCGAAACTCCTGATCCCAAATTATGACCATTCATCTAACCAAACCAGTATCGTTTGATATCTACCTTAAATGGATATTCTACAACAAAGAACAACACGCGGTACAAAAGCAGCAAAGGAACATTACCGAGGATGTCGTGGGCCATATCCCTGAACCGTAAGTGGCGGTGGCCGAGCTGGTCGTGGTGCTCGAGAACGAGGGAGAGTAGGTTGTAGGAGTAGAATGTGACGGCGGCGCCCATGAGGAGGCACGCCACGCCCGGCACCCACCCGAGCAATGTGAATGCGAAGGGGAGGCTGAGCAGCGCCGGGGAGACGATAGAGGTGGTGAGATGGTAGCTGCAGTGCAGCCATGAGCCTGCAGTAGTAGATGCCAAACCATTAATTAGGTTGGTGGAGTCTTATAGCCGCAAGGGAGAAGAGTAATATGGTGATGGAAATCCCTAGCTACGGCGTATATTTTGTGGTAGATTCCATAGCTGCAGGATCAATATGTCTTCAATGAAAAAGAGAAAAATGGGATATATATATATATATATATCCCATTCAAGTCGTGAGTTGACAAAGACATTGGCTTCCTCATTCCAGCCGAAGCCCCATTGTTGTCATGAGAGTGTGAGAGAGAGAGAGGAGGTCGCGGGGAGGGGGGTGAGCGGGGTTGTGTTTGGGGGTAATGGAAGTCACCTTTGGACTGGAGAACAAAGAGCGCTCCGGCATCCAGCTTCTTCTGCTCACCTGCAGGTGGCACAGAAGCAGCATCACCGGCATGGCTGTCGGTGTCGCCGCTGGCCACCATCTCCTCTGCAGATATGGAATTGTGGGAATAGCTTCTCATCGCTCCTTGCAGGGAGAAGGTATGGATGTTCTCTTTGCTTTCGTGACTTCTCTCGTTCTTTATAATGTCGAAGCAATCATGTGGCTTATATATATATATATATATATATATATATATATATATATATATATATATATATCATTGAATATATACATGGATAAAGTAATATCAATTTTTAAAAAAATTCATCGAATTTGGGAACTTAAATGAGGGATGAGAATGGAAACAGCTTTATTATTTTCCTATCTTATAAAAAAATAATATATAGTGCACATCTTATCAATTATTATTTCTTAAAAATTTTCACGTAGACTATATTTTGAGTTATACACCTTAATAGGAAATAACATATATGTTTTTTTTTATACAGAATTAGTTTGAAAATAAATCTTCCTAATCCTCTTCCATCCCCTATGTTTATATATGTAAAGACCGGATGGAAGAGGATATCCATTGACGTAGGAAGATTTATTTTTAAACCAATTTTTTATAAAATATATATTATTTCCTAATAAGGTGTTTATAAATAGGAAACATTCGGTGACTCATAAAATATCGTCTATATGAAAATTTAAGAAGTCACAATTGACAAAGATGTCGAAGCAAATGGTCTCGTATCCTTTTTTTGTATAAACACATCAATGTAATCTCATCTTTTTTTCTAAAAGAGAAAAAAAAAAAAGGCTAGGATAAGGAAGAAAAATTCAGTGGGGGTAAGAAAGCTATTACAACGATAGTAGCTATTTAAGGGTTACTTGTTTCTTTTGTATGGTTACTTGTATCATATGATGATCATTACTCTTTTTGTGTAGACAGGGAGGTTGGACACTTTTGAGTTAGGGTCCCACGTCAGAAGCTGTTCTCGGCATAAATCTCCGGCCTCGAGGATGAAAGAAAATTTTAATTAATCCACCACTTCTTCCTCGCATGGGTATTCCATTAATTAAAGCTGAACCAAGCTTTTTTTTCTAATTTTTATTTTCAAAAAGTGCAACGAACCAAATAATAATAATTGCAAGGGATGACTGACGAACGAGAAGCTGAAAAGTTTACCACATCAAAAAGATTGAAAATATCATTAAAAATATTAAACAGATGCCAAATCAAGAGATTAGAACATTACCCAAGAAATTTCTTTTAATAGCTATTACTTGCTACTGGCAGTCCATCAGATTTCTCAAAGATAGCAGCACTCTGCTAATACAAATGTCAGATTTCAATCATGCTAATTAACCTTGAGTGCAACTTAAAACATAAGATTATAGGTATCATCCATCCAAACAAGCTCAACAGCGAACAAGTAAAACCTAAGGAGAACATCTCAAGTCTTTCTAAATGGGGATGTTCCTATCCTAAGATTCAAACCAAGAAATTGCAAGATCCAAAAATTGGGCATGACAATGACACCACTGACTATGTCGTAGTACTTCCTGCAATCTACTCATTTTCCGCCACTATGCTTCGCTTTGGTGTGTGATTGAAGAGCATTATCCGAGTTAAAAGTTCTGAGAACAAAACAAATGTTACAATAATATCATTGCCGTAGAAATCTTTGGGAAATAAAAAGGGTTCGAAAATGATGAAAATTTGAAATATACCTGCTGCATGAATTGCAGGAGATTGAGCCAGCAGATTTAGGAGTTTGCTGTTTACTGTTTGCTGGAGTTTTCCCCTGTTTCGCAGGATAAGGAGTTGCAACATAGCTGCTGCCTTTCTTACCATCAGCACCTATAGGCAATTTTTTTTTTTGGTAATTTTAAATCCAGATGAAATGATAAAGTTGGTCAACCCTTTATTTTTTACATTCATTGCCAAGCACTGCACACACACACACACACACACACACACACACACACACACACACAGAGAGAGAGAGAGAGAGAGAGAGAGAGAGAGATTCTACCTGTCTTTTGATTCCCAGCTGGAGAAATCACCTTTGCCTTCTTTTCTGGAGCAGGAGTCTTTACTGCGGAACCAGCTGGCCGCTTGTTACCAGTTTCAACCTGCAAAAGATACACTTCATCTTTAGTTCAAAGAACAAATAATAGGGTAAATAATGACCTTAAGCTTACCTTCTTAGGTGTAGCCTCTTCCTCTTCATCAGAACTTTCATCCGCATCTTCATCATCACTATCGTCATCCTCATCAAGCATGTCCTGAAAGAATGTCATAAAGTAAAAAAGCCGGTCGCATGTCATAAGCCATTAGATAGATAGATGCTAAGGAAAACCAAATAACTCAGAAAACCAATTGCTTACTGTGGATAAATTAGAACATAAATCAGCAATAGCTACTACATAACTACAAACATAACCAACTACAGTACTTGCACTGACCTCGTCACCATCAGAATCATCTTCTTCAGACTCATCATCATCACCGTCGTCGTCATCATCATTCTCGTCAGCTTTCTGCTTCTCATCTTTAACTACCTCTATCTTAGGTTTTGACTTGGCAACTGAAGCATCAGCCTTTGGAGCATTTGGTTTTCCACCTGAGGGCTTGGGCTTTTCTTCCTTTACCTCAGATTTGCCTGGAGTTAAATTAAAAATCAAAGCAAGTGTATAAGAAACATCTTCATCATCTGGGAAAGAAATAAATGATATCAACAGTTCATTGACTCAAACATGCTAGCAGGCTGAATAGTCCACATAAATATCTTTGGTGGACAGGCATATTTGTAGAAAACACAAAGGAAATATTTATAATGTTAAAAAACCATGTCCAGATAGTTCACACTAGAATCACAAGAAAATGAAACCCAAATGCTTATGATCAATAAATCAGATTTCTCAAGAAACATAAATTTAAATGCACATATAACACCTAATTTTTTTCTGCACACACATACCATTGATATTCTGGGCCAGTGGAATATCCTCGTCATCAGATTCAGATTCGGTATCTAGAGGTTAATCAGAACAGCCAAACAATTCATTAAGAAGAGAGGACAAGATAGAAAACAAATTAAAAGGAAGACAATAAACTTTAAAACAAATGAAACTTACCCATTTCATCAGACAATGTAGAGACAAAAGAAAACAGAAGTCAAGGAGATCAAACTTTTAAAATAATTATGAGAAAAAACAAATCGACTTGTTAACAAAAAAAATCTAATACAAATACAAAAGGATATTCGCCTTCCTCCTGAATTACAGTCTTGTAGCCCAAGAAGTAGATGCTTGTATTCTTTGATCCATGAGATAGTTCAAATTCTTTCTCAAACACCAAATCATACTGAATTTGTGCACACTTGTCAGCGGAGAGAGTTCCAATAACTAGCTTTTTATTGTCAAACTTCACAAATACTGGCACGCCTTCATTTCCTTTATCTTTCACCTCCCCTAGTGATGCCTGCACACGTAAAGATGATTTTAAACACAAATTCATTTTCAACTACCATCTAATACATAAATATCAAAATGGGATGAGTAAAACCTGTGAAAGATGTAACAATTTATTTTCCCCAGGATCGACCTTAACAGTTTTGCCAGGCTGAACTTCGAGCCCTAAAAAATGACAGTAAAATTAAGAAACCTACAATCACAAAACTAAAATACAAGTCTTAACTCCTATCCCAATTCCCATCAACATTTACTCATACCAACTATCAAATTTCAAAGGGTGCTTCCAGTATTAAAAAAATAAGATGAAGTAGGTTTTTATAAATGAAACACCAGAAATGAAATGAGTCCATATAAAAGAGATCAGCCATTTGTACTAGCAACAGAAAAATATCGTTATCCTATCATAATTCGTTCAAAGAGACAAAGAAAAACCTCAATACCCAACCAACAATTGCTCAGGCTATGACCCAATAAGCAATAACTGGTTTTCCTAAAACAAACCGGCAAAACTTTGTTTGTCACAATGAAAATCATGCATTCATGTATCCCATTAGTAGAAAATAAGATTTATATTAGCATGTGGTACACTATTATAACACACCAAAGAAACTGTGGACACAAAAATATTTAAAATGACTTAAAATGTAAACCACACATCTCAACCAACATTTATAGTCATAATACTGTGTTGCAACGTGTGCTTTAAATAAAATACCTATTTTATCATCAACTGATGAACAACAAACTCTACAATAGATTTTTATCAAACATATTGTATTTTTATTTTCCCATATTAATTGGCTTTGTGTTGCTTTTTAGTTCTTATCTCATTGTAAATTTGATGTAGTAACTGAATCCACTGACTTTGCCCGTCCCATTAGATTCCCAATGCAACGTGTATACAAAAGGATGTATATAATATACATAACAGTCTATGCATGCTTTTCTACAAAAGAAGCAATTCTAGCTTGTAAATACCAATACCCCACAAAAAGGAACCCACTACCCCACTCTTATGAAAAAGAAAATGCACCAATGCAAAAGATGATGATTTAGATGTTTGGACAAACTTTGCCTTTGCACTCAAGACCCATGCAATTTACATGTTTTGGATACAAAGCACAGAATTAACTTCCAACTGAATAAGTACTTTATTGATTGGATTTCATGACCATCAAAACATGAATACTTATAGATTCCATGTGGAGGAAGACTCAACAAAAAAAAAAGAAATTAGACATCAGCCTCTTTCGCAAATTAGGGAAGAATATCCTGATAAGCACAAACTTCAATAAGTGTTTATATATAATATTTTTTGGGCAATTTTCAGAAAAAAATTCTACTTATGGGCTTTAAAGAGACAGCACCCCATATTTCATTTCTAACAAGGGCACCTCTTTTTAAAATAAACAGAACAAAATACCCTCAATTAAATCATAAAAAAATGATTGTCCTCTGACTTGTTTTTTTATGACTGACTGGTTTTTTGAGTTGAGGCGAACCAAACCGGTTCAACTAAACCCTAAATATTTAATTGATTAATTAAACTCTAAATTGCCCTTTCATTTTCCAAATTACTATCATCTCCTCTACCTCCGCTGCGCCACCACATCCACCTCCATGGCTCCTCCTCCCCATTCCCATTGGCTTTGTCCTCCTCCCACTCCACGTCCGTGCCCCTCACCCCCCCTTGAGAAAAACCAATTATGGGGCACCATCTGATAAAAGCCCAATACTATAAATTCCAGATCTCTTTTTGTTCTACACGTATTAGTGAAAAGAGATCCCCAAGGGGTGATCTCATACAAAAAGTACGCTCATTGGAGCTTAAAATTTTTTTTATCCGGCTAAAAACCAATTACAGCTTACTGGTGGGCTCAAGAAGAAAAAGTAAACAAGCTCCTAGAATTTTTCATCCAATCCTAGGATTACATAGCCCCTCTGACACGAAAAAACATCACTAATTCCATCACCCAGCAACTGAAATATTAATACACCAGACAGATTGCCTAGAGGGATGTTGAAACATTGCGAAATGTATGATTATGATACGAGAAAATGTATGTCTATCAAAATCGTCAGTTAACACGACCAGAAAACAGAATCCGAATAATCCGACTAGATTATGTACGGAGCAAATGCTACCTAATAGAAGATTCATATGGCCAAAGAATACCTAAACTAATCGATCAAATCCAGCGTCGAACAAAAGAATGCAAACCTTAACAGACTTCGAGCAATCGCGTGAACGCGATGGAAGAGAGGACAGAGAGGCAGAAAGAGAGAAGGATTTACCCCAAAACTCCATGGCGATCGGCGAGACGGATCAGGGTTTTGGGGAAGGCGAATGAGAAGTCGAGATCAAGAACAAGGCGGTGGGGTGGGGATTTAGGGTTTGGTTTGGGCTCCAAAGGAGTAGATGCTTTTAAAGGCAAACGGTGGTCACTCGAGTGTTCGGATCGTCCATCACGGCCGTGGATCATGTGTAACTTGTGTTAAGATTCGTGCTGGCCGTCGGTTTCGTGATCCGCACGGGAGATGCTGATTTGGTTAATTGGATCGATCACATGGAGGAGTTCCACATCCGGATCAGGAAGGCGTCGTTCCGCTTCAAATGTCCGGGTTCGGGTTTTAACGTGGGCAGCTAATGGATCCGATCCGATTGGATTAACGTGGACTCGGATCATACTTGGAACAAGATCCGTAAATCGATTAGTCAAAATAATTTTAAAAAATAAATAATTTAGATGGGATAATTTACCCCCAAAAAAACTCAGTTTTTATAATATGGCACCCCTTATTTGATTTTTATCAAAAATTTTAAATTTTAATTAAAATACTCCTAATAAAATTATAATAAACAATAATTATCATTTGACTAAATCTAGTTCCATTTTTTTTAAGATCGAATCATTTTTTAGATGAATTAAACCAATGAATTCAATTAAGCCTTAAATTGATTCATTTTAACCTTAACTTATCTCTTAATTTTTACAAAAAAATTACTCTTAATCTTCTCCCCTTCCACTCCTACACTGTCGCCTCCTCTCCCTCCGACCTTTTTAATCTCACTCCACCTCCACCTGTCTCCTTCTTCTCCTTTCATTTTATCATGGCTTCTTCAATCTTTACTTTGTCGCCCCCCTCTCTCTACACATTACTTCCATCCTTCTTCCTTTTCCGCTTGGCTTTCTTCTCCTCCTTTCACTTTATATCTTCCTCCTTCTCATTTGTTTTATCCTCCTACTCCCGCTCTATCTTATTACTTCCTCCTCATTCCCGTCCCACCCCCCACCCTTTTCCCTTTCTTTGCCTTACACAATGGCCTCCCGCCCCTCTTCCTCTTTCTTATTTCACCTTATAGTTTTACCTTGAATAATTATATTGTTCAAGCTATACTTATTAATAGAATATATTACAAATATATATTAAATTTATATAAAAAAATTTAAATTTATCATAAAACTAAAATATCGAGTTATCATAAAAATATGTTATTTTTATATAAAATTAATTAAATTTATCTAAAAAATATTACAATTGAGTTATACTTGAATACATTTGAGTTACACTTATCCACAAAATATATTAAAAAATATGTTAGTTCTATATAAAATTATCTTAAAATTAATCTTAAAATTCGACATTTTCTATTTTTAAATTAGTTCTTAAAATTCTACATTTTTAAAACATATATTAGTTCTATATAAAATTATCTTAAATTAATCTTAACACTCCAAATAGAACCAAGTTAAACTCAATCACCTAACATATTTTTAATTTTATATATTTTAACGGTTTTTAAAAATAAATAATTATTTTATAATTTGAGTGCAACAGAACTTTAAGAAGTTAAGAGGAGGGTGTGTATAATTTTTATTAAAATTATATTCTAATAGAATTCCTAATTTTGTTTTTGATGTAACTCTAGTATAACAGAATTTTTATAGATTAGGAGAAGAAGACGAAGAGTGGATGAACGATACCTGTGGAAGAGTAGAAGGCAGAAGACAAAAGAGGGAGAGGGGAGGAAGAGGAGGCGAAGGTGCTGTGGGAGTCGGCGTTGGATGAGGAGGAGGAAGAGAAATCAAGGGGAGGAGACGATGATGGAGGCAAAGTGAGGGGAGGAAGAGGAGGCGAAGGTGCTGTGAGAGTCGGAGTTGGATGAGGAGGAGGAGGAGGAAGAGAAATCAAGGGGAGGAGACGATGCTGGAGGCAAAGTGAGAGGAGGAAGAGGAGGCGAAGGTGCTGCGAGAGTCGGAGTTGGATGAGGAGGAGGAAGCCGATGGGGGGGAGGGGGGAGGACATAGAGAAGGAGGAGGAAGTAAAAGTCGGGGGGGCAAAGGGAGGCGAAGGAGGAGGTTACGGTGGTGGTGGCGGCGGAGGTGAAGTGAGAAGAGGAGATGAAAATGATTGACTGGTGGAAGGGTTTGAACCCAATTCAATTCAAAGGGATTCAACCCATTTAGATTTGCCTTTTGGACAGCCATCTATATTAATATTAGCATCAGATTAATATTAATTAATCTTATTCGCCAGGGAGAGTCAGATATATCTTATTCGCCAGATTCCGATGGTCACGTGTTTCACATCTCTCTCGCTACCTACCCCCGCTTCATCCTCCCTATAGTTCTCCATCCTCCACCCCCGCCCCTCGCAGTGAGAGCGACAGCAGTAGAGGCGACGACTGAGGCAAACGAACGTTGCGCCATGGAAGTGGAAGCCATTCTCGCTGGTCTGATCCCTTCTTGGAGCTCCGTAAGTGCATGAGCCGACGCCCAAGGCCCGCTGGTCTTGCTGCCATCTTTACTTGTAGTTGTGATTTGAGTAACTTTCTCTTTCTTCTTTTTAGGTCGGTCTGCTTTCGTGCTATTTGGGGTATTTGGCTGTCGCCGGATCCGTGCTTCCGGGAAAGATCGTCCCCGGGGCTCTTCTATCAGACGGCTCACGTCTCCATTACCGATGCAACGGTCCGCCGATCCTCCACCCCTCCTCCGCTTACTGTACCCGAGAGCGTTCTTTTGATAGAACACTTGCTTATGTTGTCTTCTTGATTGTCTTATTGCATCACTTCTGTTTAAAGAATGGCTTTTTTTGCAATAAATGAATGCATAATGCACCTGGGATCTCTTCTGAGGAAGGCAAGGCCTACAAGTGTTTGCGGAAATGTCATATCGTATCTGCTGGGTTTGTGAGTGCTGAAAATGTAACATGAGTTTTAAATGATGCAATGTTTGGTGCAGAAGTAAGTATTCTTCAGCTGATCACACAGGAGGTAATTGTAAAGACTTGCATCTAAGACTGTTTGCAAGTTCAGCATGAACTGATCTTCGTCAGATGACTTAGATGTAATATCAGGGAAGTGTTTCCTAGAGAAATATTGATTTTTTTTTCCTTTGAACAATCAAAAGCTTGGTTTGTGGCTGAAGGTAACCTAAGTTAAAATACTTTGATGTTACGTTAGATAACAAGAACCACGTCTGTACAGAGTGTTACCTGTAAGTTTGTTTAACAATAATGAATTGCTCCATCTATTACTGCATAATAGATATAAATATATAATCTCTAACCAAAATTGAAGTTCCTGATCCCCAGTTGTTTTAACAAACTGTTTTTCCTTCGGGATCACTGTTTTGAATGTAAACACCATTCTGGTGTGGATGTTTGAGAAGGTGTGGAAGATTTCAACTTAGGATAATGGTGGCTCCCAGCAGATCTATCAAAATTTGGCATGTTGTTGGTTGGGAAATTACATGCATATTAAAATGCAAGGAATTAAAAAGAGTGAGACCCGTGGAGTTAGTATACATAGCTACTTAATTGTGCCTATGAAATACGTGTAGGAATTGAAATATCTGGACCATTCATGTTTTGTATGCTTTATTAATTCTTTTCCTTATGTTTTATATATTTTGCAATATACCATTTTTCAACATTGTGACAATGGTTCTAAGATTTTCTTTTCCTTGTTCTTTCATCCTTTTCAGGTTTGGCATCACTTTTGCTGTTAGTGGCACTTCTAGAGATTGGTATTTACATGAAGTTGATATCCGCCATGGTATGCCTTTTTCAACTGTTACCTTTCCTCTTAGACACACAACGGTTACATGCTCAATCACGTACAACTTATTGGTTGTTGGATGATATTGTTTTTCTTCCTATTTTTCTAGGGCATTTCTCAGCCCCTTGCTTTTAGCTCCTTGTGAATTGTATCAGCACAAATACTCTTTGTTTATTATCAGATTTTTTTTGGACATTCTTACAAGTTAGAAGGAAGTCCAAGCTTACACATGCTTTGATCTGCAAGTATATTATTAAATCTTGGAAATATTTTATAGACAAACAGAAAATATAACATATATTTTACCAATATATTTAATAATTGAATACTTAGTTCAGTGCTTCCTAGTAGTCAATTGCCTACTTTTGCCACGAGAAGCAATTGATTTGTTAAAGTAGCTTGGAGTTCTTTGTAGTGAGTTGACTTATCAGTTTTGAACTCCAATTCCATCTGATACAAATAAATAGTTCTAGCAAAGGAATAGGATGGAATGTGAAAATATCACCATTATGTGGGTAAAACTGACCTTTCAGTTGAGGTTCATCCCAAATTTTGTCATGGAATCACACTGTAGTGAAATTTTGGCTTCCATGTCTGATAAGTGTAAGTTATATAGATGAACTAATTGTCAATACAATCTTAGTCTGTTGATAAATTTTCTGGTTATGCCTTTTCCGGCCCTCCTTATTTTAGATATTCGTGCTTATTGTTTCTAAGCATTCGGCCATTTGTGAACCTCAGCCTTCTTTTGACTTTCAAAAACTTGTTCATTTGGTTTATCTTCAGGAGCAGAGATGGAATTGCCATATTTTTGTTGCTAACAGCTTTTTCTCATCATGTCATTTTTTCTATTGCTTTACAATTTATTTGCGCTGAATGAATTTTTCATATGTTATAGCTCCATCTATGAGATCACCAAAACTGCCTTGTGATGGGTTAGCTCTCCATGACACTGGTTATCTATGTTTGTAGTATTTTGGCCAATTAACTTGTTTCCAAGCAAAGTCCAATTATATCAAATCCTTTGAAGTATAATTAAGAAAAACTTGTAGCCTATCATATTTATTTTATTTTTAGATAATTTTTGCAACTTGTATCATCTCTGTGTTCCTTAGAGACAATGCAATATTATAAATATTGATCATATAATTGTCAGTAATCTTCAATTTTAGATACTGTATAAATATCAATTTGCTAGCATCCAATAGTCAACATTTTAGTGCTCTTATAATGCTGTTGTAACTTAGTAATTTATATTGCATAATGCATAATTAGTGAAAATATTGATCCAATTTTTCATGTATGTTTGTAGGTCATAGCAGACAAAGGACTTGAGTTGTTATCAGCAACTTTTATTTTCAGCGTCTTTGTAAGTTCATTTTCATAGGAATGTTTGTTGTACTTTATACTTATTAGTTTGGGCACTTAACATTGACACTCTGATGATCATTAATTGTCAGTATTTGCACAACTCTCATCAATTTTCTGCATTTCTTTCTTTCTAGCAGATGTATTATTCTTATGCATTTATTAGTTATACTGAAAATTAGCTTGTATATTGATTCTTACATTACTGGGGTTGCGACACATACATGTTTGGTTTCATCTTTCTCAATATCAGATTCCTTCAGATGCAAGTATGTAAACAGCAGTCAGGATTTGTTTGGATGATGGTTGTCTAACAACCTCTAATCAGGTCTGTTCTTGTATGCAAGGTGATATGTTTTTGTGGCAGGATCATATATTCTGGCATATGTATCATCACACATTTATTGGTTTCGTTTGGTTTTTTGACAGTTTTTTCGTTAGGTATAAATTCGATGGTCAGGGTTTATATTGTAGAAAGATTGTTATGCTTTTATTTCCAAGCATGTAATATCAGTTTGATGCTTTTTTCTGTTGTAGAAAGTCCAAAGTTCTTTCTAGACATTTGTTAAACTCAAATTCAGTTTCTTTAAAAAGTTTGTGGACAAACTAGGTGCACTCTTCCATAAATTCTCTCTTTTATAGCTAAAATATTCTTTATATATATTTAATTCGATAGACTTTTTTATTCATCTAGCATATTTTGGAGTCTGTATCTTCTGAATGATGCTTGGTGCTGCTGCTTTATGTTGTCAACCATTTGTATTAATTCAGTTCACATGCAATTCATTTAGCTTATGGGCAAATTCAGTTCACTCCACCAGTAAGAGTAGACTATTGTAAGCTTGAAGTAGGTTCGTATCTTTAGATACTTTTGATGCTTGTTAATCTCACAACAGGAGGCTATGAAGCTTGCTTCCTTTAGGGACTTCAGATATTCAATCTTTCCAAACTGGGATGTCAATTATGACACAGAAAATGAAGTCATATTAGGAATACCTAACGATCATACTGCCATTGTTTATGTTGCAATTTGGGAACATTCAGAATGCAGAAAAAACATAGCTTCTGTGCGATTCTACGGAGTTCTTTTCCTATTATTATATTTATCTGGAGAAAGCCCAGCAAGGATCCAATTTCTTTAACTCAAACTGTAGAAAGCTGAAATATGATATCATGATTGATGTGCAGGACACATCATTTTCAAATCTGAAAGCAAATGATGATTTCTCATTGTTATATGCATCTTTATTCAAAGTGTATATGGTTCTTATTATCCATGTGCCTGCTATAATGTTCGTTATTGATCTTCTTTTCAGGTTTCCTTGGTATTATATGCTGCTGGCCTTAAATCACGTAGCCAGAGCTCTTCTTTCAAACCACATGTCACTGGAGACTTTATTCATGACTGGTACCATAACACCATTTCTCATGTGTTATCTAGTCATTGCACTGTTTGCTCATGTCTATTTTTGCTCTGAAAAGCTAATATTTTCATTGGGTTTTACAAATTGTTCCTTGGTCAATTTTGCTTTGAAGAGAGTGGCACTCTTATGCAATCGAGCTTTTTTTATTTTCTTTTATTGGTATCAGGCTATGTTTGATGCAAAGTTTGACTTACCGGTATACCGACATATTGTTGGTACCGGTACGGCCCCGTATCGGGCGGTATGCACAGTGCATACCGCCCAGTATTAAAATATAATATAATATATTTTATAATATAATATAATATAGTATTAGGAAATTAAATATTAAAAAAAGAAAAAGAAAAGGGGGCGACGTCGCCTCGATCTTTCTCCCCGCACGGGGAGACGCTCCGTCTCCTCGCGCGGGAGAAAAAGCGGCCGCGGCCATGGGCGACCCGCGGGCGGCGACGACAGGCGGGCGAGGACGGCGCGCGGGCGAGGTTTTCTTTCTTCCCCTCTTTTTTTTTTTTTCTTTTCCTCTTCTTCTTCCCTTTTTCTTCCTCAATCGACCGTCGACGGTCGATTTTTTATGGAACCGCCCGATAGCGGGCGGTCCATGTACCGGTATGTACTGCCCGTACCAGGTGGTACAGGTCGAAATTGCAAACCTTCGTTTGATGCACATAGACAGCACAATAACTACATGCTGTTTTTAGACATCTCAACTTAAAATTCGCAAGACAAAAGTTTGGCTGAAAGCTTGCAGAAGCTTAGATAATTACAGGAGCTACTAAGGTCACATACGACTGTGATCTGGACTTTTTGTGTATCATGAGAACGCACACCTTTGAACAGACAATATATATTGCACACCTTGTAACAGCATGTCAATATGACACCAGTTTTGCCAAGGAAGATGAAAGCCTTACTTGGAAGGTTTTCACATAGTAGTGCTGTGTCAGTTAATTGCTATCGTCTATGTGAGCTATAATTAATCACTTTGGAAAAAATTGTAGGTTCTGAGTAAAGGACATATGGGAAGTTATTGCTTCTCATTCCTTTTGGTGCTTGTGCTTACCTTTTTTCTCCTGTAGATGCATAACTAGTACCTTTAAACTTAAAATTGAATTAGCCTGTGTAGCACATTATTCTTACCCTTAACTTTTCCCAAGTGCATATCCCTGTGCCTGATAAGGTTATGAGCTTTCATAAGTTCAATATTTTGAGGACATTGGCTGATCCATTGTTATTACTTCTCTTCCTAGATCTGCAGAAATATTGTTGTTTCACAATGTCTTTTATGATTATTGATGCCTTTGATGTTCATGGTTCCTAACAGGTGGTTTGGAGTACAACTTAATCCTCATTTCTTGGGACTTGACCTCAAGTATGTATTTTTGTTTGTTGTTTTACTGGCCTCTTTTCCCAATTATTAAATAGATTATTATAACCATTTTATCAAGTGATATGATGATTGCTATTATCTGCAGTTTTTCTGTGTCCGTTTCTTATGAATTGCAATAAGAATCTTGTTTATTGGGTTGCTTGTGATGGTTCATTAATGGTGGGATCCAAACACTTCGAGTTAGAACACTTAAGAGTTTATCGTAGGCCTATGGTGCTTAAAGGTGTCACTAATTGACAAATACCATCAGATCTACACCTGTGAGTGCAAGATTTAATGTTAAGTGCACATTGTTAAATATTCCTGCAGATGCATACCACCTTGGTTCCTGTTGAGTTGTGTGATCCATCCCACTGCATGATTAAATATTGGTGCCAGGCCACCAAGACAAGCTAGGCAGAGATATTCATATTCTTTGTCTTGGTCAATGCAGACAAAAGATACTTTGCTTCTATCGTTCTTGGTTCAAATAAAGAAGATCAGAAATTACAAATAATATGACTTGTTTTTATCTTATCCCACCTGCCATCAGATAATTGATCTGAATAAAGACAAAGCCCACACTTATTTCTCCTTAACTCAACATAATTAGTTATTCAGACTGGCACCATGCCACCAATTGTACATGACCTAAAATAAACTTGTCACAAGCCTATATTGGTCTCATCGCATGATTCAAGTTTGCAACCAAATAAAAAGAAGAATAAGTTTTGGGTTTATTGCTTAGCTAAGACTTGAACATGTCTATAGCCATTTGCAAATATGTGACAATGTTGAAGTCCTAATTCGATCCATATAAATGCTGTTGTTTCTTTTGAGAACTTCTCTATTTATGTTATTGAAGCCTTCAAGCTTTTAAAGCCGAAACAAAAATATTTTCCTACTTATTGACACTCTAACCTCATGTTCACATACTGGCAATGTTTGGCTGATGCTGTTTTTTAAGATGGCATAAGAGTAACTAATGACATGGCACTATCTTTAACAAATTTATCCTCATTCCCTTTTTGTAGATTCTTCTTTGTTAGAGCTGGAATGATGGGTTGGTTGCTAATCAATCTCTCTCTGTTGGCAAAGAACTATGAAGCTGGCACTGCAAACCTTTCAGTTATTCTTTACCAGCTATTTTGCACGGTACCATGAAATAAAATTTTCTATGCTGGAGTTTGTATCATCTATAATTGTTAACATATGTTTTTTTTCTCTTTTGTAGTTATATGTTTTAGATTATTTCTTTTACGAGGAATTCATGACCTCCACGTAAGTCTTTATTATCCCAGAAAAATGTGGTTAATTTTGTGTGTTTAAGTTTTGCTAATAATTCCTGTTCTCTTTTTTCCTGCACATGCAGTGCATCCTGCCACCACCTATGAGTTTGATCTTTTTAATGTAAAAAAAACCGGATTGCCACTGCATAGCCTAATGTTTTATGGGATGAGAATATACTCCTTTTTATTTGTGATTATTTCGAGAAATAAAGTAATTGATTTATTAATTTAAAATGACCACTTTCTATTTAGCACAGCTGGTGAAAAGTTTTAAATAATGCAACATGTTTGTGCTTGTTAATCTTTAAATTCCATGCTGTAGGCTAAGATTTTCTCTTTCTCATAAAGATTGCAAAGGATTGGGACGTATGCCCCCATTTCGGACACTAATTTGATGATTCGGAGTGCTCACTATTCACTAATGTTCTGAAACCTTGTCATATTTGGCTTCATTCTTTCAGATGATAATCATCTTCTTGGCTTATTCGTAATGGTATTTGAATTTTGAATCATTGTATCAAATTTCTTATTTTTGATCTATTTTTCACTTTATAGGTGGGATATTATAGCTGAAAAGTTGGGCTTTATGCTGGTATTTGGAGATCTAGTCTTCATTCCTTTCACATTCAGTATCCAGGCATGTTAGATCTCATATCCTTATAAACTTTTATCCACCAAGGTTGAGTAGGAAAGAAATCATCAGCAGCACTTGAATTTTGGAGTAGGATCAAACCAGAATGGCAGAATTGGTCTGCTCAGATAATCAGATTGGAGTAATTCAAAAAAGGCTTGGTATAAATTAAATTTTTAATTGACTAGGAATATGCACCAGAATCAGCTGCATCTCTATGGCTTATTCTAGGCCTTGATGATTTAAAAAGACTTGGCTGCTTGACCAGTCTGTTCTAATAATTTACCTTGTGATGTTATTGCCCCTTAAAAATGCTGATGAAAGACTCTGTTCCAGTAATCTCACCAGTGAATGAATCGAATTTACTTGTACATTAATATACATGCAATTCTCTGATAGTGCCCTTGTTCATCGAACCTTTTCAGGGATGGTGGCTTTTGAAAAACAAAGTTGAGCTAACAAAAGTTGCTGCTGTTGCCAATTGCTTGGTCTTCCTTGTTGGGTATGACATTTTCGTTCGTTGTAATTTTAAACAGTTTTCAGTAAAATCATACCTTTGATATGCTGCCTATAAGATCTGAATAATACTCAAGTTTGTTGAAACATCCTGATGAATCGTGCAGTTATCGAGTATTCAGAGGAGCTAACAGGCAAAAGCATGTATTTAAGAAGGATCCTAAAGCTCCCATATGGGGTAAACCTCCAAAAGTTATTGGAGGAAAGCTGCTTGCCTCTGGTTACTGGTAATGTTGTCGAACTTATATCACACTGAATTTGTTAGAAGTACCTTGGGGCCAATTTTCTTTTGTATTAGCTATATGTTTTAATTCATTTGAATTTTATAAACCAGTAGTAAATGAAGCATGGGTAGCATTTTGGTACATTACATACTATCTCTCAAATAACTTCCTATGGAACTCCACACTGAGATTAATATTGTTATTCAATTTCTCGACGTGTTATCTAAGGAGTTCAGAAAATTTTGCAGAGTATGTTCATTTTGAAGTTGTAAACTAAAAAACAATTTCCACTTGTGTTTTCAAAATTTTGAGGCATCTTATTGAGATAAACCAAGATCTGGAAATTGGAAAAGTACATCAGTGGATTTATGTTCTTTGCATCAGACTGGTAAACTAGTTCATTGCATAAATAATGTGGTAAGTTACTTCATTCTATTACTTGTCTGTTTTTCCATAATTTCTTTACTCACCAAAATTAACAATGATAAGCCTTTGTTGGATTTGGATACCCTAATTGTGCATAAGAAGTCCATTAATGATGTTCCCTTTAATTAGTGAGCATATTTGCATTCCTTGTATTCAACTATCATGCATGCTGATTTTAGTCTTTTAGGGACACTGATTGTACTAGATCCTTTATCTTGCTTCCCCATCCAAAATGACCTTGTCAAAGTTCCTGTATATAGAACTCATATGTGAATCATCTCCTTTGTTTTTTTCAGGGGTATTGCGAGACACTGCAATTACCTTGGTGACCTACTGCTAGCACTTTCATTCAGCTTGCCATGCGGAATAAGGTGATGCCTATTCACCATCTGTTTATTGTTAACTACCGGGTGTAAATACACTGATGTTTGATCTCTCACCCTCTTTGCAGCTCTGCCATTCCCTACTTTTATCCTACATACCTCCTTATTCTACTTATTTGGAGGGAGAGACGAGATGAAGCAAGGTGTTCTCAGAAGTACAAGGAAATCTGGGCAGAATACTGCCAGCTAGTTCCATGGAGGATACTGCCATATGTGTACTAAAACCACTAAAGTGAGCTCGATAGAGGCAACTCATTTGTTATTTCCCCAGAATAGTGGTCATGGAATGGGTGCCTCATCTCCGAATTCTATGCCTTGACTGAATCGTGTTACTCATCAACTGTTTGCAAACACGACATGATCTTCATGCAGAATGTCCTCGTATGTAATCTGCTGATGCTCAACATTTTTGTTTTTGTTTTGCAGAACTCATTTTAATTAGGTAGATCATCTTGTAAGCAAAATATTGCTGACTGTTTAATCACTAGCTAATCTGAAGTTGGAGTTGCGTGGAAGAGATCCCATTTCCACTCTAGTAGTAGAGTAGCTCAGTGTGGTTCTGCTTCTGATTTATTGTAGCACTATTTCTTCATATGTTGAACTGTTGAACCACTTATATTCTTGTGATCTTAGTTGAAGTTGCATTCTCCTGCTTATGTTTCATTTCACTGGAAGTTGGGCCAAAGCCAGGTAACAAACAAAAACCTGTCTCTCTTTCTCCTCTTGTGGGTTAATCTCCTTATGTTTTCTCATGAAAAAGAGCTGGATGGCATACTGCTACTGATCTAGTGAACTTGTGCAGTCCAAGATGCTCAAATCTCAGCATGCAAACAATGGGGAAGTGAACACCAATGGTGACAACTCGATGCTACGCTGCTGTTGCCACTTGGAAGATGCTTGCAGGGGACAGCAGTGAATGATGGCTCCACAGGTGCTCCATTCGACTCCTCCATTGATCTACTGGAGTACAAAACAATGACCAGGTAACAACTGATGCTTTTATGATCTGTTTCCTGTGTTGCAATGCAATAGTATAAACTGGTCGATTTTTGGGTCTGCCATCTAACCCAATGTTACTCGATATGATTGGCATTAGATATCACTGACAAAGAAGTAAGAAGAAAGAGACGGGGAATTTTGATTTAGGTTTCACAGGGTATAAATCTTTCAGGTTGATCTGAATCTAATGCAGACACAAATTGGTGGGAGAAATGGGTCAATAATTACGCCATCCCTGTTCTCCTTTGCCGGAAGAACATTGTTTGAGACTCCACAGGGTTGAAGTTGTATCTCATGATTCCAGTAAACGATGAAGGTCTGAATGCTTGCTTCCATGGAGGAGAAACAACTGTGAAGTTTGCAAACCACATCACAAGTATGCATTCATCTGCATTCCACACTGAAGAAGCCATCATCTCAGTATTTATTACCTACTGAGAAGGAGTACCATATCTTCTTCCATCACGAATTCAGCATCGATATGAAGAGAATCTTTTAAAGAGACAGCATCTGATTACTACATTTCCTGATCACATTGTAGGCTGTGGTGATCTAATTTACTCTTTGCAATGACTGTCAAATAGGCTTGTTCTATCCTATTGTACAAACAAACAACCAATGCAAGGAGATTGATCATGGGACAAACTCGAATGAATTCGTCGATAACTCAAACCCATCCGAACTCACTCATCATACGTCGTCCGGATATACTAATTCTTAAAAAAAAAACAAATTGATTACTTGATAAATGATATAAAAGGTCATGTCATTTTCCCTCGTGTAATCGATCGTTTTAGAAATCCGAGCTCTCGTCATTTGACAAATTAAATTTAGGTATCAAAGTCGACTAGGAAGCATCATTTGCTTATGACATCTTTTTACAATAAATTATCAAGATTTTTTCATTTTACTCATCCCTATAAATCGATCTAGTTGTCTCAAAAAAAAAAAAAAAATCCATAGTTTACATACAAATAGCTTGTTGAACAATCCTTTTATCTTGCTTGTGTTCTGTATTATCAGAGAACAAGCGAATAAAATACTTGTGGTCTAACACATTCATGTGCAAAATCCAAGTATTTTTCATGTTAATAATCTCTTATGAATTGAGATGCAGTGAGCATTCATCTGTACTGTAGCGCTTACGTTCTCTCTAAGAGACAAGGTGGTAAGGTTGCCAAAACCGAGAACCCATTCCACTGGCAAAGAAAAAAACAAGTGGCTGATGGCCTCGTTGAATAAAGCAGCAGCACCCACTCAGCTTTGGTTCTTATCACGGACAGTCTCTCTCGTTCTTGGTGGGGAGAGGACAAAGCCAAGGAAAGAGATGGCTTCCCATGGCGCTGATGCCGAAGCCACTCTTGGAAACCAAGTGGGTCTCTCTCTCTCTCTCTCTCTATCTGCACTCTGAAGCCATAAATGAACGACGCAGCTGTGTCGTTAGGGTTCAACTGCAGTCGACGTATCTTATCCGATTAAGAAAATAAATAAACAATGATCATATTTCATCTACGTGGGTAACAAGTCTTTAGATATATTGATACTAGAGCCCAAAAGTGACTTCGGTGGATTTTAAAAACTAATGTATTTGCGAGATCGGATTTCATATTTAAATAAACTATATTCAATAATAATAATAATAATAATAATAATAATAATGTATTTGTGAGATTGGATTTCATATTTAAATAAACTATAATTTTGATAGTGCAGAGGATACAAGAATAACATATTAGTGAGTTTAATTTCAATGGGGAAAGTACCTTGAACCAATATTTTAGTATATGATCAAAACAAAAAACTTATGTCATGGTGATCCGACATAACTTGTGTGGTTACTTCTTCTATAATTATGTTGGTTTTATTCTTTAGGATATTTGATATTGATAAAAAAAATATATTAAAAATTTTATGTATGTATAAAATGAAAAGAACTAATGAGATAAAATCATATAGTGCATAGTTGTCGTCAACTTGTGATGTAAAGTGTCGAGTTAAGTCTCGCAACGAGCGTAACTTTCGTGTTTAATTATCACTATTGGGTTTGGATCCTTGAATAGATTCTCGGTGATAAGTTAGAGGAAGGTTAACGTCATCATACCCCTTATGCCCTAGGCGACACATGTGCTATAATGACCAGGACAAAGAGTTGCGATCCCACGAGGGAGTTGACCCCAAAAACCTGTCCTCAATTCGGATTGTAGGCTATAACTCAATTGCATGAAGCATAAATTGCTAGTAATCAACGAACAACCATATTGAATTAGTTCCTGGGCCTTGCACACACCACCCGTCACACTATGGGAGTTGGTTATGTCTGAAGTCGTTATCTTAATCGCAAGCAGAGGAATGCTGAAGGCGGAGTTAATGATTGAAGTGAAGTCATGATAAGATTGTACCGGAAGGTGCGGCTCGATCACCTCCTTTTCGGGGAGGGAGAGCTAATGCTTAAGGTTGTTGGGTAGGGAAAAAGATATTTTTATCGATATCTCATCGATAGAATTATATTTTTTTTAATTTTTTTTTAAAATATTCATGTGTAAGAGGGGAAGAAGAATGATAAAATCGTGTCTGAGAAACATTCACCGGCGACCTCTCATCCGACCTCAGCAGCACTGTAACCTTTGTGTGTGTGTGTGAGAGAGAGAGGGCGACATGTCCGACCACCTCCCAAGGTCGTGAAGCGGAGGAGGGGAGGCGCAAAGCAGCACACGGCCTCTGCACGCGTCACGCGGCGCTGCGACTCGGCGCATGCACGGCAACAGCAGCAGAAGAGGAGGCGTGAAGGAAACCGAGAAGAGAAGACGAGGGGGAACGACTCCGCTCGCTCGCTCGCTTCCCCTCGTTTCTTCACGATATATTGATCTTTCGCGAGTACTCGTTTCCCCATTCAATAATTTTGGAGTTTGAGACGCATCCAAATGCAGTATGATTGCATCTATTCGCTGCCCGCGGGTTAATAGACAAGAGGGCCTCCTCAGATGTTTTGATTTGGTTTATAAAGTTTGATAAATAACAATTTATCGACAAAAAAATTAGTGCTAATTGATTTTTTTTTTATCGGGAAATTTTCCCCACTTTTCTTTTTGTCATGAATGAATCATTCATTATACATTTACTATGTGATTTTTTTTTATGGGCATAATGTGAATCTTAAAACAAATATCTGCTCGATTCAATCTCTCTATACTATTCCGTCTTTTTTTTTTTTTAGTCTTTTTAGCTTTTTCTGAAGAATGAGAGAGAAAAAGGTGATGCAACTAATTAGTTATTAAATCGAAAAGGTGTTTAGAGAGAGAGAAGAGAGAGAGAGGTGGGGGATGAGGATGAGGAAGAGACGAAGAAGAAGAAGAAGCGATTCGAGCGAACCAATTCATTTATCTAAATAGGTTTAGTAAACTAGTTTAGAGAATTTTGGAAAAAAAAGAAACATACTCTTGCTTAATTAGCTAACCGGTTAACTACCTAATTAGTTTTATATATGGATATATGATCGATCGAAAAGACTTAAAAACTATCTATAAGCATATAATGATTAATATTAATAAATTATTTTTTGCTAACTAATTAGTTTAGTTAGTATATATTTTATCATATCATTACAAAGTCATGAAATCAAAATTAAAAGGAACAAGGCTACATATATTTGGCCAAATTTTTAGTTTAAAAAATACTTTCTTCTATAATAATAAGGCTATGAATTTTTGACCAAATTATTGTGTCCTCGTGGTTAAACTATGAGGTGGGCACGTGATATGGCAGATGTTGATCTGGTCGTCACATCCTTGTGCCCTCGGACAATTGGCCCGCCGACGTGATCGACCTGACACAGGAAGTCGGTCTGACGTAGGTATGGGGGGCGTCAGTGGTCGTACAGCCGACCTGACATAGGTAAGGTCGACACCCCTCACCTGCAGGCGCACGTCTCATCGCAAGGACGGCGGGCGTGGTGGAGAGGTACGACGGTATGATAAGCAATAAAGGCAATAAGGATATCAGGTACGAATGACCTACAATACTCACTATAAAACCTCATGCACCTCTACGAAGCAAGGGGATCGCAAAAACCAACCACCGAACTAACTTGATCGTCGGAGGGGTCACGTTGGGAACCTACCCAACCCGACCTTCTTGCAGGAGTCAGCGACCGACCTGAGCTGAGACGCTTCCACCCGACCCGAGCTCCACCACTCCAACAGCCGACCACCAAAGCTGGACCCCAAGTTTCCACCCATCTAATCAAGCTCCAACTCCGCACCGAGACGACCGCGGACAAGCTAGCGCACACGGGCCTAAACCAGCAGTGCTTACTCAGCAGACACAAAGACAGACCGCATCAAATGAGCAAACACCAAATTTGTCACTAACACCATGAATCATATTATTCACATTAGTCAACCTTGTATTCTTGGGGACTCTCTCTCTAAAAAGTCATTTGTGTCGTCCCATTATCTCATCTAAATTTGTACATCTTTTTTATTTAAACCAAATCAATTTTTTCATAATTATTTTTATTATATTAGATAAATGATGGAAATGACAACAACAAATTGAGATGGATGGATTTGAAGGGTGAAGAATTCGATCCATGATACGTGGGCCATTAGCCTTTTGAAACTGATCGATATATATATATATATATATATATATATATATAAAGTATCTATCATCTACAATCACCAATACCTTCATTCTTTTCGATCACTAGTTGTGAAGTATCTTAAAATGGATGCACTTCTTCCCTTCTTTTAATAATATTTAATTATATTAAATAATTATTTCAGCAAACGAGTACTAAAAACCATGCACATCGTCGAGCAGCAAAATAATATATATTTGGCCATGTATAAAGAAAGATCGTCTCTAAATAAAAAACATGTAGACTTGTTAAAGTAATTCAAAAAAATCAATCCAATAAAAATATAATATTGTGATAGGTCAAATATTGGGCTCATCAGCTCAGTCCGATCATGTCAGTCTGAAGTCTATATGAGTGGATGTCTCAGTAATTCGAGAATTACGTGTACAACCACATCATCCCGATCGATTAGTCTCGACGTGTTAGCTTGATGATCACGAGGACAACCACCTCAACAACCCGACAACCTAGATATGCTAGATCAGAGATCGTGTCGGTTACTCTAAACGTCATACTTATAGTCGTCAGCCCCGTCGATCGAGACCCTAGAAATCGATAAAGGCGTCGCTTGGTGTAGGACTATACCCAGTTTAGTCGAAAAGCGTTGAACTCATTAAACCCCGCGGTACGACTCTCCTTCACTCGACAAATATAAATACCTCATACTATAATCTAAAGGGGAATCTTTTTTCGAACATCCAACCTCTTCTTCTAAACACCACCCGAGACCTATAAGGTTCCAATTGAAATTTTCACTTCCGAGTGTTAACTTGGTCATCGGAAGAACCTCGTCGGACGCAAATACACCCTCAACAAAAGCCTTTTTGCAAGACCTAGACGCCTCTCGAAATCGACCCGACCAATCTATCAACCGAGGAGGTATCGTTGCCTGAGACTCAACCATTCCACCAAGCTTCCCTGAGTCTGTGGATCCCACTGGACTAACCTAACACATATGGGTTGAACCGTGTCATGCTGACTTCTCATCCACGACACCGAATCCAGCAATAGATTGCTAATAATATTGAATCAAAATCCAATGCTTTCTAGAGGATATGGTCGTATAACATTTGCAAATCCGAACATAATTTTCAAGTCAATTTGATATCACAATTGGATTAAACTTTTATGTGACTATATGGTAGTCCGCTTGGCCACTCCAAAATGCACTTCGACACGTTTAGTTTCTTCATTTCTCACACGACAGTGTGTCAAACGTGCACAGAGCTTTCTTCTGATAGAGGAAATTGATATATATATATGATTGATTGATGATTCTGTAATTTAGAATCAAAATCGAATTAATTTTAGATGATTCTTATTTTAAGATTATATATATATATATATATATATATATATATATATATATATATATTTGTAAAGGATAAGTGATGAAGATAGAATTTGAACTCAGAATATTATGATATATTATTAAAGTCTTTAACAACAAGACTAGCTAATACATTCAAATATTATATTTTACAAATAAATAATATTAATATCATCAAGTGGAGATTTCTGTATATAGATAATAATACGGATGCTTGTTCTTTGAATTTATTTGTCACAAGAAAATCTCTTGTTTGGATAATTTAATGCAAATATTTATTGTAAAAGAGTTATGCTATTAATTAATAATGAAGGTTGAGCACATAAGCATATCCTTGTATAGAAAATTGGGAACAATTTATGGGTAGAAAACATTGCATTTGTAACTTCTATGGTCCAAAAACTTATTATTATTATAAATACGTGTGTTTCCTTCTTTTTTTTTCTGAAAGAGGAATTATATTATAAATATGCGTGTTTCCTTTTTTTTTTTTTTTTTTGAAATATGGCTAAACGCTTATTTTGTTAGTGTTTTGAAATTTACCGGTTAAATAGATATTTTATTTAAAAAATGAATAGAGGATTTTGCATTAAAAAATCAAAATCAAAAGACATTTCTACAAATTACTCGACAAAATTTTTGATATCATATTACATCAGTTTTTTTATGAGTTAATGATTCAACAATGATAAAAAATATTGCAAAAACTTTGTGTTAGGATTATTTGTGTGATGAGGAATTTAGGCATGGGAAAAAAAAAAATTGAAGTTTTTGGCAGTGCAAGATATGAAAAATAAAGGCAAATATAGTTTTCATTTATAATCTAACATGCAAGTTTGGTATATGATATTAAATCCATTTAGAGTATGTAGAGGTTTGACTGTGTTATATAATATTAAATCCATTTTGAAACCTAAGAGATGTGATTGCATGCATAAGTACGACAAGATTATTTATTTCACACTCAACTTAATGTTCATCATTTGTGTAGCCCTATTTGATAGAAGATAAGATTAAGTTAGGATTTAGATATTATTTTCTTAACTGAATGAGGAAATCACGTAGGTTAGTTGAGGGAAATCCTCATATCTTCACCTGTATAAATTAACGATGGATCAATGAATCAATTGGGCATTTTCATTACTTCTTTCTATTTCTAACACTACTAACCTTAATTAATTAAGGCATGTAATTAAATAATAATTGATCTTACGATCGTTATAATTCTTTTAAAAGTAATTGACATAAAACGCTAAATATTTCATGTAAATATAATTTGGAGAACCCACGTAAACAAGATTGTCGAGTGATCCATTTGCTAGTTTTTTTTAGAGAATAAATAAAAAGGAACAGATTGACAATAATGGTCGATAGATAGAGGTTTTAAGTGTTAAGAAAAAGAGTTAGATCAAATAATGCTAAATATATATTGGTTGGACATCAAATCGATAAATACCACTCTTTCCGGATTAATTCGAGTGATATTTTGAAATGATAGAGTGGAGTCATTTTGACATGATATTTGTATATACTCACATTTAAAGCATCTAAAATCATTAAAAATTAAATCCTTTATGTAATGAAATGTAGATCAATGGTGTTAATTATGATATATATACTCACATTTAAAGCATCTCAAGCCATTCAAAAATAAATCTTTCTATAACAGAAATGTAGCTGAATAGTGTTAATTATGGAGTTAGAAGTATAATTTTTCTAATCTTGATATATTTTTTGATAAAAAAATTATTATAATGGTGATGATAGGGATTATTACATCACCATAATATTATTATGATAGTCCAAAAAGACACGAGGGGTTTAGAAACGCTACATCTAAGCCATACCAATATAAATGTATCATTCTATGTATATTTTATTTTATTATTAGATTATAAATAAGACATTTGTATTGAGTTTTGGAGATGAGGTTATATGGGGTCATTAAATAAGGATGTAATATATATTATATTAAAGTGCATAAGATATAAGATCTTGGAACGAACATATAACTTCATCGTATGAATCTCTAATCTCCTCTATTTAAGAAGAATAAGAGTATATGACATTCAAACAATGGTGAATACTTGTCTCCATCGTATCAACTTGTCTTCTAAAAAAGGATAAGTAACACTAATATAAGGGACATCCATAAGTGTAATAATATTGTAAACCCCCATATTTTAGAGTGAATGAAAAGTTAAGTACTTATAACCATCAAAAATCTTAGGGGAGAGGTCTAAACTAGGACAGAGTCCTTAAAGATGAGAGGCTCTACCGTATCTATTCTTTTCCTTTTCCTCCTCTCTACTATCCATCTTTTTTATCTTCAACCATTAAAATAATATCATGACCATCAAAAAAAATAATAACAACAGTCATCGATTATCGTCAACGGAATCCCCATCGACAACAACCACCAACACCTACGTGTCATTGCTTCTACTATATCATCTGCTCGATCATCATTTTACCATCTAGGTATAAGAGCATTAGATCATTTTTAATTATTCTATTGGCTATGTTTTTGAATAAATATTTTTTGGTCTCAAAGCTTAAGTAATGTATTAATTCAAAAATTTTGATGGACCTTGTCCCTTAATTGTATCTTGTTTGATTAGCTCTTCGCATACTTTATTTTTACCTCTTCCACACCAAATGAACCTTTTAACCCTTCATGAAATTTTTTACCTAATTATTTTATACTTATTTAAATTGATTAAATTATTAATCAAACTAATATAAAGTAAATCAAATTATGATTGAAAAAAATGAGTTAGCACCCTTGTTACTACTACTTATCTTTCCTATGATTTTTGACTTTATCACCTCTTACAATATCATTTATTTTTGCTTATCACAAACCACATCATTCACCCTACATAAGATGAATCCAAGACATGCAATGATTTCTCAAAGTTTTATTGGCCAAGTTAGCTAGCACATTCAAAAGTCTTTATTAATTTTAATAATATTATATTAAAAATTTCTAAACTATTATACAAGTAAGATAATTCATTACTAATTAACTTTGCTTGTTTGTGATTTGGACAGTCACTAGATACATCCACTTTTTTCTTTTTTCATCTTATACTTATATCATATGTCATATACTCTTTTTAATATATTTTTTAAATTTAATTTGATCCTGATGAATCAACTTCCATCCTTGGTGGATTTAAAGATGTTGGTTCAAAGGTCATTTCTCCAAAGATATATATTTCATGGGATGACAATATATTACCTTTGAAAATTATTCGATAATATATATTTTTTAAAATTTTCCTATAAACTAATATCAAATATCACTTATATTGCCGTATTATCTTTGGATTAGTGGACTTAAACAACATCCTTTTGTGGATTCGATATTTTAGAATCCCTAATAAGATATAAGTCTTTGTGAGAAACAACTTGAAATATATATATAATATTTATTTATTTGTATTATATGTCAAATTATTATAGTAAATATATTTTTAAAAATACTAATTCATAGTAAAAAGTGTATTCATGAGACAAAATTTAAATAACTAATATCTCAGGACACAAATAATACAATCGGAGATATAATTATCAAATAGTTACTAGAAGACAAATCAACCGTAGCATACCATGGTATTCAATCAACAAAATATAAAATATATGATCATCCAATTTTTGTATTCAAAGTAATATAAAAAACTTAATTTAGTAATATATAAAAAATTATTTTTGAAACGCCTAATCATAGGAACAAGCCACTTTACTCAAGTTCGAGATTTCACACTATTACAACTCCATATACTAAGTCTTTAATGAATCTAAAAATCACCAGTAGAAAAGGATATCATCATCATCTTATCGGAAAGCAATATGATAGCTTATTAATCAATTCCATGAGATTCCCCATTGCATATTTAATTCATATTCTAATAGTTCCTTCCAAACATGATGTCCACAATCACTATCCATATGCCCAACAAAAAGATCTATGTTATCCTAAGGTTCCCTAGCAAACAGTACCCTGAAAACTTTATAGATACGTTTTGTGTGAATAAAAGTAAAATATAACATTTCTATTAGTTTTATATTAAAAGTAAATAAAAATTGAACGTATTATTATTAATATTAGTCTAAGTATTTTGATCAATAATCTAGATTACATAAAATGGATGGAGTAAAGAGTACATGATGGCTCCACACCTCATATGAAACATCACTAGAGAAGTAATGATGATTAAGACTAGGATTTGTATAATATTAATTTAAAAAAATATTAATATTTTTTTTAAAATGACATCATGTTAGATTATATGATATTATTTGATTAGGTAAAATATATTATAAATATGAATGAATTTTGATTATAGTTATCGATCGATAAATAAGAAGTCCAATTATTATCGGATTTAGTGGGAGATGACCTTGATGAGGGACACTCTCC
Source organism: Ensete ventricosum (assembly GCA_029747655.1). Lineage (NCBI taxonomy): Eukaryota > Viridiplantae > Streptophyta > Magnoliopsida > Zingiberales > Musaceae > Ensete > Ensete ventricosum. Next base: position 49,348,224 of record JAQQAF010000004.1, read on the forward strand.
TAATTACTTATCATTGATCCTCTATTCTCATTTATAAATAAACAAGAGCTTATAGAGACTATACACATAATGTGAGAATAATTGGATGTGCATATGTGTGGATATGTGACATGATTGAGAGATTACAAATCTTCTCTCCCCTTAATCAGTCAATAAAATATTTGAGATCTTCTCTTATCTCTGATTTGTCTCTAAATCCATCATTCATTAGTCTTATAAAAATAGGAAGAGAGAATAAAACAAGTCTAGTTTTTCTTATAGATTAGTATCACTATAGATTTTAGATTCGACGATGATGTACTTACAGATTAGATAAGAGTATTTTAAACAACACTGAAAGATATACATCATAAATTGATATACATTATTATTTGATTTTAAAATTTGGCATTAAACTTTTTTGTTTAATAATATAAGAATGATTTTCATGCTTGCATCTCCTACATCTATATAGTTTTGTGAATCTATGTGGGTAAATTTGTAATAATGATAATAAATTATATAATTTTATAATAATTAAAAATTAATATTTTTATTCAGATAAATTTAATCATTATTAAATTATTTTTAAGAATAACCACTATTTAATCATTATTATTTTATTTAATTCACTTATGCATATATATTATAAATTTATTGCTTAATGATAAACCTAATCAAATCATAATAAGGTTCACATCTTCGCAAACCATTCTAAGGAGATATTATATTTAAAGAAAAGATTTTTCTTTAATATATAAAATTATCGGACCAAATATATTTTAATACTTTTTATCTTAGCAACTATAACTTTGCACAAATAGTTACCACAAACATAGAAACACATACTAAAGCTAAGATTTTTTAATATCATTACATCAATTCTATTTTGATATTTGTGTCTCATTGATATTAACTTTTGCATGGACCACTTTTAACACAATTAAACCACTTGGAGAGACAAAAATAATATTCTTTAATATTTTAAAATCATGAACAAAATTTATATTAATATTTTCACCTTAATTATACTAATTTTTTACTTTGGACAAAAGTGTTATCAACTTTTATATTGATGATTAAAAAACTTTTTAATAATATTTTAATAATTTAAAATAAATTTATTTAACTTTTTTTTTAATCTTAGCTACATAGACTTTTTGCGTAAATTTTGACTATCAGTTCTAACTTGCTTGATATACTACGGAGATCAACGTTGCAAAAGTACCATGAGAAATATCTATTGATACTGTAGGGTTTATTTGTGGGTCGCTCGTCATGGGCGGGTGACACGGTTGAGAGTACTCTCGATGCGTAAATGTGCCCGAGGAAAAATAAGTTCGGAGGTATGTGGAGCGTATTGGTAAAAGAGGAATCAAAGCTGGCACATGCTAACACAGCTGTCTAGAGTTTCTTATTGAAATTATAGTTTTACCCTTATAAATTTACTTAATTCTAATTTATCTTATTTTTTATAGTTCTACACTTCAAGAATTAATTTTTTTCATTAAATATCCTTTGAAAACTTATAGTTTGCCCCCTTTAAATAACTAAAAAAATTAAGTTATATCCTCAATGATTAATTTAATTTATTTTGATTAAATATTTTGATCGAACTTTATCATTACTATATTTTAATTGTTTGACTGGATTTAGATTCGATAGAAAAAATTTAAATTTTGATTAATTTTTTATTTTGATCAACTTTAATTTTGTTAAGTTTAATTGGGGAATGGTTAGTCCAAATGTATGAGCTTAATTTGGATAATTTAATTTTATGCTTGTCTAGTTAAATAAGATCCATTGGTATAAGGGTTTCATGTAATATTTTAAAAAAATATAAATTATGATTTTCATTGATAATATTTTTAATGACATATTGATAATATTTTAATCCACTTATGTATATATATTATAAATTCATTGCTTGAATCAGAATAAGGTTCATGTCTAATTAAATCATTTTAAATAAGGGGATACTTATTATATTCAAAGATAAGATTTTTCTTTAATATCTAAAATTATCGGACCAAATCCATTTTAATACTTTTTATCTTAGCGGTAATAAATTTGCACGAATAGGTATCACAAAGATAGAAAAGCATACTAAAGATAAGATTTTTTTATTATTTTAATATTATTAGATCAATTCTACTTTGATGTTTGTATTTGATATTAACTTTTGCATGAACTAGTTTCAACTTAAGTAAACCACTTGGACAGACAAAGATAATATTTTTTTAATATTTTAAAATCATAAACTAAACTCATATTAATATTTAACCATACCAATTTTATTTTTGACAGAAGTGTCATTAGTGAGATGAATAGAGAAAATATTTGGTTTTGAATCTATTATAATAATTTTCATACAAACAATGCCAACTTTTATATTAATAAATGAAATTTAAAATAAACTTATTTTAATATATATATATATTTTTAATCTTAGCTACGTAAACTTTTTGCAAGAACTTTCTACCATCAAAATCCAACTTATTTGAGAAACTACGGAGGTCAACGTTGCCAGAAGTACCAGAGAAAGATCTAACAACGCTGCAGGGGTTGACTTATGGGTGCCATCTCACAGACGGATGACAGGAATGAGAGTTCTCCGTCGTTGCATGGCCGAGCAAAAAACAAAAAGGTCGGAGGTCCGCGGAACGCACTGGTAAAAGAGAAAACATCTCATCCCTCCCGACTTCAACACCTTTGCTTAGTCTCTCAGTCCATCTCGACATCTTATCTTTATCAACGACTGTTGATTCTTGATGTGCGTCCGACAAGTAAAAAAGGGTGTCACACGATCTCTCCTTTCTTCTTCTTCTTCTTACTCTTGGGATTCTCTCTCCCCCGCTCCTTACTATGTTACTGCGGTCACCTCAGCGTCGTTTTTGATCTCCATTTTTCTGAAGCGGTGACAGGAACGGCTTCTTCAAGGGATCGGTGTGCGGCTTCCTGCTCTCTTTTTTTTTCTGATTATTTGATCTTTCGTTCAGCATTTGATTCTTTTTCGTGGGATTCTGCTGTTTATTTGGACCCGAGTTCTGGGTTTGTAGCATTAGCAGCAGCAGCAGCGAAGTGTGGTTCCTAAATATAGAGGGCTTTTGGCTTCGAGAAAAAATAGGTAGTATGTTAGTGTTTCCTTTCTTCTTCTTCCTCCTCTCGCTATGGCAGCCATCTCAGTGTCGTTTTTGATATCCATTGTTCTGGAGCGGTGACAGAAACGACTTCTTCAAGACGTGGTGGGTGTGCGGCCTTCTTCTCTCTCTCTTTCTTTTCTTCTGTTTTTTTTTTTTTTTTTGATCTTTCCTTAGGCATTTGAATCCTTTTATTTACTTGGACCCGAGCTCTGTGTTTGTTGTGGCAACAGCGAAGTGTGGTTTCTGGAGATAAGAGGGCTTTTGGCTTTTCCTCTATTTAAAGAGAAAAAAATAGGTAGTATTGTTAGTGTTTCCTCTCGCTTTTTATTTCTTTTTATTTTTTGCTCTTAGGATAACCGAGACTTCTTCAAGCAGATGTGCTCAGGTTGTTCTTAGCTTTCACGCCTACTTCGCTTCCACAAATTGTGACGGGATAACAATTATCCAATTATATAAGATTGATTGATATATAGATTTCGTATAAAATTAAATTTTTTTTATAAATTATGATTTCTTAGATAGTTTTCTCATATAATATTTTAATATATATATATATATATATATATATAATGATTGTCAGGTATCAAGATAACTGCTTGTGACATCTTTTTACAATAAATAATGAAGATTTTTACCTTTTATTCAGCGCCTATAGATCAATCTAATTGTCTCAAAAAATAATTCAGTGACATCTCCCCTGACATGATCATTCAAATTAAATTTATAAAGATTGTTGGTTATCAAGCATCATTTTTTACCCTTTATCCATCCCCTATGGACCGATCTAGTTGTTACAAAAATAATTCAGTTGCATCTCCCCTGGCGTGATTGTTTTAGAAGAGCTCTCATCATTGATAAATTAAATTTACAAAGGTTGTCGTCTATCAAGCCGACAAGATGATTTCTTAATTATGAAACATCATTTGCTTGTGACATTTTTTTAAGTGGACAAATTTATTATAATGATATTAAATTATATAATTTATGATAATTTAAAATTAATGATTTTTTGTTTATATAAATTTAGTTAAATGTTAATCAGGCATATCATATTGCAGCGACATTCATAATATGTTATAAGAGTAAACACCATTTAATCATTATTAAATTATTTAATTTACTTATGTATATATATTATAAATTAATTGCTTAATGATAAACATAATCAAATCACGTAACCATTCTAAATAGAGATTTTCTTTAATATCTAAAATTACCGGACCAAATCTATTTTAATACTTTTTATCTTAACAATTATAAATTAATTGAAAATAACTATGGCAAAGATAGAAAAGCATACTAAAGATAATTTTTTTTAATATTTTAATATTCTTAGATCAATTCTATTATGATATTTGTATCTCATTGATGTTAACTTTTGCATGGACCACTTTCAACTCATGTAAACCATTTGGACAGACAAAGAAAATATTTTTTAATATTTTAAAATCATGAACTAAATTCATATTAATATTTTCATCTCAACCATACCAATTTTATTTTGGACAAAAGTGTCATCAGTAAGATGAATAGAGAGTATGTTTTATTTTGAATCTATTATAATTATTTTCGTGTCAACAATATCAATTTTTATATTTTCTAAAAAATAAAATAAATTTATTTTAATATTTTTTTTTATATCTTAGCTACATATAAATAAGTTGGTGCTCGCATCCCTGCCATCCGTCCCGACTCTAACAGCGTGAGTTCTCTTCTCTGATTTCTCGGCTCTCAAAATCTTTGCCGTCTCTCTCATTCCATCTCAACAACTTCACAAACATCTCATTTTTATCAACGACTTTTGATTCTTGATGTGCGTCCGGCATGGAAAAAGGGCGTCATATGCTCTCTCCTTTCTTCTTCTTCTTCCTCCTCCTCTTGGGATTCTCTCTCCCCCGCTCCTTACTATGTTACTGCATTCATCTCAGCGTCGTTTTTGATCTCCTAGCAAGCGGTGTGCGGCCCCCTTCTCACTCTTTCATTCTGCTTATTTGATCTTTCGTTGAGCATTTGAATCTTTTTCGTAGATTCTGCTGTATGTTTGGACCCGAGTTCTGTGTTTGTAGCAGCAGCAGCAGTGAAGTGTGGTTTCTGAAGACAGAGGGTTTTTGGCTTCGAGAAAAAAAAGGTGGTATGTTAGTGTTTCCTTTTGCTTTTTTGTTTCATTTTTGCCCTAGGATAATCGAGACTTCTTCAAGCAGATCTGCGATAAAAAAAAAAAAAAAATCTGGATTTCCGTTACCTTTACTTCCTTTCTCTACAAATTCGACATATGCGATGGAAACAAGGGGGGCGAAGCTTCAGCAGCAGGAGGCTTCGGAGAAGCAGAGTGCCGGGGTTCTTGCCACTCCACCAATGCCTATCACCTCTGAGAAAAGTCCGACAACCGGTCCTCGAGACCTCAATTTCTCCGAGACGGCAACCTCCTATCCTCCCAACGAGGGTCAAAATCACAATGTTGGATCGCACCAGGCCATATTGTTGAATCCAACACTAGGGTTTTCTCCGATACATTTTGAGAATGTCCTGGTACTCACTAATCCAACTGGGATGCAGAAGGTAGCATCCTTTGCACGGAACGATCAGCCTCTTGCTCTGTCAAATGGGAAGCTATTGCTGAGTGGAAGCATTTGCCACGGCGACAGTCATCTTCACGGTAAATAAGTTAATTTTCTTCAGTATTTACCTTGTTCTTGTTGAATCAAGTTCTTACGTCTGCATGTACCTTGGCAGATAGGACTTTTGTCGGGTTTTGTCCAAATCTTAGATTTACCCCAGAGGAAGCTGCATGCACGAGCAATACTAAGGCAATACCTGTTCTATTAGCCCCTGTTACTCCAACTAAGGGCAACAAAACAAATGATTCCATGGAGATGCACAAAGAAGTCGAGCAGCTGATCAGGGGAAGAAGGAAAGAAGATGGTGAAACACAGTGCTGTACGACTGTTCACCATGATTCCTCAAAGCTAGTAGCATCTGCTACTCCAGATAAGGGAAAGGAAAAAGAAGATAACACTCGGGAGGTGATCACTCCCGTTGATGTGGATTTAATCAGGAATGGGAACTCACAGGGAGGGGATCAATCCTTTGAACAGAGTTCCTTCAAGAAAGGCACTGCCTCTCAAGAACTGGGGGTTAAGCTGCCTACACATGCTTCAGTTTCTTCTTCTTTTAATCAGTTGGACATCAAACAGGATGAGGAGGGGATAAGCCAAGGAAGAGAACTCAGCAGCACTACAAGGAAGAAAGGAACAAGGAAAAGACACAGGCCAAAGGTCCTCAAAGATGGGCTCTTGACCTCAAAAAAACCAGTTACTCCACAGTGGGTTGGGAAAAACAGAGTAGACCAAACTGGTAAGAGGAGTTATATGCGCAAGACTAGAAGCTCAAATTGCCCAAACACACCACCTGATACACCAAGAGATTCTGGTGAAACCTCAGGCACAGTATCGAAATCTGCCAACCAACAAACTGACAATGGAACCAAATTTGTCAGGCGGAAACTGAATTTTGCATATGAAAGCCAACCGGTAGATGAGTACCTAGAGCATGCTTTCACTAAATCAGCATCTCAAGCAAGGGGGAGATGTTCCACCGACAGTGTCACCTGGGGCAGAGCTAAGTTGAATGTGCAACTTGGAGCGGGACTGGAAGTTGAGGTGGAGAATTCAGGAACAGGCATTGCATTTGATCTAAATCGTTCCATTAACCAAGTGCTTGAGGAGTCCATAAGACTGCCAGAAGATCGAACTCCTCCACTTCATCGACCTTCTAGAAGAGAATTGTTGAAGAAAAACTGGAAGTATCTGGCTAGAAACACTGGCAATGCAAATAGTACAGACGACTTCAACTTCGTCGGAGTCTCAAATTTGCAAAATGCCAAAATTCAATTAAAGTCAGATGGTGATACAGACATGATGACATTGATGCAAAATGATGTGGCTTATAAACAAGTTGAGAGTAATTATAGTACTTATCCAACTTTAAGTGATACTTACCTTATACAGCCATTGTTCAGCAATATTCCACGATTTCCCCAGGGATGTAAAAGGAGGAGAACTGGCATAGGGCATGATGGACAATTTGGTCAGATGGCACCACGTGACTTCAAATTGTTTAGCTCTGCAGATGAACAGAAACTGACACCAACTACTGTATCACAATCTCCAGATTTCATGTTGTCATTTGGTCAAACCAAAAGGGCAACAAAGAAGAGATCAAAGATACCGATTCGAGCCCATAAGTCGGTCCTCAATGTGACAACTGCAGGTTGTGATTATTCTTTAGAAACTCCTGAAAGCCAACATCAGGCATGCATGGAATCCTTGTTTGCAGATGCTCATGTAAAAATGAGAACAGGAAAGCGAACACAAAGGAAACGAGTTCATCTTAAGGCAATCTCAACTTTGGATCAAAAACATGAAGTTGTCCATTTTCTTGGACAAAAACCTGTTGGATTAACTTCAACATCAGAAGATCTACAAAAATTTGATTTTCATCATCTTCATATCATTCCCGTTCAAGAATGCCTACGTAGGAGCAACATTCTAGAACCATTCAGCACCAACCAGATGTCTCAAGCAATAGTCCCTTACACCAATCAAATGGATAATTGTATGGCTGTTGCAGCTGAACCACAATACTCTCTTGTAAGTTATGGTAGCAGCATGATGGTTCCATATACAGAGACCTATGGTGAAATCAAGAGAAAACGCCCCAGGGCCAAGGTTGATCTCGATGGGGAGACAAACAGAGTCTGGAAGCTTTTAATGGGAAAGATGGTTAGTGATGCAGAAGGACCAGATGTGGATAGAGAAATGTGGTGGGGAGAACAAAGGCAAGTTTTCTGTGGTCGTGCAGATTCATTTATTGCACGCATGCGTCTTATCCAAGGTACTGCATTCAATTCATGTAAACATTCAAGTTCATATCAAATGTTACACCTGTTGACCTTCTGCACAAACTAGCTGAAAAGCAAAAGCAGATAACCACAATGTATGGGCTAGTTGAACTTGAAAATTTTGAAGTTAAATCTCCTATCATGCAACTTTCAGATTTGATGATGCCTTCAAACAATAATAAGTTCTTACTTTAACAAGACTATTTTCAGCCAATGGGAAGTATGAGTGCACCACAATCTCTTGCAGCTTCTTTGGTGAGTAGATAAATTATACTAACATGAACACGTTCATGGAACTGTATCAGACCAACTAAGAAGTTGCACATAAATGTTTCTTCTGCGCTCCAGTTGTCATTTATTAAAAAGATTTATATGATGGAGTATGTTCCCAAAATGCAATGTCAACTTTTACTTGTGTTTAGATAATTGTGAGTTGCAGCAAGTGATTCGGATTGCATATGCTAAGTAGATCTTGTGACAACACGAGTATCTTATCCAAAATTTTGATATTTGTTTTTGTAGATAGATTAACTTACACTGTTGAAGTAGATGGCATAAACTCATATTTCATATCTATTGATATATTCACATTGGAAATTGTAGTAGTGCCTTTTCTATAATGTGATTTTATTATGAAACCATAAAACCTCAGGAGCTGCTTTAAGAAATAAAGAATTCAGCACAATTGTTCAAGAGGTAGAACTTCATGAAAATTGAAAGGTTAAATGGGCAAATTTATGATACTCAAAGGAAGAACCAATAATTTGCACTTGTGCTTTTGTGTATGAATGCAAGCACAGCTGCTGCTGGAACATTTTCTTCTCCTTTGAAGGTAGCTACAGCTAGAAAGTCACATCGATAAGTTACATAGTTTCTTATGAGAAATGGCTTCGCTTCCAGGGGATAGGCATTTCTCTCCATGGAAGGGATCAGTTTTGGACTCCGTGATAGGAGTATTTCTCACACAGAATGTATCAGACCATCTTTCAAGGTAAGATTGAGGTAACAGTCCGGATTTTTCAGTGTTTAAAAAGATGTCAGATGGATGTAAAATCTATATTGTTAGCGTTGCTTGTTTTCTAACAAAATAATCTCGATTTCTTAGCTCTGCCTTTATGGCTCTTGCTGCAAAGTTTCCTTTTAAGTCAAGGACAGATAATGTAGAAAACAGGATGAGCACACTAACAGAAGAATATGGAGGCATCCCATCCACTGATGACATTGATTCTTTGTTCATCTACCACATTGGAGATGTGGAAGTGAACAACATGGACAAGACTAATGAATCAACAGGGATTAATGTTAAGGGTGATGACTTGGACAGTTTTTGTGGTCAAATTGTGAATGCGCGAGGAAGAGAGGTTGAAGTGAGTCTTAAAGCAACAAATGGCAGAATGGAGATATCCACACCAATAGCAGAAAATTCAGAATCAGAAGCTAAAAGGTCCCTAGATGATACAGTATCATCCCAAACCTCTGTGTCTTCTTCTGTTGGCTCTTTGAACTGCACTAATCATGACACAAGTTTTGTGGGATCAGCCCCCCATGAACTTCTGGATATAGGTTTAGATGGCAGTGTGGTCAGTGGCTCAGACAGTTATGCCTCCTGTCAGGGGCATATACAGAATTCAGGAGTAATTGTTGTGCAGGAAATTTGCAACCAGGATACTGATGGGCATATGTCATCAGAGAAGTGTAGTGCGCTTGATCAAGAGTCTGAAAAGCAAAGAGGAATAGTTGATGGATTAAACAGTCATGGAGATCCTTGTCAAGAAATTAGTTGCACATCTAATTCCCAACTTAATTGTTCACGACATTTTTCCTCATGTGTGCCATTTGTTGCATCTGAATCCTCTGATTCAGACAACATCGAGAATGTTGATGTGATAAAAATGAAAAGCATTTCCAGTTTGTTGAGTTCTGATCCAGGCGGCAACAACACACACAACAAATTAGTTCAAAGAAGCTTCAAGGATTCATCCATGAAAACTGATTCTGAAAGTGAACAACAATCATCATCGATGTCTGATGTGATTGTGTCACATGATACATGTCCATCTGCAATCAAACAAACTTCTAAATCACTTGTTTTCTCAAATGCAGATGAGGCTGCAACAATACTTCAGCAAGGTGAAATGAAGCGATATTTCCAAGTGGTAAATAGCCAACACGAAGTTGAATTTTTGGCTCAGAAACAGCACTGCCAGCCCCAGGAATCATTTTCAAACTCCTGTGATGATGTAAAGGGCAATTCAGTGGTTACTAAAGCAGCTGAACCTGATTCAAAACTTCAAGCTTTTGGTCTGCTAGAGTTTCCAACTGAAAAATTAAAAGGTACACCAAGAGTAAAGAAGGCCAAGGCTGAGTCTAAGAAGGCAAAGGCTTTTGACTGGGATAGTTTGCGGAAGGAGGTATGCCACAATGGTTATATGTCCAAGAGAAGCAAAGACAGGATGGACTCACTGGATTGGGATGCTGTAAGGTGGTCAGACGTAAGGGAAATTTCAGAAACCATTCGAGAAAGAGGAATGAACAATGTGCTGGCAGAAAGAATCAAGGTACAATAACAATAGCTACCATCTATCTTTTTCCTGTATCCAGTGCCATATTTGGGCTATCAATGGACAATTTAATAGCAACAGCTAACAACTATCTCATTGGTCACTGTTGAACTTAGTAGTTCTTTCTTGTCTTTGTTGATCGATAGTGACCAACAAGATCGATCTCTCTATCTGTTAACTCTGTTTAAATTTCTGAACTTTTATGCTTAAGATTACCTTGATAAGAAAATCCACATTAATTTTCAGTGTTAAAATTTTACTTGCAACTAATTGTATGAAACTGTAAATGGTAAATAAGTTATTTTGAATCTTATGAACTTCAAGTTATGCTTGATATAAAGGGTTGGACAACCAAGGTGATGCTGATGAGAAATGCACACACATAAGCAGCCGTACTTTATAATTCTATTTATAAGATTGTTATCGACGAGTGATTCAGCACACAACGCTCCCCATAACATTAGAAGAAAGTTACAAAGCCTTCCTTAATAACATTTTTTTGATGTAAAAAGTAACTGAGTTACTAAATGTTTTAAATATGGAACAATTTAATCATACTTTACTTTCTAACATCTTGATTATTGCCAATCCTTGGTGCAGGATTTCCTAAACCGTCTACTTAAAGATCATGGAAGCCTTGACCTTGAGTGGTTAAGGAATGTTCCACCAGACAAAGCAAAGTAAGAGTTGTAATTTTGTTAAGCCTTTTCGTTTTCTTTCTATTTGATAAATTAAGAATCAAGATATGCTTGTTATTTTAGTAATCCATTCAAACTTGCAATTTCTGGAAATGCATTTGTAATTTGATTTGTTTGATCTGAATAATCAGTGGAAATGTTAGTGAAGATATGTGATGATTTAAGAACTATGCTATGCTGCACAAACATGGTACAGAATTGTAGAATCAATGACTCCTTACTATAGCTTGTACTTGCATTACTTAAAGTGATGCTTAAGATAGACAAGCTTGACATAGACCAAATGACTTAAGGTGTTCTTCCATTCTTTTGAGGGAACATGGAGGTTGGGACATTACTGGAAACAATGCTGAAATAGGACCTAGAGATACAAATGCATGAATGATGATTCAACATAACTTCCATTGTTTTAATGTTGCAGGGACTTCCTCCTGAGCATAAGAGGATTAGGACTAAAGAGTGTAGAGTGCGTTAGGCTTTTGACACTTCATCAACATGCTTTTCCTGTGAGTCATTCCTCATAAAGGACTCTTCTCACAAGTTTTATTTCAAAAAAAAGATTATGTTTATGGTGCATCTGGTGGCCAGGTTGACACCAATGTTGGGCGCATATGTGTGAGGCTCGGGTGGGTGCCATTGCAGCCACTCCCGGAGTCCCTTCAACTGCATCTTCTGGAGCTGTAAATGACTGCACTTATTGTTAATTAAAGTTGCATCTTTATATTTGTGAACTTGAGTTAAATATCAGAGCCTTCACGTGACAATTAGACCTAATATTTTATTCGTATCTTTTATCCAAGCTATCCAGTCTTAGAGACGATTCAAAAGTATCTATGGCCACGGCTATGCACACTTGACCAGCGGACACTGTAATTTCTAGAACCTGATCCAAAAATCTTATTTCCAATTTGTTATCATATTTAGGATGTTGAAGCACTATGGAACTTCTATAGTTTGTTTACATTACCAGTTTTCTCTTAAATCATAACAAAATTGGAAGTTCTACAGGTATGAGCTGCATTATCAAATGATAACGTTTGGAAAGGTATGCACATAATTTAACAACAAATACGAGTACACATGAAATAGATTTCTCTAAAAAAAAAAAACTAAATTCAGTTGTGTTGTTTAATGTACAGGTGTTTTGCACCAAAAGCAAGCCAAATTGTAATGCATGCCCGATGAGAGGAGATTGCAGGCACTTTGCTAGTGCATTTGCTAGGTAACTCGCTAATATTCAGAACAATATGGATTTCCCTAATCTGTGAACAATTGCATGTACTAGTGTAAAAGAAGAAATACTTGCCTGTATATGATATTTTTTGCATAGCAGTCTTTGTTAGATATCAGACAACAGTGTATGAACTTCTTCAAATGCTTATGGACAATCCAATCGTTTTCGAGACTATACATTTATAAAACCTTCAGAAAGAACTAGTTATAAGATGATAGTGTATTCTATATGTTTGTTGTATGTAGTATGTACCATCTGACATAATTGGGTAGGTGGACCCCGGTGACAAAGCTAACTGAATGATAAGTATTGTACCAAACTGATGACTTATACAATACACAGTCATATGCTTATTGGTTTCTGGCATTTACATAGCATGGAAATTAGTCAAAAAGTAAATCATTGAATTATATTTTTTATTTCTGAGATTCAGCATAATATTGTTGCCCAAACACTTTTAATCTCTGAAGATAAATCTCTAACATCATTGCCTTATTTAGTGCAAGACTTGCACTTCCAGGACCAGAGGAAAGAAGATTAGTGAAATCGACATTGCCTAATGCATCTGAAACTCATCATACAATATTTGATCCAATGCCATTAAGCCAAATTGAGGAGAGCTGCTTCTTACGGGGTATTAGAAGCACTAATGAACCTATTATTGAAGAGCCACCATCACCTGAACATGAAATCCAGGGAACTTTAGAAAATGAGATAGAAGAAGTATTATATGAAGATCCTTGTGAGATTCCTACCATAAATTTGAATTTGGAAGAGTTCACACAGAACTTGCAGAATTATATGCTAGAAAATACAGAGTTTCAAGAAGGTGAGATGGAGAAGGCTTTAGTTGCTATCACCAATGAAGCTGCTTCAATTCCCATGCCTAAGCTTAAAAACGTGAAGCGTCTCCGAACAGAGCATCTAGTGTAAGTGATTCCATAACTTCAATAGCAAGAAAATAGTGAATCCCTTCTTTGAACTAATTCTATGATTGTTTTGCTTGATACAGCTACGAGCTTCCAGATGAACACCCTCTACTGGAAGGGGTAAATTTCTTTTGATATTACACCAGCTCCTTGTTTAAATTCTATAGTGGAATTCATTATTCATTCTCCTGAAGTTGATGCAGCTAGAGCCAAGAGAATATGATGATCCATGTCCTTACCTCCTCAGCATCTGGTCTCCAGGCAAGCAAATGTCTTGATTGAGAGATCATTATTCTTGTAAATTATGATTAACAGACTCTTCATCATGAATGCTCAACAAAAGGTGAAACCGCACAATCAACTGAACCACCAGAAACATGCTGCGATTCTCAAGAAATGGGTAGAATATGCAATGATATGACATGCTTTGCATGCAGTTGTCGACGAGAGGAACAAACTCAAACAGTCAGAGGAACTCTTCTGGTAACATATACAAATTCAACTTGCAATGTAACTGTAGTTGTTGCTTTGAATTAGTTATGCTTCCTCTCTTAGTGGACAAAGGATGGTTTTGTTCAAGTTGCTGAGTAATACACTTGTCCACAAGAAGGAAAGCATATAAGATCTTTTGTAGATAGAAATAGAATAAGTCTCTGGAGGAGTAATCTCATGCATTTGTTACTATTCAAAATATACCATGGACAGATACCATGCAGAACTGCAAATAGAGGAAGCTTTCCGCTGAATGGCACTTACTTCCAAGTTAATGAAGTAAGTAAAAACATTAGTTGTTGTTATTACTTTTTAGTATCTTAATGCTGAATTCATTCTTGTGTTGTTTTATAATTATTAGGATGACATAAAACATATTTTGTTCAGGTATTTGCAGATCATCAGTCTAGCCATAGTCCATTGGTTGTTCCGAGGAGATTGCTATGGAACCTGCCCAGGCGGACTGTTTATTTTGGCACCAGTATTCCAACAATATTCAGAGGTAACAAGATTCATACTTAGTTCATCAATGTACAACAAATTCCTAGATAAGATCCTGAGAATTAAAATTTCAGGTCTAACAACTGATGAGATTCGATTCTGCTTTTGGAGAGGTACACCATCAAAACATTGCAAAAAATTCTCTTCATTTTGACCTCATGATATCTTTTACTTACAATAAGGATGATTTATTTTGGTCATCTTATAACCTGAGTAGGACGGAGCTCTTGCTATAATATGTTTCTTGGCTGACAAAATCATGAATAATGCATGATTTGCCTATTCTTTGAACACAGTATTTTGCTTTAAGTTCTTTTCTCTATATGAGGTGGAATAGAATATCCCGGTTGAAGCATAATGATCATACATCTGTAATGCATTGTCTGTCCCGTAATAGGTATTCTTCTACCCTTTCCCGGGAGTCGATGACTATTCATAGCTATTACCTTGACACCAAAGAAGAGTTTGACCCAATGCTTAACTTGAAATATATCATGTCCATCCACCATAGTTTTTCTCATCTGAGATAAATTCATGTGAATAATCGCTTCTTGCAATTTCAAAGGATCTACTGCTTTCTGGTAGGTTGAGCGCTTCCTCCCTCTTGCTTTTGTCAAAAACAAGAAAGATGTACAGCTAATCTGAGTATGCACCTAAACTCATTAAGAGCACATGTTCGCACTTGATTTGTCAGCCATTTACAGATACCAGGTACATGAAAAGAATTCCTATAAGTTTCTGGTGGTCTGTCAGCCCTCAGTTTCTGAGTTGTTGCCTAATGGTACTGAAATATCTCCAGAAGGAATGAAATATTCTTCCTTGGCAATCATAATTTCTCTATTTACGACAGCAAAAGGAATGAAAACATGTAAACAATTGACAGAATTGTGTAATCCATACACTAAAAGCACAGGTTTCTACAAGCATTTCAAGCCAAAAAGAAAGAAAAATTAGCTATCGTCGCATGTAATTTAACAAATTAATCCGAGATATGTGAACCACAAGATCACATAAGAATATAATATATAATGTTTCTGATGGCTGAGTTCAATATTTGCCTTTTAAAGTTTTGATGAGTAGAAGTTTGTTTTTCAAATTCAAACATTACTCTAAATTATCATATATTACCTGCAGGATTTGTCTGCTTGAGAGGGATTGACCGAGAAACAAGGGCACCCAAGCCTCTTAGTCCAAGACTGCACTTGGCAGCAAGCCATGCACAGAAGAAGACACCAGAGAAGGTGGGGAAGAAGACTCAGCATAAGACTGCCAGCAAAAGCTGAGAAGGGTTTCACCTGTTGAAGCATGGCCTGGTCGCCGAATGTGTATATTATGGCAGCTCTACAATGATTCATTGCATGCTTAATGTAGAGCCATTTCTTCATGGAATCAAAGTTACTCTGCACATAAGGAGGAAGGTGTTCTGTAGAGAGAGAAACCTTCACCAACATGAAGCATCTTAGAGAGCCTGACCCAATGTGTAATTCCTTTCAAATGACTGCTGAAAAAGATTTGGGTTATCCTAACCTTTCTAATTTATGTGAAGATAGAGATTTTTGTCTCTACCCCAGCAAATATTTTTTCAGCTAGCAATTGATGAGGCCAGCAATTTTCATTGAAATGCAGTCGGATTTTTTTCTTCAAGTGTTAAAATCATGAGTCAAAAGATCAGTGGAGTTTGTATGCAAACTGATACTTACAGCCAAAAAAGATGACACGCAGGAAACAATGAATGCCACAACATAAACTCTAAAAAGATTCATTGCAGATGGCAAAACCAATCCAAGATTTGTTGCAGCCTCTCATAGGAAACTAATTTTGATGATTAATGGATTAAATTTTGGATCAATCAAGAAATCACAAGATCATAAATGAAGTTTGGTTAAATATGTTTTATCTTAATGGGGTTTACACTTCCATTGGTTTAGCATCGGATTAGAATTGAAGACAGAGGAAAAGCTAGTGAGGACGGAATGAGTGCGTATAATTTCTTCCAACTTTTAGAAAGAATGTATGTTCTTAAGAAGAAAGAAATGAATTTAGTTAGCAAAATAATTCCCATTGCGAAGAGGGCGTGAGATTATTGCATAGAAAGGAATGTGGAAGGCTCCTTTTAACCCCCTCCCAAAAAGGTCTAAATTAAAGGTCAAAAATTGCAATTTAGCACTCTCTTCTTAATGATAATTTGGATTTATTTATATCAAGCATAAAATCATGGAAAATGTTAAGAACCAGTGCAGTAGGTTCGGGACATGTTCCTACGTATACCTGCAACGTGATTGGAGGAATTCGTGGTTCACAGGCGGGTCCCACATCCGAAGACTCGCGCCGCTGATACCGTCTTCCCTCTCATTTTGGTCGCCGTGACGTCATCCAGGGGACGAGTTTGAAAAGCTTCGATCGGAACCCGTTGGTTTCCCAGCGTCGCTTCCCCCGCTCTTTTGTTGTCGCTTTCTTTACGGTTCCCCCTTCCACTTCACTCCCCTCTCCCTTCCTCTACTGCCTCTCTCGCGCAGCGACGCGCTTCTTTCTCGCCTTCCTTTCTCTCTCTCCCTCCCTCTCCGCTCTAAACCCTAACTTAGTTTCCTTGGAGATCGAGGAGGAGGAGAGGTTGAAGTGGGAAACCCTAGGGAAGAGAGAGAGAGAGAGATCGAGGCGGCTACCGATGGCGGACAACCGGCCGCCGCAACGGCGGGCCGGGCCCGGGCCTTGGCCTCCGGCTGCAGAAGCGGGGACGAACGCGGGGGCTCCTGCTCCGGCTCCGCTGCCGCTATCCTGGGCGAAGAGGACCGGTTTTAAGGGAAGGGTCTCCGGGGAATCCAACGCGAGTTACTCCGGCCAGATTGCGCTCCCGAAGCCCAAAGAGCCGGGATCGGACCTGGATCTGGAGGCGGGGCGTAGGGGTGACGCCGCCAGTGCCCTTCCGTCGCCTCCTGTCGCGGTCGCTGCCGCCGCCGCCACCGCCGCCAATGGGGAGCCTGAGAACAGGGCCGGAGGAGGAGTCGGAGGAGGTGGAGCAGCCCCTTTGCCAGTTGATCAGACGGCGAGGAGCAGGAGGGATTCCGATGGTGGAAACAAGAATGCAGGTTTGGGGCCCAATGGACAGGCAGTACGGTCTGACCAGCCATTGCGGCAACGGAGGGAGCAGGAGACAGCCACGCTGCCTCAGCTAGAGGAGGACGAGGGGGGCTTTTCGTTGAGACAGGTTCATATCAAGTATGAGCTGAGGGATAGTCCCGGTCTCGGTGAGGAATGATTGTTTTACCCCTTCTCAAGATTGATCTTTTTGATCGCTCTACTATGAGAACTTAATGTTATTGTTATGCATGCTTTAAATTTTCCAGTGCCCATATTCTTTTATGGTATTCAACACTATCTGTCAATAATGGGTTCCTTGATTCTTATACCACTGGTTATAGTTCCAGCAATGGGTGGCACTCATGTGAGACTTCGTCTTCCTTGATGACAATCTTCTTTTCCATTTTCTGTAAATTTCAGGTTCTTATAGTTTATGCATGATTTGCAGGAAGATATTTCAGCTGTGGTGTCAACTGTGTTCTTCACCTCAGGTGTGACAACATTGTTGCACACATTCTTTGGAACCAGGCTACCACTAATACAGGGTCCTTCTTTTGTGTATCTGGCTCCAGCCTTAGCAATAATAAACTCACCAGACTTTCAAGGTCTTAATGAGAATGTATGTTTCTCTATGTGCACCCAGGAACATAAGCTTTTATTTCTCATTCATAATGTCAAACTGAATTCATGTTTAATGCAATGGATGCAATATTACTGCCTGACAGACTAAAGTAACTAGGTAAAAAGCCTAATATCATATATCATTATCACTTGAATACTCTGTACTTGACTAATTGCAAGTGAGTTAGGTGAACGCACACACCTTATTAAGCATAGACAAGACAGACTAAAGTAACTAGGTAAAAAGCCTAATATCATATATCATTATCACTTGAATACTTTGTACTTGACTAATTGCAAGTGAGTTAGGTGAATGCACACACCTTGTTAAGCATAGACGATGATCCAGCAACCATTAGCTGAATGCTTATGTAGTCCAGCATAGTTTAACTCTTTTGCAAGATTGATTTATATAAGTAAGCTTTTCTACATTATCTTTATTTTGGTGCTTATGATTTTGATGGGAATTATATAATCTTTTTTTAGCTTAAAAAAGATTCTATCTTTTGCAGAATTTTAAGCACATTATGAAGGAGCTACAGGGGGCTTTAATAATATCTTCTGCATTTCAAGCTATAATGGGATATACTGGAATGATGTCATTGCTTTTAAGGTGTGTTCTTTCTGTTTTTTACGAATTACATTTTCCATGTAATAACATCGCATCAACTTAAATGGCATCTAGGCTATCCATAAAATATTTCTTTGCCTAGCTTGATTGGTGTTGCATATGGATTTATAGATATTCATTTTTTTTTTCAAGTTAGTCAAAAACTTTGGTGGGCACAATGCTATTTCATTTTCATTTCTTGATTGTTATAGTGATCATGCACTTGCAAAATTGTATTAGGCTCTTTTCAACTTTAATAAGTAAGAGCATGGAATTCAGTTTAATGAAATAATAAAATTTAAAAAACGAATGCCAAGATGTTTGATGAGCATGGTTATCATCGTTGTCTCAGAAAGGTATGCCTGACTTGGTAGGTGGACAAGCCAGGTTCTTCTTCATTGTCATGTTTTCGGATGATCTAATTGGTTTGTGGATTGGAAAATTGGTTTGTCCACCTTCTGGATATGGACGAACAGTTGATCTAATTCCGATATTTGGATTACAATTCCTTTCTCCTAAATACAATGTAGGAGACTAGGATTTCATTCTAAGATGATGACTATGAAAATGACTAGAAAATTCAAATTTAAGATGGATAATTATGAAACTAAAAAAGACAAACAGTTTAGTGGATGAGTCTTCATGCATTGCTGACCTATGCGAACAGTTCATGACAGCACGAACTGGTACAGAGTTCATGAGTGAGTATTAGCAACACAGAGAAGATATTTGATGCCATACAAACTGTCATGGAAGTCAGCCTGATCTTTATTATCAGTTACTCTTCTAGTCAAAATCATTTGTGAAACTGGAAATGATTAATTGAAGATCATAGAATTGACATAGTGCAGAACTGCAGATACAGATTTACTTGTTAGGGGGAATTAATAGGAAAAATGCTCAGATAAATGCGAATACTAAAAAATGTTTCTTCAAACCAAAGAAGACATGTAATAGGATTTCTTATGGCCTAAAGCAATATGGCTGCATTGTTTGCTGACCCATTCATTAGAAATTATAATCAAATGGAGTAAGCAAACTTTAGATGATTAGTTATGCTGCACACCACAAAACAAGTCGGGGAGGGTTAGGGGAGCATGATATGCAGCCTGCTGTGAAGAAGTTTCTTGCTAGTTGCCTCTTGACTGAGAATCTTACATTGTTTGTCTAATTTGACCGTAGATGTAATTTGGTGTTACCATCTGATATTTATGTTCTAATATGAACATAAACGTGATTTGGTGTTATATCTGCTCTTGGAGATCTATGTCCTTGGGATGAACATTTCTCATTACTGCAAAAAATATCCAATACCCTTTTTCTCTAGCCTATATACTTAGGACAAATTTGATGAATTTCTCATTTGTTGTATGAGTTTAAACCATGTAAAGAAGTTAGATTTTCCTACTGCCAACTATTCCTTTTAAGTGTTTCAATGATATCCTTTTTTGAGGATTTTATAACATGTTAACAAATTATTCAAAATTTCCAATTACTGTGGAAAATTCTTTAAATATTCTATTGAACCCTTCTCTTTGAGTTACACTTTACAGTTTACATTATATTAATGAGAAAAGTCTTCATTGAGAAGGATGGTAGTTTGACCAGGGGTGTATGTTGAATAATTTGTGTTTCAAGTTGAATAGTAATGTTCCTTGTAGTAGGTCCATTACATATGTTTCTTAGTAGCCTTGGCAATATTCAAAAATTGTATACTTGGCTGTTGATGTATGTGTACATCCTATTCGGTCTGATGTTGTTCAGTCTACTCTTGTGAGTACATCTCAAATGTTGTTGTCTAATGTTCTATGTAATAATTTGAACCTTCCAGAATATTGCATCGCATATCTTGCATTTAACAGCTTGCCCCAAATGGTCTTTTTACGGTGACTTTTATTTCTCCATTATGTTTGTTTTCTTGTATGAAATAAGACTTCACAGGCATTTTTATACCCATCTCCACCATCAGGAGGATCTGACTGGTAATTTTAAGAAGGCTAGTGGAATTGCTTCTGCTGAAAGCCTGTGCCGAAGCTGATGAGGCCAGTTAAGCTGTTTTGCCAGAAGCTTCATTTTTCTGTAACTAATTAGCTGCCTAGAAGTCCATCCGGAGGCTTACTCGAACTCTGATCAATCTCATAGCATGGGACTAACAATAAACCAGAAAAAATCAGCTGATCATACTTTTAGGTTGACCAGATATATATTTATATGTATTGCTTCATTGTTACTATATTGATGGTGCTGGATTCCTGTGTCCTCCCCTCTGCCTGTTGTTTTGGGACTTCACATCATGTCATTTTGACTCGATCAATTGTTTGTTTCAGGTTGATCAATCCAGTCGTTGTATCTCCCACCATTGCAGCAGTTGGACTTTCTTTTTTTCGTTATGGCTTTACTCAAGTAGGAAATTGCCTGGAAATTGGTATGGTGCAGATATTGCTGGTTGTCGTTTTTTCACTTGTGAGTTCCAGCAACAAATTGATATATCTTGGTAGTTTAATGTATTGTCACTCTTAGTTTGCAGTTTATTATGCACCTAAGCATCTAGGGTTTATTTATCTGAATTTTCATCTGGCTACCTTTGCTGTTCTTGTTGCAGTATCTTAGGAAGATACGCATATTTGGTCATCGAATATTTTTAATTTATGCGGTAAGCTTATTGACAGTTCAATCACTGACAAATATTTTCATCCATAGCTAAAGTTAACCAAGTGACTTTGCAACATATCACCAGTTGAATATATTGATGTACAATTTACAGGTTCCATTGGGTCTGGGAATCACATGGGCCATTGCATTTCTTCTCACAGCATCTGGTGTTTATAGCTTCGGAGGTTGTGATATTAATATCCCTGCATCAAATACTCTATCAGGGTACTGCAGAAAGCATGTGCCAAGGATGAAACACTGTCGTGTTGATACTTCTCATGCCTTAAGATCTTCACCATGGTTTCGACTTCCTTATCCATTGCAATGGGGCACTCCTGTTTTCAATTGGAAAATGGCCATTGTAATGTGTGTAATATCCATTATTGCAACTGTTGACTCGGTAAATTACTTGTTTGCTTTACACAATATTGAGTTTTGAGTTTTTTTGTCATGAATGAAATATTTGTTTCTTATGGCAATATTAGCTGTTTGCTTATGTCTTATGTTTTAGGTACACTATCTTTTTCTAACTGATAATTCTATCCTATGATGGAAGCCTGCATTTTCAGAAGTTGAACTTTTAGAATGAATATTTAATATTACAATTTTTTCCCTTTGTTGTAACTTAGAGCATGTTGTTATCAACTTGCTCTTAAGCACGCATTTCTGAGATTTTGATTTTCACTGTCTACATTAGTATTTGTTTCATTTCTTATGCTTTGCGTACATTACCTTTTTTCTTTTTAGATTTTTACTTCAGTGTGTAAAATTTTATTCAAGGAGGTCAAAGTTTTGAATGAACATTTCTTTTTTTTTTCCATGGTACTTGGATCCATAGGTGCTGGTCAAGAATTATTAGATTACCATAATGTGGGCTAATATTAGAACAAAGGTCATATGGCATGAATAAGTACTGGATTGAAATAGTGGAAGTAGAAAGGTTTTCCCTTTTTCTGTTTGTCTAATATGTTTTTCTTTCTCAAGGTTGGCACATACCATGCATCATCTTTGTTGGTAGCATCAAGACCTCCAACAGCTGGAGTTCTCAGCAGGGGTATTGGTATGGAAGGCATTTCTAGCATTTTCGCTGGTCTTTGGGGTACAGGAGTTGGTTCAACAACTCTTACAGAAAATGTTCACACCATTGCTGTCACTAAAATGGGCAGTCGCAGAGCAGTTGAACTGGGTGCTGTAATGTTAATACTTTTATCTTTTGTTGGTAAGGAAAATAAATTGATTTCCTTCTCTATGCATCTAAATATACTGAAATTTTTTGCCAAAAAAATTAGAGAATACTAATCGCAAGGTTTTTTCACCATGAAGTTCATGTACTTTTGCTTGCTTTTATTCTTATATTTCTCTTGCGGTTGGTAAGAACTCATTTTGCTTATGAACAGGTAAAGTCGGAGGCTTTATTGCTTCTATCCCTGATGTCATGGTTGCTGGTCTCCTTTGCTTTATGTGGGCCATGCTTGCTGCTTTGGGTTTGTCAAATCTACGTTACAGTGAGACAGGAAGTTCCAGAAATAATATCATAGTTGGACTTTCTTTGTTTTTGTCCTTATCTGTGCCTGCTTACTTCCAGCAATATGGCCTTGTTCCGAATGCAAATTCATCTGTACCTAGTTACTTCCAACCATATATTGTTGCATCACATGGGCCTTTTCATACCGGATACAACGGGGTATGTCTTAGAGTCTTAATATGGATCAGCTCTACATTGTATAACTGACTTTCTATTTTACACAATTTACATCCGAAAAGAGAATTTTCACCATTTTAGTGTTTGTTTGTAATTGGTGTGTGTAGCATGGTGAATGAACATTAATCATTTTATATTTCAGAATTACCAGATGTCTGTATATTCATAAAATTTGTATTGTATGAATTGTGCAACCTTTGAACTTAAGCAGAAGAGAGTTGGGTGAGTGTTGGAGTTGTTCACTTGGGCACGGACTTTCAGACTAATAGTTAGGCCACAGAGATTTATATATATATTTATTTAATAGCATACCTTGAACCAAAAAGGAGTGTATGAACTTAGGGGCTGTTGGTTGCAAGAACCCCTCATCAAGAAATAGGATTAA
The DNA here is from genome assembly GCA_029747655.1 of Ensete ventricosum. Lineage (NCBI taxonomy): Eukaryota > Viridiplantae > Streptophyta > Magnoliopsida > Zingiberales > Musaceae > Ensete > Ensete ventricosum. The sequence goes on from JAQQAF010000004.1 coordinate 49,371,709, forward strand.
GAAGTTTCAAGTGCTAATAGTATGGTGATGAGGTTACCAGAAAGTTTGATGCTTGGTCTGCTCTTTTTTGTTGGAAAACAGTGAAGAAATGCAAATTAGAGATTTTTATAAACTTACAAGCCTAACTGGAACATGTCAGATATGGTGATTAGCTGCTGGATTTAGGTTTGGTTCAGCAAGTCTTGACCCATTGGGTCATAGCAGGGCCTAGAAGCCAATGCAAATTAGTGATCTTCAAGTGCTAATAGTACGGTGATGAGGTTACCAGAAAGTTTGATGCTTGGTGAGCTCTTTTTTGTTGGAAAACAGTGAAGAAATGCAAATTAGATTTTTTATAGACCTAATTTGGTTCAGCAAGTCTTGACCCATTGGGTCATAGCAGGGCCTAGAAGCCAATGTGCCTAACCCAAATATTTTGTCTGGTTAAGACCTAGTTTCCATGGGCCTACAGTTAAATAGGCCATGGTCCTTTTCTTACTAGTTTGGGCTCCAAGAAATCTACAAATTTCTACTAATATATATCCTGCCTCTGGCCATCCTTGTAGTTATCATGACCCATAAAGATCAACAATATAATTATGTAGAAGTTTTAGGCATTTTGGCTGCGAACTTAATGAGCTGACATGCAACTGAAACCTGACAAGTGGAGTTCCGTTCTCGTACTGTTTAGAATTTCTCATGGACCAATCATTCGGTCCAGGTTGGATTTTAAGAACCAAACAATATATAATCTATGACCTGATTGAACCATTTCAAGAAATATATAATCTACAACTTGTGAGACAAACCGTATATTTGTATAAGCATGATGCTTTGTGGAGCTCTCCGACAACTCGGGGACCTACTATAGTTGGGAACCACAGCTGTCTTTTCAAGGCAATTTAAGTTCTTGTTGCTTAGAATTGTTTGTTCTGTGCGCCTTCTGGACAGCAATGATTGGTCCATGAGAACTCTTGTTTTGTTGGTCCTTTGGGACCGCACGAGGTTGAAACTTAGGCTGACCTTTGCGGGCAGGTGTCATTTGGGTGTCTCACGTCTTAGACAATTCTAGTTAAGTCTATCACACAATGACAAAGAAAGCTTTAGAAAAGAAATGACAAATAATGTAATTATGCACTTTGATGTTATGTCATCTGATAGCAACTACACCAGATCATCTTAGTTTCATTCTCAATGGTCTTTTGAAGCTTGAAGTGCAGAAAATTTGCTGTGTATCTTGACTGTCTTGGTATACACAAGGTTTCAAGTATATATTGTCTCTGAAAGGCTTTTCTTTTCAGACATAGTATTTTTTTTTCTTCTGGATTAAACAGAATGATGTCCTTAACAAATAGTGTTAGGTCATAGACTTCAGCTTAACAATGGCATGGAATGGCTGTAATACTTGGTGCAAGATCTAATACACATCATATTATAATGTATCCTTGTTAATATGATAGTCGGTTGATGATGACATGCAAGCTGCTAAAATCAGCATGTCAGATTCAGATAAAGTATTTCATGGACAAAACATGCTTTTTAACACTGATGAGAGTTTTTTCAAAAAAAAAAAAAAGACTACGCTCATGAGGGTATGTGCTCTTATAGAATTAATGATGTCTGAGGCACTAATCATTTTCATTGCTCTATACCTTTCAGATAAATTTTGTCTTGAACACATTGTTCTCATTCAACATGGTGATAGCATTTCTTGTTGCTGTGGTTCTTGATAATACTGTTCCTGGTAGTCGGCAAGAACGAGGGGTGTATGTTTGGTCAGAGCTAGAGGCAGCAAGGAGGGAACCAGCTGTGACGAGAGACTATGAGCTGCCTTTCAAAGTTGGTAAAATATTCAGATGGGTGAAATGGGTTGGCCTATAAATGTGTGAGTCATCTAATAGGGGCAGCCTATCCAGGCGACCCCATGACCAGATATTTTATTCATGCAAGCCAAGCACAGGAGGTCATCTCACAATTTGTACTGTTTCTCCAATCTGACATGAATGTCTGATGAGTTGCCTGTTCGAGGACCAAGATGAGTATGCGCTTTGTGGTTTGTTTGCACTTCCGAGATACCAATTTCTTGTAATTTATATAGCAGATTTTCAATTAAACAGCACGTGTTCCATGGATTTTTGTGATCCATGAGATATGATTAGATTTTGTTTTGAGTGTTAGGTCCAAGAGTTTGTGAATGAGTTTTTGTACAGTTACTAAACTGGTGGTATCCATGACTTTCTAAAATCATGACCTGTCTTATATCTGATGTTTTTTTTTCTTTTTGCTAGTTGTATACTGTTAATTCTATGGGTGTGCAGATCTTTTTGATCTAACTTTTATGTGCAGAAAGGATACCTGCACATTAGAGGGCATCTGGGATTCAGGAGAATGTTGAAAATATAGGTATCATTGCTTAACATCACAGCAGCCATGCGGGTGAAAAGCCCCTAGTGGGGCAGGACTTCCTCAGTTTCAATGTTTGTTCTGATCTTTTTGAATCTGCAGATTAGTTAACCCTGCAGCACTGGGCAAATGCGACTTATGAAAATGTTGCAGATATTATCGTAACATCATAGCAGTGCATGCAAGATATGAAGATAAAGTCTAGCTTTGCACTAATCAGCCAATGTGATGTAGGAATATGTCGTGCATACCATGAAGAGCCCGTACAGATGGCATCTGTATCTGATCAATTTACTTGTATTTTTCCAAGTTACTTGTTATCTAACTTAGTAACTTGCAGATTGGCTTAATTTGCAGGTAGAAGTTATCCAGGAAAACGTTGCACACATCATATCAACGCAACTGTCTGATGGCAGATTTGTTTATAAAGAGTGTTGAGTTATGTTTTTCTTTCTACAGAGTTAGAATTTATGAAATAATATATTGATTGACACCATTATCAGGCTGATGGTTTTTTTTTTCTTCTTTTCTCCTTTAAGTAGCTGCAGGCCACATGGATCAAAGTCTTATCCGATGATTCTGGCTTGATTGGATTCTTGGTCGCATGGAGTTGCTCAGGTAATTCTGGTGCCATAATTTTTCTTCCTATGTTATGCGAAACATGTGTAGTTGTTGTCTAGCGGTATCATTAGCAGTAACTAGTAGTAATTCTCATATAGAGAGCATAAATCTTGTGTGTAATGTGCTTTAATCGGGTCATCGGGAAATGAAAATATTTATAGGAACAGGCAGAGGCAATAATCTAACAAGAATTCAGCTAGGAAATGGGATGGAGGAAATATGGAGAGGATTGGAATTTTTTTTACCCCCCATCTAGATATAATTTCACTTGGTTTAGATAATCCAATATGTTGAATTGGGTGCAATTCTTCGATGTGTGCATGTGTTCCCTTTGGGTTGGTATTCAGATCAAGGAACAAATTAGAATAGATTGATCCAGTTGTAGCTCTGCCCAACATTTATAAACAACAAGATGTTAGTTTGTGAAACCTGATAATTTATAATTGCAGAACCATTGTGAAGATTGTTTGCTAGTGTAGACCCAATATGTCACTATGAAGCCACTGCCGTCATGTCACGTTCACTTGGTTGTCGCATACCAGTTTTAAAGTTTCAATATATGCATGACATGTTGAGGAACGTCTAAAATACTAACTGATATTAAATCTTTAATTTATACCTGGGTTTCGTAGGAGCTAATTAATTGCATCTTAAGTCTCTCCTTAATCCCTGTGATTACATGAGTCGCCTATAAAAAGACCCACCTAAAGTGCCCAGGAACCCTTTTGAACCTTGTATTACATTCCTCTCGAGTCTTAAGTATTAGAGGGGCTTCTGTAAGGCACACCTTCGGCTTAGTTTTGTAGGAACCTCTATCGGAACTCAATTATCTTTCGATATTAGCTCAAGCTTGAACCAAGGTTGACTTTATGGCTCGATAGGTTGGACAATTAGAATTTACATTTTAACATAATACCACTATAACATTATTTTAAGATAACCAATGTTATTATTTTTTTATTTTTACAAATGTTATAATTAATTATTAAATTTTGAATGAGGAGGAGAGAAAGGAGAAAAGAGGATATGGAGGTAAGAGGTAGAAGAGGAGGAAGCAGGGGATATGGAGGCCGAGCAAAAAGAGGATAAAAAGGGGCGGAGGCGAGAGGGAAAGAAGATTTAATTGAATCGATTCAGAATTAATTTAATTATTGAATGACATATGAGCTACTAATATATTTGGGTTCGGTTCGTGAGATTCTATCTGTCATTCATTAAAAAAAGACACCTCAGGTAAAAATAATAGGGACTCCATCGGATAAAAAATTAATAGTGAAATTTTTCTGATAAAATCCTTGAAATTTTAGTCTATTTTGATTTCGTTATTAAATAACGAATGAATGTTAATAAGATGAAACGTTTTAAAGAAGAGTAGTTTGGGGGGGGGGGGGGGGGGGGCGGGGGGGGGCGGGGGGGGAGGGGGAGGGGGAGGGGACCGATCCCTCTTTCCTCGCTCCAACTTGCTTCGCTGTCCGTGGGCCCACCAACCATCGATGACTATGGTTTCATCTGCGATCACACACGCAGTCGCCCGGCTGACATTTGCAGTCCCTACCACCCCACCTCCCCCTCATCTGCTTTCCGCCGCCTCCTCCCCACCTAATTAAAAGCGGAGTTGGTTTAGCCAAACCCTTTGTTTTAACTTTTGTTCCCCCTTTTTGTAGTGTATTACAGTCTCTATAACTACCTCCCCCGACCACCAGCAGCCCATGGCCGCGGCTCTGCTCTCCTCACACCCCAAGCTGATACCCACTACGGCGGCGGCGCCAGGGACCACCAGCAGCAGCATGTCGCCCATGGCCGCGGCTCTGCTCTCCTCGCACCCCAAGCTGATACCCCACTACGGCGCCCGCGCCCCCTGGCGCCACCGCCGGATCCGCCTCGCACTCTCCCCCGTGAGGTCCATCCTCCGCCCCGTTCAACCGTGCCGACTGGCAGTCCTCCTGCGCCATCCTCTCCAGCAAGGCCGCCGCTGTCCACGGCTCCTCCTCCGACAAACCGCCCTCCCCCTCCGGCGGCCCCCCCGCCGCCGACACCTAACCCGACAACGACGGCGGCGGCGGCAACAACAACCGCCCCCCTTCCGCCATCAACGGCGCGAGGACTTCGCTCGATCCCGTCTCGGACCTGCCGCGGGCGCTGACCATCTCGGACCTCTCTCCGGCACCGATGCACGGGTCGCGGCTCCGCGTGGCGTACCAGGGCGTGCCGGGCGCGTACAGTGAGTCGGCGGCCGGGAAGGCGTACCCCAACTGCGAGGCGATCCCGTGCGACCAGTTCGAGGTGGCGTTCCAGGCGGTGGAGCTGTTGTGGATCGCGGACCGCGCGGTGCTCCCAATCGAGAACTCCCTGGGCGGCAGCATCTACCGCAACTACGACCTGCTTCTCCGGCGCCGGCTCCACATCGTGGGGGAGGTGCAGCTCCCGGTGCACCACTGCCTGTTGGCACTCCCGGGCGTGCGCAAGGAGTACCTCTCCCGGGTGATGAGCCACCCGCAGGCGCTGGCCCAGTGCGAGCTCACTCTCACTCGCCTCGGCCTCAACGTCACCCGCGAGGCCTTCGACGACACGGCCGGCGCCGCGGAGCACGTGGCCAGCAAAGGCCTGCGGGACACGGCGGCAATCGCGTCGGCCCGGGCGGCGGAGCTGTACGGGCTGCAGGTGCTGGCGGACGGGATCCAGGACGACGGCAGCAACGTGACGAGGTTCGTGATGCTGGCGCGGGAGCCCATCATCCCCCGCACCGACCGCCCCTTCAAGGCCAGCATCGTCTATCTCCGTGCTCTTCAAGGTGCTCTCGGCCTTCTCCTTCCGCAACATCTGCCTGACCAAGATCGAGAGCCGCCCCCACCGCCTCGTCGACGACGCCAACGTCGGCACCGCCAAGCACTTCGAGTATATGTTCTACATCGACTTCCAGGCGTCCATGGCGGAGACCCGCGCCCAGAACGCCCTCGCGGAGATCCAGGAGTTCACCTCCTTCCTCCGCCTTCTCGGTAGCTACCCCACGGACATGACCCCATGGGGCCCCACTTCCTCCTCGTCCTCGGTAGATTAATTAGGTCCAGTCCGTTTGGTTAGAGAGGAGGGAGTGGTGCGGGGTATTTTACGTCCGTGTAATTACAATTATTGGGTGATGATGATGCAGTCGATCGACGAATCGAACGGGTGAGATTGCTTTCCAAAGAAACGACCAGACCTATGTTTTGTGCTGTAAAGTTAAAAGGCAATATCACATGATTAAATGAATCGAATCATGTAAACCTGAAGAGACATAATTGAAGTACATCTTATTTATCGAAAGAGACTTCTATTGAGTGATGGTTTGGATGATTTAACGACCTTTTTGTCCGATATTTGTCGTTTCATAATTGGAATTAGATTGATATAGATTTGGTGAATTTTAAAAAAAAAATGTATCTCATCTTTTAAATTTTTAATAGTTTTTTTTTTTTTTACACCGAAAGTTTCTTTCTTTTTTTTTACTTTTTACTATGGATGGGTCGAATCGTCATATTTTTACATTACGTTATAGTATTTTCAATAATACTAAGAAAATATTATAACACGATATTTTTATAGTTGTAATATTTTTGTATTGCATTACAATGTCTTCCTTCCTGTTATCACTGAAAACAACGTAATATTGTGTAAAAATATCGTGAAAATTTGCACAAAAATTATGTGTTCAATTATTTTTGGACTCTGTTTATACTAAAAAAATACTATAACACTTGTATAAATATTATAACTGGACCCGTTCATCATATATACTACTAATCCATAGGAAAAGAGATAGGTGACTATAAAAGTAAAGTATTAGATTAAAAAAATTACTATTGGCAAAGTCTTAAAATGGAGGTATCTCTTGAGAAAAACTCAAAAAAAATTATTTTCTTAAAATTATTCATATATATATATATTAAATTATTATTCACTAACTATGTTTGCAATCTCTTTTTACTATTTGTAACTTTAATTTAATTTTTTTAATATTTTTAAATTGTCTTTGTAAAGAGACATAAATGTTTTTTTTTTTTTCTTCTCTTCGAAGAATAATGTCGAGGGCACAACGAGCGACGTCGAAGAACATCGAGCTATGACAACAACGAGCGATGTCACCATCGATATACTTAAAAAGTGAATGTTAATAGCATCAACAGTAAGCATGGTAAACGAAGACGATATGAGTAAAAAATAATGGTAGTAATAAGAATGAAATAAGGGCGAAAAAAGAAAAAAAAAAGAGATAAATTGATAATACAATAATTGTAAATAATAAAATAATATTTTATTAACTTTTAATAAATAATCGATTATAAAAAGAAATATCAATAGTAAAATAAGGACCATACATAGTGAGCTTCATTATTTATATTTATATATACATATCTATGTTGCATGTCTTCCCCCTAAACGCGACTGTAAAGCTAATCTTTTCTGGAAACCAAACCCTTTCTCTCGACGTTGTGGGTGGTGGCGGTTGGGAGAGGTTGAAGAGAAGAGAAAGCAAACAAAGAAGAAGGTTGGTAGATGCCTACCTACCTGCAATGGAGGGTTTCGTGGTAGAATACGAAGGTATCCATCACACCGGCTGTGATTGGGGCAGCTTCAAACATCATACATGACGCACACTGTCTATTATATATATATCTTAGGAAGATTTATGTTAGATTAATTTCAATTTTACATACTATCTTATTTCTCATGATTTACTATCCTACCCAACATCTACGATGTAGAAGTTGAGGATCACCATCGATATCGCGATTGGATAGACCGTCCGAGAAAGTAACGAAGCAGAAAAATAAAATAATATAAGAGATGATAATCATCACTGATGCTGCTGTTGGATAGACCATTCAAAAATATAAAGAAGCTAGAGGGGAGGACGAAGCCAACATTATAGCATTTACATAAATTACGCTTATGTGAAATTAATATATTTCGCTTATGTGAGGATACCCAAGCTTTTACATAAATTACGCTTATGTGAAATTAATATATTTGGACAATAAGGATTTCAATTATCTTATTATCATTTTTTTTTAAGATCACATGATAGCATGAGTTAACATTAAATATTTACTTTTGTAAATATATATGAATGCACCGAGATAAAATAAAAAAAAAACATAATTAACTACAGGTAATAACTTATAAGTAATTGTATTTATTACGACAGTCATGAGGAAGTGGTAGTCCAGCCAGAGTCTTGCTAGCTTTATGTCATCCTCAAAAGTCTAGCGTAAAGTTCAAATTCTACCCGATGGCGAACCGTCATGCTTTGACTCAGTTCGCAGGTATTTCTAGCTGTTGCTGACTTTGACCCAATCCATAGTTGACTTATTCTCTTTACTCCATGTTTGGATTTCATTTATCCAAACTAATAATAATATTATTAATAATAGTAAGCTTTCAAATAATTCCCAACCTTAGTAGCAGCTTGAAACACATCCATGTAATGTGGCCTGATTTAACTTCACATTACGAGTGGAGTAAGCCATAGAATTATTTATGAGGATCTAATGATATATATATATATATATATATATATATATATATATATATATATATATATATATATATATATATATATATATATATATATATATATATATATATATATATATATATATATATATATATATATATTAATTACTATGGATTTAAACATTTGGAATCGACAATTCAAGGATAAGATATATATATATCTTATCCTTCTCGCGGTAACTACAGAAACATTTAGAACGAGCGATGCCTTACATTTTGTTGGCAAAAGTAGAAACAATCCAATCTACTCGAGACTTCAAGAAACCTAAAAAGAAAATTTTATTTTATTTTATATATAGGTGCATAACCAAGAGAGACAGAGATGATCAATAGAATAAAAATCCTAGAGTAATCTTTATTTTTAATTATATAAAAAATCTTTTATAAGACAAAATTATGCTTAAACATTTTGAACCGACAAGTTAGGTTCATCAAAGTTAAAAAGACAAATTATGCTAGTTAGTATTCTAGAATTTTGCATAGTATTTCTAGAAACCCTAGTGATTCATTTTTATTAGTCATAGACGGTGATGACAATGATGTAATATAAAATGAATAGTCATTGGGTATATATAGGTGCGGCTTAGGTATTTGGACAAACCAAGTCAAAAATACCTGATCTATTAATATAGTCTTTTATCCAGGTCAGTAGACCAGTTCATAGATTCTATTCCTTGGATGCATCTCTTTGATTAGTTCACCCACAAAAGAAACAGAGATCAACTGTACCTCTCTCTCTCTCTCTCCTCTCTTTCTAGTGGATGCCTTTCTCAACAAAAGAACTCACAACAGTAGCCAATCTTTTGAGCACAAAAAGAACCACCATCACCTTTTTATTCGCAATTGTTCCAAATTTCTTAATATACTTGTGACTTGCATGTACTCCCAACTACTACCGTCTTCTTTATCAACAAAAGAGACACCGACTGATCTCCATCTTTCTCTCTTTCCTTTTTGTTTTGGCATTTTTGATGGCTGACTTACCTTTTTAGCACCAAGAGAATCAAAACCCTCACCTTTGCCATTGCATGAGATATAAGTTTCCTACCAACTTTATTTCTTAACCTCTGCTACAAACAAAACAAGAAAGGTTAAAAATAATAATAATAATCAATTATATCCCTGCCAACTGCATGTGTCCTAAACTTGGTGTTTGCCAAAAGAAGACGAAAGGGTAATGTTTTGCTTCGACTACTAAATTTTGCTGATTTTTTTTTCAAATAAATTTATACTTTGCATCTCAATGTGCTGTAGTACTCACCACATAAAGCATTGCAGCTGTTGAGAATCTTCAAGACCTTTCTATCATTTATCCTTTATTCTTCTAGTACCAAAAATTAAGAAAAAAACACATTGGAACTGTTATTGATGGCTTAAAAAATCTGAATCAAATTTAGTCCCATAAATAAATACTATAGTATATTCCACTACAAACATGACATCATGTCATCCCTACATGTAATATATGTAGGGGATGGATCACTGCTGATCATTGACTTGTAATCACAAACAAAAACAATCTCAGTCATCAAACTAGCCCAGACATACATCCAGTTTGGTTCAGGGATTCCAACACTAACAATAGCAGCAACCAATAATCCAAGCAAGAGTTGCAATTCAAGATGATGCAAGTACCAAGAGTTGAAGAATGGCAACACAAGAAAACCAAAACCCTAAAGTTCAGGGCTACCAATTCAATGAGGTTTTGGGCTGGGAATGATCTTGCATTCATACTCTAAAACATGTACTTAACCTGATGCACAAATCCACAGCTAAAAATAACCTGATAAAAATGCTTTGTTTCTCTATCGGTTTCAGGTAACACATCCTACCTAGAGTGACTGGCAGAGAGAATAAACAATAAGCAAGGATGAGAGGGAGATACCATACATATCATGATACCACTAGATTAAGTTTTACCCCTACCCCATGGAACTGGTCTTCCCAGATACTACTAGGCCCACCCAGACATTTAACTGATCCGATTGCCAGTAGAAACTTCATGTTTTGTGTAAGGTACTCTATAAAAAGACTAAAATCTATGTTGGTGCAGGAACAAATAAAGATATGTTGCTAATGGAACTGTCAAGTGATGGACATTTAGCTGCTCCTGCTTCATGTTAAAGCCCCACCTCTTAGTAACCACTGCTTTTACTGTAACCCATCCTACCCGGAAAGTTTAACATGAAACAGGAGCAGCTAATTGTCCATTACCAACACCATCTCAAATGCAACTACAATTCACAAAAATAAAGCTTAAGGACAGAGGTAACAGATGTAATGCAGCATCCTTGAAACAATAATGTAACGTACAGTTCATGTAGTACGAGTTAAAGTAACCACAACGCTCAAAAGTTGAAGGTCGCCAGCAAGGTCAGCCAACATGTACAATATCATTGGACGAGTTAAGTTGCAAATGAGCCTGATGAAAGTAATCAAGACATCTTTCTGCAGTTGACTGTAAGTTCAGACCTGACGCTGAATGAAAAACAAGAGCCACTTCAAGGAGATTAATAGAGAGAAACACAGATAGAGACACCAATAGCAGCGAAAGATCAGAACACACTTCTTTTATCCATTTCTTTGGAAAACATATATATGGTGAGATGAAAAGAAAAAGACAAATGAGAAAAATATCAATTTCTAATTTTCAAGCACAAAAAACAACAGGTAAGGTGGCATGCACATAAGTACATGCAAGTGCCACAACAAACCTCAAGTAAGCCAATCTGGTTCCGGTGACTTGAAGTGAAGTGCAAAGCTGGTAAATACTTTCCATTGAGAACTATGCATCTGTACCAGAACTGTAAGAGAGAAGAACAAAAGAAGAGGGATAATAATTAACAAAAAAGTCCAACTCTAGTTCTTTATTTCTGAAACACAAACAAATTTATGGCTCTCATCTCGGGCAACTTAATTACAGTTCTGAAGTTGAATTAACCAGGAAAACAATTTCATGACTAACACAAGAATTTCAATTAACTCACCTTGAATGATTCTAGCAGAGACAAAAAAAAAAAAAGGGTTGTTATCAGTACATAAGTTTTTTTGGGGTAATGTAAAAGTTGATTACAAAATTTCAGTTTTTAAAACAACAAATAGACCATAAGCTTTATGATTCACATGATTCAGATTGCACAACCAAAGAACAAATCAGAAATAGACTATTGAGTTCTCTCAAGCCTCATCTATATCATCAAGGATTTTCAAGCTATTGCTGCCATTGATGCAAACCTACTTCAAGGACTTTGAAGATAAGATTGAGAAGAGTAATACTAAAAAAATGTATATCGTCTAAATAATCGCAAATTATAAAAAATGTTGGCATTTAACTGAGCATAATGCATCACTTATGATTATGGCATTAGCATATGCAGAATATCATGAAAAGTTGGAAGTGATTTTGCAGCTTACCAAGCACCAACAGAACCAATCATGATCACCCCGAAGTCAAATTAGGTCGCCTGGGTGCACATGGTTGGGCCACTTTATCATGCTCCATGATATCTGTATCATCAGCGGACCTTTGTATTGTGCACTGTGCATGCACAATAAGAGACTTACCAGCAGTGCCATCCATATTGTTTGCATCATCTTGCTTGCTTGGTAGATTCAAATATACAGTCCCTTTGTACATCCATTCATCTGTTGCTTCAGAGTATATATCCTCAAATGGTTCTCCACATAGAGCACATATACTTTGGCTCTCATCTGCAGGAACCATTGGTTCAGACTTCTCTTCAACTGGGACAACTTCCTCCAAAAAAATTGCTGCCTCTAAATTTGTCCTATTTGGAAACCATTTTCTAGACTTCGGATTAAAATTACTTATCTCAGACTTCTCTGAGACATGCCAATCTAAATGAGATTGAAGCTGCTCTTGTAGTCTATGTCTTAGACCGCATATGTGGCACTGATGCACTAGATCATCTAGCAGACTTCTGATGACTGAAGGATGAAAGCCACGTAAAATTTCTGATTTGAACTCAATGCCTATATCCTTTGGTTCAGCTGCATTAGATAGCGATAGCGTGCCACTTTCAACTGATTTTGATGCAGCAGGCTCTTCTGCCAAAGTTGGAGGAGTGCTTGAGGTAGTTAAGATCGGAGGAATTTGCTCCAAACTTTTGCTAGCAAAGACATTGGACTGATCTGGGACCTTATTAGATAACTGAGCTGCGGATACAGTTGGCAACTCAGTTGATGATGAGGCTATTAAACCTTTTGCAACCAAGGAACTCAAAAGACTTGAAAGTGAGTTCACATTGGGATCAGATGTCTTGAAGTTCTCGGAGTTCACACCAACCAAGGATGATGAAGGTGGAGGCCCAGGTGGCAGGGGAGGCATCACATCTCCGAAATGGGTGGTTGGCTTCACATCTGGTATATTACCAAGGGAAATAGGAGCTAACAATGATGGAGTATCTGAAGGAGCAGTTGAAGTCAAAGCTTTTACAGGAGGAGGCCCAATAGGTAAAGGAGGCAGTATACTTGCCTTTTGGAAGCCGCTGACTGAACTCTTAGGGAATAAACCACCATTCATAATAGCAGCCAGCAAACTACTCGTGGTAGGCGGTGCTGAAACATCAACGGCAGCATTATTTGAGTAGCTCATCCCGGAGTCTTTTCCACTCCAATGAGCTCCGATGCCGAGAGGCAGAAGTGGCGGCTTCTCGGTCTGAGGCAGGGTTACACTCTGAAGGGGAGGTTGAGGCTTGGAAGGCTGAGGCTGATTGTCTGTCTGCCGTTTGGATAGATTATGTTGCGATTGCTGCGTGAAAGGAAGATGATCCCTTGACCTCAACCGATTAGCAGTATTAATTAAACCATCAAGTTGTTGAGAAACATCTGAGTGAGATGTTATTGAGCTTGATAAACTATCAAATGGCTGAGCATGATTTTTAGCAGGAAATTTACATGGAGACCCTGGTAGACGTTGCACTTGATTTTGTTGCCCCTCTAGATGCAATGCCTTCTGATCCACTTGAGAGAATGAATGAGATTGAAAATGATCATGATCGATTGAGTCATGTGGCTTCCCTTGTTGAATGTGTGCTGAGGATGGAGGTAACAGAGAAGACAGTGATGGAGGTCGTAAAGGTTGTGGCCTTTGATGTCCAGAAGTTCCAGTTGAACCTGGGATATGAACATAAGAGCTCAAATTCGAAGAAAGGACAGAGGACCTCAGCCCCGGAAGAGGCAAAGAGGAACTAGTGCTTGTAGATGAACCACCACCGACAGAAATGGATTGTTCTTTCAGTTGACCAACACTTAAGCCTTTATAATTTGATCCAACCACTGATTGTGATGCCTCATGGGAGGGCCAGAAGGATGAGGAATGATTTTCAGATGAAGCCCTTCGCTGCAATAGTGAATTCGAAGAAGCCTCCATACTGAATCCTAAATCAGTGTCCTGCTTGGCATGAAGTGGTGGAAGATAATCACCAAGGCTCTGCACGACAAGAATGTCATTTGCCTATATGTTTAATGGTGTAAGCATTTACTTGATAACCCTTTAGTTTAACATATTTGACAAATGAAAGTATACAACGATTTTTAACAATAATAAAAAGTTTCAACTAACCTGCCTTACCTGTACGATTATATTATGTTACCTTGTTTCAGCTCAGAATTACAAAGGATCCGAAGTCTAACAGAAACTATAATGCCATACAAATGTATGGTCTCCTAATTACAAACCATGATTGAACAAAATAGGATATATCAACTACATGGAGCAAAAATATGGGATCCAGTACCAAGATAAAATGATTAGAAACATCAAAAGCATAAATACCTCATATGCCAGCACTCTGCCTTCTCCTTTAGCAGTCTTCGCTAATTGAGAGAAGGCATCAACTTTGTTAACATTGGACTCTACATGCCCAGACTCCAGAGGGATCCATTTACCTCTTTGAAGGCTTGCAGTCTTATCAACTTCATTATTATTCCACCCAACTTTTTGCAAGTAGTTGGCACCTCCATAATCTGTTGTTCTTGTTTTCATTTCATCCCACAGATACTCTTCCTCCTCAGAGATCTTCCAGCTTCTAGATGCTTCTAATTTGCTTCTATCTGTATCAACCAAGTCAACTGAAGTTAGCTGAGCACTAGCTTTTGTAGATCCAGATACTTGATTGCTTCCATTAGAATGATTAACATCGAATCCTTTCCTTCTATTAAGCTGTGCTTCAGTAGCAGCCATACCAGCACCATAATATGTTTTGTCATGCTCATCTCGGTCCTTAAGCCTTTCACTGACTCTTCCTATGCCAGGGTCTGACTCTCGTGAAATATCGGAAGCATATACATGATCTCTAACATCTTTAAGTCCTTTTTTCTCACATATAACATTGTTTACTAATTCCTTCTGTGGCTGTTGCATATTCTGCAAAAAATAACTTCTATTGAAGATAGATACCTTCTTCAACTAAAATGAAAATACATCTAAGAAGTCAAAGTTTTTCAAACATCTTTGTTAAATTTTAAAAAGGGGGAATACACAGGCAACTTAATAATCCAACTATAAGTATGAATTATAGGTGACATTGAATAACAAAAGTTGAAACTCATCTGTTATTAGTATCACCAGGACTTATCAAAACACGTATTCCATTCACCATAACAATTTACATCTGTGAGTTTGATTTTCTTCTGCCACATCTGAATCAGGTTTTAACAAACTATTGAATTAGTTTGTTTGTCAGCTAGGCAGTCCAGCAGAAACAGCTACTACAACTTGAGTGCAAGAAGTATTCAAATATTGCTGTCTTTCGTAATATCCAATTATCCATGCGAATGAATTGTGAGCTTGAACATAGCATATGGTCCTATCATGGACTTATCAGTGCTAGGTTATGTACGATTATAAATCCCATCAGACTAATTTTTCTAAATTATGAAGGAGACACCAAGAGAAGCAAGCATCAGTTTACAGGCCAAAGATCAAACCACATTCAAGTTAAAGAAAAATCTAGATCAAAACCGATGGCTACAACTACTGAAGTCTTAGCACATTGATAGCTTAGAAACTGAGTAATACCCCATGGATAAGCAGAATCACTCGATTACCAAAAGAGTTTGACCTTCATTATAGTTTATGTTACATAGCCTTTAGTTGTTTTGGTAGTAGGAGGCAAACCGCAGAAAAATAAGGTACACATTATCCATAAATGTTCACACCCAGGAACATTTGAGGAAAACAGTACTGTTTACCACCAGGATGTAGACTGAAGATACTTCTATGGCCCTTCCAAGCAAGCTATTAACAAGGCAAGAGTTCATATTTAAAACTATTAATACAACGGGCGATAGATATAAAAGAGTGGTAAATACAAGTAAATCTTCAGATTAATTTGATCAAATAATTACTCTGTCTCTACCTCTTTTGCTCCCTAATCATCTTGCTAACTAACATTTCCATGAAAAATCTTTGTTGAATTTTTTTAAATTATCCTCGTGTTACCTTAAGTCTTTTACCAATTCATTCACCATTTTCTGCTTGTTTTGATTTTCCACAAGAACCTATTAGTTTAAGAATTTTCATCACAGTTTAAGCCTTTGTTTTATGTCCCAATACAAAGACACTGATCCGATAACTACATCGGATGGACATTGCAATGCTATTATAGAGATATTTACATCGACCACAACACTTGTTGAAGAAATCTAGGAATTTCTGCAGTTAATAAAAAGGATTATATGAAATCCTGGAGACACTAGAACAGCAAAGGGTAAATGTTGAGACTATAAAGCCTTTGACATCTAAACTCATTGATGACTGGCTTACCCTAGGTGACTGTTGAAGGCGCTGCCTCGCCTCCAAGTATTTTGGATTCACGTGAATGCTGTGAGCTGGACGTTGTGGTTGGGAATCAAGTTTTGATGATGCAGATCCAGATGAACCATTGATGACCGGTGTGAAGCCAAGCTCTTTTTCAATTATCTGAAGAGGGGCCAATGGAAAAACTCCTTTCCATGTCCCAAACAGATGTTTCATACTAGGATGAATAGAAGATTCAACCTGTTTGAAGGCCTTACAGAAGACCTACAAAAGCATCATTAGCACAGAAAAAACTGAAGTAGCTTCATAAGTCAATGTGAATACATAAAAAAGAACTGGAAGGAAAATAAAAGGGGGAGAGAAACAGATGCCAAAATAAGCATGATAGCAAATGAGATACAAGCTTCATAAATCATGACCAAACAGAAGAATCTACCTCAGGTAGCCTTGCAGCAAAATATTTAATATAATCTCTCCCAATATTCTTCACGATACTATCTAGCAGATACAAGGATGGCAACTTCTGTCCACTGGGTACCTGCATATCCACATTTCAACAATACATGTGACTAAAAGGAAAATTAAAGAAACAAATGAAGAGGTATTTAAAGATTCCAACACATATGAGCATAGAAAAAAAGGATTTGGTGGAAATTTTCACGAGCAGTTACAACTATTTTCCAATATATAGTTTAGGAAAAGTTAATTCGGTAAATGATGACTATAAAGGGCATCATTTTTTTAAGGAATTGACATCTTGCTAAATAACAATGTCGATAATAACAAAAAATAACATATGTTTATCGCATAGAGAATGACATGATTTCTGACATCCCAGGTGGGCAATACCACATCATCAACAAATTTGAGCCCATGAAGAAGCACATAACCTTTTGACAAAAAAATGATGCCAAGACACTAGTCAATCTAGTGAACATTCCACTCACACAGAATTGCACCACATAATAGTGTCACCCATTGTATTCATGTGCAAATGCAGATCACACAAACTCACTCAAGATACCTTGGTTCAAGAAAGATTTACATCACCTTTGGTGAATTTGGTCGGCAACGAATGAGATGTACAAGAATTGAGTAATCTTAGAGACACAAGGATGGAACCTCAAATATGGAAACTATAAATCAGCACCATTGGAATTAACTATTGAGAACTACATTTTTTGCCCCAACAGTGTCTATTTGTGCATGCACATATACGGCTACAACCATACTGCTTCACCATAAGTACAAAAGAAGAATCCTAGTACTCCACACAATAGTATCGAAAAACCTTTTTTTTCTCCCCATCGATTACATAATAAAGATCATAACTTGTGGTTCTAGACGAGTTCAGGTAGATCGGTCACCTCAAGGACATTGGCGCAGATGAGAGCGGCAATTTCCTTAGCGGCGTGAAGACTCTCGCCCGCGATAATGGTGAGATTAGTGATGATGGGCTTGGAATTGAAAGTTAGCTCGGCGAGCGCCGTCTTGTACTGCGCGACAAGTTCCTGATGCGACCCTCCTCTCGCGACGTCCTCTCTCTCTTGCCTCTCCCCCGCCCTAGGAGCCAACGTCTGCCCGCCAGTCCTCAGCGGAGGAAGCGTCCGGTCCCGGTTGGAGGCGACGCGGCCCCGGTCCGCGGCGTTCGCCGCCGCCAGCCGAGGCCGCTTCAAGCCCGGTTCTCGGGAGCGGTCCATGGCGGATCTGCGGGAGTTCTCCATCTCCATCACCCCCGGGGGGAATTCCCGCAGTCCTCCTCACCTGATCCCATCTAAAGCTTCATGGATACGAAGGAGCAGGTCGGCCGCGCGATTTCGGGGATCGGAGAGTGCTACTAATAAGAGAATTCGAAGGAAACGAAACCCTAAGTTTGGGAGAACGAAGGGCGGGGGGGCGAAGGCACGTGCGGTGCGGGTGGCAGGATAGTTGGGGGTATTTGTGGAATTCCAGCAAACCGTGACGGCGGCTCAACACGTAACGGCAAAAGAGCCACGATAGAAAGAACGCATATATTTCGACACGTAATAAATAATAATATCGATCCATTAATACATTTTATAGTGCCATCATTACTACACGGATTAAATGTTGAAATAAAGCGAAATGTATTAGATTCTGAAGCCTCCATTTCAGTTGCAAATAGAAGTATGAGTGAGGAATATGAATCCGAATGATGTGAATTAAATCTTAAAATATTTTAAAATTTAACTTATGATTGCACCATTTGTAAGAAAAGATATCGAGTAAAAATTTTGGTTATGAATTACAGATTTCTAATGTTTGTTTTATACAAAAAGTAATGTGTTTATAGGTGTAAATCTACAGTAAAGAGACTTTAAGAGGAACCTTACATGTCATTTTTAGTGGATTTTGGTATGCTTACGTGTTGGGGTTAATAAATATTTTTTGATTCTTGATAATGGAAAGATTTCTTGTAAAGAAAAAAATAAAAATTAAGATTTAGTTAATTCATAATATTAATTGTATCTTTAGATTTTGATGAAAAATAAAATATAAGCTAATATAGGTTAATTTTACGGTGTTTAGAACGCGCAAGAGAAAAGATAAGAGAAAATTTTTAGATTTATGAAAGGGTGTAAAGGAGAATTTATACTTACGTTAGGATTAATTTGAAGGGTTTTATAGTTGATACCATATTCAAAATAATAATAATTTTTACCTATGAATAATAAATATATCGAATCATATTGATATATCAAATTTCCACAGTGTGTTCCCAAGTTTGACTCTCATTCCAACAGTCTCACCAACTCGATGACCTCTTGATAGAGTAAATATTAGGCCCATTAGCCCGGCACGATCATGTGCCCGAGGACCACGTCGACTTAACGCGTCAACTAACCACGTTAGCTCGAGGACTACGTCGACTCTCCGAGGAACTCTAGCCACGTCGGTAACCACCTCGACAAGCGCATGCGGCCTTTACACAATGACGTCTGCTCAGAAGATCGTACTGACAATTAACGACCCCACCGAACGAGACTCCGGAAATCAACGAGAGCAACATCTCAAGTCGTACCCACAAACTTGTCGAAGGAGTCGCATCGATTAAACACCTTGGTACAACTTCCCTCCACTTTATAAATATAAATACTCTCATTGTAGCTTACAGTCGGGGAACTTTTTTCCGACAAATTCTCCACAAATACCTTCAGGATTTTTTGAACCTAGACTTCCAATCTCCACCCCCGAGAAGTTATTGGGGAACTTTTTTCCGACAAATTTTCCACAAATACCTTCAGGATTTTTTGAACCTAGACTTCCAATCTCCACCCCCGAGAAGTTAACTTAGCTATCGGAGAGGCCACATCGGGCACACACCTCCCCAAGGCCTTCTTATAGGTTACGACCACTTCCCGAAGTCGACTTAGTATATTTTTCGACTCGAAGGGTTGCAGTTGAGCGATCCCCAATAATTCCATCAAGCCTCATGCGTCTTCTGATCCAGCTCAGACGATCCTAGACGCGTGGATCGAACGATGTAGTGCTGACTCTTCATCCGAAATCCAACAACAGCTCTTGACAAGGGATTGCTGAGTTGATTGTTCTTCAATTTGCCAAAGAGGATTTGCTGGGCTCTTCTGCTTAAGCATACGAAAGCATGGTGAGTTTGAATAGAGGCAACAGTCATTAACATCCCTCAAGAGATCATGTTCATCTTTTGTCTATTCCAATTGTGATGCTGCTCCTGTTGGATGTGCATAACTCGAATACCACCAATCATTTCAATCGACAATAACTACAATGCAATGCTTGTAGTTTCTCGTCTTAACCATAAAAGACAACTATTTAGTGTTTATGTAATCATCAATGATTTTTTTTCTCTTAAACATAAATCAAATATCATAAATAATGTATTACTTTTGTAAAAATTATTAATTTCCTTATTTATAGAGTATGATTTTAAAAAACATTTAAAATTAATTTCTTTAATTGTATGGATAATTTTATCAATCAATTAAATTATTTTAATTTATTTATTTCCTAATAAATAATGTAGATAATTCAAATTTTATTTTTGTGTGTGAACTATAAGAAATAAATATTATAATTATATAATTGCATGTGAAAGTAAAATATAAATAAATTAAAATAAATATTAAATTATTATTTATTTTAATAGAAAAACTCCTATTCTCCATTATAAAAAGAGCTCTCCCTCCCTCGTTCCTCAACGAGCTTGATGGAGAGAGGATATAGGAGAGGATTGCCTAATGAGATAGAGGTATGAACTTCTCTTTTTTTTATACTAACTTTTATAATATTAAAATTATTATAATTTTTATGATGCATAATAATGTTTTGATTTTATTTTTTATAATTAATAAAATCATAATTATTGAATTATGATATTAGAATGTTTAATTTTATAATAATTTTAATTATTTAATTAGACATATTTATCTTTCAGCAAATTATATGCATTTTTATGATATAATTAGTTTTAAATTTAGAATCATGAACTAAATTAGTTAATGTATGAAAAAATAAACTTAAGATTAATTATTATTTTTATAATATTTTAAAGTAATTCTAAAATATATTAGGATATAATTTCATAAGTTGATTAGCTAGATCAACCCATGTAGCCAAAATGTCATGTGTGATTCAATACATTTGATTAGGTATGCCCCAGAGATACGATTCGACCCATGCGATCAAATATTTTCTAACTCATGTGGCTATACACAACCTAAATCAAGTCAAACGTGGCTTAGTTCAATGATAATATCAACCGACACGTGAGTGAGGTTCAACCCAACCAACGAAACTAGACCCACATAACTATATGCTTTGCATTCGACACATCATTTCTCCTAAATCCAGCTATCAACCCAACTTATTACCTATGAGAGGTATATGCAGCGTGACCCATAAAAGGCTCAAGTGAGTTGATTAAATTTAGAATATTATTATTTGACTATCTAATTTTCTATCATTTATTGATCTAAACTCGTTAGTTAACTGAATTAGATAGGTTTGATTGATTTAATCGATAGAGTGATTCTAGACCAACTTAATTGATTCAAGTTTATTTGGTCTAATTAAAATTAATCAAACCCAACTTAAACCTGTAGGGTGATTTCAAATCACTTTAATAAGAATTTAATGTTGGTCCCCAAATCACTTTAATAAGAATTTAATGTTGGTCCCATTATGTATTATTTGAATTGGGTTTATTCAATTCAGTTATACTTATTCCAATTAGGATTTTGATTGATTAAGAATTATTAAGATATTGATGATTTATGTCTTTGTGATTTAATGAACTTAAAAATATTATTTTGAGTATATTATTTAAAAATTTAGTAATTGTGAAAATGTTACATGTGAAAAAATCTATAAGTCTATGATATTATGAAGCTACCAATGGATATGGTAGAGTAAGTTATATATATTAAGTACGGTTCCTCATAATATTTTATTATATACGAATGAATTAAACTATATATCACTATTAAGGATAAGTAGAATAATTTTCTTCGAGGATTAGTGAGCCGTTGATTCATTTATCTGTTATTAGGAAGAATGTTTTCCCATTAGACAGATGAGGGATACGACTTCGTCTATTATTGAAAGAGTGTATCATCAAATATGATTTATGTTTTTATTATCTGATTATTATGTATGTCATAGAGATATATTGTATAATTTTGTTTACAATATAAGAGTTATATTTTTTTGATATCTGAGTTTTATAATAAATTAATATTTTTTATTTATATATTAAATTAGTGAATATTATATATATCATGAATATTAAAAATTATTTTTATGATTTTTAAAAGTTTTCTATTAATATATATAATTATTGATATATTTTTATCTTATACTTATTTTCAAAATAACCCACTAATTTATAGATATGAGATTTGGGTGGAGAAATTTTTTTCACTTATGGCCTTATTAAAAATATATATTTATAAAAATTATTTAGTATCATAAATATATGAATTTAAATTTAAGAGAAAAAGTTATGATAAATTATATAATAATAAAAAATATATATATATATTTTTTTATAAAAATGAGATGTGATAGCTTAGACCAATCACTTCAAGTCATAACTTAGAGAGTTGTGAGAAGAAATGCAATTATAAATTTCACTTGAGTACGAAAGGATAAATACGATATCTTTTGTGTATACTAATCCGAATCAAGCATAGTGGTGAATGCATGCATAACCATGACTCGATTAACTTATTGAGATTTAGTCACTAACTCAAAATAATCACATCAAAATTAATAATAGTATAACTATAAAATTGTTATAAGTTAATTTAAGTTTTTACGTGCTTACAATGTATGACTAAGTACAGGCAACCATATGTTTATATTGTGGCTGGCTGACGATATTCCTTAATAATTAATTTATGGAGGAGATCAATTAAAGATCATTCTTCAATATTTTATCAGCCAAGTTTGTGCTATTTCCTCCTATAACTCAGCCTTTAATGAGCATGAGATAACACCACCTTAATTCCTGCAACATCATTGTAATTACTATATTGGCAGCTCAGGTGGCAGATGTAAAGAAAGAGAAAGATATATGTGATGGAGAAAAAAGGAAAAAGCTAAGAGAAGGTAACTTTGTTTCTTTCTCTCAGCCTGTCATGTTTCCTAATGATGGTATTCCTTCTGTGGACTTTGCTTTCTTAAAGCATACATCTTCTCCTCTTTCTTCTCCATGCCAATCTTAGAAGTATCAGGCTGCACAGGGCCATACCTTTGTCTCTAATCTCTTGGTTCTTCCTCTCACCATGAGAGATCTTGCCGGTTGCTTGGCGAACCAAGCTGTCAGAGTTGCAGAAGCCACATGCCCGGTGACCGGGCACTCGTCGATGGCAGAACAAAGCCCGGTTCAGAATACCATCACCTGCTTCTACAGAACCACCCTCTCCACCCGGAGGGAGCTGCTCACCAGCGTCACCTGGTCCAAGAACCCAGCCGGCGCATTCATCTCTGTCATGGTCGAAGACAGCTCCTCCGGGACTCTGATCAAGCCCAATGCCGTGAATTCCCAGCTCCTGAGGAAGAAGAAAGGAAGACGGTCGTTCGCGGCCGGCAACTCGGCCGTCAGCCTTTACTGGGACGTCTCCGCCGCCACCTATGAGTCGGGGCCTGAGCCCACCAGGGGTTTCTACGTCGTGATGATCGCCGAAGCGGAGTTCGGTCTGTTGCTCGGTGATATGTGCGGGGAGTTCGTCAAGAAGCTGGAGAAACCGCCGCCGATCGCAAAGTTCTCCATGACGAGCAAGCGAGAGCAGGTGCGCGGCACCACTCTCTACTCCACCAGGGCTCAGCTCGGCGACGGGGGGAAGGAGCACGAGATAACGATCAGGTGCAAGGGAGACGAGCTGGACGCCGAGGGCTCGGAGCTCTTCATCTCCGTCGACAAGAAGAAGCTGGTCAGCGTGAAGACACCGACATGGAACTTCCGAGGGAACCAGACAGTATTCGTGGACGGATCGGCCGTCGACGTGATGTGGGACGTGCACGACTGGTGGTTCTGCGAAGCCTCCCACTGCGCTCGCTTCATGTTCCGACGGAAGAGCACGTCGGAGATCAGGCTGTGGTCGGACGAGGAACCGGCGCCGAACATGTCTGGGTTCTCTCTAATGATCCAAGCCTTCAAGAGCCAATGATTCTGATACATGCTTGCTTCTCTAGTATTGCTTCTCTGCTCAGAGGTGCTTGATCACAGATTTGGTTGGTAAGCACATTTTGTTATCTTCTCCCATATCAAACATGATGATTCATAACTCAGAATAAGGCTAGAAAACATTTCTCTATGGTTGCTATCTTCTCTGCACTTGGGAATGATTGGAGGTACAGAACCAGTGTTAGTAGTCTTCACTTGGCAAGAGAGTGATGGCCGCCATGTGCTTGTTGTTGGCATGCTGCAGTTCTCTTGTTTGTGAGGACTGTTTAGCTGGTGAGCACTGTTCACTGTTCTTTCTTTTTGTCTTTTGAGTTGTAAGAGTTGCAGAAAGAGATTCTCCAGCAGGACCTCTCGAGGTTTCTTTTCATCAGAACATATTTCAGTCGATGTTCTTCTGATCTTCCTGACAGGAGGAAGAGGGATCCCCTAAGAAGAGGGAGAAGGAAAGCCCTTTTAACTCTGGTTACTATGCCCCCATTGAAACACAGATGGCAAGAAGACGGTGGAATCTGACAAAGGACAAGTGGAATCTGTGGGGAAGGGATGTGCTTGAGCTGGGAATAAAGGCTTTTGGCCTCACAGATGACTCTTGTCAGTCTGGTCAATCAAGGAGATAGATACACACAGTGTCAAATCTAACTTTTCTTCTCCCTTGAGGAAGGTGGAAGCGTGCATGGTGTGTCATTTCAGTGACATGATCCATGATTCATCATGCCTGTAAAATACATATCTTTTTTGGGATGAAAAATGCTAGATTGCATTTTTCTTGCATGTTCTTTGTAATTTTTTCTGTAGCATATATTAGATAATATAGTCTTTTTAGAAAAAAAAAAGTTCAATTTTTAATTCGATTTATTTTTATTAAAAATAAATTGTAATGGGTTTTATTAATTAATGACACTTTTATTGGCGTTATGCGTAATAAAAATAGGTGGGTCAGTGTTCAGATCCAGGTCTGGAGACGTGGGACCCTGACTCATCTCAAGTCAACCTCGGTCTGCATCACATTGGGCCCCACCCTGACCTTTATAATTTCTAAGAATCGAATTCAATTAATTCAACCTTTGGCGCGTATTTTATATATTATATATATATATATATATATATATAAACTTGGATGATAGCTAGTCGATCGCAAATATGTTGACTTGCAGCTTTGCACGTTTACTTTCCTCGTGATTCGTGCTAGGACAAGTGGGTGCGACTCGTACAGACGGTTGGTGGGCTCGACTGATACAGGTCGGCTTAACATCACGTGAGTTGCGGGTGCGATCCACTGGTGGGCCGTCAAGGCCCGATTCGCGAACCTTCCTTGTCCAGCCTTGTTATTTTCCGTCTCGTTCCAGTCGCCGTCGTTGTTCTCCGATCGAGCAAAGACGTTGGCGTGCTGCAGGAAGAGCCACGGTAAGCCATCCCTTCTTCCATCTTATTCTCTCTCCCCTCCTACTTCTCTCTAGCGGTTGGTGTGGATTCGGATGTCATTGAGGAGGAAAAGGGACTTTGATGGATCTCTCGCATGTGTCGATACCTACTGCTACAGAACGTCTCCTATATCTGTGTAATGATTGTTGTTGCTTTGCTACCGATTGCTGTTCGTCCGGGTCTTTTCTCTGTGAAACGTTACAAGAATGGTCGTCCTGTCTGTGATTTAGATATCACACTCTTGCTGATACTACCACTAGCGATCTGGAAACACAAATCGAGGATATCTTTGAATTGTTCTCTCTCCCTTTTTAACCACCAACAATTCGAAATGTAAATCGTGTGGTCAGTTGGCGATGGCTTCTCAGATTGGGGATCTATATGTTTTCTTCGGGATCCAAAACCCAGTTTCTCCGAATCATACTTGTGGCCGTCGAGTTCGAGAATGTCTTTGTTTTGATCCAGCTGAATCCCTAACTCTGCAATTGCAAGTTTATTTTATATAGGGCTGTTTGGTTTGTGTACTTGTGTTTCACATTTTATGTTGTTCATGATTTTGCTATTTCCCTGGTACTCTTCAAGAATCGAGGGAGTCCTCGGATTCCAAGAATGTCATGTTTAGTTGTACATCTCGATCCATCTTTTTATTTCACCACTGTTCCATCATTTACAACTTGGCTCTCGTTGTTGGGTTGTTCTCGCTTTAAATCTTAGAATTATGATCTTCTCAGTACATTTATATCATTTTCACTTCTTCTGCTTAAGATCATTTTGCATCGGTTAGTACCTGACCCAATGTTTTCATCTGAGTTATTTATTTATTTATTTAAATTATGAATCACTTTTTAATCTGCAACATCTACTTGTTTGTGACATTTCATTGAAGAAGGTTGAATAGGTTATTATGTTGAAGTCGACAATCCTTGATGTGATGTCTGTCAAGAGCCAGTCTTGTTGGCTGTCCTCTGACCCAGAAAATAAAAATTCTTACTAAAGAGTCCTGTCTAGAAGCAGTTGCGGGCAGCGGGGAATAGATTCATGCTTGTTCTTCTTCCTTTTTAACTGGCGTGATAATTATCTGCATTTTTTGTCATAGTTAACAAATGACTCCCTTGTAGTTTGTCAAGTCGAGAACTACAACATCATTTGTTTTTCCTCATTAGTGATGAAGACAAAACAGCCCCTTCTGTCCATGGACATATCTTTAATAAGCTACTGCTACTCGAGCACACTGACATGGACCATCTTAAAATACTGAGACCTCCCATTTAAAATCACCATCTTCTGCCTGCCTATGTTTCTGGAAGTCACTTCCTTTGCCAAAACTAACTGGGAAGGGATCGTTGGTCCAAAAAGACTTATCTAGTAAGGGTAGAGTGAGGAAAGAAAAAGGTGGTTGATGTCTTTTAGCAAATTCTTAAAGTTCGAGAAAGGGTCTTTTTTGTTTCGAGGAAATGATTAAGCACAGTTATTATTAGGGTGAGTCCTTCGACATGCTGGTGTGTAGCAGCAACCTACTCCTGTAATTGCAGGCTTTGCTCTCAATTGTGTGGTGACTTCAGTCACAGGCAGTGGCAGCATCGTCTCCGTCCCCAACCAAGCGTTGCCCGGCCATGTGCTCTCTCTCCTGGAGTACGCCTTGGTCAATCAAGAGGTGTTCAACATCACGCTGTGCAGTGTCCACTGCCTACAGCACGCTGTACAAGGAGGGGGCAAACGCACCTGGGTCAGCTGCCGGTGCAGTGAGTTTACCATATATGGGAGCTTGGGGACGTGGTGCACGTCCCTGCTGCCGGATATGAGCAAGCACGAGTCGTGTATTTGGGAGCTGTTTCGATTCCCATTCGCAGGTTTCATGTGGTCCGGCGGGAGCGATGGGCGTGCCGTGCCGCCTTGTCCTCCCCTTCCCCTCGTCTCGTCGCGTCCGGAGGCGGGGGAGGGCCGGAAGTAAGCGTCCAACCCCTTCTTTCTTCCATTATTCGTCGAACTGCTGCTCGCTGTGTTATCATTTCGAAGTTGGACGTGATGGCAGCGTTCCAAGTGCCGCGTACCGCGACTGCGGCTCCAGTCGCCGACACCACGCGCACGGCGCAGCCGCTTATAACCCTGCCCGATGCAGCCCGACTTGCGCTTTGAGTTGTGTCCTCGGTCGCCCTATATGTATACACACATGCAGTATAATTTTTTTGCAAATCCAAGTCAGTGCTCCGTAATTCTAGCACATTCTCCCATGAATTCAATATTTTGCCATGCTAATTTTGGATGGGCAGTCATGATTACCTTGCATCATGGTTGGTTTATCTTTTAGCGACAAAAGTAATGTTAGAATCTTACAATTATTTTTCATTTCAACTAAAGATTGGTTTTTAAATATGTTTTTTATGAAACAGTAACACATGGATAACGTCATCGTATTATAAATTCTGGAATTTTAGAAATTTTACAGATTCTTCTAGAAATTGAATTTCAAGTTTTCAGATAGCTGGTTAAAGTTTTCTTTGCTAAAATACTATCTGGTGAAGACAAGATTTAATTCTCATTACTGCATATGTTGACTTTGAATTGAGACTTGGAAGTTGTTTGCTTGAAATTTTGTGATCTGAAAACCAATAAATAATGTTTACACTAAAAATTTATGATTATGAGTGAACGGTTTTTGGGTTGCTAATACCTTACTACTGATTTCGCAGAAAGGCGTTGTTCTTTGGGCGCAAATACATCGAATTCATCCACCTTTTTTCCTCACACCACCGTTGTTCTCCCACGGGCACTCGTCTTCGCTCACCGAGAACAAGAAAGAGATATCGTTGACTCCCCCACCGTAATCCGGAGGAGGAGATGGAGGACCATCAGCAAGCGCAAGACCCACCGCCACGTCCGATCCTTGCTCTCCCTCCTCGTGGCAGCCACTTGGGTCGTCGCTCCACGAACCTTCGCCATGCTTGTTCGTCGCGGCATTTCTCCTCCGCTTCTTCTGGCTCTCCTTGGCCTTCCTCGGGCGCTTGTTGATGTCGTCCCACCTCTCCTTGCACCCCTTCGCACTCCGGTTGGACCCCAAGCAAGCCACGGCGGCGGCCGAGACCTCCCCCAACAGGCCGGCCTTACCGCTCCCACCCTCTCCCAACTCCGCCTCCATGCTTCTGCTGGTCCTGACAAGACCGGCGGTCTCAGACTCGGGCCATCTCTGAGCCGCCCAGTTGCCGTCGGCTTCATCGCCATGTTCCCCGTTCGCGCTCCGATCCTCTTCCGGTTGCGGTCTCACCTCACGGCGGCTTATCTTCTCCAACGCCTGTATAATGGCGGAGTCGCGCGCCTCCATCCACGCTCGCTCGCTGGCCCAGAGGCCGTACTCTCGGTCGACCCGCGCCGCTTCTTGCCTTCTCCAGTCTTCTTCTCGGGAGATCCTCGCCTGTTCCATGTGCTCCAGTGTCCTCAGCATCTGGTTCATCCACGTCTCTTGCACCCCTATGAACCTCTTGATCTGCTCTTCGACCAACTCCTCCACCTTCGACTTCCAACTGTTTCTTCCCGTCTTTACTCTCCTCATACTTCCGTCCTCTTCTCCAGTCGATGAGGTCCCATCGAATTCACTAGAACTCGACAAGCTAACGTTCCCAGAGAACCTGGAAACCTGCAAGGCTTCTCGGTTTGACGGTAGAGCGGAAACATAGGTAGGTTTAGAGCATGGTTGAATGATCACCGCGGTGGCGCTACTGCTCCCTCCATAGAGAGCCTCCAATTGCCTGAAGAACCTATAGTGCTTCCCGTCCTGCCTCCCGGCCTTCCCTTCCTTGGTCTTCTTGTAGTACTTGTACAAGTTCTCCAGCTTCTCCCTGCATTTCTTCCCGCTCCTATGGTATCCATGCTCCTCTGCCATGATCCTGCACTCGGTGGAAGCTGGATCAGCATTATACTAGTCAACACAACAATTAGGGTAAGGAAGCAATTAATAATAGCCACGTCAGTGATGCTTTTGAGTTCCATCCTATGACACGATCGAGCTCCATTTACGCAGCGTCAGCAGCTATAGGGATGAAGCAAGCATTACATCAAACATGACGCTGCGCTGTGTATGTGCACACCAAGTTCGGGAACTCAACAATGGAGGCAGAACAGCTACCGGTTCGGGCAATTGCCGTATCTTATATAGATACTCATACAACCCAGAGAAGAAAGAGTTGTTGATGTACCTGGAGACCTCATCCCACAGCGGACCCTTGTGGGCGGCTTCCCTGAACCTGGAGTCCAGCCGGGATCTCACCTCCAACAGGGTCAGCGTCTCCTGTCTCGGCCACCGCCCTTGACCCCCGCCACCGCCGAAAGCCGTCTCGTAGAACCCAAAGCTTTCCATTCCCGGTGGCGGCAGCGGGGGTGGCGGCGGAAGATCAACTTCGCCGCCGCGACTGCCCGCCACGAGCATCCCGTACTGCTGCCGGTCGGGACCGGGCGCGGGGATGAAGCTGCTGCGTTGCTGGCCCAGGAAATGCGCCGGGTCGGATACGTCGGAGACGGCGGAGAACCCAGGCTTACTGGCGATGAGATTATGGAGCTCCTGCAGGTCCATCGATCCGCCGGGGAGCCGGTATGATCTACGATGAGCAACCGCGGAAGCAATGGGCAAACGATGCAGGGGGAGGGAGGGAAGGAGGCAGCAAACGAGGAGGATGGGGGGAAGAGGAGAGAGGAGAGAGAGCGGGAGAGTCGGATCGTGTCGTTCACGAAAGAAAGAAGGTGTGGGGGTGGGGGTACGGAAGGGCGGGGGAAGAGATTGGGGGGAGTCCGACGAGGACAGGAACATTACGTAAGGTCTGAGCCAATGGGAAGAGTCCACGTGCCGCAGAGGGTGAACCGGGGAGCGCATCCCGAGGAGAGCATGGGGTGGTGGGTGAAAAGATGACGTGTGCGTACAGTAAAAAAAACTGGACTCGCTTTTTGACCGCTCGTGTCCCACCCCCCACCCTCTCTGATTGCCAATGCCAAGCAAACTGCGTAGATGACGAAAAATAAATAAAGTATTACCTTCTGCTAATTTTGCTTATTTCAACACAAAAAAATAGTTTTTTTTATTTTATTATATATTTTACACCCACTTTATCTAAAAATAGGATAATTTCTCGTAAACATATTTTTTAGGTTTTCTAAAAAAATCCTTCATTCTCAGAATTTTCTAATAAATCATATATATATATATATATATATATATATATATATATATATTACATGGATCGATCCATACAAGTAACGGATCATGTTATAATATTTTGAGTACTACTAGAATGACAATGTAACATGGTATAAAAATATAGCAATATATATAATAGTTTTATAAAATATTATAGTGTTTTTTATATTATGAAAATAATTATAATATATTATAAAAAATAATAAAAATACCTCATAGTATTTTTATAAAATTTTATCGACAAGAGGAACGGTGGGTGAAAAATCGATTAAGCCTCCACTTTGCACAAATTTTATGAAAATTATTATTGTTTTTTATAAAGCAATGCTGATATGATTTCTATAAGGCTAATATGTTGATAACCTTGATATTGCTGAAAATATTACAACATAGTAAAATACTATAATAAAATCAGTTTATCATATAAATATGTGCATAAGAAAAAAAAAAGGGGGGGGGGGGGAATAGATAGATGACTGATTGTAAAGTCAAAAAAATTCTAGCTATTAAATTTATTGGATATATGTGATGTAGCTTTGTCAGTACATTTAGCTGTTGCCCGTCTCTCTTAAGAAGGTGTTCGTATCTTCACCAGTGCTACATAGTAGGTTTCATAAATGATGGTGTTAACTGGTGACTTGAATTCGACCCAAATGTAAAATAATCTACATGCAAATATCCACAAACAATTCGATATGGACCCAACTCGTTTGTCTCGAGTGCCTCATAAAGATCTCCTCCAAATCACAAGGGAGACATGATGTTATCATTCAACCCGAAAGTTTTTGTGGATGGAACGAGGGATGTTTTCGTTCGTAGTAAAATTGAACTCCACGACAAATTACTGAAACATATGCATGAAATAATGTCGTGAAAGGAATCCCATTTCCTTGTCACTATTAGCTCCCCTCAAAAAAAAAAAAAAAAAACATCGCACCATTTTCTAGAGGTTAATAAAACTAGGATTACGTTTCTTATTCTTACCATAGTATATGATCATGACCTCATGATTAGTCTAATTTTATATATAAAAAATTATATCACGTAGTTTAGTCATGCTCATGTACATATGGGCGCTCAGAAATTCTTTGTTGGCGCCTAAGGGATATGCAGGCTCCTTGGGACGTCGATTGGTAGGTTGAAAACTAGGGCGATCGCTTCAAGCTAGAGTCGACTTATGGTTCTTGGTGGAGCTACAATTGCTCAGAGTCTATTACAATGTCCCCGGGGGGAGGGGGGAGTTGCTTATCTTTGGTCGAGGGATCTCGTTTGGTCGACCTCTGTGGATGAAGCTTTCCTATTTAAGAGTACGTCCTTCCCCTTCTTTATTGGCTCTCTGGTCATCGATGTCATCTCGACTTAGCTCATCCGACGATCAAGTCAGTTGGGTGAATTATCTTGTGTTATATATTTTTATGTGAAAGAAACCCCTTGCGTATTTGTCTGGGTATATTTTATACTACTTAGGAAGACAGAAGTCGTACACAAATGGGTTAATATGCGTGGGTGGTAGGTCTGTGTTGTACGCCAGTCGATGGCTGAACCCCTGACTTGTCTACCCCTTCTTGTTGCATTTATTGCGTATTAGTAGGTGCGATCATTTCTTATGTTGTTGTCTAAGTTGAAACAGATCCTCCTACTGTGTAAGAAATATACGAAAATTAACCTCTGGTAGAAGCAAGTGATATGGCCTTAGCCTAACCCCTTGAGCGATGATTCAAGATAATGCTTCTTCCCGAGACCTTAATCTAAGCTGAGTTGATAGTGTCTACTTGACTGGAGAAGAGAAATGACCGGAGGAGGAAGAATAAGCACTATCGTCAACCGTGCATGAGCAACTGATAACAAATGCTAAATATGTTTGTGTGAAAAGAGCTGACATTTATGTATCCTAAAAATTTTAATTATTTTTTTTAAATGAGTCAAAATGAGAATAAATTATGTAGTGATTCATGCAAATATTAGTAAGTATCATCACTTGTTTCGTATGAGTTCGACCGAAATAATTAACCTTGTTTTGATGAAAAAAAATAATCTAATGTGGAAAAGATCCTATGTTACTTACTATACGACAACCCTCATTGTGATAAATTAACGGTTGTTAAAAATTTATCATATCCAGTCATATATTAAAGATTTGTTTATTAGTTATATTAGTATTATATTATTGTTTGGTAATAGGTTTTTTATTTTATTTTTATGGGGGGTGGGGGCTTTATAGTTAGTTCTAAGCGACGGAACAAAGGAGTAGAACAGGTCCCAATGCCATTGGCCACTGGTCCGAGCTGTTCTCGGACGCTCGTTGCGGTCCCCGTGAAAGAAAAGATGTCTCCCTGCGAAAACGTAAGAAGAGGTCGGCACAAGCGATCTGTTTGCCATGGCCGAACAATCCCACATGAACACCACTACTCTTATCGTCGTCCAACTCTCTATTAGAGAAACCAACACATCCTCATCATCCCATGGCTGGCAAACTTGTGTCGCTGTTCATGTGCTGTGGCCGGGCGCTGGGGCTACTGCCGAAGCGCCTCGAATGCGTACAAGCAAGCAACAGGGGGTGGTGATCGTCGCACTCGGGCAAGAACATTTTGTCAAACACCTGGAAGGCGTGCGACAAGCTGATCCTGTTGCCTTGAAAGTGCGATGGGGGTTCGGGTACAGATCATTTCCATTGCAGTGATCGGCGTCGGTTTGGGTTAATCCGGATCGAACCCCAGACGAGCAGAGCCAATGCTCGAACGCCTTGTTGAACGTCGCACGGTCTTCAATGCGCGCGCGCGAGAGAGAGAGAGAGAGAGACGACGTACTGGGTGAAGGCTGACGCCTCCGATTTCGGTGGGAATCCTTCCTTGCTCGAAGGTAATCCAATGCCCGTCTCCTTCTTCTTCGCTGCTTCGCCGGTTCGTATCTCTGCGCCGGAGAATCTTCTCACGGTCCCATGGCTGCACTGGCCATCCAGCGGTCAGCATTGGGATTCTTGGGTACCTTAAACCTCCTCTCTTGTTGAGATGCTGCGCTTCCTCTGATAAATTTGTGCCTTTACATGCCATAAATTGGGAGAAATTCTGTTGCATCTTCTTGATCTTGGTCGTTGATTTATAATGATAACTTGAGTCTTTGCTGGCTATCTCACTCTATGATCAGAAGGAGATGTGGAGGAGAGGGTGGAGCGCAAGAAGGCAAAGGTGAAACTCTAAAAGTGGTAGCTACAAAGAGATGAATAATGGAGGAATAGATAGTTTTAAAGATTAAGGTTTATGAAGTTCCACATCAGGTTGGAATTGGGTTTGACGTCCTTCTCCTTCCAAATGTCTTCTTTCCTCGGCATCCTCTTCATATTTATATCTTTCTGCTTGTGTAACGAATAATTAAGTTGAATGCTTGTGATGTGCTGCTGATAATTTTTGCCATCTGTGTATTTGATAGTCCTTGAACTTGTCACTAATTTAGAATAGTGCAACAAAATCCGACTCGTGTAATTCATATGGACCATCAGTAGGCTTACATTTTGATGCTTCTTTTAGTCCTTGAGAGATGTTTGTCGATGTATTATGAGATTACCAGGATCTATCTGTGCGATAGTTGCTGCTCTATGGACTCACTTTGCCTTCTAATCAGAGTTGTAGAGTATAATTGTTGCATACAAGATGGGTTATCTCCATCTGTAATTGTTTCTTATCCTGCACACTCTGCTTTCTTGCTATGTTCATATTGTTTGTATTCCTTTTATGTGGCTTGTTTTTGCAAGAACAACTTTTATGTAGCTCTGTATAAACTTGTATAAGTAGTTTCTGCTTTTTCAACTTGTATAGAATAAATTATGGTTTACTCCTGAATGTAATGGTAGCGGTCTTGATGGGCAAATAGAGCCCAATTCCAGAGTGTTCCAAGTTGCTGTTGCAATTGGCCGCAACATGCTTTCTCTCTCTGTTTATGTTGTTGTTGGAGCTAGGCTATTAAGCTGTACCTCAACTCAAATAGCATGCTCTTTTCAATTACTTTCAAACAACTTTGTTGGAGCCATCAGAAAACTATGCAAAATTTCTGTGTTGCTTTTGAACCAGAACGAACAATCTCTTGATTGTCATCAAGCCTGGCTGGAGAATCATGTTCTACCAGGGATTGTTCACATATATCCAGGTACTTTTAATCTTTATTAGATGAGTTCTTGTTGGCATTTCTTCTATATGTACGGTTAAGTTACTGGTTTGGAATATTTAGTACTTCTTGACCATTAAAAGATCGAGCACAAGTTCAATCCAGCTGTAGTAGTAGTTCTTCATCTGCAAGTTCTTTTCTTAGTTAACCACTTCCACCTGTTCCTTAACTAGAATTTAGTGGTTCTTTTTCCTATTCAGCTAAAACTTCAGGATATCGAAATAGTACATATAGCTGGTGTCTTGATAACAGTACCAATCTGCAAGGTCTAGATTTTTTTTTTTCTTCGTATTAGTGACCTAAGATGTATCTGAGTACTGAAACTTCTGGCTTCAGATAAGATGCACCTATTATATTGTATGCATATAACTGCTATTTGTTTCCTTTTTTACTTTTTCTTGTGGTTATAAAGGATCCATATTATGCTTGTTGTAAGAATCTGCTAGACAGGTGCTCTATTTTTACACTTCTTTAACCATCAAAACTCTTTAGTTTTATCATCAGATTTTTGTTTTATTATATATTTGTAAATCTTGTTGAGCAGATTCTGCATGAAGCCATGGTATTGCAAACCTAGGCAGATAAAACCTGAAAGATGAGCACCTGCTGAATATTGATCACTCTTTAAAATGGAAGGTTAAGTTTATGATTTATTTTCTACTTCAATCTTTTTTTATGATTTATTTTGTATCTCATCAATCGCTTTCAAGTTTGACTATGTCTAAACTCAGTGATTGTCTGATGGGTTTTTGCAACTAAATTCTGCAGAGGATATCTTATATCTGATATGTCATCTGCCATGACATATCTCACCCGTCAGGAGGAACCATCTTTTTTCTATTTGAAAGTGCTTCGCAGGTATACGTTCATATCCCTTTATGCTATTTCCATTTACATTTGCTTCCTCCTTCCTTGAGCAGTCGCCAATCCACAGCTAGCTATGCAATGCCCATGTTATCCTCTTTTGATAGGACTTCCAAAATTTTCTTATGAATCGGTTGGTCTGATGTATTCTTTTAAATGCCTTTGGCACTCTTTCGCTGCTACAAGCCCTCTTGGGTAATTAACTTGTTAACTAGTTTGATAATGTTTCTAAATTGATTAGAAAATGTAATGATGACAACTAGATCAACTAGAAACTAGATTATCTAGTGATAGAACTCTTGACTTAGTGGACTGTTGCACTTGTAAATTCTGTTGTTTTACTGCTCAAGTAGTTCAGTTTTCATGTGGTATATTCTTGAGCATGTGTCAAGAATCAGATATCAGTATCATTAGAACTCCACTCCACTTCATATTCCAGGAGCATTGAACATGACATACCAGATCTGTGGATTCTCTCCCTGTTTTCCTAAATGACTCTTATCTAACAAGAAAGCTCAGTGAACTTGTAAATTACTTGTATTTCATCTCGGCCATAATTCCTGTTTTTGGCTTGTGGCACTGCTAACACAATGTGTATCAGACTCAATGGCTTACCTGAAACTGTTATATCTCTTTGTGAGTTAGTGATAGACTATTATGCTAATCTGCCTTTTCTGTTTCCAGTCATTTCTTGAGCAACTTGATTGCTACATTTATTCTAGGATTTTAGATAACTTGGAACCATGATTCTGCAACCTTCACTTCTCAAGAGACAAATCTATGTCATGGTTCTGTTACATATTCCACTGAAATAAGGTATTAACCTATAGTAGTAACCTTGTGCTTTAAAAAGTAGAAACCATGTCTATCTCTATAAGATGAACAAAAGTTTGTTCAGATTGCATGTGAACACCACAACAGAGAGAAAATGTTAGTGCAATTAAAATCAAGAGTGGACTTGTAAGAATCTGAGAGAGAAATTATTGGTCAATAGAGTTCTGTTGAAGGTTCTAAAAGTGGCATTGAATATTAAAAGAATAGAAGCATGAAGACACACAATAGTTTTTGACATTTGGGCAAAGGTCCAATTTCTCCGAGTCAATGATTTCCTGAAGATGGCTGGTTAAGCTGATTACCCTTGATAAGACTTGTTGTTCAAGATCATGCTTTTATGCTTGCTGTGACTTATTTTGCGATATTATTTTCAGTAACTTGTTGACTGGGATGTTATAGTTACCCTGTTTCCAGTATGATCTATAAATTCTCTGTTGGACATGGACAACACTCCCGAGTTACTGGATGTGTACAAGTACTCGGAAGTTAGGTCCGCGACTACCGCATAAATGAGGTAACTCTTACTTCTCAATCAATGCATTTTGTCTGAAATGGTTACATAAGTTTGAAATAATATATATATATATATATATATATATATATATATATTTATGTATTATTTGAGATACTACTGTCAGGCATACTTTGACATGTGTGATTGGAGTGTCACTTGAACTCTGTAAACGGGACAAAAAGTTAATGAAACACATGGTTCTGTAGGATCAAACCTGTGGATAAGGTGGAATTCATATAATTGATCTAAATAAGAATGATTCCAAAGCCATCATTTCTCTTGTCATTGATTGTAGTTGAAGTCCTGGGTTGGTTCTTTTTGGCTATTGCTAAACTCAGCTGAGTGGTGAAAGATTAATTTTATTGACTCCTTTCTGGTCAATAACATCTATACCGCCATGATTCTAAACAAAAAAGATCAAACCTTGGTTGAAGGTGCAAGGATTAATAGTAAGATTCTTCTACAATAGAACAACACACAGTTGTTACATTGTATTGCATTCCAGGAATCGTCCTTTTCCTTCACGAAGGTTGTTAAGCATACAAAGTACGGAAACATCATAATTGTGCTGAAGGAAGCAGTGTTGGTTGGAATACTGTCTCATCTTTTTGTCTCTGAGCTTTGTCACAACCTCAGTGATGGAGAGTATTATACTCTGCATACTATTAACATTAGAATTAAATAGATCATCTTGAATTGTTTATGTTTTTTTTTTTTACTATTCATGTCGGTGGGGAATATTTGTCATGATTTGAAATACAAGCACATGAAATTGTCATATCATCTTGTGTTCATCTATTTACTAGTGTTATTATTGTAGTTGTTGAAATATATGCTCAGTATTTTAATCGTTTGACCTCTTGGTGAACTTTATGCTTTTTTTTTTTAATTTACACATGAATCATGATGGTGGTTGTTGACAGAGGTGGGGGTGGGGGGGCCTCTGTATGCGAGCTGGAACCAGTTCCCTCCCACTGGATTCTGTCGCTCTCCGAAGTGGCAGATTGAAGCAAAGTCCAAAGCAAGGCATGACAGGGAGATGAGAAAGCAGAGGGGCCGAGGGGA
Source organism: Ensete ventricosum (assembly GCA_029747655.1). Lineage (NCBI taxonomy): Eukaryota > Viridiplantae > Streptophyta > Magnoliopsida > Zingiberales > Musaceae > Ensete > Ensete ventricosum. The sequence continues at coordinate 49,409,774 of JAQQAF010000004.1, forward strand.
GCAACTCAAGTGTCAAATCACGGATCACCTGCAACCACAGTGGCTCCTGTTTTGGCTACCCCGTCTCCGGCACGGAGGAAGAGATGATGCAACGGCGATGGTACGCCCCTTGCGACATCTCCGTTATCTCGCCATGTTCGCCCATTATAAACCTCATTTACTGCTGGTACTGCATCCATACTATTTATCACCATGCTTTCTTTTACAGCATCTTCTTGGTTTCACATCCATCGCCCACCGTGAATGATTGTCCGGGGTTTGTTTCAGGTGAAATAATTGACCATGCTTTTTCTCACCTACATTGGCGAGAGGTAATCTTCGAGACTGGACCGGTAGATGGAGACCGTGGTGCGCATGCACGTTTGTTTGAGCCCTGTTCAAGAATGCAATCTGAAACATGATGAATGGAAGAAGAAGAAGAAGAAGAAGCACAGTAGATAAAAAAAAGTTAAAAAAGAGGCCTCTCTGCAACGTGATGAATAATTGTCCGTAAGCCGGCTGTCTCGGCTGGCGGCTCTGCTGCCACCAGTGTCTCCAGCTCAGGTACTCCCTTCTCGCTTCTTCTGCTTGCGAGGAGCATGGAGGTCTCAGTTAACCCCCCCACCCCCACACCCCCATTAAAATTCTCGTGTTGAGGGCCATTCGTTCTTTGCTCAACCATCCACCTGCTGCTGCAGGTCATTCATGGCAGCCATAGGCAAACTGTATCTGGGGTGATCAGATCCAGCTCTTATCCCCTTGGATTGATGATTTATTTGGACCACACCGGAACATGAGGGTCATGTGTGCAATGAGTGCAGATGCTGATGTAGCTGCTGCAGGTCAAAGAGTTGCCGATTCAATAAAGAAATACCAATCATGGAGCTGCATCAGCTGATTGAATTCGACACCTTCAGAAATGGGTTTCTGCTCGAGCGAAAGGGGGTTCGAAGACTCATAATGGAGACAGGGACCAGTCCTTTTGAGACCCACTGCAAGTACTACTGTCTCACCCAGCTGTTGCACTCCGGTAGCAGCAACGCTCAGCAAGCAAGCAGTCAGTGGCTTCCTCCTTGAGCCACCACCCTCCTGGCTTGCTCCTCCCAAGACGGCTTGTCGCCTTCCTGATAAAACACACAGGTCATCTCTCTTCCTCTGTCTCCTCCTCATCATCATTATTATTATTATTATTATTTTTATTTTTTATAATAATTATCAGCCTTCTTCACTTGCCAAACCAAAGCAACGATATCTATCTATCTATCTCCTCACCTCATCAATGTGTGCTTGTGGATCTTTGTCTGCTGCCTGTCCTTGTCCTTAACTCCACCTGAGACAGCCCTTCCCAGACAGTAGTTGTGTGTTTTACAGTGTGAGGTTAAGGTAACTTGGCTTTCCAAGAAAGAGGAAGCAGATCTGTCACAGACCTCTTCCCGAAGAGACAGACATCTTTGCAGCCAATAAAACCTTTCTCCTAATCTCCTCATCCCACCTAACAACCCCAAAGACCAGCAGCCACTATAAAGTCCAACCACCGAAGAAGATCGAGTGGAAGGCAGAGCCATTTCCTTCTTCCTGACTCCTTCTGTGTGGCCTTCATGGATTCCCATCGATGGAGTGAGCGGCAGCAGATGGACCGGCAGCCTTGTGCAGGGCTCCCGAAACTCCACCTCCTGGATCAGCAGCAGCCGCCACCTGCCTCTGCTGCTCTCAGTCTCTTTGCACCTGAGCCCAGCGGCGGCTTCCATAAGACCGCCGCCACCCCTCCTCCACTCTCTTCCTTCCCAAGTAAGTGGTTTTTCATGTAACATAATAGGAGCTGGTTTCTCTCCTCCATTTCTCTTATTTTTTTTTTCGGGTGTTTTGTTTACCTTTTTGGGTATGCAGGGATAGGTTATTTCACTCTGGCACAGTGGCAGGAGCTGGAGTTGCAAGCTTTGATCTACAAGTATATGCTAGCTGGGGTTTCTGTTCCTTTGGAACTTATTCTGCCCATCAAAAGGAGCCTTCTCAGTGCAGCATCCCCATACTACTACCATCCTGACCTCTACCAGCATCTCCAGCCATCTTGTAACTACTCTACTCTACTAGCCCCTTTCTCCGTTTTCTATTTATGCATTGCTTTATCTTGTCATATGTTGAGCTTTTGAATTGCACAGTTACCTGAGGTAGAGAATTTGCTCGATCTAGCAATGTTGGTCACTTGATCCTTGCAAAGATCTGGTTTTGTTGTTTGCTTCGCCTATTGAGCAACACCCCTCCTCTCTGCTGCTTTCCAGCTTCTACCATGTTCTTGACTTGTCATGGCATTCTCACATGTTTTTACCAACGATAGATATCGATTCTACCATGTTCATTTCTTTTTTTTTTCTTTTTTTTTAAATAAAAAAAAAGACATTAAGAGAGTGTTGTTTTGTTGAAGGTAGGTAGCTTTTTTAATTATTATTTTCCCCCTTTGTGACTTGAATTTTTTTTTTTTTTTTTTTGGTTCTTCCATACTGAAAGTTTAGGTTTTGACTTTCAAGTGCTACATAATAAAAGAAGCAACACAGAACAACGAAGTTAATGTTGGTTGTTCTTTGTTCCAGTCGGACTCTGGATTGTTGCCTGTCACAATTTCTGGTCTCTCTAAAGTCAGCACATATTGTCACGGTTGAAAACAACCCCATGGAGAACTAAGTCAGCCATCGTTTAACTGATTTGTTGCAGCAGGGCGAGAACCTTTCCTAAAAATTTTCAACTTTTTCCTACATTTTTTTTTGTTTTTTTTTGTGGGTGTCCCAGTGATGCAGGGAGTAGTGTCCTGGGGGAGATGTGCTGTGGACTCTGAGCCTGGGAGATGCAGGAGAACAGATGGGAAGAAGTGGAGATGCTCAAGAGAAGTTGTGATAGGTCAAAAGTACTGCGAGCGTCATGTGCATCGAGGCCGAAACCGTTCAAGAAAGCATGTGGAAATCCCCACACCCACTTCCCTCAATGCCTTGGAAACTACTGCTGGCCTTTCCTCTCCTCCACAAGAAGAATGTGCCCGACACAACCATTTCAATCTATCTGGATCTCTCGACATCCTTCCTCTTAATCTGAGGTACTACCACCATCCATCCGATCCATAGTTTTATTATTTCCGTCTTAAAGATCATCTTCTTTTTTTTTTTTTTCCCCGACAATATAAATCCACATCCATACGTTTTATATGGGGAATTTATCCATGTTGAATTATTGATGTTTGCCTAACTCTTTCTGCACATTGTGCGTTTTATATAGACACCCAAACACGAGAACAGTAACAGTTGGAAGGAGCTTCGAGAGCAACTGTTCCAACTTGTTCCTTCAGGAGCTGCAAGACAGCAAACCCGAGGGCTATGTGCTGCAGAGGTTCTTGGATGAATGGCCGAGATCACAGCAAGAGTCGGACGACGGGCTTATCCACACCAGCCATCCAGCTTCGACGACCCATCTCTCTATCTCACTCGCCGGCAACCCCGCCTCGGATTTCTCCCTGAAACTTTCCACGGGCAATAACGGTGAGAAGCAGCAGGGACCCGAGGAGGGCAGCAGCAACGGCGGGGGGGAGGAGGACGGGCGGGTGGTCCGACCTGGCAACCACTGGTCAGGATGGGGCCACCATGGGGAGGAGGCATCCATGGGTGGTGGCCCGCTGGCTGAAGCGCTGCGGTCTGCTGCCTCCACGCAGTCGCCGACCAGCGTCTTGCACAAGCCAAATGGGTCGGTATCCGAGACCAGTAGCATTAGCCCATGATAGATAAAACTACGTCGTAGGTGGTAGCAGTAGTGTTTGTTGAACCGGTGACTACGAATTATTTGACTTGCCTTGAAAGCTAGCTGACATCAGACTAGTCTTTGTTCACTGTAACATATATGCCCTTCCTATTGAGAGTCGTGCTCTGCATGCAATTAAAGTTGATGACCTTCTGATTGTTCATGTTGATCTTTTTTTTTTTTGTGTCTGAGGGCGTTCTATGATATGTAGTTTATGAAAGTTCGCAGAGTTATATATGTACTCGCAGTTTATTTTGTTTCAGCATAAGGTTTTTTATTGCAGGTCAACTGGGCAGTCAGTAGCGGCATACAATTAAAAATGAAAACCTCGCGATCTCCTATACAGCCCTATGGAGGCTAATTACATGTTACTTAGCTCCTATTATGATCTAGATCTCTACACTTTAAAAGTTACATGAATATCCTTATAATTACAAAAATAAATAATCTAAGTTCATTTACCCTGATGACATGAAAATAAAAGATAAAAACATAACTTTAATGTTCGATGGCAAACAATATCGGTGGTGGCAGACGACGACGACGCTGTTAGCATCAACACCAACATAGTTGCCTAGGCACCTTCGATGATGATAAGGTCCGGTCTTACCGTGACGCCACTCACCTCCACGAGGAGCACTTCGTCGATCTCATCACCACCCGCCCCACGCCATTCTGCATCTGCGTCGGTGCTGCATTTGTGTCGATGTCGTTGCTGACGCAATTGTCGAGCGACATTGCTTTACACCTACATCAATGTTGATGCAAATGCTGAGCAGCCCTTTCACTATTCGACAATTGCGCCGACGTTGATGCAAATACAAAGTGATGAAATGATCACTCGACGAAAGGTGGTGTCGAAAATGACGCAACAGCAAGGAGAGCGATAGGAGCTCCGACGACCCCAGCTTCGAGTCGAGGCTGGGATTCGCCCAACGGGTCCGGGACGAGGTCAACGACGCGCTCCTTGTGGAGGCAGGTAGCGTCGTAGTGAGAGCAGACCTTTGTCGTCGAAGGTGACTAAGCAACTGCATCGATATCGACGTCAACGACATCGATGTCGACGTCAACGACGTCGATGTCCACCACCACTGACATCGTCCGCCATTGAACGTTAAAATTATATTTTTGACTTTTGTTTTCATGTTTCCGTCGATAAAACTGATATCGTTAGGGTAAATAGACCTAAATGTTTCAATTTCGTAACTATAGAGATGCCAATACATCTTTTTAAAATGTAAGAACTAGAACACTAAAGATAGTTAACTACAAAGGATAATAATATGTAATCATCTCCCCTAGGGATGTAGTAGATGTTTAAGAAGAGGAAAATTATGTTGGAAAGAGTTCATGAAAAACCAAGGAATTGGCAAAATTCCCTTTACAAAAATTATTAAAGATTTGGATAGAGGGAAAGTGTCATGGATCAGCTCTACCACAGCCACCTGAACCTGCAAGGGCAGCACGAGGGCCATCAAATTCAAGACCTTACCTTACCCCCTCAGATGGGCTGCAATCCAAAAAAATTCATTGACAACAGTTAGAACTCTCCTGATAGGGAAGATAGGCATGGGTAGCCTGGTTGCCATATTTCACATCGTTGGGATTGTTTCATAAGAATCAACAACAGGTAGCAATGGTGCTAAATAGTAAAGTGCGGGAGGCATAATCCGAGGATCTGCCTTTCTCAATCCAATCCCCTCTATACCAGCTAGGAAGGATTTGAAATTGGAAGTTGAACGTTTATTGAAGCGAATTCCAAAAAGACTGGGCAAAGCAGCAACCGGAAAAAAAATGTGGAGAAGTGAGTCTGAAAAATTATGACAGCATAACAATCATCTTGCTAACAGTGGACGATGTTTGAAACAAAGGAAGAGGTAGGGAGACGATTCCAATAAATTTTTCAAAGAATTTTTTTTTTTTTCAAAGGCAATACTTTAAGTACCATTTATTACTCCTAAGGAAGAGAGTAAACATTTTAATTCCTGGTGGCTGTGGATCGGGGACAGGATTTTGGACACTGTGGATTAGGAATATATGAGAGAAGAGGAATATGACTGGGCATATAAAAAAAAAAGTATAATCCATAATCTTAACTATGAATCAACCATGGAAATTCTTCATTTTTCATCAGTCTGAAACCATCCAAATATTTCATGAAAATGAAAAAACAACCATCAGAGAAGAGTGCAAAATCCATATATTGCATATTTCAATTAGCTCTGCTCTAATGTATCAGCAGTTTCTGTATAAAATGGTCATCGGATCAATAGTTCTAAATATAAAGATTGATTTGAAAACTATAAAGGTGAAAAATTAGCATTAGAAACTCTTAACATACTTGAACAAGTAATAATCATAAAGGACATACATACAAGCTAAAATGTCACATGGTGTTCACCATATCATGTTGGAAATCCACAAAGGAAGCAAGGATCTGTTTGCAAGAAAGAAAACCATTTTATAAATAACTAGGGTTGGTTTCATAGTTATAATGGTTGAAGATGCATCAAGAAAGCAGTAGCACATGGTTCTGAAGGCAGGATGGCAAGCCGCAAAATTAGCGAGGTCTTAATTTGTCACCAGAGAAAACTGAGGGTTTTCTCCAGATATTGTCACTATTTGTTTCTTGTCCAAGGGATAAAAAAAAAAATAATCATTATTGCCGAGTAAGATTTAGAATAACTTGCCTGTGGTTTTCGCAAGTTGAAGTCTTTGATAGAATAGACCAGGGCAAAGAAGAAGCAAGGACAAACCCAAGTGAGCCAGAGCCACATAACCAAGGATGCAATGCTCAAAACCCAGGTAGTCTTCCAAGAAATGCTTAACCTTTAGGCTGTGATACCACAACACCGGATATCATCCAAGTACAGGTGTGCTCTACACCATCATACTGGAATTTGCTGCAAAATGTGCAATCAAGATAACATTAGCATTATTAGTAGAGTTGTCAAGGAATCATGTATCTCAGTCACGTAATAAAAAAGAAAGGGTGCCAACAATGTTCCAGAAGCAGTAGATGAGACTAGATAGGATACCAGCAACTCGGTAGTTGAGGTGTGATGAGAGCCAACAGATTCTTAAATCCAAGTCCTTGAAATGCCGATGCGAATTAACCATCAAAGGCTAGCAGTGATGACAGTCAAGGTGAACCTGGCACACGGACAATGATGTAAGCCCCACCAAATTTGCTGCCAAGTTGCAAGGGACTGCTTGTTGTCTCAGAATGTATGGCATCCACTGAGACATTGTTACACACAATTGCGTAGGGTATGTGCAGTTTATACAAGTTGTACTACATACCTAAAGGCTAAAGCTGACAAGAGATTTGGATCAAAGTATGTCAGCACATCTTGAATTATTTATCTTTCACAAAGGACTTAATCTTCACTTGGATAGCACCTGTAACCACGGTGGACATTTCTATCACCTTTTCTTTCCTCAGGTGTTTAGGGACCCCAGATGCAAGTGGTTGCAGAATTGGCTCATGTCTGCATGCACCTCAGCCAGCAAGGTGTCCATTACCTGGCTGCACAAACTCAATACAAAGACAAAAGTTTAGGAGAAAACACATGTCAAGATTAACTAATCAAAACTCAAAGCATATAAACAAAGGTAAAAGTGACGGCACTATGAACCAGAAAGAACAACAAAGGCAATTAAATAAATAGATAAATAAACAGATTATGGTCTGCATAAGCAAAGCAACACCAACCTTTCCCCCTTTACAATTAGATTATGGTCTGCATAGCCCTAATCCAGACGGAATTGATGTATTCCTTAGAAATTTCCTTCCTCTGATGATAAAGGTCATATACATAATTTTTTTTGGATGAGCAAAATAAAAAATAGGCCAAGGTGCTTTACATTTTCTGTTCTCATCTTGAGGATCATTTTCAGGTACAAATGAATGTGGATTTCATAAACATGAGAAAATTGAATCTTAAATGTATATTCAAGACATATAGAAGGTCAAAAAAAAAAGAGTAACCAAAACAATGAGGACAATTAACCTTCTGTCAACTTTGCCTCAGTTCTCAAAGAGTGGGCTCAATAAGCTCCCACCCTTCTGGATATTTAACATGGTTGGTCTTTATTTTAGGTATATATCTGGTGTTAAGAATCCAATCTCTCTAAAAATAAAATGGCAACCAGTGAGCTGAAATGAAAGAAACATATTCTGTAAGATATTAGCAAACAAAGCATACGTCATGATTTTTAAAAATAAATGTGCATCCTTCATCAAAAAGTACCCAAGAAGACGGCACTATATCGAGATGCCACTCCTTCGGAAAAAAAACTTTAGTACTGTACGTTGGTTGCAGCAAACAATCATGAAATATTTCGCAATCAATACTTACAAATAACAAGAATAAAAAATACATACATGATCTTGAGATTCTGCACTAAAAAACTATTCGTGTGATTCCCCGAAGCAATGAGTAATAACTATCTTATCATAAAATATTAACTACTCAAAGTGTCAAGGACGATATTGTGCATATGTTCACTCCATGAAGCAACGCAAAAAGTATGATTAACAAAATTAATTATGCATAAAAAAGGTCTCCGGTACTACCAGACCTAAACAAAAACTAATTCTTGCTAATGCTGAATGTCTAAAGAAAATATAGCATACAAATATTGAATCCTAAATGGCAAACCCAAGTTTCCACTATAATTTCTACGAAATATAGGTTGAAAAATCAAGGAAATAGTTAATTGTCTGCGCCGGTCTTATCTGGTTACACCTGTTTTAATTCCTCGAATCTCCTTCAAATGAATCTCCAAGAGATCTACATGGTTGAAAGACTAACCTATGAGTAACACTTCACTGCTCCATATCAAGTGCTAACATGATCTCTTGCATATACTCACTCCATTAAAGCAAGACAAAGCAATTCAATCAACAGGTTGTATAGTGTGTCCCCACTGCTTCATGGTTTACACCAAGATCAGTCAGTATAAACCTAGGATTAGGGCAAGGGTGCAGCCTCCGCGACGGCCACAAACGACGACTAGGAGGAGATGATAGGAGGGAAGAGGATTCGGACCTACGGGTACCGTGTGCCGCCTCCTCCACCTGGTCGCAGAGGTCGCGGCCGGTAGGCAGCGGACGGTGTGATCGGCAGGGGGCGACGAGAGAGGCGCCGAGCGGCTTCTTGAACTGAGGAAAACCCAGGACGCGCGCCACTAACCGCATAATTGCCCCCGCACACGGGAGATCTTGAGGGCGCGACCCGCAACCGGTTTATTTCCACTCGTCCGATCGAACCGGTAGTCCTGTTCGATCTGGTCGAACTAAGCCGATCAAGTTCGTCTGTCGGCCCATTTCGGTTCACGTGGCCCGACTTCCACGAATTGGTTCGAGGATGGGAACGGGGCCCATCGGTTCACGTGCTTAAATAATTTATAGCCGTTTATGACGATTCTTTTGTTGAATTCATTTCGTCATGATAAAAAAAGAGGGCTTACTGGCCCAATAACTTTACATGTTCAATTATTAGTGAGCTTATTATTTAGAGCCTCATTTTTACTATTAATAATCTTTTACTATTTATAATACTTTAAAAAATAATAAAATTATATGTTATTATTTATAACCCTTTTAATTTCGATTTTACCTTATTTTTTTTTTCTTTCCTACATCCTCTGTGATCATCACCTACACACCCTACTACCATCCCCCCATGTTCCCTGTCGTCGGTAGTCACTCCTAACATGCGCTTCTCATCGCACTTGTTGTCAATCGTCGTCCCCCAGTATGCACTTTGACCCCAGTTATCGCTTCCTCGATACCATCCTCCAAGGAGGAAGAAGTGAAAAAGAAGATAATTATATCTATTTCCAAAAAAATAATTTTAAAAAATTAAATGTTATTATAAACAGTAAAGAGGGATTGTAAATAATAATTTCATTATTAATAATAGAATCTTCTAGGCATATATACTAATCCATCTCACTATCAACTGTTAATTGTGAGACTATTACAACATCATAATATAAGATTGATGTTCTCATCAAGACACCACATAGTTGTTCCATGTTTTGAGGTACTTCATGTGTTACCTTGATCTTTTGTTGCTGGTTGAACTGGGTACAATCTTAGAAAATAGAAGATTGTGCAATGATGTAATAGAAAACAACAATGCCAACATGATCTGAACCCACATGTTATATGATTCAAACAATGTTTAGACGGCCACCAAAAATATCAAGCGGAAATTCCATACACAAATGTATAATTGTTCATACACAAATCTATGATCTGCTTTCATACTTGTATCAGAATTCAAGTGCTTGACAAATCATAGATCTGTAACTTTAATGAATCAGAATTAAGGAGGAACGAATGGAATTCCTCACCCAATAGAGTAAATGAATGATATAACAGATGTGCTATGAGATATTTATCATGAACGGTGGAATTCCTCATCTCTGTGCCTTGAAAGACTATTGATTTGAAGTCTGACTGTTCTCTGCCATGATGCTGTCTAGTAATGATCCACAAGCATCTTCTAGCAGATCTAGAACCTGAATACACCACAAGGTAGAGCATAAGTAATATAAAGAAAATGCGGGTCGATTATATAATAAGGAATAGAAGATGAAGATTCTATTCAAAAAAATTATAAAAAATAAACAGCTTCACTTAACATATTTTAAATCTGAATTGGAATTAAAGGTCCATAACTGCTACATAGTATTAGGCAACAAATAACATTTCCGAGTAATGACAAAAAGCAATTTTAATGTATAAAAGTTGGACTTAAAAAGAAGATGACAGGAGGAGAAACAAAATGGCAGTCTCTTGTAATTTATTTTTTCTTTTTCCTACTAAGATTGGTCTCAGTGTGCAATGTTGCTTATGAAGGGTTACTAAAGAATTGTTGAATATAAAATCACAAATTGACTCCAAAATGATGTTTAACATGATATTATTGGCATTAGTTTAGCAGTGATTTTTCTCAATTACCTTTTCAAAACCTTGTGGCCCTCCATAGTAAGGATCTGGCACTTCAGCTTCACCGTGTTTCTTACAATAGGAGCACATAAGCTTAATCTGAAAAGTGAAAAAATGACAAAAAATTACTGGAGTAAATACATTTGGCTACACAGCTGAACAATGACAACTGACAAACATGTTCTATCAAGAAAATTAAATGTTTGTCCTACTGAGGTTGTGCACAGATTGCATGTCTCTTCAACCAAGGGAAGGCAAAACCATTTCCACCAAAGATAATCAAATAACCACGACATAGAACTTTGTATTAAGTCAATCTTCATCATCTATTCATGCTAGTTCCAGCTTAGGTAAAGCACTAAAGTTTCTGACATAGTAGATGCTCATTGGCATGATTGGGATCTGGTTAATATGCACAACCAATACTAAGAAAGTGATGGCTCCAATATCATCCAAGACAGTGCTAGTTAAATTCAATTTTTGAAACGAAATAATTTTCTGCTCTGCCCATCAATATCCAGGTCGCTGATGCAATGTTCATGAGAGGGAAGCAGGTTGGATTACTTTTGTATCTATTTCATCATTGTATGTATGTCAAAGTACAAAGAACCTGAAGCAGTAATTCCACATATTAGTCTAATTCTTCCAAAAAAGTTGTCTTATAGTGTAGAATATACATGAAAACCAAATCCATAAACTGCCCTCTCATTCTTGAGCCTACAGCTTTACAAACCACTCAATTTCATTTTTTTTTCAAATTTGAAATGAATTAACAATTGACAGGCAGTAAACAATAAGCCACAAGTCATCCCTAACACCTGGAATAAGAAAGTGAAAAACTAAAATTGGGACTAATCATATAAAAGGGGAAAAGAACAATATATTTTTGTTTAATTTATATGGAGTGAGAAAGCTTCATTATCAAAGCAAAGAATAAACAAGGGAGCTTTCTGGTTGTGTTCATGAAAACAGTTCTACATTTGAAAACAGACAATTGTGATGTTTTCTAATTTAGTCTCTGAAGACAGAATCTCAAAGGTAGATTTTGACAACTAACTCTAAGAAATAATTATGGATATTTCCAGACTTTGCAAAAGTGATCTATCTCATTGGTAAAGGACTGTAGTGATTGCTTCTTCTCCCTCCTTTCCTGATCATAGGCCTCCACTCTGGTAAATTTCTCGCTGTACTGGGTGTCTCCTCCACCCTCTCTGCCCCTCCATTGCAGCTGGTGGAGGTGGGAACTGCCAGTGTGTGGAGATGAGAGTCACAGTTGGATCCCATAAGTCTGCCATTTGGTGCAGAAGCAGCTACACCTCTCTCTAAACAATCTAAGGCCTTACTTTGATATCGAGAGTAAGCAAATATTGTTGTAAAAAGACAGTCTTATGAACAGTTACATAAAACAACTCTCTTTTTTATAATCGCTCCATACAAGTCCAACAATTCTTATTATGGGTTACCAAAATCAAGGCATATTTCACCAACTATCTGCTACCTTAGATAGCAGAAACAGGGCCCATCAAATGCACAAAATGAGACAGCAAAATGGCCTATCTTCCATTGCATCAGAAGAACAAACATACCAAAAGGAAACTAACCTTCTTCGGGGCATCCTCTGGAAGAGGCTCTTTAAATCTCCATCTCTCATAAGCACTCATTATGTCCTCTAAAATATCAGTAGTGAATTGATTATAGATTCAGAAAGTTACTATAATTCGAATGTTTCTATCATATACTAGTTAAGAACACGAGGAGCAACACAACAGCAAACCGCACCTCTATTTTGCATGTCCATGGCCAATATGAGATCGAACTCCCTGAAATCCGAGGGTCTTATCGGCCTCGAGATGGAGGTGACCTCGATCCCCCGCCTCTTCGCCGCAGACCTCATCCGCGAATCCGCCGGGTCCCCCTTCCACACCGCAAACCCAAGAAATATATTCCAATTGCTCTTTCTCTCACAAGTTCCAACTTTTAAGATGGAAGAATACCTCATGGTAACCGATGGTGCCTGCGGAGTCGATCTTGAACTTGGACTCCGCTCCACGCTTCCACACTAGATCGGTGAACACAGCCTCCGCGGCGGGGCTACGGCAGATGTTCCCTGTGAAAAGACCATCCGGGAGTGAGACACCGACGACAGTAGAATAAAGATCGGTGTAGAAAGAGCACCGAGGCAAACGAAGAGGACGGAAAAGGGCTTCGTCTCTGCCATGGACGCGACCGCGGAGGAGAACCGGACGGGTCGACGGTGTGCGAGACGGGGAGACGACGGCGATCGGAGGAGGTAAAGATTTGCAGAAGAAATGGGGTTTGGCCGTCCAAAATGGAGTCTACCGAAGCGACGAGAGGGGGATTCCGCGGGGTGGCAGAATGGTAAAATTGGGGCGAAGGAGGTCGCTGCGGCTTCGCAACGCATCTTCTCGTTCCGACTGGGAAGCGATTTGGGTTGGGAACCGTGTCACGAAGACAAGAAGATGGAGCGCTGAGGTAAGTGGCTGTGGCATGTAGTGGCTCAATCGGCTTATCCATTGAATGGTATATACGTATTTAGATCGAATTATGATATTATTAATTGTGTACATAATTATAAATATTCAAATCAAATTGGGTATCAAATAATTACTAAAAAATAAAATACATAACAGATCTATCTGATTAGTTTTTTTATGTACAACAGATGCATTTGATATCAATCGATCCAACTTGATGTTCGATAGATGGTCTAGATTCAGTTCATAATAGGTTTTAGTGAATTGATATCAATCGATTCAACTTGATGTTCAGCAGATGGTTGAGATTCAGTCCATAATAGATTTTAGTGAAGCCCATAGTCCAAAACCCCACTTATATTAATCTAAAACCTAGATTAGGTAGCTAGGGTTGAGATTAAGAGAACAACGACGGTTTAAAACGTGGGAGAGAGAAAAAAGACTGTAAATTGATAGTAGAAGCCAGAAAATAAGAGATCTAGGAAAGGGAAGAATACAAGTATAAGAAATTCTCAATCATTCATATCTCAGGTTAGATCAGTTTGTAGTAGATTCTTACTGTGATCTCTTGAGAAGGTTTTGATATTGTGTTTGGTATTAAAGTTCTTGTATCCATGTGATTCTCTTGTGGCTGTTGCTTTGGGCTTTGGCAAGAAGCCTTGAGATTTGTATATTCATTATTTTTATAGTGGATTTTCTCTGACTTATCCCGTGATTTTTACCCTTTGAGTTGAAGGGATTTTTCACGTAAATCTTGGTGTTCATCTGATTGTGATTTCTGTTTGATTCTGCTGTGTGTGACGGTCTGCTAGTATTTGTTCGTATACAAAATTTATTTCTATTTTATTCCCATCAACTGGTATCAGAGCAGGGTTTTGGTGATATTTAATCTTTGGTATTCAAACATGGAGGCCGGTAATGTTTCTAGCATGATTAGTTTAAACGAAAATAATTGGATTATATAAAAACCAAAAATAAAAGATCTCTTGTATTGCAAAGATTTATATGGACATTTACAATGAGATAATGCAAAGCCCATAACTATAACAGATGATAAGTGAAAGAGGTTAGATCGAAAAACTGTTGGTTTTATTCATCAAAATGATAGTGTCTTTCACTATGTTTCTATTGAATGTTCTGCTTACTCTCTTTGGAAAAAGTTAGAAGGTCTTTATGAAAGAAAAATGACTGGTAACAAAGCTTTTCTAATCAGAAAACTTGTGAACTTGAAATATAAAGAGGGTACTTCTATTCTTGAGCATTTGAATAAAATGCAGAGTATTACTAACCAGTTATCCTTTATGAAAATGTCTCTTGATGATGAGTTGCAAGCATTGTTACTTCTCAGTTCTTTACCAGAAAGTTGGGAGACACTGGTAGTTTCCCTTAGTAATTCGACACCAGATGATATTGTCACCATGAGTCAAGTAACAAGTAATTTATTGAATGAGGAGTTAAGGAGAAAAAATTCAACAACTTCTCAGATTGATTCACAGGCATTTGTCTCAGAGAACAGAGGAATGTCAAAGTCAAAGGGTAGAAGTGGTTCACGCGTGGGTAGAAGCAAGTCAAGATCAAAGAAAGATATTATTTGCTATAATTGTGGTGAGAAAGGACATTACAAGAATCAGTGCAAGCAACCTAAGAAGAACAAGAAAAGGGAAAAAGAAGTGGAGCATACAGAATCAAAAGAGAATATCATAGCTATGATACAATGTAGTGATTATTTGATTTTGTCTACTTCTGATGATATTTTTTCTTGTGTGTGTCAGAATCTCGAGTGGATAATTGACACAGATGCTTCTTATCATGCTACACCACGGAGGGAGTTCTTTGCTACTTACAGGTCTGAAAATTTTGGTGTTGTCAAGATGGGCAACTATGACACAGCAAATATTATTGGCATGAGAGATATCCATATAAAGACTAACCTTGGTTCCAAGTTGGTGCTTAAGGATGTGAGGTATGTGATTGACTTAAGATTGAATTTAATCAGTTGGAAGGCTGGACGATGAATATTTTGATGTCAGATTTCACAGCGGGCAATGGAAGCTCAGTAAGAGTTCTCTTATTGTAGCTAATGGGAAGAAATGTCATACACTGTATAGATTGCAGGCTAAAGCTTGTGGTGAGCAGTTGAATGCTACAGAGAAAGACTCCAACATGGAGTTGTGGCATAGGCGACTAGGACACATGAGTGAGAAAGGGCTGTAAGAACTTTCTAAGAGAGGTATTGTCATACCTCAGAGGTACACGTTTGAACCCTTGTATTGATTGTTTGGCTGGTAAACAACATAGAGTTTCCTTTGTTAGTCCTGTCTTATCTAGAAAAATGCATGTTTTGGACCGTGTCTATACAAATGTGTGTGGTATTTTGAGGACAAAAACTCATGGTGGATATGTTAAAGTTCCTAGTTTTAGTGGTACACTTTATTTTATTACTTTTATAGATGACTTTTTCAGGAAAGTTTGGGTCTATGCTTTGAAGACCAAATATCATGTTATTAATGTCTTCAAGGAGTTTCACGCCAGAGTTGAAAGGGAGACAGAAAGACAATTGAAATGCATAAAATCAGATAATGGTGGTGAGTACACAAGATTATTTAATGATTATTGCAGGTCACATGACATCTAGCATTAGTTGACAGTTCCTGGTAAGCCTCAACATAATGTAATTACAGAGAGGATGAATCGCACCATCATGAAAAAGATCAGACGTATGTTTTCACAGGCCAAGCTACCTAAAAGGTTTTGGGATGAGGCTTTAAGGACTACAATTGATGTAATCAACTTATCACCATGTACAACTCTAGATGATGATGTTGCAGAGCATGTATGGTCAGGGAAAGATGTCTCTTATATGCATTTAAGAGTGTTTGGTTGTCGTGCATTTGCACATGTTCCAGACAATGAGAGGTCTAAGCTGGATGGTAAGACAAAAGAATGTATTTTTCTTAGTTACTCACATGATCAGTTTGGTTACAAGCTCTGGGATCCAGAAAAGCAGAAGGTGTTCAGAAGCAGAGATTGTCTTCTTTAAGGATCAAACCATTGAGGATTTGAAGAATGAGGCACCAGCTAAGACTTCTACTGAGAAATTTGTAGACTGTGACTCAGTTATTCCTCCAGTATATCGGGGTGATGGGGGAGATGTGCAGAAAGATGGTACAAAGCCAGATGTTGATCTACCTACAGGACATGTTGAACAGGAAGAAGAAAGAGAGCAAGTTCCCGCAGAATCTCAGTTAAGAAGATCTTCTAGACCACGTCAACCTTCCAGAAGATACTCTATAGATGAGTATGATACTTACTGATGCAGGTGAACCAGAGAGTTACCAGGAAGCAGTTGAAAGTGAGCAGAAAAAGAAGTGGTTTATTGCTATGCAGGAAGAGATGGATTCTCTGAAGAAAAATCACACATATGATTTGGTGCAACTACCAGAGGGAAGTAAGGCCTTGAAAAATAAGTGGGTTTTCAGGTTGAAGACTCAAGAATATTATTCACAACCAAAGTATAAAGCTAGACTGGTTGTGAAAGGCTTTGGTCAAAAGAAAGATATTGACTTTGAAAAGATTTTTTCTCCTGTTGTTAAAATGTCTTCTATCCGTGTTGCTCTTAGTATTGCTGCTAACCTAGACTTGAAAATTAAGCAGTTAGATGTGAAAACAACTTTCCTTTATGGTGATTTGGAGGAGAAAATTTATATGGAGCAACCAGAAGGCTTCAAAGTCAAAGGTAAAGAAAATCTTGTCTAAAAGTTGAAGAAGAGCTTGTATGGGCTGAAGCAAGCTCCAAGATAGTGGTATAAAAAATTTGATTCATTTATGATTGAAAATGAATACAAAAGAACAGCTTCAAATCATTGTGTGTACATCAAATGGTTTGGGGAGGATTTATTATTATCTTATTTTATGTTGATGACATGCTTATCCTCGGGAAAGATATGTCTATGATTGACAGGTTGAAGAAGGACCTGAGTGAGTCTTTTGCAATGAAGGACATGGGGCCATCAAAATAAATACTGGGCATGTAGATTTCTCGTGACAAAAGAAAGAGGAAGATTTTGTTGTCACAGGAAAAATATATTAAGAAATTATTGGACAAATTTAGTATGAGCAATGCAAAGTCAGTTGGTTCTCCTCTTGCAGGTCACTTCAAGTTGTGCTCAAATCAGAGTCCGTCAAGTGATGAGGAGAAGGAGAGAATGCAAAAGGTTCCTTATGCTTTAGTAGTTGGAAGTTTAATGTACGTGATGGTATGTACGAGGCCAGACATCGCATATGCAGTGGGTGTTATTAGCAGATTTCTTACAAATCCAAGTAAAGAGCATTGGACAGCAATGAAGTAGATTTTTAGATATCTCAGAGGAAGTTCTAAAGTTTGTTTAAGCTTTGGAGGTGGACCACCTGTGTTGACAGGTTTCACAAATGCAGATATGGCAAGAGATATTGACACAAGGAAGTCCACATCATGTTTTGTACTTACTTTTGCAGTGGGAGCTATATCATGGCAGTCCAGATTGCAAAGGTGTATTGCTCTCTCCACCACAAAAGCAGAATATATTGCTGCTACAGAGGTTTACAAAGAAATATTATTGATGAAATGATTCTTACAAGAATTGAGGCTGAAATAGAAAAAATATGTGGTGTATTGTGACAGCCAGAGTGTCATCCATTTATGCAAGAACCCAACATTTCATTCTAAGTCAAAACATATAGATGTCAGATACACTGGATTATAAATGTGTTTGAATAGAAGCAGTTACAGCTTCAGAAAATTCACACAGATGATAATGGGACAGACATGTTGACAAAGACTTTACCGAAAGAGAGACAGGAGATGTGCCAACAGCTGGTCGGCATGACTTCACATTGAGGAGTCATGAGACAGCCTCTCTTATGGGCAGATGGCCCATATTCAGCCCATAATAGGCTTTAGTGAAGCCCACAGCCCAGAACCTCACTTATATTAATCTAAAACCTAGATTAGATGGCTAAGATTGAGATTAAGATAGCAGCGATGGCTAAAAACATGGGAGAGAGAAAGAAGACTACAGATTGACAGTAGAGGCCAGAAAATAAGAGATCTAGGAAAGGGAATAAGACAAGGATAAGAAAAGACTATACTCAATCATTCATATCTCAGGTTAGATCTGTTTGCAGTGGATTCTTACTGTGATCTCTTGAGAAGGTTTTGGATATTGTGTTTTAAAATAATAACTGATCTCGATATGTGATTTTGATAGTGAGCTTAACTCTATAAAATATTCTATAATATTACCGAAATGTTCTATCAATATCTTATATTAGATTGATGTTCGCAAGATCCAACTGTTACTGAAATCCATTTTTATCTCACTGATTATACTATAATGTGTCAAATAATAATTGGGATAAATATTTCTTCTATCAAAAGATAATATTAAAATACGCAGCCGAGAGTGCAATGAATCACTACAATGAAACTTGGTGTGCTCCATTACTGATGAACTGTATTAATTCAGTACCTCTGGTAAGAAATTAGCCCCTTCAATGAGATCATTCAATAATCTCATGACAAAAAGTATGGAATATCCATTAGTCTCATACAAGCTGCAGTGGTATGTCAAGAAGATGAGATAGTCTTAAGTATTAGCTACAGATTCCCACCATGTCAGGAGAACTGCCAGATGAGCATCAACAAGAAATTTGAAGCCAACTGATAGCTGAAGGAAGAGCATTTCATTGCATTAGGGCCTCAAAGGTTCGATGAGTACTAGATGTAATTGTCAGACAGCATTTGCCAGCCATCTTCTAGAACTAGAATATTTTCCAATCGGAGGCTTTTGTCCACCAATTCACCAAACACAGTCAACAGCGAGAATCACCGTAGCATAAAACCTGTAGACGTGAATAGGATCGCGTTAAATCTGTTCCGTTATACCACATACATGAATATACAGATGAGATTCATACATCAAAATGCATCCCAGGAAAGTATATAGTGCAGCATTATCACTCTGTACTAGGGCCATAACAGTAGTTTTAGTAGAGATGGAACACGGACAGGGGATTTCCTCGGCAAGTCTAACCTTTCTTACCGTGAGCTTTACGGATTGCCCATGGCTAAACTAAGTTATTTATTACATTATTCAGCATGCTGGTAGACCTTCTAAAGCTGTATTCTAGTAATATTATTGCACAGATATTATCTCAAAATCTGAATCATGTAATGCTTAAAGCTAAAGCTAATCATGCAGAGGAATCAAAATAGAGGATTTGTCAAGGACAGTTAAAACTGTGACAGTTTGTGAGCATAGAGTATTTTGTTATAGGAAACATAATCTTTAATAAAAATGGTCAAATCTCATCTTTTCTGAATAATAAATAGTATGAGATGTTTTAGTAAGCTTTTACATATCGTGTGAATTCTGAAACCATCTATATCAGATGGTGTTTTAAATATCTGATAAGCGATGCGATTGTCTACAAAAACAGAGCAATTTATTATTTTGAGAATTAGGCTATGGTGCATAAGACTAATATTTTATTCCTCGAGAGAAGGATGATCAAAATGACCCAAAAAATGGTGATGATAAGTGAAAGGAAGAAAGAAAAATCTAGGTGATTTATAGAGTAGGGACCTTGCCTTCTTTATGACTGAAAAATGATGGGTGATTTTTGCACTCAAATCTTTGTTCTCAGTGGCTGTCATATGGTACCTTTACATTCAAGAGCGAGAAAGAACCACCATTCGGAGACACCACAATTTCATCATTTGTTTGATACGACAAACCTGATGGAGAACAACAAACTTCAAGCGAAGTAATAAATGGTAACTGATGGGTAGCTTATATGGATAAGCATCCATTTTTCATTTCATACTTAACGGATGGCAAGGCCCATAAAAGAATTTATACGATTAAGGGAGAGTGGAGGTCATGCAAACCAGCATCATGTACAAAATAGGTGGTCAATAGTCCTTAGCAAAACTGTATTGCATGAGTTGCCATAAACATAATAAATGAAGGACCAGAAATCGGCCAAGTCATTGAACATAGATAAAACTATTTTATTGACAAATACAAAACATTCAACAATCTTTGGAGAATTAATTTTAAACACGTAAATATCATTTAGAGAGGTACAAATAGCTCAAGCTTAGTAAATCAATGTCTACTGTTCACAGCTTGATGCAGTGAAGAAATAAAGCATCTTAAAATTTCCAAGTAGATAAAACAAAATTACTCAGACTAATTAATTTGTAAATAGAATTGCAAAAATCAGAAAGTCCTATTGTTGTGTGTTAAACAAACACAACATACCTTTAGAAGCATCTGAATATCCACCATCAGAGAAGATTAATGCTTGAATTCCCATACTGCAATTTTGATCCAGTATTGCCAAGAAAAGCACACGGTCGCGTGCAAAGAGATGCAAGATGGAGTAATTTGAGTAAGATCAAAGGTCACCAACACTGTTTGTGTTAATAAATGAAATAATACCTTGGTAATTTGCGTAAGATAGAAAGATCAACCAACCAATTTATCAAGTCAGAAAGGGCAAAAGTTTCACCCTTGGTAACTGCACTCAAATTGAGTTTCAGAATCAATTTAAGAAGTTCCCAAATGAGGCATGAGCAATACATGTTTAGGTGTCAAAAAAAAATTAAAAAGAAGGAAATGAAGAAAATAGAAAAAATGTATCCTTCTTCTGTGTGATTCATTAATCCCAAAAAAATCTTTCATTAGATTCCCAATAAAAATGATAGAGGAAGACAAAATGATGGGTGATGATAAAGGACAACTAGGTGGAAGTAGTAGCATTAACATAATGACGATAATTTCACTTCAGAAAATGATGGATCGGACTGGTGGATAGGGCTTCATGGCTTTATTACAAGTAATTTCGAGTTAGGCATTTAGATGACATGGCAAACTCTTGTTTTACTGAAAATTATTGGACTAGTAGATCTTATTGATTAGCTTGTGACAATATGTAATAGGCTGACATTAGAATTATGGATTTGTTGATTAGCAAGCCAATAATAATTGCCTACCTTATGAAGTTATTATTGCAGTGCCACTGGGGAATGATTTTGGATTGTGGACCCTAATGAAGACGTCAGACCATTGAGTGGCAAAGATTGGTGGTGATTTTGTGATCCCACATTGGAAATTAATGATATATCAAATTGGTCTACGAGATTAGAGTGGCCTACAAGTGATCGTCTAAACCATTTTAGAGCATGTGATTAAAGGCCTATTCTATCCATATAATTGGATTAGTAGGTAAGATGCATCAAATTATGATACTCTAATTCTACAAACCTTTTAAGGTATAGTAAGTTGTGATCCCCGAAGCACTATAAGCACTGTTTGAGAAAGCTGTAAGGCTAGATTGTTTACGTCATGGAATCTCTCACAGACTCACAATGAATGTAGATGGCAGAAACTAGCTTAAGTAGAAAGCCACAAGCATCTTGATAAGTAAAACAAGTGACTTTATATGTAATATTCTGCAAAAGAAGTGTAATAGTCTGAGCTCATGGAAGAAAAGAAGTCTAAAAAGTGGACAACTATGTCGAAAAGCTAAGGATAAGGATTCTACTGCATAATTAAGATGGCCTTATGACATGAAGAGATGTACAAGAAAATAGTGCTTACTCTGTTTCTCGGAAATTTCTCATGTTATCGGCCGCAAGGGTTTATCTTGTCATCTTTCTCTAATAAACACAACAAAAAAAAAGAAAAAAAGAGTTACATCCTTTAAAGTTTTAATCCTGTTTAAAAGATAGTCATTAAAACATGTTGATCATCATTACACAGAATGTAAGAGAAAACATTTGAAGGTGTTACAAAATAATCCCTTACTGTCTGTATTCCTTCCCATATAAAAACCCTAAACAAACAAGAAATCTAAAAGCTTAAAACTTACATTACAACATGTTAAACATCATCGAATGAAATAACAGAAAGCAAAGCTCACCTGAGATTTCGCGGCGCAAGGATTATATAGATGGCCTTCCTCACCCTCTGGTTCCTACCCTGGCTTCAAGATTGAGCTGATCCAAGAACTCCAATGGCTTCGCCGTTTGCTTCTCGGTCCTCCTAATCCTGGGGCTGGCCAGATTCCCATGCGCAAACCCGTACATCCTCAACACCTGGTTGTCCGCAAAATTGAAAGCTCTCTCCATGCTTCTCAAGCACCTCTCCACAGGATAGTCCCCATAGCTACCACATGGTTTACAGCCAACAAAGTGCGTCACGAATGGCCACCTCTCGTCCCCTAAGCCTGGATGATACTTCTCCATCATCTCCTCATACCTATCCACCAACCCAGCCCAATATCCGTGCAAGTAATATGAGTTCTCGATGTAGATCTTGTCGCCCCACCGATCATGCTGCGACAATAGCAAGTATATGAGCGCCGATTGATCGTCCGCCTCGAATGCCGGCCGGCCCTTCAGGTTTGCCGTGAGCATCTTGCCTGCCTCGTCGCGAATTGGGCCTTTAGGTCCCATTGGCGCCCAGGCATCGAGCAAGTCGAGGCTCCACTGGCAATTCCGCAGCAAGAAGCTGCCGGTGTTGAGGCCGATCCAGGAATGCTTCTCGAAAATGAGATCAGGGTAGCCATGGACGACGAGGTTGTGAGCCGCGTAGCGGTCGAGAGGGATCTCGAAGGCCATGTCGGTGAAGAGCGCATCGCTGTCCATCCACCAGATCCACTCCACCTCCGGGTGCGACAGCATCAGCCGCCGGATCAGCGGGAGCTTGGCCCAGTACCCGGCGAGCTCCCGGTCTAGGTGTGCCATGTTGTAGACGATCTCGATCCCGTGGAGGCGGCAGTAGTCGATCTTGTTCTTGGTCCCCTTCAAGAGGTAGTGGTCGCCGATTGGATTGTCGCAGGGGTTGGGCGGCGATCCGGTGACGAGGAGGATCCGCGGCTTTCCGGCTGGGGTCTGGCTCGGGAACCCCGGGTTCTCCGCCAGCCACCGCCGCCGCTGCTCGTCCCAGTCTGATATCTTGGAGCCGAGGGTGTAGTTAGCGGCCGCAGCGGCGAAGAGAGCGTCGGAGGAGGTGTAATTGAGGGCGGCAGCGGTGGTGGAATTGAAGCCGGAGGGGATCCGGTCCTCGTCGTCGGGGTCCGAATCGGAGCGTATCTCGCGGAGGATGCGGTCGATGTCCTCGACGACCTTCTGGTCGGCGGCGAAGGCGTCACCGCCGGGGCCGGCGAGATTGCCGATACCGACTGTGCCGCGGAGCACAAGAATGGTGACAACGCCGCAAAGGATGGTGACCTTGAGGTTGTTGAAGGTCTTGCGTATCTGGCGGCGGCGGGGGAGGCGGGAGCGAGGGGCCGCGGCGCCAGCGTCGGGGCGGTCCCTGGCAGCCGACAGCGGCCTGAAGCCAGTCGCTTCGTGACCCATAGCAGGCCGCTTCGGGTCGGAAGCTGGGCTTCTTCGGTTCGGACTCCTTTCAGTTCGGTCGATGGACTGCTTCTGTCGGAACACTGCAACAACACTTCATACGGGATTCGTAGTTCGGATCCTATGTCTCTAACAGGCCACCGTTCAGGAAAGAAAGAGACACCTTTCACAGTTTTATTCCGGATCCCTTGAATCCCCAAATTATGGCTTTTCACGTGGCAAAACTTCGAAATAGCAATTTTGATTTACCAATTTTAATATAGCATATATTTTCTTCCAAATATAAAATTATTCAGATATATAAAATCTTAATTGATTTATAAGTAGCTTATTTGATAAAGATTTTTATCGCAATGTGATATACGTAAATCTCATTTTAATCACTTATTTTTTTATTTTAAAAATAATCAGTTATATTATTCAAATAATATATCTTAATTGATAGTCAACTAATGGTAATTAATATAGAACGATAAGATAAGATATATCAAAACGATTTAGCAGTGTGATTCATATAGGGCTATTTTCTATAAAAGATTCTCACTTTGGGCTCACTTTTTTTAATAATATCTCTTTAATTAAAAAAATATCAAAATTATACTTGAAAAATTAATTATACTTAATATTTGAGCTTATTATAGTATCTTGGACATGATATAGTATTTTGATCGCCATAATAAAAAAACTATGAAATCTACTTGAAAACATTATAAAATAGTTAAATTGAACCAAAATGTACTAGAAATCATTTGAAGGATTGTACTATGATTGAAATAAGTATTTATAATAGATTGAAATAATATTGTCTAAATAAAAATAAAAAATAGCTTGTTAGAGTATTTTGATCACTACAATAGAAATACTATAAAACCACTGTAAATAACTCAAATGAACTCCTAACCTCAATCAATAAACTATAAACTTAAAAATATGATATTGTAGTGGTCTACGAGAAATGACAACCAAGAAGACAAAATATAATGTCACTTTTAATATTTTTCAATAGCATTTATAATGTTTTAGTATCTCAATAAAAATAATATACACACTATTGAAAAACATAGTCAAATGAAAATATTATAATAGTTCAAAATTGATGAAAAACCTAGCTCTAAAATTTAGCAGAAAAAAAAATGAGTATTTTGGATATTTTTTAAATTAGGTTTTGTTTGGGGAAAACCCAAAATAACAATCTATTTAAGGGAATTTTCTCTCAAAATATATATAGTTTTCATAAAAAAAGTTTATAGTTTTGTAAAAAATGATTTTGTTGACCATTTACATCTTTGCACACATGACCCCCTATCCTCCACTTCGTCCTTAGCAATCTCCGCACGTGGATCCTTAGTCACTTTCGTCCTGTTCTTCTTTCATCGTCTTAAACGTTGTCATTAGTAGAGGGGGTCGTAGACAGATATGATGATGGCGATATAAAAAAAGAGGAGTGAAAGCTTTGACCTCCACAAACACGATGATTGAAAAAGTAAGAGTCTAACAACCTCGTTACGAATGGTGACACGCCATGATGAGACTAAGGCATGTTGCTAGGCGGTGAGGGTTTGACAGTGCAAGGTGAAGGCGATAGTCAATGAGGCTTGGAGGCAATGGATCCAAAGCCAAGTCAAACACAATCATAGGTGGATGATGGTGATGAGTGAAGGGTAAGAGAACACAGGAAAAAGTAAAAATAAGACAAGTGGTGGAAGTGATAGCTAATGCTGTAGACATATGGGTAAATCATATTTTTATGAAATACCGCTGTAAATTTTTTTTTAAA
Organism: Ensete ventricosum; assembly: GCA_029747655.1. Lineage (NCBI taxonomy): Eukaryota > Viridiplantae > Streptophyta > Magnoliopsida > Zingiberales > Musaceae > Ensete > Ensete ventricosum. The sequence goes on from JAQQAF010000004.1 coordinate 49,435,177, forward strand.
ATTATGATATTTTTTCAAGAATTGTCCTTATATATAATAATTTTTTTATTTTTTATTTCATTATAAAATAATAATAAAGAATGTTTTATTATCAAAACATAATTATTAGACATATTATTTTTAATTATTATACCAAAACAAATTAATAATTTCTGATAGAACAATGCGTTGGGCACTTGGGAAAGATATGGCTCTCTGCGGAAAATATGCAGGTTTTTTTCGAAAAATCACATAAATATATCGAAAGATATTTTTGGCACGTTTAGCGATCATGGGCCGGGCTTAGCAGTGACCCCTACGGGTTTGGGTTGGTCTAATTTTGAACGTAATTGAATATTTAGACCTCCACTTGGTTGTAAAATATTATAATATAATATAAAGATTAAGTCGGAATCGATTCCGACCGATCAATAAAAAAAATTAATATTAGATAAAAAGGAAACACGGTTAATAAATTTCTGAAATATACGACACTTAAAAAAAACTAAAAAAAAGTTTCCGAAAATTCATCCCTAGTGAAAAAATGGAACATTTTATATAAAAAAAACATCTTTAAAAAATCATCCTTTAATTATTCATTGCTATTTTTTATAAAATATTTTTGTAAATTATAAAATAATAAAAAGGAAGAATAATGTCAAAAAAATCTAAATAAAATAGGTACTCTTTTTAAAGGCACCACCACTTGGTGGCCGGCAATCACATGTCCCATTGCAACTCAGGCCACCACGTCGCCATCAGTAACAAATACTCACCACGTGCTTAATTCTATACATCCGTTGACCTGACCTCATCTGAGAGTACTCACCCAGTACGGCGCTCTTTAGCACGCCCGGCGCCGTGGCTCGGCCGAGCTTTCCTCCCTCCGGCGAACTCGGACCGGAAGGCCGCCTTTCAGAGAGGCGGTGAGGCCGGGCGCGAACTTCGGCGGCCGGTTTTCGCCTCCGCCTTCGTCGGCTGAGATTACTTCGACGTCGAATTGCCGGACCACCGCCGCGATCACGGTCTTCATCTCCATCAGCGCCATCTCCTTGCCGAGGCACACCCGGACGCCGCCTTGGAACACGGGGTACTTGTACGGGCTTTCGGGGTTGAACGCTCCGTTCCTCAGCCACCGGTTCGGCTGGAACTCGCTGCAGTCGCTCCCCCACAGCTCCTCCATCCTCCCCATGGCGTAGGCGTGGTACGTCACCCGCGTGCCCCTTCTGACGGCGGTCCCGTCGGGCAGCACGTCGTCCTCGAGGCAGAACTTGGAGTCGAACTGCACCGGCGGGTACAGCCGCATGCTCTCGTAGATGGCCGCATGCACGTACTGCAGGTCCCTCAGTTGATCGTAGCTGGCGGTGACCGCGTCGCGTTCCAGGACGCGGTCGATCTCGTCGCGGATGGCGGAGCGGACGTCCGGGTGGCGGGACAGCAGGAAGAAGAAGCAGGTCAGTGCCGAGGCGACGGTGTCGCGGCCGGCCAGCAAGAAACTAATTATGATGTCTCGAAGGTACTTGTCGTCGTCGTCGTCGTCGACGCAGGCCATGAAACGAGAGAGGAGATCGTGGTTGGAGGAGAACCCCAGCTTCCTACGCTGGCGAATGAGCTCCTTGGCGAGGAGGTTCACCAGGCCGATCGCCTCCCCCAGCTCTCTCTCCGATCCCCGGTTGAGGAGCCGCTTGGCTTTCCATACTAGGGGCATCGTCGCGGTCGCCCGCCAGGCTGACAGCCTCGAGGCCTTGTCGAAGGCCGCAGCGAAGTCGGACATCGGCAGCGACAGCTCGAGGCAGCCGGGGTCGAGCCCGAACGAGATCTTGCACATGCTTTCGAAGGCGAACCTCCGGAACACATCTTGCAGGTCGAGGACGCGGCCGCAGCCGCACGCGATGTCGAGGAGAGGGAGGAGGCGGCCGCGGACTTCTGCGGCCACGGCGCAGGAGGCAAAAAAGCGGACGGAGGAGCCGCCGAGCTCAGCGCTGGCCATCTTGCGCTGGAAGCGCCAGAAGTCGCCGTCGACGTTGAAGATGCCGCGGCCAAGCAGGTCGCCGAGGATGGCGGAGAAGGGCTTGCCCTTGGGGTAGTTGTCGAAGCGGGCCCTGAGCATGTGCTCGACGTTGTCGGGGTTGGCGGTGACGGTGTTGCGCAGAACGTGGATGTGGATGGTGCGGGTGGGCGACTCCCGGAGGAGGTGGGCGTACCAGTCGCAGAGGTTGTCGAAGCTGTCGGCCCAGGAGTTGGTCACGTACGCCTCGCACACCGGGCAGCTGCACCACCACGGCATGGACCTCAGGACCTTGAGCATCATCGCGAGGAGCACGACGACGGCCGCCGAGAAGAAGAAGAGGAGGGAGAAGCGAGACCGACAGGCTTCGAAAGCTTTCTCCATGTCTTCCCACAGAGACATGAGGGCGAGCTAAGTATGATATATAGTATGAGGGGCGAGCTTTGTCATAGTGGTGTGACTGCGATTCCACATCCATATCTGACGGCCATTGTTCAGTAAACATCTCCGGACTTGTCTTTGTGGGCAAGTGGGTGGGACGGGATGCACTTCACGGCAACATTAGGAGGACACAACGCAGGGGAGAATGGCCGATAGTTTCATATTTATCCTTCTTTTATGTTAAGCCAAAAGCAACAAAGAATAATATATAGGGAGGGATACACGTGAGTTTATATGTGGAAGGGTTGGGTTTTGGTATTGAGGATGTCGCTTTCATTATTTGCTTTCCTTTAATCAAGTAAAAAAATTGGACCTTAAATATTATATTATAGTAATCTTGTAATATTAAAAGCTTAATAGATAAACATTTGTCAGCCTCCTTCCTAATTAGGTTGATTAGGGAATTAAGTCATCACTTATCATCTCAGCGCTGGCATGCGGATTTAAGAGGAATTGTTTATTGTAAAGAATCGCTATAGGGTTGGTTATGTCACTTTCAAATCATGCTTCTAAAGACATAGATTATGTTCAATTTTTAAGAGTTATTTGACTCTTGGCTCAATCTACATGAGACTAACCCATGAGAGTATCATGCTAACCATAGATTATCTCATGTAGTTGAGTTTTTCTTAATAATTTAATTATTAATTTTAAAAAAATTATATTAAAATATATATGGTTAGACTTTCTTAGCATTTCAATTAGAAAATTTATGTTTAAATTCATATAGTTATACCTTTTTAATATCTTGATTTATAGACCTTTTTATCAAGGTCAATCATCACGTCGTTCTCGTCAATCACTACCATAATAGCCACCTACAAAATTATTGCTTACAACATCATTGAAATTATATTTTTATTTATTATTTTCGTATAATTCATGAACATGTTGTTACGTATTATATCTTTCATCAAAAAAATTGATGATGTTAAGATAAATAAGACTAAATATTTTACTTTCATAATTATAAAGATTTTAATATAATTTTTTAAAATCAAAGGATCGATATGCTAAAGAAGTTTAAATATAAATATTTTCATATAAATTTTTTAAGATTAAGGATCGAAATATAACTAACAGAATAATGTGTAATCATTCCTTTAAACATAATTAACTGTAATTAAGCTATGTTGGGAGAGATAAGAGAAACAGTAATGACTCATTGTCATCGTCATCAATAGGCCACTAGTGCTTGCAATGATTAATCGAACTCCTAATTTAGCTTCCGGCAAAATTATGACTTGATTTGCTCAATTACATCTTAAATGATTTTTGATATCATGCGGAGAAGAGTAGAAAACCATAGCATGTGTATGAATTGAAAGCGAAAAGGGAGCTCTCAAAACTTGATGATGTGTGCCTCTCTTTGGTTTCAGGAATCATCAGTCATGTCAAAATCTGATACGATAAGAGGGAACTTTTTCATGGAGTGCAACACTTTAATGTGTTCCATAAGCATGTGTTTTCGATTCTATTGCAAATTGACCAAACAACAAATCTTTGAGGGACATTGGTGAATCTTCTTTTTGGAAAGATGTACTTGCGAATTTTGTTGCTCAGTAGAGAAATATCCAAAAGTAGACTCACTAAAATTTTCTAATAAAAACCTAATGATAGGGTATCCAATGGGTCATCCAAGCCCACGTCAGATGGACGGTCACGATAATACTTTGAAGGAAGTTACGTCAGTCCGAGGGACCAAGTCGGCGACTGATCTGGAATCTGAGGTGGAGGTGCTTGGACACGACACTGCCTAGCCCACGCCCCATGCCGCTGCAGCCGCACGTCCTCCGTACGTCTCGGCCATATCCCGAGGGATGACGAAGGTAAGGCTGGATGTACGGGCAAGCTCCCCTCCCACAGGTATAAAGCACTTGCTCCGATAGCAGGTAAAAAAGGATGCTCTCTCTCTCGATCTCACTCTCTTTTCTCAAGAACCCCAAACTTTACCCGTCCGAGAGGGCCATTCGGGATTCTCGCTAACTTGGGCATCGGAGGGGCCTCTCTGGGTCACCCCTCCCATCTCCAAAGAGGCCTGTGTGCAGGATCGCCATCCCCGAGACGGCCCAAGGGACAAGCCAGCAGAGCTCCGCATCGAGGACCCCCGAGGGAGCATCAATCCACACAGGAAGTTTTGACCCGCACCGACGTTGGCGGACTTGTGCACTCGGACGAGAACAGGTCGAGCCGACACCTCAGCTCGACTCCTGAAAGTTTCGTAACATTTTTGGCGCTAGAAGGAGGGTCGATGTCGCAAGAATGCCTGACGAGTAACCCAAACGTGGAGCACCCCGGCGGGTCCATCCATGTCTTCCCACCAACCTTACAATCGGTCGGTCAAGCCCCTCACCCGCCGGCAAAAGAAGCAAGCACGATGCTACCCACACCGAATCGTTACTGGAGGTTGTTCAACGACTCGGGGCTTACTCCCCCGAACCCCGAGCTTTCCCCATCACGCCGGGCCTCGGGCCTCCCGTCGTGACGACTGAGGCGTTCCTCGGTCTCACCCAACAGGTCCGAACACTGATCGGGATGATCCAAGCCATTGTACTCTACATCCCTCAACTGGCCCAGGCACCGACGCACCAACATCCGCATGTCCCCCGGCAAACGGTGCAGTAAGAAGCACCCCAGTCGAGGTCGTCTCAAGGAGAACATCCCGGCATAACACCCCACCCACCAGTCAAAGCCACGATCGAGAACCCGAACGCCTCGGTGAGTCAACCGTCGAACCGCTCCCAAGATGTTATGCATCTCCCGCCAGAGCCAGATGTTGTTTCCTTAGACTCAACCAACTCGGTGAGGGAACAACTTCGCCAAGTCAACCAGAGGCTCGACGAGGTCCAAAGAGACTTCGTCAGATCCAAGGAGGAGGTCAGAGAGACCACCAAAGGTGGATCCCCATTTGCTCTCGAGATTCTGGACAAACCTATCCCCTCCAGTTTTCGACTACCGGCTCTGGAGCCCTACGACGGGAGCATTGACCTGACGGAGCACGTCGCAGCGTTCAGAGCTCAGATGGCTCTCTACGACACCTCCGACGCACTGATGTGCCGCACCTTTCCCACGACACTTTGTGGAACGGCTTGGATGTGGTACAGCCGGATGAAGCCGTCTTCCATTTTATCCTTTGACCAGTTTGCCAAGGAGTTCGAGCTCAACTTCATAGCAAGTTCTTGCCCGAGGTCGACGGCCGCCTCACTGCTTGGCCTCACGCAAGGAAACGACGAGCCACTCGCTCAATTCATCAACAAATTCTCGGCGGAGGTCCGGAAGATGCCCGACATTCACCCTACTCTGGCAATCCCAGCATTCCTCATGGGACTTCGGCCCTCACGGTTCTTCTGGTCATTGATCGAGAGGCCCCCGTCCACAGTGCCAGAAATGTTACAACGGGCGAGCCAATACGTTACCGTCGAGTCATTAGTGGTCGAGAAGCGGGAAGATCACAAGAAATCCCGAGATGACAAGCCTCAAGGACAACCTTCCAGGACACCCAGAAGAAGAGACAGGTTGGAGCTACCAACCCCTAGGCCTCTCCCGATCCCGCTCAATTCAACTCGGACTGAGGTCTTTCTTCAAATCCTTGACGAGGGTCTCCTCAGAACCCCGAACCCAATCAGAACAAAGATCGGGGGCCGTGACAAAAGAAGATACTGTCACTTTCATCGTGACTACGGTCACGACACCGATGAGTGCAACAACCTCAAAAACCATATCGAGAACCTAATTCGCCAGGGTCTTCTCCATCGCTTCGTCCGAGATCGATGGACCTCCGAGGAACAGCCCCGTCGGGATAGGAACCCCTCTCCTCGACCCAACCGAACAATTGAAAAGCAAATAGATGTCATCGTCGGTGGACCGACGTCCAGGGGAGACAATTCCTCGGCCAGGAAAGCCTACGCCCGGTCCGCAGTCGAAAAGAGGCTGAGAAGGAGCCAGGACCCGGGGATCACCTTCGGAGAAGGGGACGATGTTTACCCGGACCACGACGACGCGCTAGTAATCTCAGCCCAGATCGCCAACGCTCGAGTAAAAAGAGTCATGGTGGACACGGGAAGTTCTGCCGATATTTTATATTTTGGTGCTTTTTAGAAGCTCGGTTTAACTGACAAAGATTTACTTCCTGTGGTAACAACGCTGACAGGATTCATGGGGGATTCGATTTCTCCCGCTGGAACAACCGCCCTCCCAGTCACCGTCGGGGAGGAGCCGAGATCAAAAATACTATTGGTATCGTTCATCGTGGTGGCGCTCCCCTTGGCGTACAACGCCATCATTGGCAGGCCCACACTCAACAAACTCAGGGTGGTGGTCTCGACATACCACCGAGTCATGAAATTCCCGACTAGGGCTGGGGTAGGAGAAGTCCGAAGCGACCCTCGGGAATCCAGACAGTGTTATCTGACGGCAACGACGCTTCCAAAAAAACTTAAAGTTTCGCCTCCTACCCACGGCGTCCGAGACTCAAGCAAGGCGTCCCCGAAGCCCGAACCGGCAGAGAAGGTGGTCCAAATTCCCTTAGATCCAAGGATTCTGGACAAAACCATCCAGATTGGCTCAATGCTCCCGGAGGAACAGCGCATTCAACTGATTGAATTCCTCGGGAAAAACGTTGACGTTTTCGCCTGGTCTCCAAAGGATATGCCCGGGATTGACCCTAGAGTGGCTAAGCACCATCTCAACATAGAGCCTACCGCCCGACCCGTAAAGCAGCGGTCGAGGAAGTTCGCCCCCGACCGACAAAAGGCCATCGAAAAGGAGGTCGCCCAGTTACTAGATGCGGGACTCATCTCCGAAGTAAAGTATCCGACTTGGCTGCCAAATGTTGTTTTGGTCAAGAAAAGTAATGGAACCTGGAGGATGTGCATTGACTACACCAGCCTTAATCGGGCTTGCCCGAAAGATTGTTACCCCCTCCCGCGGATCGACCTTTTGGTCGACTCTACCTCGGGATACGAACTGCTTTCATTCATGGACGCCTTCTCGGGATACAATCAGATTCGGATGGCCCCGGAAGATCGGGAAAGCACTACCTTCATTACCCACCACGGCACCTATTGTTACAAAGCCATGCCTTTCGGATTAAAGAACGCCAGTGCAACCTACCAAAGAATGGTCAATCGAATATTCGAAGAACAAATCGGGTAGAACATGGAGGTGTACATCGACGACATGATAGTCAAAAGCCGGGAAGCAGCCATGCACATGGACGACCTAGCTGAAACGTTAAGGTGATACAAAATGAGACTGAACCCGACCAATTGTGTATTCGGGGTCGGATCCGGGTAGTTCCTCGGGTTCATCATCCACCGAAGGGGGATCGATGTGAACTCAGAGAAGGTAGACGCCATCCTCCAAATGCATTCTCCTCGAACGATCAAAGACATCCAACGGCTCACCGGGAGACTGGCAGCACTGAGCCGGTTCGTCTCCCGAGTCGGAGATAAGAGTTTCCCCTTCTTCCGAGCCTTGAGACGAGCAAAAGACTTCGAGTAGGACTCCCAATGCGAAGAAGCTTTTAAACAACTAAAGATGCATATAGGCCACCTCCCGTGCTTCACCTCAACCGATCCTGGAGAGCCCCTCGGGATCTACTTAACGACCTCGGAGGTGGCGGTCAGCTCGGTCCTCGTCCGGTTCGAAAAAGAGGGGCAAAAACCAGTATATTACTGCAGCCACATCCTGAGCGGTCCTGAAGAGCGATATCCACAAATTGACAAGCTCGCCCTCGCAATAATCTTAACTTCAAGGAAGCTAAGACCTTACTTTCAAGCTCACCCCATTAAGGTAATTACCGACCGACCTTTGCATCATATACTCTCAAAGTTTGATGTTGCAGGTCGGATGCTCAAGTGGTCAGTCGAGCTCGGGGAATTCAACCTCGAGTATGTTCCGAGGACCGCGATAAAAGCTCATGTCCTAGCCGACTTCATATCAGAATCAACAAGTCGGGAGGAACTGCCGTCGACCGCGAAGTGGACGCTGCACGTGGATGGTTCGTCCAACGCGGAGCGCGGAGGGGTCGGGCTCATCCTCCAGGGCCCGGACGATCAAATCTTCGAGCATGCGCTCCGGCTCGAGTTCAAGGCTACAAATAATGAAGCTGAGTACAAGGCATTGATGTTCGGCTTGAATCTCGCCGCTGAGCTCCGCGTCGAGGACATCGAAGTCTTCACCGACTCTCAGCTCATCGCCGAGCAGGTCAGCGGAGAATTCGAAGCCCGAGATCAGTCGTTGATCCACTACCTGATGGAGGTACGACGTGCCATCCAACGGTTTAATCGCTTTGTCATAATAAAAATACCTCAGACGGGCAATATGCAGGCCGACACCCTGGCCAGACTAGCCTTGACCCACGGTTCGGTACCGTGCCCGACATGGGTGGCCAGGATCACGAAGCCTTCGACGGCCGCAACCGAAGTTGACCATGATTGGGTCGAAGAGATCCTCAAATTCAAGGGCGATGACATGCTTCCCCAAGACCACAGCGTCGCTCGGCGCATAAAGAGAGCGAGCTCGTGGTATTACGTCCTCAACGGACATCTCTACCAATGAGGGTTCGCACAACCGCTTCTCCAATGCCTACGACCGACCGAGGCGCAAACTATGTTGGCCGAGATCCACGAGGGGATATGTGGAGAGCATGTCGGAGCTCGGACCTTGGCCCACAAGATACTCAAGCAAGGGTATTACTGGTCGACTATGCGACAAGACGCACATGTTTACGTGCAGAAATGTGAAAGATGCCAAAGGCATGCCAGGATCCAACACCAACCGACGGTCCCGATGTCCACCCTGGATTGCGTTTGGCCGTTCACCCAATGGGGAATGGATTTGCTCGGCCCCTTTCCCCCAGCCTCGGGGCAACGAAGATTCCTCATAGTTGGAGTTGATTACTTTTCTAAATGGGTGGAGGCCGAACCACTAGCATCCATCACCGAGAAGTGGCAGGGTTCATTTGGAAAAACATCATTACTCGGTTCGGCATCCCGAGGGCGATCGTCACGGACAATGGGACACAGTTTAACAACCCGAAATTCAGGACATTTTGTGAGAGCTATCAGATCTAGTTGAAGTTCAGCTCCATCGCTCATCCGCAAACGAACATACTAGCCGAAGTCACCAACCGGGCCATTCTGGACAGGCTGAAGAAAAGAGTACAAGGTGCGCAAGGGACTTGGGTGGGTGAGCTCCCGAGCATCCTGTGGGCGTCTCGGACAACCCCCAGATGTACCACCGACGAGTCGTCGTTCAGCTTAACCTTTGGGACCGAGGCAATTCTCCCGCCCGAGGTGGTCTACCCAACCTTTCGGGTAGAATTCTACGAAGACGCCGCGTCAACCGACCGACTAAGAGAGAATCTTGATCTTCTCGAGGAACGGAGAGCCGCAGAGCATCTGCGAGTCCTCGAGTATAAGAAGGCGGTAGCAAGACTTTACAATCGCCGAGTATGCCCTCGGGAGATCAAGGTGGGAGACTTGGTACTGCGGAAGGCCGAGGTCAGCGACCTAACCCGTTCCTGAGGCAAGCTCACGGCGAACTGGGAGGGACCATACCGAGTAGAGACTTCACCACGGGAAGACACCTTCACCCTAACTACTATGGAAGGAAAAAGATTGCCGAGGACTTGGCACATTTCAAATTTACGGAAGTTCTATGTTTAAGTTGTTGTTCGGGGTTTTCAGTAAAAAAACATTTTTAATAAAAGCGCGCTTTGTATTGATCTAAGGAAGGTACATCTGTTGTTCGGGGTCCGACATACAAAAGAGGAAGAAAGAGGAACTCCCAACAGACCAAGACTCTCGACAGAACAAAAGAAAAATCAAAACAACGACTCATTCTTCGGGCGACGGTAGGGAGTCATCGAAGAGCTGTTAGTCGACCATCGTGACGTCGACATCCTCGGGAAGGGTGACGAAGGGGTCCAGCTCGATCTCTACCCCTGGATGTCGAGCCTGGAGTCGGGTCAGAGCCAGTTGATACCTGTACTCCAGTGATACCCTCCCCATCCGGACGAGGCCCATCTCGAATCTGGGCGACTCCTTGTACTCCTCGATCGCCCTCTTCGGTAGGTCCTCCCGAAGAGCCTCCTTGGACCAAGCCAGATCCAGCAGCTCAGTCTCCATCTGGCGTACTCGAGCCCTCGCACTCCGGAGTTGGCCCTTGGAGTCGCCCAGCCGTTCCCGGAGATCGGCGAGCTGTCTTTCCAGGCTGGCCGATTCCGATCGAGACTTTTCCAGCTCTGCCTCTGCTGACTCCCGGCGACTGTTTGCTTCATCAAGCTCGACCCGGAGGCGCTCGACTACGGATTGAGCTTCGACGGCTTGGACCTCGGTCGCAGCTATTGCATTCGGGTTTTCCCCCTCCTTCAAATCTTGGAGTTCCTGGCGCAGGAGGGACATCTTCCCGTCCAGGGAAGTGATCACACGACCTGCGTCGTGCACTCGGTCGAACAAGGCCGCTTGATAGTGTTGGTTCTGGAAACCGAGTAGTCGGTCAGTAAAAAAAAAGTGCAAGAAAAGCCTGAGAAGGTACTTACCAATACCATGGCCTTGGCCGCCCCGTCCATCAGCCTCGGATGGAAGGGTGTACAGGTCCGACGCAAGCCGCGGGAGCAACACACCTCAGATGTATGTTGCTGAGGCCTCCCCGCTCTGCCAGACCGACGTTCCATGCGTCAACGGTCTGAGGTCGGGGTCGAGGGGAGCATCAGAAGCTTGCTCCGGAAGGTTGCACATCCGGATGGCATGATAGTCGTGACCATCAACCCCGGCTCGGGCACTACACACTCCCTCACCGACTCGGGCCTTTGTCTTGGGGCGGGAGGTTCAACCGATGTGTCGGCGGGCCCTTTTCCCTTTGAGGCTCTGTCGGCCTTGTGAGGGGATCTGCGTTGATCTTTCTTCTTCTGATCGACAGAATTGCCCCCCCGACGCTTTCGAGAAGCTTCTGGCGCCCCCCTAGCCTCCTCGACAAGGATCTCCTACATGTCAGAAGCTGAACCAGACTCGTTGGGCGGGATCGATGGAGGCAGCGGTGCTGGAGCCAGAACCGAGGGCGCAGTCCCGGGACGTCCCCCCCCCGGCCCGAGGATTTTCACGCATCAGGCTCATGCTCACCATCTCTGCAGAACCAACCATAAGTCGAGAAATCAGATAGCAAAATTTAGTAGAAGACAAGGCATATCGCGAGAAGCTGGACTGAGGCCCGCCTTGACTAGCCACTCCTCGGTCAAGTTTCTAACGGGCCGAGACGCGGACAGGATGCCCTTCAGTCGCTCGACCATGTTTGCCTCCTCATCAGAAAGGTTCGGGAGAACGTTGCTAATAGGATAGGTCGACCACTCGATACCAAAATCTCATCCCTGACACCTACTTACAAATAGAAATCGCGACTTCCAACCTTTGTTGTTGGAAGGGGCACCCCCGACCCTGAACCCCGACCGAGCAGTTAAATAACAACCCCCCTGACCCGTACACAAACAAAAGCAGGATAGGAACAAGTCCCGACTCGGGACGATTCCCGAACCCTTACACTCCCCGAGGAAGGTTATGATATAGCGCCAAGAGTTTGGCGCGATCTGACCGGGCGACACCCGCCACCAACTAAGACACTCCCCGATGACGGGGTGAAGAGGAAACCTCAGCCCCGCCTCCAAGGCGTCAATGGAAATACCGAACCCCCCAGGACATGGGTGGTATGGTTGCTGCCCCGACCTAGGCGCACGGAGAACATACTCGTTCAGAATGCTAAAACGCTTCTGAATCGACCCTAAGGACTCTAGACAAATGGTTGAGTCGAAGTCATGAAGCGACTTCATAACCTCCAAGGCTTGAAGAACCTTAGCTTCAGCCGTAGTCATCACGCCCGAGGACGAGCTCTCGGGAACCAACTAATTCCCCGAGGAATCACTGGACCTATGTCTTTCCTCTCGGGGAGGAGGAACAGGAGAGGAAAGAGAGGAAGAGAAATTGGAAACTAAGAAGGAAGGAGTGGACGCCATTCCCACCTGATTGGTGAGGCAGAAAGGGATGGAGCGATTGAGAGGTGTGAGGTTCGAAGGCTCAGGAAGGAGGAGAATGAGAAGTGATCCTTCGCCACCATCGACGTGAGGTTTATGGACAGCGTCGTTTCGACTTCCCGAGGAGGCGGCGGAACCGCCTAGGGAATACGCGAGCCGCCCCTTCAACGATAAACACCGCCACGTCAGCCCGTCCCTCCTCCTCGCGTTACCACTCGTTATCTCACATCGCGTGCGCGGGCTGCGCCCGCCATAATTGAATGGCGTCTGGACGCCAGTCCACCAGTCCTTTGCTCGAGTCGTGTGTCTCGTCTAGTCCACCAGTCATTTGCCCGAGTCACGTATCTCGACTAGTCCGCCAGTCCTTTGCCCGAGTCGCGTGTCTCGGCCAGTCCGCAAGTCCTTTGCCCGAGTCGCATGTCTCGGCCAGTCCGCCAGACCTTTGCCCTAATCGCGTGCCTCGGCTAGCACACCAGTCCTTTGCTCGAGTCGCATGTCTCGGTCAGTTCGCCAGTCCTTTGCCCGAATTGCATGTCTCGGCCAATCCGCCAGTCCTTTGCCCGAGTCGCATGTCTCGACCAGTTCGCCAGTCCTTTGCCCGAGTCGTGTGTCTCGGCCAGTCTGCCAGTCCTTTGCCCAAGTCGCATGTCTCGGCCAGTCTGCCAGTCCTTTGCCCTAGTCGCGTGCCTCGGCCAGCACACCAATCATTTGCTCGAGTCGCATGTCTCGGTCAGTCCGCCAGTCCTTTGCTCGAGTCGCATGTCTCGGCTAGTCCACCAGTCCTTTACTCACAAATCTCGGCCGATCCTTCGCCCGAACGATGTACCTCATCCACCTCAGTCTTCCCTATGGACCAGAGGTGACCAGAGCTCGGGGTCATCCCCTTGATTCATGAAGTGCTTCGGCGAGACCCCTCTCGGGGGGGGGGGGGGGGGGGGGGGGGTTGGAAAGAATGATAGGGTACCCAATGGGCCGGCCTGACTCATCCAAGCCCACGCCAGATGGACGACCACGATAACACTTTGGAGGAAGCCATGTCAGCCCGAGGGACCAAGTCGGTGACCAATTTGGAATCCGAGGTGGAGGTGCTCGGACACGACACTGCCTAGCCCACGCCCATTAATGAGGCATGGCGTGCTATGCCCTCGCCCCATGCTGCTGCAGCCTCACGTCCTTCGTACGTCTCGGCCATATCCCGAGGGGCGACGAAGGTAAGGCTGGATGTACGGGCAAGCACCCCTCCCACAGGTATAAAGCATTTACTCTGACAGTAGGTAAAAAGGGACGCTCTCTCTCTCTCTCTCGATCTCACTCTCTTTTCTTCAGAACCCCAAACTTTACCCGCCATAGAGGGCCATTCGGGATTCTCGCTAACTTGGGCATCGGAGGGGCCTCTCTGGGTCACCCCTCCCATCTCCAAAGAGGCCTGTGTATAGGATCGCCATCCCCGAGACGGCCCAAGGGACAAGCCGACGGAGCTCCGCGTCGAAGACCCCCGAGGGAGCATCAATCCACGCAGAAAGTTTCGACCCCCACCGATGTTAGCGGACTTGCGCACTCAGACGAGAACTGATCTAGCCGATACCTCAGCTCGACTCCTGAAAATTTCGTAACACCTATGAAATTAGGGGGGGAATTCCCCTCATGTATTTTTAGAATTGATCATTTTATGCGGTTGATTATGACTAGAGAGAGAGAGAAAAGAACCAACTGCTTGTCACTTCTCTTGGAATTCATCATAGATCTACTAAGAATCAGAAAAATAATAACTAAATTGTAATATCATGGCTTTTGGGAACTTTAATAAAATCAATATCTTTATTTAAATTGATTTTTAAATTTTAAGTTGTTTGTAAAATATCTCTCTCATATTTTTCTAAAAATAATAGTTGTAAAGTAATAGAATCTAACTTGGTTGTCGATTTCATCCATTATTAAATTCGAGTGTTAGGGGTGAATCTCAATTGAATATAAAAAATTTGACCAAAATTCTTATTGACCCCTTGTACTATATCTCAAAATCAAAGTTACCCATCGTATTTTAAAACTCATCTAAGTGACCCATCGTACTACGATTTCACATCAAAATCACTTCCTACTTTAAAACTTGTCTAAGTGACCCCCCGTAATTTAAAACTTGTCTGAGTGATTCTTTGTACTACAATTTTACATAAAAGTGGTCCTCTCTATTAGAAATAAGGTTACACCATTAGGTAAACTAATTTAGGAGATTATTTTTATTTGAAGATTACAACTAAATAGTCTCAAAGCCCGAATCAATTTTTCTCTAACCTTTATCGACGTTCTTTTATGTAACTTTGATCTTTGACTTTCTTCATCAATCTCTATCGTCGTTAGTTTGTTCGTATTTCTGTTGTCTTTTTGTATTTCTTATTTTTTCTTCGGTATTAGTTTGTTCGTCTTTTCACTGTCTTTTTATATTTCTATTTTTTTGCTTGAGATATGTGATTTTTATAATTTTATTGACAAATAAATTAAAGGTAAAAATATGTGTATTTTTTTAGTTTTAAATTATTTTATTGATAAATAATCTCCTAAATTATTTTACCTAACGGCGTAACCTTATTTCTAACAGTGGGGGCCACTTTGATACGAAATCATAGTACGATGGTCACTTAGACAAGTTTTAAAGTATAGAGAGTAACTTTGATTTTGAGACATAGTACGAAGGGTCACTTACATGAATTTTAAAGTACGAAACTTTGATTTTGAGACATAGTACAAGGGATCATTTAGATAAGTTTTAAAGTAGAGAGATCAATAAAAATATTGATAAAAAAACTTACGTTGCTTTAGTCCAAGTGAAAAAAATATCAGTATCCGAAATGGCTTTGAAGATAAAAAATACATATATATCAAATTTTACTTTATTAATATGAAAGATGACGTTGGATGTCTGTCCAACAAAACTCATTCGATGATAATCAAATTAGTATTTATTTATTTATTTGAAGATAAAAAATACATATATATCAAATTTTACTTTACTAATATGAAAGATCACGTTGGATGTCTGTCCAACAAAACTGATTCGATGATAATCAAATTAGTATTTATTTATTTATTTGGGATAAAAAATATCAAGGAGCAACCGAAGTTTCTTAGCTTAGTATGAATATAAAATGAATCAGATTATTTTACATAGTATTTGTGTTATAATTATTGATTTAATAAGATAGTATTCTCTTTGGATATCTTATAGATATGACACACTCGATTTATGTGTCATGATCGATTATTTGATTAAACCCCATATCTCAAGTCTCGATTAATTCAAGATGATACCCATATTAACCAATCTCCCTAGTACATATTTATAATATTTTAAATAATTCTATATTATTGTATTTTTAATCAAATTGCATCTACTTATCCAATCATGAAAAAACAAGAGAGCACAAAACAACACCGACAGAAAAAAAAAAGATAAAAAAAGGAAGAGCAAACGAAGGAGAAAAATTAAGGATACTGCCAAAAGAGTAGAGAAAAAAAAAAGGGGAAAGGTTCAAAGAGAGAGAAAATAAAAGAAATTAAAACCAAGTCATGTTAATTTGGTTGAGACTTAAATTATACGTCCTTCCCAACATATCTCATAATCAAATCCTAAGACGATACATGTGAGGTGTTCCTTTTTTTTTATTTTTTTATTTGAGCCTTTTATCATAGCAACATAATATTAGATCAATTCTAATACTAATTGTCATAACCTATATATGATAGTTAGTGGGTCTTAAATCATTGGCTCAGAATATTTAATCTAAAACTAACAGTAATGCACTCTACAAATATTGCACTTGGGAAAACTAATTTGGAGTGTTACACCAGCCATCATGGCAGACAAATGCCATTCTCAATCTGGTCATCGTTTTACTGCACTCATCATCATCATCAACTACAGTGACAACAACGCCTTGGAGTCCAAAATGCCCACACCACCTTTGCACACATCATCATCAAGATGAAGATGCCTCAGAAAAAAAAAGTCATTCAATTGCAATCACATTCCACCATTCCCACTTCTCTTCCTCACTAATCATTCCAATTACACGACAAGGAACAGACTTAATAAGCTGGAGAATAAGTGCAGATGTCATGTACCAATTAAAAAAATGGCCTACTACAGTCTTTGTTAATGATATGCTTCGGGGGAGACAAGCATAGGTGTCATTTACATGTCCTGGTGTACTTTGTGACGCATGCAACAGTAGATTATTCACTAGAAACAACAAACCAGGTTGAGAGAAAAAAGAAAAAAAAGAAGAAAAAAAAAGAAGAAGAAGAGAAGCCAATAACAGTTTAAAAAGAGTTCCCCTTCTTAGAATGCAAGGGTAAGAATATTTATGTAGTTCTTTTAATCAAGATGTAGAAGAATTTTAATCACTAACTAAACTAGTTAGTTTGTGAAAATTGAAAGTAATACAAAGATGAAATTTGAATGTAGAACCTTACTATAAATTATTAAAATCTTTACTAACTAAACTAGTTAGCACCTGATGATATCAACTTACAAATAAATAATAAAAGAAAATAAGAACATTCATGACTATGCACAGATCTAGAGAGTAATAACCATATTTGTATGCATTAAAACCAGTCTTATAAACAAAATTGAGATGGTTGCAATCCACATAGAGACTTGTATTAATGAATCTATCTTAAAACACCTACAGTAATTAGGATAAGACTCTTACTGTACGAAGCTATCAAACCATAATATCAATAAGATCATTAATCCATGATCCTGAGACCTTATGACAGAGCTATGCGATTTTGAAGCTTCCAAATCTTTTGAACTGATGCTCAATCACATGTAGTCTAACAATCATTGGTCATAATCTCTTAATCATATGCTACTTAATTTAATCTTTGCACCCTTACCTATTTTGATAACTCTCCTATCTACACCCCATTATCAATGATAGAAGAGGGGCAAAACAGGGGAGATCATGGATGCCTGTTATCTGGTTTGAACTTGAGAACCATGCAGACACAAGACACTGAGTAACAAAATCCTCAAGGCTCCAAACCCACAATGAGATGGTGAAAATTGCAAATTAGCAAATTTTTCTTTGAAAAATGAAACCATTTTTATTGTTAAATCCTGCAGTGGGAGAAATAACTCGAGGAAATTACTTACAGAAAGGATCTTTAACCTTCCTTCTTAGACTTGCAAATATCAATTTTTGGTTTCAAATATCTGCCAAAGGCAACCAAATAGATGTGATTTACCACTTCCTTTGGTCACCCTTTCTCAGTTCATGGTTTCATGAGCAGTTGTTTGATAAAAGAAAGAACTCCAGGCGCATCAACTGCCCATGCAACTGATACTGGTGAATAACCTGTCCAAGGATTGCTCGTGCTCCACCTGCATGGTAATCAGTCTTTCAGAGATAGTAAACAAACCGACTTCAAGAGATATGATTAAATAAGCTGGTGTAATCCTACTCTTTTAATCCTTGGTCCATTAATGTATGCCCAATGCAAATGCCCCGTGTTTCAACCCTCACAACCCCCTTTCTGAATGTGAAAAGATCTGGATGAACTAATGCAGCAAAGCTGACAGGATCATGTGGGAAAATACCTGCATTAGATAATTGTACCAGTGCTCATCTGTCCAAAATGTCATCTCGAGTAAAAAGAGTTGTGAGGAGTGAGAAGTGTAGATCTACCATAAACACCATTGGAGTTGACATTCCAGTCTCGGTAAAACTTGCACATGTCGCACAAGATTTGAGAGTGTTTTCCTTTGGAGTTTCTTAGCTCAGAGAGGTCTGCATCTGAAATCACAGACTGTGGTATCTCAAAGCAAGTTCCTAAAAACAGGAAAAGCAATGAATCGCAAACAAAAATGAAGGGTCAATACCTGTAAGTTTGACCTGAGTAGTGACATTTATCCCCACAACTACTACATCTGCTCCACATGTAAAGACCACATCAGCTGCTTCTGGGTCTCCATAAATCTGCAAGTTCAGGGTTGCAAATGTTTCAAACTTACCAGGATAAGATTCTTCATAGACAAACTTAAAGGGTTGATTCAGACTTTAAAAATGAAAAGATTTTTCAAGCAATGTACTGCAGATAGAGTCATCATATTTTTCATCGTGATGCAAAATTACTATCACTAGATGACAGCATTAGGTAAGAGATTGGAATAGTTTTAGATCCGACAAAGAAGTCATGCTAAAAGAGATGCATCCAAAAATTAAACTTATACGGCAAACTCGTGTAAGTCAAAAACCAAAACATTAGGAAAGCACTGACCAAAATTTAACTTCGATTAAACATAAACTGATGTATGAGACTAGGAAGAATAAATTCGCCTATGTTAGTACTACAGTAGATCATTTTGGACAACTACAGAGGTGTCCCTTATCATCATAAGCAATATCTTAATGAAAAGAACTAACAGACCAAATGAATTTAAGTAAGAAATGTTGACTCAGCTGTATCCACAAATAACTACAGTAGATCTTGAGCAGCAGCCTGCAGAGCATTGGTTACGGGCATCACTGATAGGTTTTAAAAGAATAATCACAGAGAAAAGATATGGGAAAAGTTGCAGTTTAACATAATATAATAAGAGTGATAAAAGAAGCACTAGAGCTTAACAAAATTAAGACAAAACCATATAAGAACAAAGAATAAATACATATGAAAATTAAATATCAAAGTAATTCGATAGAAATTTTGAAGAAACATTTGTAATTTTTTGTATAGTTTAATTAAGTCTGTTTAAGTTAATCAACAAAAATGCTAGAATTATTTCAGTAACAAGGCGGCAAATTCTCAATGGATACATAATTTATTAGTATAAAGATATGAACAAGACAAAAAAAAAAAAACCATATAGAAGTCATGTATAGAATACTCGACATTAGCTTCAGCAGCAGGGTTGACATTTCCAGCAGCAAAGAGAGTCCCACCAAGAACAACCACCTTCTTCACCTTGTTGGCAAAGGAAGAGTCTCTTTTGATGGCCTAGGCAAGTAAATACCAGCCAGTCATACAATTGTAACACATCATGTATGGCACTGAAATCTACTAAAAGAAACCAACTTAGCTCATCATCAGGTTTAATGTATTCCTGGAGTTCTCATTTCAGGTAGAAAGATATGCTCACCAATGCTAAATTTGTTAAAGGTCCCAATGCAAGGATGCACACATCACCAGGGTACTGAGAAACCTTCTCAACCAAAAATTCTGATGCAGTTTTCTCTATCTTTTTTCCCAATGGTGGTGGGAGAAATATATTGCCAAGACCATCAGATCCATGAATAAAATCAGCAACACGTGGCTTTCCTCCCTACAGGAGTAAATATAAAATGAAAAGTTAAGGGCAAATAATTATAACTCATGACTAAAATTCCTGACCACATGGAGATCAATCATTCAACTCCTACTAAAACCAATGATAAAAAAGATAAAGGTATGTGTGTTTGTCAAAACCAAACATGGAACTCAATGAATTATGTTTAAAAAGCGTTAGATTAATTATGTTGTTTTTATAGTGGAAATCAAGATAGTTTTGTGACTGAAAAAAGATACATGATAAGCAGCCAACCATGAAACATGAAATTAACAAAGTTCTAGTTCATATAGAAACATTGCATGAACAAATGTCTCAATGACTAGCATTATCCTTAAATTTGCATCACCATGGAAGGACAAACTAAGAAGCTTGTAATTACCATCTATTTAATGACAAATAGATGGTACAGCACTGTCAAATTATAAATAGTTTAGATATGCTTATGGAATGCCACTAAAGAAAAGCTTATTGAAACATGAAACTTTTAGATGTCTTAAGAAACAAGTACTAGAAGTAAACTAAACTCAGACATAAAAAGTCTAATGGTATAAATGTGGTACCATTCCATACCTTGGGGCATCAAATATGGACCTCATGCTAGACTTATCTTAATTCCTCGTGCATGTATCAATAAGCAATATAGATTTAAGTATCAAGTATAGATTTCATTTAAGCATTATCCTTAAATTTGCAGAAAAGCTTGAATTCATTTGCAATGTAGATGAAACTTTCTAAAGCCACTCCAGCTGAGATCAGGGATGTTATTGTGAAAATTAAGAACAGAACATATGACATAATGTAGGCTACGCAGTGTACTTACTATTTAGACATGATGATTTGATGACCATTTTTAACAATCAAGTTCAAATCACCCATCATATATAATCAGCAATTAAATCTTGTCAGAAAACAGAGTACGGACAGTTGCGATAGAACTTAGAAGAATCATAAATGGCAGTCAGCCCCTACCTTTAAAGGCTCATGGCTTCCTTCTGCTACTGGAACCTCAGGATGTCCAGCGATCTCACACTATCATTTTCAATAGTATAGATAATAAGTAAAAATAAATGCTATCTGAGTCATCAGAATCAACATTATCAACTGCTTTGCTTTCTATTTTAAAAAGGAGATAAGTACCAAAACCAAGGCATTGCGAGTAGCATCTTCAGTGCTCACGTTTCCAAAAATTGTTGTCAAACCTAAAATTTCAATTTCTGGTTTTTGAAATGCCATTAATATGGCCATGCTATCATCTGCAATCGAAGTAACACATAAGTTGAAGGTCATAAGGTGCTTTCTCATCATGAATGGATCCGACAATTTAAAGTAAAATATTATAAGGGAAAAAAGTATTGCAACATAGCAAAAGCTATCAACAAAAGAAAAAAAATCATAGGGCATACTTCAAAATTAAATACATAAACCAGATGACCTTGAGGCTTGAACTACAATACAGTTTTAAATAAGTCCATTAAAACGGATGGAAGTGTCAGAAAGGTAAAAACAAATAAATTTATACAAAAAAGAGCTTGTAATAAAAGCAAGCCAGAAACTATAATGCTAAATGCACAGATTAAGAATGACAGTTGCATATGTTGGTTATCTGCCACATCTAAATGTCGTAGTGGCAAATAAATGTACCACTAATATACTAGTTGCTGATTAGATGATTGGAAATGTTCCCATATCTAGACACACTCTACATCTTTGACATTAAAAGGATTTTTCTAATGCCATAAGTTGCTCAGACCATCATGGGTCTATATTAAAGCAACTGCCAGGCTTGTGGAACTAGTATGTTCACCACTTTCTCTCATTCCACTTTGCTCCTCTGTCATACCCAAAAAATCACTTGAAGTAACTTCCTCTTGGGATTCCTTCGATGAGCATTGAAATGAAGAAGTATAAAAGTAAAGAAAAAAGGAAAAAGTGCTGAAAAGTTAAGAATTTTTATTAAATGTTGAATCTAAAGCTTCTGGTGAATAAACACAAAAAATGTTTTATTGGATCAGTGCATTCCATGAAAAATAGCCTATATATATCATATTCCATGAAAAATAGACGTTAGGGAAATGAAATCAAGCTACTAGCATTATCCGGTACATTATCAATTGCTTAGTAATCCTTATGGAGATCAATTTTTCTTCATTCAATAATGAGTATAACAAAGGAAAATACGTGATTAACAAGAATCATGTAAAACTGCATGGAATATGTTAATAATTACACCATTATTATTTATCTTTCAAGGATTAGAAACTTCAGATGATTGTCAAAATTTGTACAAGCTCGGTTGGTAATTCAGGAAATAGTGATGGAAGTGCTAGGGAGGAAAACTATTACATCAGAGTACAACTTGAGCTAGCGTAAACAGGGAAGATGAGCACAAAATTCAATTCACAGTTACACCTGTCATCTCCATGCCAGCGTTGTAGATCGTTCGCTGAAACATGGTCTCTCGTATAGTTCCCCAATTAGGAAAACTGAAGCTATATTTTTGGCAACACAGATCAAGCAACATCAGGCAAAAGGGGAAAATGGAGTGAACATCGGCAATCAAGTGAATCCTATACTTCAAGCGTAACATTGAAAAAGATAAAGCAAATGACCGATTTCACCAAAGTGATCAAGATTCAGCATTCTGCACCCTAAAGTAGCAAATCAACTTCCTAACATAACTCCCATGCCGAAACACAAAAGGAAAGAACTTCCCAGAAATCGGATTGGAAGAAGGAACTCGAGGAATTGGAAGTTAACATCAAAACATAAAGAAAAAGCACGGAATCAGTGACAGGGATTTCCGTCAACCGATGCTAAATGCATCTAGAAAAGGGCAAGAGGGGGGCACCTATCCCAGGATCTGTGTCGATGATGACCTTCAGGGGCCCATCAAAATGCGCGTGGTTCCCGTTGTTCTCCAAGTGTCCATCAATCGAATTCGATTCCATCACCTCGATTCCTCTCACCCTCTTCCTCCCTCGACCAAAGATTAGGGTTAGAACTCACAAGGAATCGAGGAGGAGGCCGCGACAGAACGCTCAGACATTTCTTTCGGGAGACAAGCACGCACGTGACTGACGTCCCGATCCACGACTTGAGGTACGACCACCTTTATTGTGTGGCGGAAAAGAACTAGATTAAAACAATTGCTCGGTTGTGTTAATTGTCGTATCTCTCATGGGAGGTAACGGTGACGGGACTTGAGACCGGCCATTCTCTACACCGTGATCGGAGGCGACGACGGCCGGAGATGGTGGGCTCCAACCTACGTTTTCCAAGTGGCCACGCAGGTAGCGGGTAGGTAATGATTAGCTGGAGGAAGACGTATTTGTCGCGTTTCAAGGGGTATCAACCGATGTGAAGTTGTTAAAAGGTTGCTGTCAACGTGGCGGCTGGTAAACAATCGGGTGCAGATGTGGGTGTCCCGTCGACACGTCCAACCTACCGAGGTCCCCACTGCCTTGCCACTCCGCCGACACGGAGTTCATACATGGAAGATTTACCAATTATTTATGCTTTAAAAAAAGAAGGAAACATTTCCTTCGTTATTTCGAAGGCATGCGTTTTTTTTTAGGCCGTGGTGACATTATGGTGACATGTTATACATGTGGCGACGGTATAAAAGTCATACGATTACGCCTTTGAGTCGCCGTTTGTAACACATCAAATGTACGTGTACGCTACGACATGATCGTTACAGTACACGTATACGCGTGGGTAGCAAAGCCCAACCGCAGCCATCTTTGCGTTTGACCGTTTGACCTCGTCGGCGGAGGCGTTAGAAACGAAGCCAAGGGAGTGCTCGTCATTTTGACCGAGCGTTCATTTTGACCCGGGAATCAGTTCAATTACAACATTATCCCTCCGTCGAAGACGGAACCACAAGACTGGTCACGCCACCGCGTCGACGCGGACACGCGTTGGTGACCTTTTCGTTGACTCCTCTATTTCCTTCGCGCACCTTCGACGACGATACGATGGCAACATATGCCGTCACCCCGTACGCCCGCCCTCTTGAAGGGACGGTGGCTCCATCGTAATAAATGCGCTATTCGGGTGGCATTTCCTCATCTCTTGTCCTATATAAAGAACCGTAAGCTGAGCCAGCGTTAAAAAAAAAACGTCATATTGTTTCCTTGGTATTGTTGGAGTTTGTACCGCTTCTATTTCCGTCTTTTTATCCTCTTTTATTGAAAGGAAGAGAAAAGGAGCGAGGGCGATCGGATCTGTGGAGGTCGGTTTCTTCTTTCGACCTTGTCTTTCTTTTGGGAAAGTAGTCGATTAGGTTTGGTTCTTCACGCTATTCCTGACTTAATATTGAAGCATGATCGATTTCTTCTGATCCGCGATTCTTTCTTTGCCTTGACGTCTTGATCTTGTCTGGAACCCTAGCTAGAGGCAGATCTCGGTCGTTGTTCTTTCGTTATCTGAGGTTTGTTGGTTGATTTGGTGCAGAATTCGTGCCTTTTGTTTGTTTGGATTGATCGATCGGAAGGGAGAAAGAAGAGGCGGGACGATGGCGGAGGAACAGCGATGCCAAGATGGCCACCGGCTGTGCGCCAACAACTGCGGCTTCTTCGGAAGCCCCGGCACCCTCGATCTCTGTTCCAAGTGTTACCACGACCTCCGCCTCAAGGAGGAGCAGGCCGCCTCCGCCATGATCGCCGTCGAGAGATCCCTCTCCCCGCAACCGCCCTCTACCGCCGCCCCCTCGACCGTCACCGCTCCCCCGTCCTCCTCCTCTGCCTCGATCGCCGTACCTGTCCCTCCGGAGGGGCCCTCAGGGAGCGCCGCGCCATCGGTGGCGTCGGCCGGTGCAGAGGCGCCGCCGGCGCGACGGCCGAACCGGTGCGCGTCGTGCCGGAAGAGGGTGGGGCTGACGGGGTTCCCGTGCCGATGCGGGGCTACCTACTGCGGGGAGCACCGGTACCCGGAGCGGCACGCGTGTTCCTTCGATTACAAGGCGGCGGGCCGGGAGGCCATCGCGCTCGCCAACCCCATCGTCAAGGCCGACAAGCTGCGCAAGATCTAAGTCGGCGAACGATGCATCCCTAGAAGTTGTGTTGGAATCATCACGTCCATCTACTGTCTCCTTCACTCGCTCGTCTCGCCCCTCTTCGTTTAATAAAGCTTGATGAAATGATCCTGCTTCAGTGTACATCAAAAGACTTTTTCTCGTCACGTGCATTTCCTTCTCTCTATTGCTGGCTGCTTTATGATTTTAATGGTTTATTTGGAACAAACTTTAGGATAAATGTCGTCTATATATGATGTTATAATCACCCCTACTTAATCCATTTCCTCCTTTTTCACTCTCCTTCCCATCTCATTTTTAATCCATAAAAAAGAACAAATCTTAAATGCGAGTAACGACAACGCTCAACAACCTCAACGCTGACACAAAATCTATTATGTAATCTTTCTTCATAGCTGAGGTGCAATGAACTTGTGAAAAGAAGAGAGGAACGCCATGATATGATGATAGACTCGTCGCAGCGATCGAAACCACTACTAGATTAAAAGAAGACGATAAGTTTGCCCGTGGCCACCAATACGTGGCGTGGCGTCCAAATCCGGTTCGTCGTTTCCATCCCATATCAACCACCTTTCCACCTACCGCAAGCTCTGCATCACCGGAGGGAAATAGATTATTATTTTTGTTTCTTTCTATTTATTTCGTGTAAGAAAAAGAAGAAGGTAGAACAATCCAAAGTGCGAATCTCGTAATGATACCTATCCACGTCGGCAACTTTCAGATCGACACCCGTCTCAGTTTGGGAGGCACGTGAGCTATCTATCTATCATTGTTAAAAGGTGCCACGCCAAGGCATATGAATCGAGCATCATTCTATCGTCAGGTATTGTTTCTTCCTCAAGATATAATTTAGATATCGAGAGTTACGCCCCCACCCCACGATGAAGAAGTCATCCTTTGCAAACTTAGCTCACTCCCTATATCAAGTGAAAAGGAGACATCATCCCTCTGCCAACGCTACTATCATATCATATGTCATCCCGTCGTCACAAAGTACACAACAAGTACTTCACCGAGGATCCGTGAAGTCTCTCCCCAATCTTCAAAAACTAAAAACTATTATAAGAGATCTACTCAAACGTGTCGTGAAAGATTAATTCGAGGTTACTAGATATTTTCTCTATCTAAATCTTTCATGACTAAAGATCATATCTTTTACCTATACCTTCTATTGTACCCTCATAAAATTGAGTTTTTGTCAAAAACATCGATATTGTTCGATCGATGTAATAAAAATATTTTACGGACGAATGAATTTGTGAGAGAGTCTACTAGTTGATCGACAGTATATATGTGAGAAACCCGTAGTTAATATCTGACAACTTAAATTTCCAACGAAATGAAAGTATATGATAATGTATTTCAATTTATTGGATTGGCGCATGCGTAGGTGGTTCCGAAGTTATCACAATATATTGTAGGAGTTATAGTAGAGTTGATGTCCACTTATTTCAACATATTTGTGACCCAATTAAGTTCTGCAATAGCGGTGACAATGACTCGGTATTCAGCTTTTGTTGTAGTCCTTGTAACCGTCTTCTGTATCTTTGAACTCCAATTGATTAGATTTGTTCTAAGAAATATATTATATCATGATGTAGAAGTTATGTCATCAATATTTTCTATCCAATCAACAACGATAAAGGTGTGGAGATGAAGTGGTGAGTCATCACACAACTGTTAGATGACTCTTTTGTTCGTTTGGATGGTCGAGAAGCTGAGACTGTTGATGGGTAATGAGGTTGCCACCCTGATAGTTGTTAAAGTTCGAATTGAAAAATTGATGGGGATATATTTGTGTGCTACTTATATGTACATGAGGTATTTTAGTTGATCCTTTGTTGACGTTCTTAGTCTTTTGGTGGCCCATCCTCTTAGATTTTTGACTCACTTGAGCTGTGATGGTTGGTCCTTGCATCTTATCCTCGCGTTTCAAATATCTCATAGAAAGCTAACTTATCGTAGAGTTCTTCGAATGATATCGATAAGTCGCACACCCAAATTGCTACTGTTAATTCCTTGTATTTATCTTTAAGGCAATTGAGAGTATGAACTATGACTTTTTTTTATCAGTGAGGGAATGACCTATGAGAGCTAAGTCATTGATGATAACTTTTATATTTCATAGATAGTCATCAATAATACTCCTCTTATTTTGGGTTTCATCGAAGTGGAGAAAAGACTATGCATGCGAGTATGGGAGCGATTGACTAAAATGATTTATAACTTGGATCACGCTTCCGTGATAGTACTGTATTATGAAGATATTAGTGGGGCGACGGATCCAACTATCGATGCTTGAATTGATTAGAGGATAAGATAATCTTGATAAAATAACATAAAATCTTATAACTAATTATATTAAAGATAACGATGATGATAAATGATATTGAATGTTATAAGTAAATTTATGAGATATAACATTCCCTCATAATGTTACCCTACTCCCTCCCCCTACCGTCGGCAGCTCCGACGTCGTTCCCCCACACCAGCCTACAGACGTTCCCTCACAACGTTTCCTTGCTTCCTCTCTACCCCCCACCCCTTCCCCCTGCCGTCGATGGCTGTCCTCACGCCAGCTCTTGTCGTTAACAAAATTGTCAATTGTCTTATGTTTCCTCACCACTTCCCTCCTCCCTGCCACCAACGGCTGTAATGTTATTCCCTTGCACTGGTTTCCCTCCGCCACCCTCCTCTCTACCGTCGATGGTTGTCCTCACGTTGGTTTTCCACGACCGCAAAAATCGTCAGCCTTCCCCTGCTTCCTCTTCATCGTCGACGATTGCGTCGTCATTCCCTCATAGGCGCTTCCCCTACTTACTCTCCACCCCCCCTCCCACATCGTCGTGGGTTGTGATGTTACTCCCTCATACTAGTTTCTCGTTGTCACTCCCTCACAGCCTTCCCCTGCTTCCTCTCCGCTCCCCTCCCCCTGCCACCAATGGTTGTGATAGGTTTCTTCCTTTCGTCGTTCCCTCACACCCCTTCCCATTCTTCCTTTCAAGCCCTTTAAAAAAATGTAAATTTTTTGGGCTCATAAGTCATTATAGTTATATATTGATGTAAGATCTTTTACAATAGCATTGTCATGTATTTTGCCTAAGAAAATAATAGTAGTTCTCATTAAATTATGCAACAACAAAAAAAAAAGTGATGGAAGACGTTAAGATTGTTGGAGAAACGTTAAGTTTGTTTACGATTACGATTCACTTGGTTGTTCATTTGGTGGACTCGTACACTCTCGTAGGATATATCTATATGTTTCACCTGTCACATTAATGTCTTATATGTGTAACAAAATACTAAAGAATTCATTATGATATGGCTCGTAATGGTCTCCCAATCATCTGTTATGCGTTAAAGACACCGCATCATACCTACAGTTGACCTGATATAACAAAATCTGACTTGGCACAATAAAGGTTGACCGGGCACAAGAAAATTTGATCAGGACAAAGACGATCGTGGAGTGTGGAGCACGATAATGTCTGATGCAGACTCGACACTTGAAGACCTCGTAACCATACGAGGTTGTACGCCACCTCAGCAAAGAATGTCGACGATATTAAAGGTCAATGTACGATCAACCTCTGGCCGACAGGTATAAAAGCCACCCGTGGGCACAAGTTAAGGGGAGAAAAAACTAATACTCTTTACATATAGTATCAGATTTCATCTCGTCCGGGGTACTAACTTGATCATCGGAGGGGTCACATCAAACACCCCACCCCGACGAGGCCTTTGTGAATGATCCATCGACAGGCCCCAAGGAGGAGGAGCCCGAGATACGCTCTCGAGCAGACCCAACCGAGACGCGTTCCCGAGCAGGCGCAACCGACCTTTTCCAAACTTCACAGCATCTTCTCGACCGACACATACAAGCTTGCGCATACGGGCGAAATCAACCCATGCTGACTACTCGACCACAACATAAAGTTTCACAATAGATCATCGAAGCATACATTGCAAAAGAATACATAATATTTTATTCCAAGATGCTTTTGAATGTGTTAAGACACAATTCAATCACGCAGATAGAGAGATTGATGATATTGTTCCTATAGCCCTATCATCTATTTCTTTCTGGTCGATTAGGTGGGAGAATATTAAACATGATTTTGATGATAAAGCACTAATACAAGTACATAGATATATTTTATTTAATCATGAACCAATTACTCCTTATCTTAGGTATGTATTCGCACATCTTAATATCAATTATAAATCAAATATTATATTTTATCAAGGAGGTCGTTGGATAAAATGGTTAATAAAGGATTGCATTGTTAGTTTAGGCCTGATGCAAGTTTTTTTTTTTAATCGGGCAGCTAAATAAAAATTATTCATGCTTGCAAGCAATGAAAAAAATGATCCATGAAATGATTTGGCCCGCTTGAGGCCCTAATAATTTGAGAAGAGAATTTT
This sequence comes from Ensete ventricosum, assembly GCA_029747655.1. Lineage (NCBI taxonomy): Eukaryota > Viridiplantae > Streptophyta > Magnoliopsida > Zingiberales > Musaceae > Ensete > Ensete ventricosum. Next base: position 49,464,422 of record JAQQAF010000004.1, read on the forward strand.
AAAAACTTCATTATCGATGTTATTCAGATCAATATAAGAGATCATAAAAAGAATAGATTAACTCAGAGTAGCGAGGTTGTCAACATCCCAAAGAGATTTAAATGGTTTGTTAGGAGATCTCACATATTATAATATTTTGATAAATATAATAAATTTGAACTATTATGATCGATTCTGAATGGTGCTCTTCAAGTGTGTTTTAGTGATGATAGATAGAGTTGTTAGCATTCTTGTAACATCTGGTATCAAAATAGTTAGTATTAGAATAGGAAAATTTTTAACGTCTAACCCTTTTATTCATATATTTCTTTGTATAAATAGACATTGAATAAATAAAAAAATATATTTTTTATTTTATTTAATTTTATTTTTATTTTTATTATGATATCAGAACAGCAGAGCAAGCTCTATTATCGCTATCAAACGACACTAATTTTCCATCACTTCCGGCCGCGTGCAGAAGCTGCCATCAACGTCAACGTCATCGTTCACAAAACTTGCTGTGGAAGCATTACCAGTATTGAGAATGACACTTCTACATGCTTCTGGAACAATGGTCTGACCTTACTATTACGGCCATAGACCATTTGTGACTACTGTAAGTTCTCCCCCGCCTCTGTTTCCTTCAGAAACACCGCCTCCTCGGCTGCTGCCCCTTTCACAAGCAGCAGCAGCAGCAGTAGTTCCGACGGCATCTCTGCACCGACAGTTGCACCTCAGCCCAGCGGTTGGCACGAAGCCCGTGCCACAAGCGTTTGCTCTTGCTGTCCTCTCCGCTGCTATCTCACCCTTGCACCTCAGCCCGCGACGTCGACGCCGCCTGCCGCTACACCCTCAAAAGCAACGGTCGCGCCACTGACGACAACGCCAGCGATGTCTGTCACACCGTCATCGGCTCCTAAGAACAACGGTAATCTTGCTGTCCCTGTGGCAGCTCCAAAGCCAAGCACTGGCGCACCTGGTGAAGCTTCGACACCCAGTCCACCAGCAGGTGACATCCTGAGACATCGCCCGTGCTCGCCCAAACCAGATCTGCAGCGCTGGAGCAGCAGAGGTGGCACGCTCCATCTTTGTGCTCGATCGTGACCGAACCTTCTCTGGAAAGAACTGCGTCATCCTCTGTTTCCTCTGTTCTGAAGCGATTTTTCACCTGCTGCCCTTCGTTGCCACCAGTAGCGATCCATCATCAGGAGCAACTGCTGCTCCTGTCCGTCGGCTCTTGAACTTTCTCATTTCTATCGCTGCCATCAAACTTCCGCTCCCCTGCTCCAGTTCTCTCCTTCCCTCTTTCATAGCAGCGTCGGCCCCTCGCTTGCTCACTGCGACATTGAACCTACAAGCCTACATGGGGATCTTCTTCCACCAGTTCTGCAGCAACTACTGCTCCTCTCCGCTGGCCACTTCTGCCTCAGCCGAGCGATCGTCTGTTGCCGCCTACCTCTGCCGAACTTGCTCCGCGAGCAAGCCGCGCCGTCCGATCCCTTCAGCTGCCGGCTCTTCCCTTTTAGAGGCTCAGGAAGCCTCCCATGACAACTGCACAGCGGAACCCATCAGCACTGTTGCAGCAGTGAGACACAAGTCGGCAAAACCAGCAAAAAAAACAAAAAAAAGACAAAAAAAAGAAGGCAAGAATAGGCTTCCTGATCCTAAACACAGCAAAAGCTATTCCTACTCTCTACTGCAGCGATCAGTTCAACAATCTAATCGTCGACGCAGTTTTATCCAAAATTAATCGATATTCCTTTCCTTTATACTGTATTCATCTACTAATTCTATTGTTTCTGTCAATGTTATTACAGGAAACACAAGTACCTCTCATTATTTCTGTCAATGTTATTACATGAATCCCTTTAAAGGGATTAGAGTCCCTTTAAATTATCCAAAGGAAACTATGCTTCATGACGTGCTAAGTTCATTAATCTCCTCTTTAGATATGATTTGTTAGGATATATTAATGGATCCTTCAATTGTCAACCAATGATTAATATCCCGGGAATAATAAGTCAAGCACCGAATCCAGAGCATAAACTATGACTATGACAGAATCGTCTTATTCTTCAAACGATTTAAGCCTCAGTTGTTGGTTTCGTAGCACCACTTATATCTTCGTGTACTGCTGCTATCGAAGCTTGGTACAAGCTACAAACTACCTTGGCAAATCGTTCGCGCACTCGCATGCTCGGTCTTCTCTCTAGACTTATAAACACAAAACAAGAAGGAAGTACTATCGCTTATTACCTCCAAACTATTAAGGTAATCATCGATGACTTAGTTTTAATAGGCTATTATCTCAGTGATGATGAAGTTATCGTCCACACCCTCAATGGTCTTGGGATTGAGTACAAAGAATTAGCAGCAGCAATCCGGGCATGTGACTCCCAACTATCATTTGAAGAGCTATACGATAAGTTGACTGACTACGAGACTTATCTGAAGCGCGAAGATAGGGCAACAACACAACCTATTACTGCCCAAGTCAAAAATTCAAACGGAAAAGCAATCAGTACTATAAGTCTGCCAACAAAGGTCAAGAGTAGGCACCGTCTTATCACAATCCAAGTGGCAACTATGGTACCCAACCATCTTGGCATCCTGCTCCCATGCCGGGCGGTAGCAGCATCCTTCACCACCAGCCTTGGCGTCCTACTCCCATACCTCAAGGTAGTAACAACAATTATCAATAGCCTTGGCGTCATGCTCCTATGCCTCAATACCGAATAGTTTGTCAGTTGTGTGATAAGGTTGGCCACTCCGCCAAGATCTGTCGATCTCGTCCTTGACCTCTGGCTACCATGCCCCAGGCATATCTCATTGTTGCTCCACCTTCTGATCAACACTCCTGGGTTATGGACTTTGGTGCCTCTCATCACATCACCTCAGATCTCCAGAACTTGTCATTTTCCAACATCTATGGTGGTACTGATGACATCATCATTGGTGATGGTAAGCGACTTCCTATTACTCATACTGGTTCCACAATGCTTAATTCGCATTATCTTAACTTTACACTCAATGATGTTTTGTGCGCTCCTCATATCAAACGGAATCTCATCTCTGTCTCTCAATTCTGTAAATAAAATAATACATCTATTGAATTTTTTCCTAACTACTTTCTTATCAAGGATTTGAACACGGGGGCATTATTAGTTCAAGGCCAGAGTAAAGATAACATATACTAGTGGCCATCCACCTCTCAGCCTATTTACTGTCTATTCTTCTGTTGCTGCTTCTACGGATGTGTGGCTTCATCGTCTCGGTCACCCTTCTTCCTCTACTCTACAAACGTTTTTATCTCGTTATGCACTTTCATCGTTTAAAGCTAGTTATATTGTTACTCATTGTAATGCATGTCTTAGTAATAAAAGTCATCGACTGCCATTTGCTCATTCTTATATTTCTTGCACACATCCATTTGAAGTTCTATATACTGATGTTTGAGGCCCTGCACTAAGTATTTCTTTTGACAAATACAAATTTTATGTTATCTTTACTGATTATTTTACCAAATATACTTGGTTTTATCCTCTTCAACCTAAGTCTGAGGTCTCCACAATCTTTCTTACTTTCAAAAAAATGGTAGAACATATATTTCAGTCCTCAATCAAAACAATTTATTCTGACAGCGGGGGTGAATACCAAACACTAACATCACACTTGTTAGCTTGTAGTATTCAGCATCTCAAATCTCCTCTGTATACTCCTCAGCTAGTTGGCTCTGCTGAACGCAAACATCGGCATATAGTTGAAACTGGTCTCACACTTCTTCATCATGCTTCAATGCCAACTACCTTATGGTCTGTAGCTTTTCAGATCGCCGTCTATTTGATAAATCGCATGCCTACTCCCGTCCTCCATAATCAATTACCATTTGAAAAGCTATTTCATTGATCCCCAAATCTTCAAAAACTTATGATTTTTTATTGTGTCTGCTATCCTTGGTTGCGTCCTTATGCATCAAATAAACTAGCCTCATGGTCAAAGCCTTGTACCTTCATTGGTTACTCTCTTGAACATAATGCTTACTGATGCTATGATCCTTCAACTCATAAGGTCTTTGTGTCTCATCATGTTGTCTTTGTGGAGTCTTCCTTTCCATTTCACTAACACAAATCTACCACTGTATCAACCACTCCGATGAATATGCATCAGTAGCACATGTCATTATCCAATGAACCTCCACATAAATCACCCACTCCAACTCATGAGTGGAGCACCTCTCCAATACAACATCTAACTCCCTCTTTTGCTACCACAGACATCCAATCGTTGGACACTCAACAATTAGCATTTCCCTCACCTCAGCCTACTCCACTACTGTTCCACAATTCAACTCACCTTGTTCTACTACTTCACCCATACTCATTTCACCATTATCTCCTAAACCACTTGGATATCCAATGACAACACGCTCTAAAAGTGGCATTTTCAAGCCACGTCAGGTTCTCGATCTCAATACGGTTGTGACTCCCTCTGTTGAGACCTGTGAACCTACAACGATCACTCAAGCCCAAAAGTCCCCTCATTGGCGTCAAGCTATGTCTGATGAATATGACGCCCTACTTCGCAACTCTACCTGGACACTTGTTCCGTTTCATCCCGTACAAAATGTCATCGGGTGTAAGTGGGTTTTTCTAGTTAAGCGAAACCCTGATGGGTCCATTACCAAGTACAAGGCCCGCTTAGTGGCCAAAGACTTCCATCAATGTCTTAGTGTTGATTTTACAGAGACATTCAATCATGTTGTTAAGTCCATAACAATCCGACTGATTCTGAATTTAGTTGTTTCAAAAGAATGGCAACTGCGATAACTTGATGTGAACAATGCATTTTTACAAGGATCATTAACTGACGAGGTCTTTATGAAGCAACCTCCTGATTTTCTTCATCCTCAGTATTCAAAATATGTCTTCAAACTCCACAATGCTATTTATAATCTTCGACAAGCTCCAAGAGCTTAGTATAGTGAACTTGGCTCATTTTTTATGTTCGTTGATTTCTCTAACTCTAAGTCTGATACCTCCTTATTTCTTCGTCAATAACCTGACAGTATAATATATCTTTTGGTATATATTAATGATATTATTATGACATGTAGTAATTCTATAGAGGTCACAATGTTCATTAACCAGTTGACAGCTAGATTTTCCCTCAAAGATCTCGGTCCCTTGAATTATTTTTTAGGTGTGGAATCAACGTCTACATCTGATGACAGATAGAGTTGTTAGCATTGTTGTAACAATTAGTACCAGAATAGTTAGATTGTTGAAAAAAAATTCTCAACATCTAACCCCTCTATCCCTCTCTTCCTTTATATAAATATATATCATTTAATGAATAAAATAATGGACACTTCATTTCATTTAACTCTTCATATCACTTCTATCAATTAGGTTGATGCTGAACACGGATTAGATTTACATATAGATGAATTTAAATTTTCACTAGTAATGTTTTTAAAATTAATGTACATTGGAAAGTACTTAAGCAATAAATCATTTGCACTAGTCTCCAAAGTTCAAAAGTATGCATTAAATGATGATTGGTGGGTACCTATCAAGAGAAAGCTTTGGAATTTGATTGACCTTGGCAATGAATGAATGATTCATCCTTTATGGATGATGAGATATTAGAGGAGATTGAGCAATCATCATTGGAAGTCACCATCGAAGGTTTTCGAGACAATTTTAGTTTGACAAGAGATGACATGGATAGAATACTAATTGACACACTATTAGTCCTTGACAAGATGAAAAAAAAAAATCTTATTGTAGTAAAGATAACGATGATGATAATGATATCAAATGTTATATGTGAATTTATGAGATACATTGATTTGTATTTAATTTGTAATTACTCAGTTTCTGTGTTCTCACGTGTTACAATCGCAAGCCTTAATTTTGGTATTTATCATATTAGATGGTGAATGTTTATTTTGTTTTTTAAAATATTATTTATGCATCATTTCTTTAATATTTTTTAGTTTATAAGATTTGACATAACTATATGTGATTGATTGGTGCTGATAAATTCAAATTTTGAATTACATATATTTAATGTCATCAACTGGAAAAAAGGTTGAGTGATATCTACTATTACTCATCTACTGGCATTTTTATCCATTTTTTTCTTTCATGACTAATAATAAAAAGATATCATCTCTAGTTAATTATTTCCCTATCTCAGCTTCCTAACAAAACATAAAAATAATACTGTTAGTAAATATAAAAATACATCAGATGTTTATGAGAATTTATTGCCATATAAAGTATTAAAGATATTTCATAAAAAAGTATAAAAATATAAAAACCTAATATAAAAATCCTTTTCTTCCCTAAACTATGTGATTTTTTTTTTTAATATGTTGACCTTATTCCTCTCTTGCTATTTAAATACCATAAACTGATATAAAAATTGATAGCACAATAACTAATATTTACATACGCAAAATAATACGAATTTTTTTATTGAAATGAATTTGAGAGCATTGTATACCTGCCCTAAGAGTTCTAATGAGTAATAAGACTCTCTATTAACTCTATTCGGAATAATTTCCAAATGATATGACATCATAATGAACGAATTTTAAGTCAATTTTTTTAATTCCTCCAATTTGAATTAATTGATTGGAATATCCATTTTGTCATGCTTTGAGTATGAGAGTAGTCAAACTTTGACTCCTAAAAGATATTATAAATATCAATTAATTAACCTAGAGTTAAATTTCTCATGTTATTTAATTCAAAAGCGAGTGTATCCTCCTCTTTTTCCTGACAGTATATATCATAATGAAAAGATATTATAATATAATAAATAATTAATAGATCTACAATTAGTACTGAAAATAATCATTTCAAAGTAATTCTCTTAAAAATGTCCTCCTTCCACTACTATGGAGCTCGAATTTGTTTGTATATTTTCTAATAAATCCTGTGGTTGAGCTTGAACTTGAAATTATAATTTTATCTTTATTAATTGTGAATGCACACGCCTAGTCTTCTCCATTGATAATTACCGATGATATATGTGAATAATGGTATAACACATTATAAACTAACAAATGATAAAAAATAATATAGAAAATAAAATAGCATTCACCATCTAATATAACAATTACCAAAATCAATACTGAGGACTATTATAACACATGAAAACATATAAAAGGGATAATCTTTACTAAGCACAAGTCAAAGTATGCCATAAATTCACATATGTCATTCGACATCAATATCATCATAATCTTCAATAGAATTAAATTAGCTATGTGATTCTTCTTATTATAGTAAGCACTAATAATGGCTGTCTACGACGTCTCTTATCAAACTAAAATTATCTTCAGCATCTCATTTATTTTGATAGCTCAAAGTCTATATCGTATCATTTGAAAAATATTTTTTGATAGAATAATAAAGACCAATAGGTCTGAAACTTTGAGGAAGGACAGGTATATGATACTCGAATTTATTTCGTTCAAAGATTTCAGTATCATTTTGTGTATGTAAATATTTATTTTTGTACTATCATTTTTTATGTCAATTTATGGTATTAAATTTTTTTTTTAGAATCTTATTGAGAGAAATGAGGCCAACATATAAAAACAAAACATGTTCCATACTTTAGGGTACCAACTTAATTATTTGACTATATTATTATTATTATTATTATTATTATTATTATTATTTGAATATATCAGCTAGCTCAGTTGGTAAAGCCTTGATCTATAATAATAATATATTGAGATTAAATCTAAAATTTATTTTATTATTTATTAAAAAATAGTTTTTATCAAATAAAAAAAATAATTTCTGACGTTCCTATCATTAATCATCAATTATTCCATCCAAAGAAGAATTTTAAAAGATTGGAGAATTGTGATGAGCTGATATCCTCATCTATAACAACTTTAAACACACAAAGATATTGAGCATAATAATAAACATCCACCCCACTTGGACTTCTAATGCAGACATCATCATCATCTACAACAGCGGCGGCGGCGGCTTATTTAGGGGCATGGCACGGCCATGACTCATGCTGCAGCTAGAGAGAGTGCGTGCGGTGGCGAGCAGGAGGCCGTCATCAGCGCCTGCGCGCGGCGGTCTCCCTCTGGGCGTTGAAGTAGACGGCGGCGACGGGGAGGCCGAGGTCGTTCTCCTGCGCGAACCGGCGGGTGCTGAAGTGGTCTCTCGAGGCCGGCAGCGTCACCGACTGCCTCCTCTTCTGCCGGAAGAGCACGAACACGAAGCGGTGGATGCCGATGTTGGGCCTGGGGCTCTCGTAGCTCACCATCTCCTTCCCTGGCATCCCTCTCCTCGTGTCAAACAAACACAGCAGAGCGCAGGGACAAAACCAACAGAACAACGGAGCGGGGAGAAGGCTCACCGAAAGATGCATCTGTGGTGCCAGGGATATCACTCACGATCCTGCATGTCGATCAACAAAGCCAGACGGTTGATTAGCACCGTTCTATCTCTTTCGTCGTCTAAATCTCAAGCGTGTGACTTTTGACCTACCAGTGGACATGCTCCCTAAGGCACGGATCGCTAGGGCCTGGCACGTCTGGATCTGTCATCACCTGCCACAGAAGAAGCAACAGCTTCAATGGCGAGCAGTTCGAGAGGGCTCTACCAAAGGGGTGAATGGTGCGCGTACGTACCAGCGTGAAGAAGGACCTCATATCACCACCTTGGACCTCCACCCTGGGCTTGGACACCACGGCCGAGGGGAAGAACTCATGGCCGTTGCAGACCAGCTTGTTGGAGTTGTAGGTCACCGTCATCTTCACGGTCGGGCTGAACGAGTCGATGACTTCTCCGATCACCCTCCCCACGACTAGAGGATCCGACGACACCCTCGCCATTGCTGTGCTCGGAAGAGGAGGACTGCTTTGCGTTGGACAAAGCGAGCAGGTGCCCTCTCTATATATATACACCCGTGTGATTCCTGGCAAAGATGAGAGGAGAACAAAGAGAAGAAAGGAAAAGAAAGCATCTTCCTGTAAAGAATACAAAGGCATTGTAAGAGCACAATGCAGCCATCTCCATTTCTCTATCTCATGTAACATATGAGAGCCCAGCTTTTTTCCATTAAGGCAAAAGGAGAGTGATGGACGGACCTTCCGAAACTTCACTGTCATGGAAGGAGGAACTTGCCATGACTGGCTATATTCTTCACAGGACTTGCAGGGAATAAAGGAGAGAGAAAGCCTCCATTCTTTACAGATTAATGCTGGTGGCGCGGTATCATCTCATGGAAAATGATCATCGTGGATCTTAATCGGGAAAAGGAAGAGGGTGGCAGTTTCCATTAATGGTTGTGGATGTCGAACGTATGCACATATCTCCATGCGAGTTCTCCACCCAAACTGCAAACTGATGGATAGGGTTAATGGAGTTGTCACTTAAAAAGTAATTGCATAATGTACTCCAAGTCAGAGGAATATTTGAAGCAAGTGTTGGTTCATCATGACATTGGAGACTTCGGTGAACTTATCAACACATCCGACACCACTCGTTTGTGAAGTTAACGATTGTTTATTTTATCTTATAAATTTATTTATATTATTTTTTCTTTTTTTTTCTCTATTCTACATCTAGTGATTACTGAATTGTTTGTTTACGAGACTTGGAGTTTATCCATCTTTTTTTTTTTTCCAACTAATCAATTTATAAATTTATAGATCTTTCGGAATCTGAACGAGGTTGCAACTAAGTTATCCCTTTATGAACGGATAACATAAAGATATCTCATGACATTATAATCTCATGATATCTTATAATGGTAACTTATAAGATCAATGACAAGGTAAAATATGAGTTTAGAATCTTCTAATATACTGTCAAGGTTTTTGGCAATGATGCTATTTAACACTTTCAAATTTAAGCGAATATTAGTATTTAAAAACTTAAATTATTTAAATCACTCTCAAAAGATAGATAGGATGTGAAACTAGTCTCAAATGTATGGTAATCCTCCTTATGATTTGGTTAGACTCTAAACTACATAGATTAAATAATTCAACACCTTCAAATCAAATTGGAACCAAATCTAATGATTTGTTTCCAATTTGATTTTAGATCGATTAAAAAAATATAATTTAAGTTTTATAATATAGTGATCAAATACTTCGTTTTTAAAATCAAAATGATTTTTGATTCCATGATGAAACTTTTTTATTTTTGATATTATTTTTATCAATTTGTACTAGAACTGAAACTACATGAAATTGGTTCGGTTCTAATTTTATTTTCACAAAATATTTAATTGGTGTGGAAGAAATATTTAATTGGTGTCCTTTGGCCTTGGATCATGTGGGAGGTGTTTGCGAGAAAGTTGGGTCTAAAGTGCACCAAAATACAAGTTCACATTTATTTTTATTTTTAAGTATTCTTTAATTTGCTCGAAGCTACCATGCATGATGTTTAAACATGAGCACAATTTAAGAGAGAAGATATTAATTTATTGACGATTAATTTAATCAAATCACTATCACGTAAATCTTCTTTTTTTTTGTAGAGAATTAAAATCTAAATTAAACTGGTCGAGGATATTACAATCATGAAAAGAATTATAGTTCTTTAACAATACAAAACTAATGCCTAACTCGTCTATACCACAATGTTAATACGTGCATTAATGTTGGATGATAAGAGATGGTTGGGGGGGTAATTGCTACGGTGGGCCCATAACAGTTGGAGCGCGGGGGGTTGCGTCACGTGCGAGGCACACGAATTAACACTGTGAGCTTCCCTGTCTCGCTACGCTGGGAGATCCTCATGCTCGACACGTGTCTCGTACGTGTCGATGCTCCTTCGCCTTTCATTTATGAGGGACCGGCTTTTGTAGTTGACCGCTGTTCCCAGCGGGCCCCGTGCTTCGGAAGCGCCGGGGATAACAGTGTCTCGTTGTTTGCGGGGTCGCGCGGGAGCCAGGCGAGCGCCGGAGCCTCGCGGGTGCCACCAGTAGCAGCGGTGGGTTCCTCTCGAGGAGGAGGTGTTAGTGGTGATCATTGCCGAGGTAATCTCGCCGGAACTCTCTTTGCCGAAGCCTTTCTCGCCTTGCAAAGAGGATATGCTGCTGCTTCTTGTTTCCGACAGTACTTTTTCAATGGAAAGAGGATATACTTTTCTTACGGTGACGAATCCTCTCTCCCGCATTGAACGCTTCCACTGCTCTCTTCTTGTTCTGGGGTTTGCAGTGGAGCCGCAGGGTGGGTGGGGGGAACCAACTGGCGAAGAAGGCAGCTTTTGCTACCATGGTAGTAGTGCCATCTGTTTGTTTTGGGCCTACATGGCTCATGCTGCGGTTTCTCTGTAGTATCATTGTACTAATTCTGAGATATCAATGTCGAGCGCGGCCGAGCCGGCCCGGAGTCGCGCCCGCCATTGTCGACCGATGGAAAGCCGCCCTTTTGCTTGCTTTGTGGCTTAGAAATACAAAGCACTCAATCTTCTCTGCCAAAATCGTCAACTTCCTCGTTTGTTTTTAATCCACAGTGAAGCCGGAGCTACAAGTTGCAGTGTTGCAAGACGGCGGAGTACGCGCACCGACGTGGCGTCTCCATCGGAGAGTAGGAAGATGACGTCGGAGGACGCGGAGGTGACGTCCGGGCATCGAGATCCGGACCTGGGCCATCGCCAGCTTGTAAGGCCGGAAGAGAGGGATCAGACGGCTGGCTCGGCAGACCGGGAGCTCGACCACGGGTTCGCCCTGACGGCGCAGATCTCTGTCTATTCCCTCGCCCGCGACGAGATCCAGAACGCGGTGTGCGAGCCCCGAAAGACCTTCGGGTCCATGAACATGGACGAGTTCCTCACCAACATCTGCAACGTCGAGGAGATCCAAGCTGCCGCGGCCGCCGCCAACAACGACAGCAGCAACAACCAAGCGCAGGCTGGCAGCACCACAGGGGGAGGACAAGTAGTGGAGGAGGCGGCGCCTCTCTCCAGGAAGACGGTGGACGAGGTGTGGGCGGAGATCCATCGGAACGTGTCTCTCCGGTCCCACCACGTGGAGCAGCAGGTCCACCAGGACGGCGCCGGGAACGCCTGTCGTCAACCGACCTTCGGGGAGATGACGCTCGAGGACTTCCTCGTAAAGGCCGGGGTGGTCCGGGAGGGACACGGAGCGCCGTCGCCCCACCCGCAGCCGATGGCGCTGCCCCCCTCCGCGGCGCAGCAGTATGAGATAACCGGTTTCGGCCACATGGTGGGCATGACAGGGTACGTCGACGAGCAGGTGTTGGGGGCGGCGGCCGCGGTGGTAGGGTCACCCGCGAGCCCGTTGTCGTCGGATGGAATGGCGGGAGAGCAGGTGGACAACTCGGTGCCAGGGTACGGAGCCGACGTGCCGAGAATCGTAGGCGGCGTCGGAAGGAAGCGACCGGGGGACGGGGAAACGGTGGACAGGGTGGTGGAACGGCGGCAGAGGAGGATGATCAAGAACAGGGAGTCCGCCGCCAGGTCTCGCGCCAGAAAGCAGGTACATTTCTTGAGCTCTACCGAGTTGGTCTCGCATCACGTCCGTCATAGCAACACTGCGACTGCCGAGCCGGTAATCCTTACAAATGAGATGCAATGAACACAGGCGTACACGGTGGAGCTGGAGGCGGAGCTGAACGTGCTGAAAGAGGAGAACGCCCGGCTGAGAGAAGAGCAGGTGAATGATCAAGTTCGCATTGATAACATCTTCTACCATCAAAGGTGCTAATAACGAGTAACACTCTCTGCAGAGAACGGCAATGGCGTTAAGGACGCAACTGGTGAGCCCCTGGAACGCAGCTGTCCTCTCCATGCTTCCTACTAATTTGCTCTCCATTTGTCTGCAGCTGCTGGAGTCTATGACAGAGCAGTCGCGGATAAATGTGCAGAAGGCGGTGACGAAGCTGCGGCGCTGCAACAGCTGCGCATGGTGACACGGCCTTCGAGCATCATCAGCCCGACTCTTCTAATCTCCTGTCTTTTAGCTATATAGTGTGCGTCTGTCATCTCGATCATGCAATTTGCTGTTAGCATCTGCTTCCCCTTGTTAATTTGTACATATAATACATGCACACATTGTTCAACAGCCATGCATGATAAGCAACTCTCTCTCTCTCTCTCTCTCTCTCTCTCTCTCTCTCTCTCTCTCTCTCTCTCTCATGGGAATGAGCTCAAAGAGGCAAATATGGAAAGTGATTTTGCAGTGGTTGATGAACAATCTGCAGGTCTGTTGATGTAGAGACAACACCATCGTCTCTGATCAAGCTTCTGTGGAGAAGATAAAGAGTAAGCAATAAATGATTAGGTGTGCCATTGTCTTTCCACCCGACGATAGAGAAGGCATGCATCTATCTATCAGTCAAAAAAGAGAAGGGAATGCATCTATCATTGAAAAAGACAATGATGAAGTGATCTTGACTCGATCGGTGGCATGCATCTGTCATGCAAAGCCATGGATTAAAGTGTGGCAGAAGAGAATGAGCTTACTGTCGTGGCCGAGACGCCCATAGCGAGCTGAGAGCACGCAGGCGGGCGTAGTACTCTCCGATTGCTAGGAAACATTTCGCTGCTTGTATGGTGGTGAAGAGGCGGCGCAGTTGGTGTAAGGTCTGCTGTCTCAACTTATCAGCCTGCACACAGTCATCAACTTTGGGGTCACTGTTAGGTCTCTCTAACAAAATATATATTGATAGAGGACTAAGAATAGTCTTGTCAATTGTCAACTGATATATATGAGTTCCATGAGTTAAATTTGATATAAAATAATCTTGACCAATTTAACTCTGTCTCATCATTAATTTATAAATCACAATATGATATGATAGTTAAGATTTAGAAAAAAATAAATGAATTATGGAAAAGAGAACCAACAATAATTTATAAGTGAGTCAGATGATATAAATTTAAAATTTTGAGTTAAATTGATGTCAGATCTCATGAGAAAGTCAAAATAATTATTAAAAAGTATGATAGGATGTTACTCTATCTCACCTTGTTGACATGATCAAATTAACATTAGAAAGAAAAGGTAATTATTTCTTAAGCCTTACTTCTCTTATATGTGATAGATCTATCGATCTATATTGGATAGGAAGATTAGGAGCTCAGTTCTTTTCTTGCTACTGTTTTTGGCCAGCAACTGTTTCTAACTTTAATGCACAAGGGATTGTACAATCCAAATAGCTTCTGTTAGGGTTTAGGGATTTCTTGTGGGGTATTTTGGATCTGTTCTTTACCTAAAACCACAAAAAAAGAAGGCCATGCCTTATGATTAGAAATCAAATGGCCTTCTTACTAATATACTTTTTTCTATATTATTCTATTCATGTATTATATTTAACATATATTAGATATATCACATGCTGATATGTTTGCTTACAGTAACTCCTAAGTAGAGACTGTGTAAAAAACCTGGCGGACGAGTCCTTCGAGGTTGTCGAGCTTCCCTAATGCGATCACCATATAGCTTCCATCGGCCACGCCATTGCCGAGGAAGCCACCGGCAATGGCGTCAGCCAATGAGTGGTGGAGCTGCTCGAGGCCCTGCGAGAGCGCCTCCTCCACCTGCTGTGACGATTGCTGGAGGTTGCAGATCCCCATGAACTGCTGCTCCGTCAGCGGATCCAGCTGAGCCACCACCATCTGCTCCGGCTCATCAGCAAGGAAGCAGGAATCATGCTTCTGCAATGGAATCGCGGCATCGAGAAGGGACAGAGGAGGATCCTTTTCACCTTGAGAAGCTCGGAGGGCTTGAATCCTCCCATCCACAGGAAGCAGCGCTCCGCCGGAGTCCTCCATGCTCCGTTCAAGAGGTGGAGCACGTCGGACTTGACGGCAATGGCTTTCAGCCGGAAGAGCTCGTCGTAGTGTGCGACGCACTGGTCTACAACGACACCGAGGTCGCCATCAGGAAGCTGAGCTTGTATTGCACCTTGAAGCCCCGACATGTGCTTGCAGTTCTCATCCAGCCATCGAGCATACTCCATGTCGAACATCGCAGCGCCTGCAGCACCGAGGCAAGAAGAAGAACGAGATCTACAGTAAACGCGTAGAAGCAAACCATGCTGAAATCATTGAGGAAGCAGCTTCTTACTGGAACTCGTAGCTCCATTTGCACAGCCTGCTACTCCTAAGAACACACCCTAACACCAAACGAGAACAGAAGAAGCCGCTGTAAGTGATGAGATGATGATCCAAAAGAAGACTTAGCTAAGAGTTTCCATCCCCACAGGATAAATTCCAGACCTGTAATCTTGCACCATGTAGATCTTGCTCGAGCTGCTGCAGCCTAATTCTGCTGGTCTCTAATTGTTGCACGTAAGCCTGTTTATTTCGGATAACTCGATGCATCACAATAATTATCTATTAAACCAAGATAATGATGTTGTTTCTTATGGGAGATTGATTTGAGGAGTGCACCTTTTTCCTCAGGCGGCTCTTCCTTGCTGCCTCACGATTCTGAGCTAATCGCCTTAATCTCTGATAAGAAGATCTAAAGAAGTGAGTCCGTTTACACCAAAGAAAACCATTTATTCCATAAAAACAATGAAATTTATAGTTTACGATCAATAATGAGAGGATGTATATATACATATTTCACTGTCAATGTGCAGCAGGAACTTTTTCTTGGAGAGAGAGAGAGAGAGAGAGAGTACCTTAGGATCAAGTGCCTTTCCATCTTTCCTTGCAGTTGAACCAGTCATCTTTCTCTGAAACATGCAACACAAACTATGTTGTTTTGCCTGAAGTCAAAGAGCATATTTTTGCTTGTTGGCAGAATGCAACAGTGAAGGTCAGATAATGACAGGTATCAGCATATTTACCCTTAAGCAAACACAAAAGCCGAGGAGAGAACAAAGATAAATGTGATTTTTCAACTGGATGTGAATGGTAGATGCCAAACTTTTTCTTACTAATTTAAATAGCATTGCCCTTAAAAATAAAACCCTACAGTTGATACTGTTGAAAATGCAAAATTGCTACAGTAGAAACCATGAACTAGGTCATGTCAGGATTCGTACTGCATCAAGAAACAGAAGCAAACCTGGGAAAGAGAGCAAGAACTGAGCCAAGAGAGTTAGGAGCTATTGAAGTGAGTATGGTGTTGTTGAGGAGGTAAATGCATGGCTCAGATTTGAACTTTGTTATCTAGAGAACTGAGCTACTGATGAACAAAGCAATCGAACAGTTCTTACTCCGGAAGCACCACTCGCCATCATCATCTCTTGTGGCTGCTTGTTGTGGTCAGCACACAGGTCTGAAGAGGCCATTCTGCTTGCTGGATTGTCTGGTTCTGGATGAGATGCAGTGTTTTGAGCTGAGCTTGAAGCACTGCTCCTTGCTGACCTCAAACTCCCCTGCTGGAATCAAAGCATGCACCATAAATACTAAATGGAAAAAGCAATCCATCACATTTTGGCTGATACCATACCTACTTCCACACTATAAACCCAAGTCAAAAGAGACAAGACCTTACTCTGGGAGATTGCTGGAATCTCATTGGCCATGATGGGAAGATCTCAAGTGTTGGGGGTCTGGCTGTGAGAAAAGCTGCAAGAGCATGAGATGCACAAGATGAAGAAGATATCTCAAAGTGAGAAAGAAATGAAGAAGCAGGTGACAGTACTTGAAAAGGAACTTATTCCTTCCTCTTGTAGGTGTTGCAAAGAGTTAGTAGAATACTTCAATAAGCTTGAGATGGGGGAGGATTCTATCTATGGGGAGTCATAGCATTTAATTTTCCTGGCTTCACATGATCATTGTGGTCTAAGAGGCAAAACCTCCTATCATAGTGGGGCTCAAATAAATCTACTGGTGATGTGGTTAAAGTTATGGAGAGAAAGTGAGAGAGAAAGAAAGCTACACTTACTGTCTTCGGTTTCTCTTATGCCATCTACTCCATCCACAAGAGCCTCCTCCAGATCCCCAAAATAAGAAGCTTCTTCCTGATCACTGAATGGACAAACCATCTTACACATCAAATACTATTTACAATAGAAACAAAGCAAAAGGAAGTTGCTTTTATCCCTTGTTCAATGACTCAAAGGTGTAGTAGGATGGATCTCCTCTCCTTTATGACATTAGAGAAAGGTAATCAAAAAGGAAAGTGGAAGAAAGAAGGGGATGGACAAATGAAATCAGAGAAGAGCACATAAATGGAATTGGCTAAAGCTTTATTAAATAGTTGAGCAGAGGTCTAATGCAATAAAGAGTGGAACAAAACAAATAGATTGTTATGAAGTTAAAGAAGGAAAGCAGCAGAAATTGGCATTGCCATTTAGAAATTGGTATTGCCATGGTGCTTGCCCATTTAAAGGCACTTGTTTTGTGAATAAAATCAAACATCTGCAGTGATATGCAAAATTTACATCGTATTGGAAGGAAGAATGAAATCTGGCCAAGATCTACTATAAATATCTCAAAGATTAGATGTTTGAAAGAAGATGATGAACATGGACTAAAAGAAAAAGAATTTAGGAACAGTACAAGAACTTAGTCGCAGCTGGAGTGGTGCCATGAATTCCGCAGGTATCAGACTGAGTTGAAAGTCCAGGATCAGAAAGGCCAGTTTCTCCAACTCTATGATCTGCAATCCAAGTTTCTTCTTCCTCTTGCACCATCCTGAAACTTTGATGATACTTCATATACTGATCTCTCAAACTTGTTTGGTGCTTCAACAAGCACACCACTTTCTGCAGTGATCAACAAGAAGAAAGGTGAGAACAGCTTAAGAAAAAGAACTTTTAGCATGAATTGAGAGAAGCTTCAGTGGAGTCAAAGATACCAGGGAAGCACAAGTTGGTCGAAATTAATAGGAACTCTTCCAGGCACAGAGACAGAAAAGCAGAAAATTGTATGGAAGTATCCTTCCAGAATGACCTCAGGATATTAGTACTTTTTGTATAGCTGAATCATCTGATAGACCCTGTCCATTATGATTCTTATCTTTCCTCCTGTGACTAGTAATCATATCAAGCCTTGTGTTCATCCATTGTACTATATTGAAGATCTTGTCCTTGTGAGATTGTCTGCAAACTTTATGGGGACACAGGTGAGAGAGAGAGAGAGAGAGAGAGAGAGTAAAATAATTGAAAGTTTTTGACAGAAAGCCCCTAGAAGTACTGTCTCCAACTCCAGTCCTTGTAACCAACTGTGCTATCTCATTGGCTCTTCAGAAATATGAAGTGCTCAACCAACCTTCATTGATTAGGAAACAGACAAGGTTCAGGACAATAAAAAATATCCAGGAAAGTTTTATCCCATTCTCTGTTATATGCTTTAAAGATGTGAGTTTGCTTTGACAAAAAAAATGCCTCTTCATATGCACACTTTGTATCTGTATCCATGACAACCCAAACCATACCAAACAATAATATAATCAGCCATAAGCAAACCAGCTTCTCTCAATAATCCTGCCACTTCAATGGAATTGCTTGAGATGGTCCCTTTGTCATAGAAACAAGCTCTGCTGCACCATGAAAACAAGGTTGTTTACTGATGGGCACATTTGGAGGGGCAACAGTGAAGTTCTGCATTGCTCTGCTGCTACATGGGGCTCTTTTCTACACTATGGGTTATGGATCTGATATATCTTCCACATGGACAATCATAAGCCTGTATGGAATAGTGACCAACCCTTCTGCTTAAAAAGAGACTAGTCATTTTCATTCTAGGTGGAAGTCAACTATCAATGTTGGTTGCATTTCCCAGTCATTTGATATACCATTACATTAGGAGCAGTTATTCCTTTCTTTCTGAAAGAAAGTTGTCATGGGCATCAGCAGGAAAGCAATGGATTAAGTAATCCATCAGACGAGAATTTTTAAGCACCAACATTAGAATAACATTCTTGTTTCCATATAAAATGCAGTAGAATGTCAACCTTCATTAGATTCTGAACCAATATAATCTGATTATGTCCCAGAAATCTCAATTGGTGATTCCTTCCAGACATTAGAAACAAAAGCAATAATTAACTTCTAAATATAAAATAATCAGCATCCATTTGAAAGGACTGATGACACTTATGGACTTGTTGGGTTTCTCCTCTTTCTTATCAAACTAGGGGGTTAAAAATGGAGCCATACCATGCTTTCTGTTCCTCGTGTTGCAGAATCAACATGACTTGTCAATCAAATAACCATGAACCATGCAACCTCTTGATCAGAGAAGAACACTAATCAGTGCTGTTTCTTCTTTCCTTTTCCAATTTGCTTCTTATGGATTGAGGACTTGTGCATTCCTGTCAGTACAAACACCAGCAGATAGCCAAAAATGTAATATCTCTTCATCTTTTGCATTGTCATCGAGTCCATAGCCATGTACTGGAAGGAACAGAAGTCACCACCAAGATTGGTGAAAATTTTCAACAACCCGAGGAGCATGATATTTCTACATCTTAATCAGAAATAGTGAAACAACTACACTTCCTCTTGATAACAGATTCTCCAGTTCTCAGTATGTTCGACAGTGCTTGTGACATCTGAGTTGAATTTGGCATGGATGTAGAGAATTTAAATACTCCATTAATTTTCAAGCATCCCATGGGAGAGGATAATTTGGTTGGTGTCCTTTTCCTAATTGTCTTAGAAAACTCATGCAGAGATGTGTGCAACAAGTTTGCCCCAAGTCTTCGTCTGTTGCTTGGAAAAGAAAGAATGCCTGCACAGACATCTCTAGCATGTCTCCAACTAAATGAAAGCATACAAAAGTCTGAAAGCATTAAACAAATTGTCCATCCAAGACTAATAATACATTCAGCAAGTAAACAACAAAGTGGAAGAAGGACAATTTCATGCACACAATTAAAAAAATACAATATTTTATGCCCCTCAAAATTGACAATATCATGAATACTATCGATACAAATATACACATGAAACTTTTGACATATATCCTCATATAGTTTTAAATCGGAAGAACATTCATTATTTTTTTATATCTTTAGAAGAGTATCTACGACATATCAAAGGGTGGAAGGGGGTCTATAAATGTTTGTCAATGATAGAAATATCTATGATATTTGCAACTTCAACAAGTATCCATATTAGCCATAAATGTGCTGAAGGATACCAATGGAATTGCTCACGGAGAACCATTTAAGAACATAATGTAGGACAAACCAGAATCTACAGTGATACCCCTCCAATAATTGCAGGCATGATCTTAGCTCCAACCACCAACCTCAAAAGCATACATAAGTGAATTGATGAATCTCTCAAGTAAAAAAAAGACCAGCTATTGTTGAGATGCTATATTATGAACTCTATCCAGTTCTGCTACTTATATAATTTGTTTCTGTTATTTTAAGGTTAAGGACTAAGTTTTCCAGTTCCAGACTAAGAATCAAGCTTTTAGGTGAACCAGGAGAAACCTATTATAATCTTCGGGTAGTTGTCAGGGTGTCTTGCATTGTTCAGCCATGCCATACTAAAGAAAAGGTACAGAGGCAAGGTGTTTGTAAGCATTTGTATATGAGAAGAACACAAACTACTTGTACATGGATGAAGACTGGATATAGCACCAACCAAACCTTGCTCATGCCAAAATCTCTAAGAGGTAAAACATAGTTCTTTCTAAAGAAGAACTACAGCAGAAACTAACAGAGCATAAACGCAGAGTGGATAGAAGAAGAAAAGATTCTCTCTTAGGCAATTTCACATATACCTTCCGTTGCTCCAAAAGCGTAATCAGGAAATAGCTACTGCCATGTTCTAAAGAAGCTAAACTTTCATGGCACAACGGAGTTCAATTACAAAGCTATTAGCTTCATGGCCTTGGAATCAAAACCATATATGAGACATAAATCTCCAGTTTAGTGTTTCGAAAACAATTGGTTCGGAACTTGGACTACCGAAGCGGTTCTGTGAAAAAATTGTGTTGCTAAGATATCAGTCCGAAGCGGACCAGACCGGGTCGGTTCAACCCGACCAATGTTATGGCCCAACTAATGCAAACGGGCCAAACCCATAGAGTTCGAAATGCATGGAAGATGAATAAAAGCCGTAGGATTCGAATCCGACGATAGAAAGTGGACCGTTAGTCATTCTAGGGTTCAAGACGCAAGACGGATTCCTATAACTCGAAGCAGTGGTGCTTTGGCTCATCCGTCCTCTGCCGCTGCCGCCGCCGCGTCCTCGCGGAGCTGTCGGTGAGTTCGCTCCCGCGTCTCTCCTCCAAACCCCTAAGTCAGCCCTCTTCGGGGGATTGCTGTTCTCTCTAACTCAGTTTCGGGCTTTGATGCCCATGTAGTATAAACTTCAAATCCCTAAGCTCATGACATTCTTGTTTTGATCTTGAAGGTTTGAAGGAGGGACGAGAGACTTATCTGAACAATGAGGTATTACAAGTTACCGTTAGTCTTTCTTTCTGGATGTCGTTGTCGAGTTCATGCTCGACATGCCTATATCAGTTTTCTTTTGTTTTGGTTACTTCTCCTTTTATGTTGGATCGATATCGTATTGCTTGATGCGGTAGGTAATCTTGCCAGTTATATAAATTATTTAATTTATTTTGTTATGTTTTGTATCATTTGGTAATCAATCGTCTGCATGTCGATTTTATGTTGCGTTCATCAAAATGTGTAAACAATTAAAATATTTGTTCTTTTGAGTGTAGTTTATTGCTTGCGCCATCTTTTTATTGCCAAAAGTAAAATTATATTAATAAAAACTAAGATCAAACCAATCTACAAAACAACCCATTAAGGTCATTACTCACAAAATTGAGAAGCTCTTGTGGGAAATTATTGCACCACAAAAAAATGGAGTTTAACTTACCTAATTTGTCACCTGAAATTATTGCACCACAAAAAAATGGAGTTTATTAGTAATCCTGGCCTTCGGTAGCCTACCCAATTTGTCACCTGATTATACTCCCTATAACAGTGATTACAAATAAACTCTTCAAAAATTTTGGCAATGTGTAAGATGTCAGAAATAACATTCATGTCTTCCGAAGAGGTGTTCGTGAAGATCAAGCTAGTAGTTCCGTAATCAGTTTCCAGTTGAACTTACCTAAAGGCCCTCCTCCAAGCTTGAAGCAAACTGTCGGTAATTGTCAGAGCTTCAAACTGTATTGCAGACTGTATCTGTACAAACTTTGTCCTGTCATCAGCATCCCTAATCACAAAGCCTAGATCCCCATATTGCACAAAAAGGACCCATCATCAGCATTGACTTTGCACCGCATCAGTGGTGGTTTTGAGACTGAATCGAATGACATTGCACAAATTTCTTCATTCAGCATTGGTTACTCTAGCATAAAAACTAGTGACAACTGGAATTTGCGCCAGAGCCTCTTAACATATGGATTTTTATCTCTGAAAACCTTCTTATTGCGAGTTTTAGATATCATCCATAACTGATTTGTTATGCGATTACCCTTCTTGAGCCAATCCCCATATGCCTCCTTGTGTAGTGTCCTTATATTGTGAGCTCCAATTAAAACTAGTTGCTAATGTATGCCAAGGTTTTTTTTATAGCAAACTCACATTGAAAACACAAGTGGTCAACCGACTCCATATTTGGGTTACATAAGGGGAAAACTAGTCCAATAGTGATGTCTATCCTGTTCAACCTATCAGCAGTTTGTAATTTTTTTATGTAAGAGCTTCCATCTAAAGTTTTGTACTCTTGGCCCAACAGGGATCTGCTACATAGCCTGCTGATCTTTCCTATTAGGAACTTCTTGCTGGGTCTGCAATCTAAAATATTTATAGGCAGCATTAGCTGTAGCTTTGCCCACAATATTGCCTTACTGAGGTTGCCCTCTTTGCCCACAATTTGTGCAACCTCAGTAACATTAATAATTTGAACAATATCAAACTATACATTTTGCAAGAGCGACCAAGAAACCAACTACCATCTTTGAAAAGAGAGTTAATCATGAGATCAAAGGTATTAAAATTAACGTTTAAAAAGTTGGTTGCTTGAAAAGAGGTGTATGAAATATTCAACTGTCAGAAATAATATTAGTTTCTTTGTCACTACCAATATTCTTAACAAATAGATGCTGACTCCAGCTAGTATTTCAAGATTCAGGTATAAGCCAAGGATACAACAATGTTTCATAAGTTGTTATCCTGATTAAGATATCTCATGGTAACTCGCTTTCATGGTATATCTAAACATTCTGAGATTCAGGATGCCTAAACTAGCATTATCACTGGAGTTGATCTCTTTTGTCCGAAGTAATCAAATGAAGGTCTTAGAGTTGGCATTTTCTGCCCACAAAAAGAAGTGTTCATAATTTGTTCAATCTTAGACATTCTACCTTCAGACATCCAAGTAACGTGAAGGTTATGCAAACGTATGGAGCATCCTAAATCGACCACATGAGTATGTTATGTCCATATCAAAAAGATTCCAGCATGATTGCTCCTTTTTCTAGACATTGGACAATGCTTCAGATGTGTTTATAAATCGAGCATTATGCAAGCTAATAATGATAAAAATGAATGTGTTATTAACACTTTATATTTAATGTTTTATGTTCATATAATCAATTGGTTGGTAATTCTGAATGGAGGAGAAGACTTTTGTGATGGAATTTTATTTGTCCTCGATTAGAGGTTTTGCTATTTAGTCATTTTAGATTATGTTCCTTTATATTTAATTTAGTATTTCAATTTTAGCTGACAACCCTTGTAGTTTGATGCTGCAATTGTTACTCAGGATTCAGATTTATGTAAGATTTCTGTGTGGCATGCAATATATTAGTTCTCTTTCACCTGATATATCAGGTTCTTAAAACATGCAATTTGTTTGTTTTATTTTTTTGAATTCTATCATCAATTTGCAGATATGTTTTTGAATCACCATATTCGTTTATGTACTTATTAACTTACAGTAAAACAATTTTCTATCTTGTTTCATGTGGTTATCATGTTGAACACATTTTTATTACCATCACAGCAAGCTACAGAGTGATGTCCTGAGGGAAGCTATCTCCCAGGTTGTTGGTGATTCTCGGGAGAAGAAGCGTAAATTTACTGAAACTGTTGAGTTACAAATTGGGCTGAAGAATTATGATCCTCAAAAGGACAAACGATTCAGCGGGTCTGTGAAGCTACCACATATTCCTCGCCCAAAAATGAAAGTGTGCATGCTTGGTGATGCTCAACATGTTGGGGAGGTAAGAAATTTAATGTTATGCTTTTAGATCTATTTGTTGTCGGAATTATTTAGAGGGCCTTTCGATTGTACAATCCATGAGACTTTTGGTGTTTAATTAATTGTCAATTGACTCATTTGCATCATGTTATTTCTGCTATTATGTGCAACTATTTAAGTAATTCTCAGTTCATTATAAATTTAATCACATGAAGGCTATGTACCACTATCTATGTGGTCAACCATGTATTTGTTAATGTTGGTCTTCTGGTAAAAGTAGGTAGTAGCCAGCGTTACCTGGATTATCAGATCTACCTGCAAGTGTCATGTTGAATGTGCATGTGCTGTGCATACATGTGAGTTGAATATTTATCTACTATTTAATTGTAGCTTTGTGAGTTCAACTAATCAATACAAACTACATGATGATAGTATGAAAGGATCATATTATAAATTATCTATGGTTTCTCAGCAATTAAAGAAATGTCACTTATGCATGAAATATACGTGTTCCCTTGTGAATTTTCATTACTTGATTATGTTCGCTTTATGAAAGCAGTTATGATGCTTGTCTGGTTCTGATTCATGCACATCTGGTTGCACAATATTGTACTAATTCTTGCTGTTGTCATCTCAGGCAGAGAAGATAGGATTGGATTATATGGACGTTGAGGGTTTGAAAAAGATGAACAAAAATAAGAAGTTGGTAAAAAAACTTGCTAAGAAATATCATGCTTTCCTAGCATCAGAAGCTATTATCAAGCAGATTCCTCGTCTCCTTGGTCCTGGTCTTAACAAGGCAGGCAAGCACTATTGCTTTTAACTCGTATTGCATATACAATGACTGTGAGAGTGCAGTTATTTTTGTATGGCATTATGAAATATCTTACCAAAGTTTTAGTTGCTATATTTTCTGTGTCTTTTGTTGTATTCTTGTTTCAGGAAATAAATTTTAGTCTCACATTTAACATTAGTCATATAACGGTAATCTCTAAGTGGCCAATTTCATGAATTAACTGCCTACTTCTTACTGCCATATAAAACTAAGATAAAAAAATGTTGTGTGAGAAATCAATTACTGGATTGTTATAATCATTTAAATATTATTTTGGGAATTTAGACAGTTGTGTGTAGGATCTATATTTATTGTTTGAAACACAAGATAGCTTTTGGTCCTTTGATAAGTGCATTCATTTTGACTGATATATTTATTGAAATGGAAAATTTTAATTGTTTTCGTATGGAAATTGAGAATATTTTTGTGAACGAGGCACTGTCACGAGTGATATATTGTTCTGTTTCGTATTTTGATCAAGTTGATAATGGACTATAATGATGCAGCCTCACTAGTGATATATTGTTTTGTTTGTTATTTTGATCAAGCTGATCACAAAATATGATCTATGCTGCCCTCACCAGAGGAAAGCTAAAACTAAACTAACATGATGATAATCATTACTAGGAGGTTCATGAAAATTGACAGATTGGTTTATTGCGACACACTGATTAATGTCAGGCCCCAACTGCTAAGGTGGAATTCAGCTCCTATCACCTTGAACTTGAAATCTTGCAGTCCATTTTTATAGTCTGTGCAGTGTATTCATTTGCTTGTCCGTTAATGTTGTTGTGTTCAGTGCTTATACCCTTTAGATCAATCAGAGTTGTATGAAGATCTTGTATGAGGTCTTTCTTTTCTGATATTTATATACTTTGGCGATGCCTTTGAATTGTATTTTTCACATGCAGGGAAATTTCCCACATTGGTTACCCACCAAGAATCTTTGGAGGCAAAAGTTAATGAGACAAAGGCCATGGTGAAGTTTCAACTCAAAAAAGTTCTTTGCATGGGCGTAGCTGTGGGCAACTGTGCAATGGAGGAGAAGCAGATCTTTCAGAACGTGCAACTCAGTGTCAATTTCCTTGTGTCTTTGCTGAAGAAGAACTGGCAAAATGTGGGTTCTTTGTCATCCTTATTTTACTTATTCACATTAGTCAATCATCTATGTTTCATATCTTTCATTTCTAAATTGCCTTAGAATTAATCAAGTTATATTATTGTCCATGCCATGGTTAATGTTACCCATGCATTCCATTTAAGTAAATAGATGTCTAGATCCAAGAGTATAGAAAGTGATACCTTACTCATCACTCTCATATTTCTTCTGTGGTCTTGCCAAATGACCAGCTTTGGCTTTTAGTTTGTGTTCCAACTCTATTTTTACTGTATATTAAAACTCAAGAAACCCTTGTTTACTTATTTAGGCATTGATTTGTAGTCGATATCTGCAATGTTGAAGTATTGAGTCAATCTAGTTCATCATGTGTTTCAGTACTAACTCTTGAAGAGATTTCTTGCAGGTGAGGTGCTTGTACCTGAAGAGTACGATGGGGAAGCCATACAGAGTATTCTAACTGGTCTACTTCAAAGTTATGTGCTAGAATAGTCCATTAAGCGGTATGGAAAGATTGAGGGTCCCAAAGACATCACAGAACTATGTCTTCTATCGAGTCTCCAATAGAACTATTTGTTTATTAAGCAGTATCTTCTACTCTGAGACATTCTTATTTGACTTACAACATCATGTTTTGACTTAAATTCCATTTTTGTTCACTTCATTTCGTTGACTTGCCATCGTAATCTAGGTAGGATTCATGCAAAAGCCCAAAGATAACACGGCACTGTGCTCGCTAGTTACCGGAGACAGGGATCATTATTTCCAACATTGCATCGTCGATGGGCCCCGCTCCTCCAGAGTCCCTTGGTTGTTGGGGTCCACAATGGGGTGGGTGGCGGAACCCAGTTCCCTGGCTGAGAACAGACGGGAAAAGTATGCCTTTATGACGGGCGCGTGCCGGTCCATACCCCGGGTTCCCACAACGACGAACCCCACCCATACATGGTGGCCCCCGTCACATGCTACCTGTGGGGTCCGCAATGGGTTAGAATGGTGAACACGGTTCTCTGGTCCGGGGAAGAATAGGGAAACGCTGTTTGACGGGCACGTGCCGGTCGACGTGAGCTAGAGACCGGCGCACCCACAGTTCTGAGAGAAACGAGACCATCGGCCCCCCTCCGCCGTCCGATTAGATTTGATCTGCCGCAAGTCCGATCCCTAATTCTCTTCTTCTTATTCCCCCTTTTTTACGTCTGTTTTATAGAGAACTTCCCCGAAGCTATCCGTGCTCGACGGCGGTCGGGGGCGGGGATGTCGCAGGTGCTCCAGATATCGACGCCACCGCACAATTGTACCCGCTCCTTCTCATCCACTAAGCGCTGGTCGTCGTCTCATCCTCGTCTCTGCAGCTCCCGGGACACGCTCCTCGGAAGCCCTGACCCCCGGTGGGCGGCGCTGCAGAGGGAACTGAGGTGCGAGGGTCGACACACCTGTCTCTTCGCAGACAACCGCAAACAGGTCTTTAGCTTTAACCTCTTTCTAAAGCTGGATACTTTCTTCTATGTTTTAACAGTTAGTGGGCTTACTGTTGATCTATCGTTGTGTTTGATTCGTCCATTGAAGGATCGATGAATGCTATGACATGCTTCGTGTATCGCTTTTCTAGCGTTATATAGCTTGGCATAGTAGATTGATGAATTGTCTTTAATTAGGCCTGATAACAAGTCTAAGATTAGGAGAACGACAACACTAAAATGTTCAGAAGTTTAATATGCTCAATTGGTCTACTATAACCGCCTGATTTAGTGTCCCTCGCAATGGGAATGATTGGAGAATATAGTTCTTATAGCAGAGCAAATATGAGTTCTCAAAAGTCCCGTCTATAGTTTGCTGCAAATTTCTTGCTAAAGTACATTATTATAATTCACATAAAGTAAAGATAGATATACATGAGATAATTGCACACACTCTAAAAGTATCAGAGTTGGCACCAATAACAGATGGAGTTCTCAAAAGTCCTGTATATACTTTGCTGCCAAATTTCTTGCTAAAGTACATTATTATAATTCATATAATGATAGATACACATGAGATAATTGCACACTCTTAAAAAGTATCAGAGTTGACACCAATAACAGATAGAAGTTCTACGTCTGCACTTTGTATTTATTGTTGTACACGAGAGAAGTATCACATGTATGGTGGTATTGTAGATCTAGTGATGTTAGAAAATCTTGCTGTTACTAGAATCTTGCTTAATTCCAGATCTAGAAGTCTGTCTTCTCATATTAAGAATTTGTAGGTTGGGTCCCATTCATTCACCATTGGTGAGTCACCGAAAGGTAATCTAAGCTTTTTCTAATGGTATATGATTATTCTATCACTTTATTTGTATTTTGTGATGTTTTTTTATTCAGTAGTATGTATTGATTTTTTTTTTCTTTAGATTAAGAATTATGTTGACAATAGTAAGGACAAAGATGCAGCTGCAAGCACA
The DNA here is from genome assembly GCA_029747655.1 of Ensete ventricosum. Taxonomy (NCBI): domain Eukaryota; kingdom Viridiplantae; phylum Streptophyta; class Magnoliopsida; order Zingiberales; family Musaceae; genus Ensete; species Ensete ventricosum. The sequence continues at coordinate 49,492,902 of JAQQAF010000004.1, forward strand.
TTTGCAGACATGTCTTGCATGTAACTTGAATTTTAGCAACCGGCACACGCAATCTTCAGCTAGTGATGAAATATTTTGTGAAGTGACCAGCAAGGCATCTTGTTTACATTTCAAAAGATAGCCTTCTTTTTTACTAGATATCAAAGAGCTTAACCTCCCATCCAATGGAATTTATTGTGGTTCTGCTATTCTAGATATCTTCTTCCTTATTGATTGTCAAAATTCTCTTCGGTCTACCGTGGCCATCTACAATTTAGTGGGAGACAGAATGTGATTTGTTATATCCAAGGGAATGCCTGGAGTTGCCTACCTAGCACTAAAGAAGAATCTCCACTCTGTAATGTTCTTATTAATTGAAATTTGAAATGAGCAGTAAGCTCTCTGCATTTCCATGATATATGAAGCCTTTACCTACTTTGGCCATACTAGATGTCTGGCAGTTTATTATTTCCAACGTCAACATATAAATTTCTCCTTGATTGATTGTCATGCTAAGATATTCTGTTATCGGGGACCATTATCTCGTATCTTGGTGGGTTCAAAGTCAGTTTACTTCCTGTTTTGGCTGCAGGAGCAAGCTAGACAAGCACTAGAAAGTGCTCTTGGTGAGAAGAAGACCGAGTTTGAAAAATGGAGTAAAGAAATTGAGAAGAGGCAGGAAAAGGGTGGTGGCGGTGCATCAGGTCGTGGAGGCTGGTTTGGAGGTGGTGGCTGGTTCGGGTGGTTTGGTGAAGAAAATTTCTGGGAGGAGGCACAACAAGCTATCCTGACTATTGTCGGTATTGTTTCCCTGGTCAGTAAGCAGATGCCTTATGGTGCTTGAGATGTTATTTCTAATTTTTATTTTTCTGTTTTTCCCTGCTAATACATATATTCTGTTCACAGTATCTCCTGATCTCAAAAGGCAATGTAATGTTTGCAGTCGTCTTCAATTCATTGCTGTTTGTGTTGCGAGGTATGAGGAACTGGCTCACTTTCGTATCATCTTGCTTGTCGAGGAAAACTTTTACACTTGGGTCCCAGCCTGGACCTGTATCCAATGAGGTTAAAATACATCAGACCCAATTGTCTGCTAAAGAGAGAGTGATAAAGAAATGGGGAATGGACTAAGTCTTTGTTGGCCCACATTTTGTTGTTTTCGCTGTGGATGTCAATTTGATGGCCAAAAAACATTCAAGCAGTTCTTAACATGACTTCCAGATACTTTTGTGCAATTGATGATTCTAAATGTTTATCCTGAGTATTTCCAGTGTAAGGTTCATGATTTTTCCAAAGAGGAGTCGAATCAATTTCTGGTGTGAATCAAGAAAATAATATCTATATCTACAAGGATAAGACAAAGTTCTCATAGATCGAGTGTAAGTTCACACTTCCCATAGGTCTTATTACATTTAATAAACACTTCTTGTAAGATTTGTTATTGTTATTATTATCTTAGATCATAGTTTGATGTTGGATACAGGATTGCCTCCAGTAACCTTTGGATTTTGATTACTTTGCTCTTGCTTATTTGCATCGTCGACCCTCTTTGGATTCTAGTAATCATCACTCTTATATTTTCTTATTAATAAGCTTCAGGATAGATCTCCCACCCAACCTTACCAAAATAATAATAATAATGGTGCTTCTTATCTTGTTCTTTGTTTCCATGTCTCGTTGTTTATTGTCTCTGTATGTACATACTTGTATTCATAAGAGGAATCACCAAAGTCATCTGTAATGTCACCGATACTACTTATCATTTATAAGCTGAAGTCTCATTGGAGGCTATTTTGCCGACAAACCACAGCAAAAGACACACCACCCGTCGATGATCCACAAGCGCACACACCGCCGACCATTGGCCCATATAAAGCCGCCGAGCCGACCTGCGTTGTACAACACCAAAGCTTCCGTTTGTAGCCCTCATGGCGGCGATCCGATCACTGGCCACACCACTTCTCCTCGCTTGCTGCATGCTCGCCTTCGTCGGAAGACTCCACGCCGGAAGCATCGCCATCTACTGGGGGCAGAACGGCAACGAGGCAACCCTGGCGGAGACCTGCGCCTCCGGGAACTACAAGTTCGTCATCGTCGCCTTCCTCCCCACCTTCGGCAACGGTCAGACTCCCATCATCAACCTCGCCGGCCACTGCGACCCCTACTCCAACGGCTGCACCGGGCTGAGCCGGGACATCACCGCCTGCCAGCGCGCCGGCATCAAGGTGCTGCTCTCCATCGGCGGCGGCGTCGGGAGCTACTACCTCTCCTCCCGCGAAGACGCCAGGCGGGTCGCCACCTACATCTGGAGCAACTTCCTCGGCGGCTCCTCGTCGTCCCCGCGGCCGCTCGGGAACGCCGTCCTGGACGGCGTCGACTTCGACATCGAGGGCGGCACCGACAAGCACTGGGACGAGCTCGCCGGGTTCCTCAAGGCCTACAGCAGCAAAGGCAAGAAGGTGTACCTGAGTGCAGCCCCGCAGTGCCCTTTCCCCGACGCATGGATCGGCGGCGCCCTCACCACCGGCCTCTTCGACTTCGTGTGGGTTCAGTTCTACAACAACCCACAGTGCCAGTACAGCCCCGGCAACGCCAGAAACATGGCGGACGCATGGAAACAGTGGACCTCCATCCCTGCGACGAAGGTCTTCCTTGGGCTTCCTGCTGCTCCTCAGGCAGCCGGCAGTGGCTTCGTTCCGGCTGAGGAGCTCATATCCAAGGTACTGCCGATCGTGAAGAGCTCCCACAAGTACGGAGGCATCATGCTGTGGTCTAAGTACTACGACGAATTCACTGGGTATAGCTCAAAGGTTAAGCACTACGTGTAATGTGCAGTGACTTGTGTGTCACTCACCCATCTACCTAACCTATCTATCGATCTATATTGTGTGTGTCTCTAAATCGCAGCCTATACCACCTCAGTATAAGCATCAACGTGAAGGTATTGCGGAATGTTATGATTACTTTCGACATCTGTGTTATCATTTTATTATTGCTCGTTGACCTTATCTTTCCTGGAGATGAGGACACTTTGATTGTTATGTTTAAGCCGCAATGGTCCTTTAGACCGCATTCATGGCTTCACTTGTTGTCCTTTGTCCGAGGCATAGGAGATTTTAGTATTCTATTACCGTTTTTTGAGAGGATAGAGAATCTAAGATAAGACAAAAAAGGAGAGAGTTTTGTCTGTATAAGAATATTCTATGTCTACATCATATTCATATAGAATCTAAATATAAAAAAATGTAAGAGGGATTCCATTAGATGAATATTTAAACAAAACATGTCTTGTAGCAACCAAACTCTATACTATGAAGTTTCATTTGATCAGTGTAAGATAAGAACTTATCAATCAATTTCAATTCAAATCCAATAATTCAGCATATTCGACATTAGTAGGAGTACATTTTTGTTTTTGTTTCACGAATATTAATTTTTTTTACACTAATATGTAATCCTTAATTTATCTCGTGAAGTATCGATAAAGAATCATCGAAAGATTCTTTTAGTGCCTATTCTGAATGTACAGATGAAAATTACATTTATCATATCGCCTAAAGCTTATCGTTGTGGTTAGATGTAGATCTCTTAAGAGCATTCTCTATTCTCTTTGCTGAATGTTTTGGTATTTGGGATGAAGGCCTCTCATGAGCAATAAGTGAGGGAATTCGTAATTTGAACATGAACATCGAGTTTTAGCTAATCACTTCTTGGTTTTCTAATTCTATTTTATTTTTGTACTTTGAACACTCGAAAAATATTGTTTGTTTGGAATATTATAGAACTTACTAAGGATGTTAATGTGCTCATATGTCTTAAGAGCTGTTGACCTGCCTTAGATATTTTTTTATCAACGTAGAAAATTTTCTAATGTTTGGAAACGTTCTCCTCCTTTTCTCTCTCTCTACTTCATTTTGTAATCATCATAAATGAGTGAAATGAGAAGTTTTTATTTTAAAAGAGAAAACATCATTGGCGCATTTGTAACTCCGTTAAAGTATAAATGATGTTGTGTAATAGTGAATTTTGTATAATATTTTAAAATTCGATTGCATCTTGAAGTAAAAAATTACTTTTTATATTATGATCTATAAAGCTACACATATTGTGAATTTATATAGGTTGGGAAGGATTTGATTGTTATTTAATTATGCTCATGAATCAAATTGATTATCCTTGAATCATATGATGATTGATATGATGGAGATACTAAAGATAAGTGTATCAAGATAATAATCTATCAATCATTTGATGTATGATTTATAATAGATTCTCAATCATATCCCTGTAAAATTGAGCTTACATCATGGATATCAATTTTGAAGTGATGAGAGTGAAACACCTTATAAGTAAATGATTTTGTGAGAGAGTATGTATGTTAGTTCGACAAAAAGTATGGACGTGAATAAAGATATTACATTTCTTAGATGTTATCTTTATTTTAATTTTTGATTAAAAATATTTTTATATTTAATTTTTTATAAAAAAAATAAATTAAAAAATAACTTAATAAAATATTATTTTATTTATAAATTTAAAAATAAAAATATTTTTTTTTATAGGTACACATAAAATATCATCAATCATCGAATGTGATCAGATGTTCTCATGACCATAATGAGAATGAAATAAATTCTATAGGTTAAAGGTGATATGATGTTAAACGCTAAAGTGGATAACTCAATTGCCTCGATGAGTAGTCTTGACGTTTGCTTGAGACCAATTGTTCACTGCAATAGATGTTAATCGAGATCAACATACTGTTATTACATATCCCACTTTGTTACAAAGTTACAAACATTTCTTCCTCGTAATTGAAACAACTTCATTTTAGAAAACATTCTAACATTCACTAAGAAGAACAAGAGAGTTTGACTACCACAAATGCACCATATTACAGTCCTCGGGATTAGCCGATTCCTAGAATCATCCAACGCATACAACAACATGTGAGGAAGGAGTCCTCTCACACCAGCGAACTCGAAGAAATCATTCGCATGAATCTTGATTTGCACTAAGCAAACTCTCTACCACATACAGAGAGAAATTTGTTGCATACACTCATCGGAAAAAAAAAAAAAAAACGAACAGAAAGAAAGAACAAGAGGGACAACAAATACAAACGTTAAAAAAAATAGAGCACCGGTCTATGGGACGATGAATGGTATGATCATCAACAGGAAATCATCATAGGAAAATGTTGCAGATCCCGTGTACCGAGTGTCTTTTTCCTTGAATTTTTCTGTTAATCCCTGAGAATTTGTTCAAGAAAGAGTCAAAATCTTCGGTGGCTAGCAGGCACATAAAAAGGAAACACCATCCTAAGATGTTAGGAACATTGCAAAGAGAAAGCCAGTCCAATAAGCATGCACATTAAATCAACCTAGTGAACCTGAAAACTTATTTAGTTGGGCGATGCAGCAAAAGAACATGGATTAGCATATCATCGACCAAAGTAAGGTCGCATCTCTCTTTGACAGAAATTGCTGGCATGGTCCAAGCACAAAAGGACTAGCAAATTGTTTGTGGCTAATAATAGTAAACGTTCAATGACTGAACCTCATTAAACCAAATTTCTCTTATCACTCTTCCAACAGTTTTTTCTATATAAAATCCTTAATTTAAATGTCTAAACCAAAAAATCAGAGTGCTCATAAGTCAAAACGATAATAAACATCTAACTACTACATACTAGAAGATAGTAAATTAAAGGCCAACAATGCTTTCTGTTAAGTTATCTCAAAGCAATCAGAAAACTTCATGTATAGTTTGGGTTTACATACCTTCACAATCATCCCACACCTGCAAAGACAACAACTCAAAGTAGATTAGTTAAAAGTCATCACATGCATAAATGAGGGCACACCACACTAGAGACAAGCACTCACTCTACAAAGTTGTCGAAGTTAAGTGCACCCCTGCCGTAGACATCTGTGTAATTGGATATCAGAACTTGGATAACAGAAGGCGGAACTGCATACCCAAGGCTCATGAGTGCATCTTTTAGTTCCACCGAGTCAATTTTTCCACTACGATCTCGGTCAAACCTATAGAAGATGGCCTAGAAGCAAAGAAGATTCCACAGTCTCACTATCTTTTCCATGCATATTTTTTGAAGTAATTATTATTGTAAAGACAAGTCCGGGCCAAGCAACATATGCAAGGATCAGTTATTGAAAATAAAAAAAATTCAAGCTCTGGTATATAACCTAACATGATCCTCATACCTCCACTGAGCATGTGAGACAGTTAGAAGCAGAACTCATTCCAAATAAAAACCAGTGTACATAGGCTGGGCACATTTGATTATGACAACGTCTGTGGATACAAAATATATTCTACTCGCATTTTGAATGCCCAAAAGGCAATCGATGGGTTTGACTTACATAAAGTAGGCTATGTAGGTCACGGAGACCTGGCACTTAGAAGCATTATATCCGGTATAAATGAGGTTGATCCAGGTAGGCCAACTAAGACTTCATACAGCTGCTATAATGTAAAGGCACATTGATATTCTCAGCATATCAGTTGTTCATGAGCAAGACTATTAATATACAGTTATACACATCAAGCAAATCAGAAGCAACAAACCCCTTGATTCAATGCTCCCCAAATTGGTGGTGAGCTCATCATTTAGCATAATGTAACTGAACAAGAAAAAGTTCTCATGAAGAAGCATGAAGTGGAAGTCACCGGTCATCGGTAGCAAAGTCAGAAGGCCAGACCAAAGGAAATGGAAAATACAAGCTAGTTTCTTCTCACTTTTTTTCCCAATCTAGTCATCCAAACTCTGACAAGTGAATTAAAAAAGACTGCAAAGATCCAGTTTCTCTTGCACATTTGCTGAGTTTGAGGAGCTAAATTCTAGTCCTTATCTAGTTTACCTTCCCCTCAGTCCTCCCATATCAATCACCTTAGATTGTAGGAAACTTTCTATACCTAGTAACCAGAAACTTTCTGTACCTAATAGCTGCTATACTCTTGTCTGTTTCAATCAAAATCATTATTCTGATCGGCCTTTAAGTTTCTCTATGAGCAAATGATTGACTAATTCTCAATATTTCCAATCAAGTCGGATCTCTACATTAGCTAGCGAAATCAACCAAATCCGAATCATATACTCTGCTTGCGGAAGAACTTTATTACGCAACCATCTCAAAGTAAGGAGGAAATCACAAGAAGACAGTGCTTACCTGCCATTGCCCGAGACAGCCCCAAAGGGCAGCAAATTCGACAGGTCCTGCAAATAAATCAAGGAGCATTAGAAAATTAACTCAGAAATTAAAGACCAGAAATGACTGAAAACAAGTTCTTCAATTCAAAGATTCAAATTCACTTGAATTGAGGGTGTATTCGTGCAATTAACTCACCATGTGAGCAGATCCTACAACTTTCCGGTCTCAAAAAGGAGAATTTTTGGTCGGACTCAAGAGACTCAAAGAACTCACCCATCTTGGAAGGTTTGTTGGGGTTCTTGAAGAGGAACATGAGCAGCCGGACCGTTCTGATGCTGAACTTGTGGTTCGCCGACGAAAGCGCAGCCTGGAGCTCGGATTCCTCGATGAAGCCGCTCCGGTCCCGGTCGACGGCCTGGAAGCTCCGGATGACCTCGGGAGGCGTTCCGGGCGGGAAGTAGCTACCGCCGGCTCCACCAGCGCCGCTGGCCCACGGAGATGGGTAAGGGTAGCTATAGGAGGCCGGCGGAGTCGGGTGGGCGTACCCCTCCGGCGGAGGTGGGTGGGCGTACCCCTCCGGCGGAGGGCGGCCTGCGGAGTAGGAGTCCGGCATCGGGGGCGCCGACGGCGCGTAGTTGGGCGCCGGATATCTGCCGTAGTCCGACATCGAATCAGAGCGAAAGGGAAGGATTGGAGGATGAATCGAGTCGGCAACTCTCTTGTAGGATTTGGAATGGGGGATCTTCTCCAAACCTACTTTAAAATCTGAGAACGGCAACCGTCCAACACTAACATCCAAACCGTTTAATCATGACGTGGGCTCCACGAACCGCCAAAGACCACAGATTCTATGTTACAGCGCTTGGAGAGGATCCTGCCCAATACAACTCGAGATGCTTCGTCGGAGGTGGATGAGGCGTGAGGGACTCAACCACGCGGCGCGGGTCTGCCGCTTGGACGTGAAGCACGTGTCACGCGCCGACTGATATTTTTGACACGTTGCCGTGTAATCGTCATTTTAGACCTTTATGACGTAGCAAAAACCTCATAAGTAAAAGGCCCTTTTAGTAAATGGGCCGTACGATTTGGGCCCAAATAGTTGAACACGAGTCACGACCACGAGCGCGATCTCTCTCTCCCTCTCGCTCCTAATCCCTTCGTTCGCGCCACTGTAAACCGCTCGCTACCAAACCCTCCTCCCGTACCCTATCCGTCGCCCGGAAGGAGCAACCCATGGCAGGACTTCTCCGCTCCGTTCCACCGCCGGCCTTCCGGCTTCCTTCGCCGCCCGGGGGCAAATCCATCAGACGTCGGACCGGGGTCTCCGCGGAGATCCGGGAAACCGTGGAAATTGAGGGTGAGCGCTCGCCGTCCCCCAAGATTTCTCCTCCGCCTGGATTCAAGCCGCCGGAGCCTAAGCGGTTCTCTGTCCGTCCGGATAAGTTTCTTGACATCCTCGGGGCGTCTCTTGCCCTTCCCTTTCGCCTCGGCACTGGAGTTTTTGTTCTAGGGTTCGGCCTCTCCACCTCTCCCTCCCTCCCTACCTATCCATCTTTGGTTTATCGGATCAAATAAGATAGTATACTTGGATTAGGTGTATAATCTGTATCTTTCTTGTGATTTGACAAGACTTTCGAACTTCTTCCAATGATTAATGACGGCTAGCTATTTGGATGATCATAGTGGATGGAGCTTCTACCCTCTTTCTTTGAGGATAGATCGTCATGGATCGAATTGCTTAGAAAGCTGAAGTTTTTGCAAATAATTGCAGAATTTGCTCATTTAGACCATTTTTTAGGATAATTATAAGAATTCTTGTTAATTTCAGTAACTTGATTGCTTGAGAAAACATATTAAATTGGTCTGAAAGATTTGTCCTACTTGCATATGGTTGGTTTCGTTCATGATAGAATAGACCATAAAGAGTCCTTGATAGTCATTCTTTTTGTGAATCATTACAGATATTCTGTATCCTTGGTTTCTGAAGACAAAATCCCACCAGGCGAGTATGCTCTGAAAATTGCAGGTAAGGTAAACGTTTGGTGAAGTGTATATCACATCAGAGTACCATTTTTCGATATCAACCATGCTAAGTGATTAGGAGATCTAAGTCGTTTTTTGATCAAAATCATCAACCATCAAAACTGTATTTGCCTCTTACTAACTATTACACCAAATGTTGTGAGTGATAAATAATGAGATTATTGAAAAAACCTGTTTGCCCTTCTTATTGGCTATTCTAGTTTTATGCAATAAATATTGGATATAATTTTCCGAGTTTAGCAAGTTCAGAGAAGTAATGTGTGGCACTATAAATCACCTTTGCTGAATGTGAACAGGTTTGACATTCAAAGAGACATCAAACTTGGGTGCCCAGGCTCGTCCAGAGAAGCCTATTGAGATTTATGAATTTGAAGGGTACCTCTATTATTCTAGCATCATGCCATTTCTATTTTTCTTATGTAATGAAACAAACTCTCTGATACTATGTCTAATTATGCATACCTGTTTGTTTCATGTTTGGACTGTGATGGACCATGAATAAACTTCAGATGTCCATTCTGCCGGAAGGTAATAATATTTTCATACATCAGAAATTAGCAAGAGAAGTCCTAAGCACTCAAATATGAAGGCTTCCCTGCCTCCAGACTTTAAGCTTGAGTACTTCCCATATGACATGGCGACGAACAATTATTTAGATGCTTCACATTTTTATAGATCACACTCCATTGTCTTATTATATTATCTTCTGTTCAGTTGTATCTGTTTTCTATAAAATTTCTGATGTTGTTCTAAATCTAGACCACTGTAGGTAAGGGAAATTGTCAGCATACTGGATCTTGATGTTTTGTACTATCCTTGTCCGAGGAATGGTCCAAACTTTCGCCCCAAAGTTTTGCAGATGGGTGGCAAGCAGCAATTCCCCTATATGGTCTGATGACATTCATTAAGTCTCATTTCCCTACTCTAGATTAAGAATATTGAGGCATATTTCCTGGTATCCTTGCAAGTTAATGAAGTACAAAGTAGATGCTAACTCATTTTGTCATTCTTGCACAATTTTTGTCTTCCATATCTTCGTTCAAATCTTGTGCTGGATCATATTTTAGCTTCACCAATTTGCTTTAAGTAAACAAATAATCGGCAAAACCCAATGTATTACTATTACATGGCAGCTTTTTAATCATTTCCACCACAACAAACAGATGAACGTGGTGTTCTATAATGTAAATTTGGCTATATGGAACTTTTTCTGCATAAGTCGAAATAATATACTTTTGTCGGTATGACACTATTTGTTTCGTATCTTTTACCGCCTACTGAAACTTCTTCAAATTGTTCCTTGTTGGGCTCTCTCTTTCTAGGTCCTCTTACTACCATTGTAGTGTAACCAAGTTCCTTCTTTATTGTGATAGTCTATGGTATTGAAGGATGTGAATTTTATTGCAGGTGGACCCAAACACAGGTGTCACTATGTATGAATCAGATGACATAATAAAGTACCTGGTTCAGAAATATGGTACAAATATTTTTATTTCTCTTAAGTTCTTCGAATTTCTATATTTTTCATCAATTTTTTCTCACCCAAAGTTTTTTAGTCAGTATGTTTATATTATTTTATTTCCATCAATATAAAATTTGAGTGTACGATAACTTATTCCTTGTTAGTTATCTCTAAGCCATCATTGTTCCAATTAACAGCTATCTTACCTTATAAATAGAAAAATATTACCATAGTTTTTTAATGTTTATTTTCACCCAGTCTTTTTTAGTTAGAAAGTTGTTGACTTATTGTGACTCTCCTTTGTATATACCCTTTTGACCGTATATCTTTCTCTTAACTGTTAGGTGATGGAACCACTCCTTTGATGTTGTCACTTGGTTTATTAACTGTAAGCTTTCAGTTAAATGAATCTCGGTAGTATTTGGATCATTGCACTTTCACTTTGTTGACATTTTTATAAGATAATTGTTATAGGCTCATTCTGTAGTGAAACTACTGACTGCTTGTGCTTTTCTAGACTTTAACTGAAGGATTTGCAATGATTGGTCGCATGGGGAAGGTGAATTTTTTTAAATTGTTTTTCTCATGCTCTGATTTAGGATGCCTCAAATCATTGCTTCTGTATAGAAAGTTAGAAACTATCATGAAAAGAGTGATCTCATACGACTCGATGCTTGTACATGGGTTAAGTTTGTCAAGGCAACATCATTAATATTCTTCACCTATTTCTTTATCCAGGGTTCTTCTTATTCTCCTTCGAAACTCCCACCTATGCCCCTCGAAATATGGGCATATGAGGTGAGATCTCAAACATAGCATAATCCACTGATTACCAGAGTCCTAAATATGATTGACATTTTCTTTTGTTATTTTCTAGATGACAGTATTGATATTGAAGTTCTAAAAAGTAATACTTTTGCAGGGTTCCCCCTTCTGTAAAATTGTGCGTGAGGTTCTAGTTGAGTTAGAATTACCTCACATATTACACAGGTGCAATTTTCATATTTTTGTTACTAGAACATTTGTTTTCATGCATTGCTCATGTTCTTGTTTGAGTTAGAATTACCCCAAGGACGCAAAAGTAGAAGTGTATATGCAAAATTTGACTGCATATGTCATTTTATTTATGCTTGTCGTGCAGCTAAAGTCCTGTTGTGTTGGATAAAAATCCTTTACAGTTGTGCTTGCTTGTTTTCATTGCTTGTCACTTTGAAAATCTGAATTATATTTTTCAGTTTGTGTCATCTAAGAGAGCTTGAGATGGATCAGTACTGTAAAGAATTTGACTTGCATGGTTTCAGTCACTGAGGGGGATCTACGTTCTCCTACAACTGCTACTGCTAGCATTAGTAAATAAGATGTGTTCTGACAAGCAAATATCAAGTTTCATCACATTTTCCAACACTAGAATCCAAACAAATGGTGGATTACTTGACATTTTAAAGTTTCAATAGCAAGAGAGGCTGACTTCTTCTAGAGTTGATTTTTCAACTCTTGTGATTGTTTATTCTTCATTCAGCATCTTACTGCTATCTTGATGCATGTTATCGGTAAAAAGTGGATGCCATATGCTATCACTAGCATAGGAGATCCTTCGCATAGATGTGGTGTTCTAAGAAAAGGTATATTACCCGATCAGTGTCATCACTTTTATGAAGGTGCTAAACAGAAATAAGCATGATGCTTCAATCTGTGGAGTCATCAGCCACCTAATTCCACATTTTGCCCTCTAATAACTATTGCTTCTGACCAAAAAAGGCTGGTTTTGCAGCACCGCGCGGGGCAGCCCAAAGAGGCAGGAGTTTTACAAGAGAGTTGGACACTTTCAGGTTCTTCGAGACCTCTCTCTCTCTCTCTCCCCTTAGCTATCTAAATTCTTCATTTGAAGTTCAGCTTATTTGTGTATGTTTCTTTGGACAGGTGCCTTATTTGGAGGATCGTAATACTGGAGTGAAGATGTTCGAAAGTGCAGAAATTGTAGATTACCTCCGAACAACCTACGCCCTGTAAGATTCTATGGGGGTTCTTTGGTAAATATGGGGTCTCTTTATCCTGTTTCATATTGTTGGTTTGAATCTTACATGAATGAATGCTGTCCTCTTATGATATCAAGCTTCCTTTCATGTATTATAATAAAAACATAAGCATCAGGGTAATGGCTGATTGAATATTTGTATATTGAATTTTTTTAATTTCATGGGAGGTAAAGGTTCTATTAAGTACCAGTGGTTAATACCAGTGGCTAACAAAGTACTTAAATTGGTCTATACAATAAAAAGCAAAATTATTAGTCTATTAGAGCTTACAACATTTATAGCTCCCTGCAATAAAAAAAGAGTTTCTAGATGATAATTGAAAAAGGATAACTTTTTTTTTTTTTTTTTGGGATAATGCATCCAAATAATCATATATTAAGAAACCCAATCCAACAGCAAATTGAATAACCAGGCATGTAGACCATTGACTACTGGAAATGTGGGCACTACTAATGATGATAAGCGACTACTCCATTTACTTACTGGAAATAAAAAGTACTCCCAACTTGGGAGTTAGGCATGCCAATGATCCAAATCAAAGACCAAACCTATATGCAGTTCATTCACAAAACTATGCAAATAGGCCAGTCAGTATCATTAACAACAGAGGCGAGTACAAAATAGAATGCTGCAATTACAAGTCCAGGTGGATAAACTGACTTCTAGGAGAATCCCGTTTGTTCACACACGTTTATTCATCATGAGTCTGATATATAAAGAGCAGAGTGCTTCAAAACATGAAATGAGGCCCTGACCGGACGGGGAGGTATACCAACGTCAGCTCTTGTCATCGGGCTTCTGTGAAGAAAGCATCAGATGTCACTTGATGAAAGAGGGAAAAGACTGATGAGGGCATACTCGCATGAAAAAAATATGTTCTGCAAACAGAGGTTTGGTTTTTTTTACACTAACAGGAAGAAAAAGCAAGTTTTCTTCTTAAGTTAGCAAATAATATGTTATTCATTAGCAACATATCCGAGATGACACAAGGAATATGTTATTCATTAGCAAAAATACTAACTACTGGAATATACAAAACTTGAAACAACAATCTGTCCACAAGTATTGCATGGTAAATATTTTATCTGAATGATTTCCTTTTCAATAAAGTTTTTCCAGTTTTGTCAGAAGGCTCTCCAGTCCTGTGCTGAGGTAATGGGCATTAAGAGTAAATTACCAAACAACAACAGTCATACTACACAGTAATCAGAAAAGTTAATTGTATAAAAAAAAGGATATATGCCCAGTGAATGAGGCTCATGCCAATTCTGGGTCAATATATGCAGCCTTACTTTTTAAATATTTAAAGAGGCTATTTCCAGGACCCAATCCCCTGGTCTTAGGCTGCAAAGGAGCAATCTTACCATTGGACCAAGACCCACCCTCTAGAAAAGACAATCCTATCAACTTTGTAATATTACATTCACACATTTAAATAATAATTAAGCGTATAATCATACCAGAACATCTAGAAATAACTCCTTTATACTTATCTTATGTGAATCATTAATGCATATCCCAAAGCACAGTATCTGGTATGCAAGTTTTTCCTTTTTTTACTTTGATAATCTCTTTTTTCACTACCAGCTCAACAATATCCACTATAAAGCTCCTATGTTACTTTTCATTATATCTCTTTTTCCACCAGCAGCTCTACAAAATCCACAATAGATCTCCCTTACTACTACTATTTTCATCTCTTCCACCATTAGCTATACAAAAGATGCATGCACTATAGATCTCCTTCGTTACTGTGTGTTTTGAGGCTTAAAGTTCACAACCCAATCTTCATACCAAATTTACATTTTTAATTATATCAGACGGATAACCTTTACTCTATCGTTTTACCCACTATCATCCATCAGAAAGAAAAGGGGAATAGCGTACCACAGTAGAAGGCTGACGACCAATGGATAACAACACCTAACCCTTGCTTTACCAGTTGTAATTTTAGAAAAAAATAATTCATTGATATAACAAACATGTGCATTTTTAGGCTTTACAAATCGAAGTTGGGATATTTAAAACCATAATAAGCAAATAAGTACCCCATGCCTGAAACAACTTTCTCATGTTTTCTAATTCTGTACATCAATGGATTAGCTACTTATAACTTGGAACAAATGATCATACCATGTCCAAGAAGAGAGAGTCCAAAGATGAACAGAAAATCTACTTAAAAGCATATCCAAACCCATTTATGAGGCATATTACAGATTCAGCAAAGGTTAGAAAATCAATTTGTTAACTTCTCTCCCAAAAAAACAAGTGTAAAAAATTTGTGACTTTATTGTCTGCCAATGTTTTAATAATATTCCAAGCACACTAAAGCATCATCACTGCACATTCTTGCACCACCTTATTGCTTAGATTTGCCTAGGTACGGCCAGTAATTAAAAAGAAAATCAATGACTTATGCCAACATGTTATAGCTCAGATGTAAGGTATCTCGTCACAAAAATCGATGTTACTAAGAGGATGATCACAAACATGGAACTTAAATCTCCAGTTACTAGTAATAAGAGGAACACAGACCACATATAAAATGTACCCTCCCAAGTACACCTAAATCATCAAGGTAATGACAGTCCAAATCTCTAACTGCAGGGGAGGCAATAACTTATGCCAACCATAGCATATAGTTCAAAAGCAAAGTACCTTATGGCCTAAAATAAGCTATAGATCTAAAAAATGCCCAATCCAAGACTTACAGAGCAAATAGTAGCAGCATAAATTGATTGTGGTTCTTAAAGTTATCAGATCAAGTTTCATTTCTACATGACAATGATAGGTCTGTGCACATATCCACAATTGTGAATACTATGTTTCGATCATCCATGGCTGTTGAAACGTAAGGACGAAAAGGAAAACAACTGTGATCATCTAACACCTCCTAGGAGTTTAACTTTCAAGCTTATAACCATTTTCCTAAGCTCTGAAAAGTTACAATAATATTCAGATGAATTTTGATAAGTAATGTTGCTTGTCACACATTCGCTAACTTATTCATTATCGCATATTGCAAAACTAATGAAATCTAAGAATGCAACAGAATATGAAAAGAAAAAAAATTCACCATAGATGGAGGTTGAGATTTTTATAGTTCTTGGTATATATTTGGAGAAGACAGCGTCTCTCTAATTTGAATAGTCAGATCATGATTGAACCTTTTATTTAAATGTTCCCTAAGCACCAAGAGAGATTCTCATTAAATCTACAATCACAACATCCCCTTTGTTGCTTTATCTAGCGGATCTAAATGCTTTCTATCTAACAAAACGAGCATCTAAACAAGTTAAACCATTATAACGAACAGTGAGAATAAGAAATAGCCACATAAAGATCTCAAGCCCAATTCACCTCTTCACGATCAGAATGAGCACCCCTTACCTTCTCGGTCTTCGCCTTCTCGGCCTCAGCGTTCTCTTTCTCCTGCTGCTTCTTCAGTTTCTCCAGCCGCTCCCTCTCCATTTTCTACTCACGGATCAACACATCCAAACCCTAAAACCGATCAGAAACCACGCTGATCGATGGGAGTAAAAACGGGAGAAGAAAGGGTTTGGAGATGGACCTGGATGTAGATGGTCTCGGCGGCCCGCTCCTCCTCGCTCAGAACCCTACCCTTTCCGTCGCTAAAGAAGCGCGAGCTCCTCGGGGCGGCGACCTCCTTCGCCGCTGCCACAGACGATCGAGCGAGGCAAGGAATCACTCCGAGCGCCGACCTCATCGCCATCATCTCCGATTCACTATACTCGCGGCTTCCAATTTAATAGGAGACTCGATCGAAGCGAGCGTCAAGAACCGTGAAAGAAGTATATTAAAATTAGTGCTTTTACATAATTATTCTTTTCATTCATTTGAATTACGCATATACCCTTAATAATAATAGTATAACATATATGAGGCTTAGGCATATTCTTTGCGTTAACATTTATAAATTAGACTCAATTTTAAATGACAAAACATCTAATATTTTATAGGTTTCCAATTTTAATCTCTATTGTCAGAGTCAAATGTTAATTAATTGAAATTAATTATAAGAGTGTTTAAGATATATATATATAGAAATAAATAGATAAATCATTAATTATATATATGCAATTTTGCCTAAGCCTATTGCTTCAGCCGACTGCTTGATGGATTCATAACGGGCTGGGTCTGATTCGGGTTCACCAACTCATGCCGGGTTTGGATCCAGGTTGGATGCTACGGATTATGATTTCATTTATCTCAACCAGACACCATGTCTAAAATATCAAAAAATATATGTTTATTACACGTATATATGTCTAAATAAAAAAATTAAAAATATATACGAAGATTTCAGATCTATATGAATACTTAAAAAACTGGGATGGCATTATGAATCAAAATAAATTAAGAAATGTTACTTAGCATTAGGAGAAACATGATATAAGTGGAAAGTATTAATAAATATTTAAAATTAATTTAAAATATAAATTTGAAAAAACTGAAAGATCAATTGTCAGAATTAATTCTTTTTTTCCGTACCCATCCACGGTTCAACCCCACCATGCCATCCTGGGCGTGTCAGAGGAATTAGAGGTGGAGCCGAATGTGGGTCCCGCTTTTCATCCAATTGCACGGCAGCGTTGGGACGGGTAAGAGTGGACTGGTAGCGGAAGTATTCGGCTTCAATCGACGGCTTAACAACAGCCGTTCCACCGCACAACACATGCCCAGGCAGATCAACCACGGATCCTCACCGTTGATTCCCGATCGAGGGGATCTCATCCGTCCATCGGTAGTGACGTGGCGGCTTTCCCTTCCCTTCCCGCCGCAGAGAGTTCACATGGTCTTCAGTCCGCATAAAAACCCCTCCATGCGGCTCGAAGACAACGGCTTCGAGCTCCATCCTCTGCGCCTTCCCCGCCCTCAAATCCCTCCCTTCCTCCTCTATTACGTAGTCGGAGAGTTAGTCATTTGAACCTTTCTCCTCTTTCTCTCTTCCCTTCCCCCTAACGAGCTTCACGAATCCGATCCCAAGCGAAGCAATGGGGAACTGCGCTCCCAAGCCCAAGCCCAAGCCCCGATCCCGCCCCGCGCAGCATTCGTCGTCGCTGTTGAAGCCCGACGTCCCGGCCGTGCGGCTTTACGGTCCGGAGTCGTGCCCGATCTCCTCCTGCCTCCGCCTTGCTCTCCTTTACAAGTCCGTCCCCTTCCAGTTCGTCCCACAGAGCCCCCTCCTCGGCCTCCCCTTCCTCCAGTGTGGCGCCGACACGGTCGTCGGGGCCGCCGAGACGCTGCTCCGGGAGCTGGACTCCAGGTTCCCTCGCCCGCCGGCGGCCGCTACGGCGCTGGCGGACACAACGTCGGCGGCTGAGGAGGTGGCGCTGGTGACCGCGCTGCAGCATCGGAGCGTGGAGCGGCACGTGGAGGAGCTGGCGCGGTGGGTCACGGCGACGGCTGCCGGCGGAGGCGGGGGGAAGGGGGAGGCGGCGAGAATGGAGCGGAGCTACGGGCAGCTGGCGGAGGTGGTGCTGGAGCACGCACAGATGGAGGAGCGCCTCCTCTTTCCCGCCTTCGAGTCCGCGGCCGATCGAGGTACACCATCGTCCCCTGTCCGTTTTCCTAAGATAACTGGGGAAAAAATCATCTTTTTTGTATTCTGGACAAATCGATCGACCTAATCTTAATACCGATGACAATGGAAAAGATTGGGATAAAATCAAAGGAATCATTACAGGAGTGTGCAAAGTGGCGAACGAAGAGCACGCGAGGGACCTGCCCATCATCAACGGGATCAAGGAGGACATCAAATCCATGGCGGTGATGGAGGCCGGAACACCCTTCCATCAGGAGGCATTGCTCAATCTGTCCCTGAGATTGAAAACCTTAGAGGTACTCATGTTCATAATAGCTTGCTCCCATCATAACAGGCCCGACAAAGAAGAGAAAGGTATAAAAATGCCTGCTTTATGATGGAAGCCAACGTAACAAGTCTGGAGTGTAGTCCAAGACAAGCTTCGTTGGGGTGTCCTTTAGTTTCCTTTGGACTGAAAAGTTTGACCATGTGTTGAACCTCATGATTAGTATAGATTGACCAAAGTAGACCACCATTGAGTTAATCTACTGACATTAATTTCATGTGCTAGGAGCATTTCAAGGGGCACTTCCAGGAGGAAGAGAAGAACCTGTTGCCGCAGCTGGAGATGGCGATGAGAAGCCAAAGAGAGGAAGAGGAAGACGAATCCTCATCGCGATCATGGATGGAGCAAGTGTTGGTGCTTATGGAGGCCACCCACTCCCCCCGCCTCTTCCCCTTCTTCATGGCCGGGCTACTCCCCGACGAGGCCATGCAATACGTGGGTCTTGTCCGCCGGCAAACTGCCGATCAGCAACGCCTGGCTTCGATGCTCCGATCACTGATCACCGTCCTCGAAGCAAAACAGAGCATCGTGGGTCACCTGCGACGTCCCACGTAACACGCTGTGTGCTCTGTTCTTCTCTGCTGCATCAAAAATTTCCTAAGCGAAACAAGAAAGCAACCCCTATACCATCAAATCTAATGGAGTGAAAAGTTCTAGCTTTTACAAGTAATAAATCAGCAGTTTCCACACTTTTGTAAGCTTCCACTTTGGAACAATGAGAGTCTTGTTCGAATCAGTCTCCTCCGTTTAGACTGCCTTCTGTCAGAATCGTCTTCATGTGTTCCACCAGCTCTTGCATCTGCTTCCTCGAGTGGAGGGGCGAAGGGTAAACGAAGGCGCAGTCAAGCCGGCCATCTCGGATGGTGTCGAACACCGCAATCGATGGGCCTGCTCCATGCACCGATGCACACCAAATATAGTCTTCCACCCCGAGCTCCTGCTGCAGCTCCGATGAGTCGTAGACCACGGGCTCTTCGAACACAGAGATGAGGGCAGTCCTCTGGGAAGAGGAAGGGGTCAGCTGGGGGTTATCGATGGCCTTGCACAGTAGGAAGTTGATCTCAGTGATGTCTTTTAGATGCTTCTTGTTACGGACGGCATTGGCGTAGGACTCATGGCATCTCTTGGCCACCTCCCAAAGCTCTTCTTCCCCACGAACATTGTGCGTGTTGATGACGGCCGAGTGATAGGATCCTGCAACATCCCAAGAGAGTGCATAACAAGAATCACTAGCGAATGCATCTACTTGACTGCAACTCGATGCTCACCAATACTGTGATCATGTAGAACAGGATCAAGACACTTGCGGCAGTCTATGAGGGTCACAACCGTGTACGTCTCGCCCCGATCTTTCTCGAGATGTTTTGATGAATTTGTAGCGACCAGTGCTGCAGCGGACATGGCTCCACACAGTTTAATATCCCTTGCTTTGCATGCCTGTCACTGGAAACTTAGAACATTGTTCTGAATAAAGCAATTAGCAAACACATTTATCCCTTCATTGACTGATGAGAGATAGCTTTTTTTTTTATATATATACTCACAAAAGAGGCCCAAACAAATCCAAATGATGCTAACCATCAATCCTTTTTATATCTTCTAACTCTTACTATCCTCAAAATGTATCAAATAAGATTTTGAACTAGCCTTTATAAGTGAATCAGACATATCATCACTTGACTTGATCATTCGTTGATGAGTAAATCTAGTCTATCATTATTTGATCAATATTTTAGAAATAAAAAATTATAGGAGAAGATCATAAACAATCAATTTTTAATGTAAATATCACAATATAGGCCACATGATTGAAATCCTCCTAAATTACAACCACAAAAACAATTAACATTATTTATTGTCATATTCTAATTTGCAAGATGAGGCACAAAACCCCTAATCCCCTATTAGTGAGATATTTATCTTTAATTTTTTTGTTATTACATTAAATAGCATACATGCTACATTTAAAACTAAGTTCTATCACTTGTGTAACAATGCATTAATCTCAACTGATAAATATAAGAAGTATGGTTTTTTAATGTCAGGTACTACTAATGGTTCAAATCCAAATGACAAAAAGACACGCAACAAAAATAAAAATTAAAAGACAAAAAAAGAAAAACACACACTCCTCTTCATCTTCACCGGCTGTGGTCAGTAAGAACGCAGCACTCCAATTATGAAGATGATAAGTTCCTTGAGGTGCATATTATCTTGAGTGTCTACATCACTATTTCCTCGACCTCATCGTCTCTTGTTTGTCAAGTTTTCGATCATGAGAGTAGAGAAGCCTATTTAATGAGAAAAAAAAGCAACAGCTACTGCTCATCTTCTCTTGTCTTAGTCTATCATCCCACGCATCAAATAAACGTGTAGAAAAATTGTATCCTGATGAGAATAGATAAGCCTATTTAATGATCAATAGAACACACAAAACAGGCAAAATTGCATATAAAGTCTGTGATTCTTCTTATTGCTCCTTTAATTTTAATATATATATATATATATATGTAAAATACAAGACTCAAAGACTTATATTGCATTGTAGTTTATTTTTATTAATTTGACTAATAGTATAATGATATTGGACTCCAAATTATGGAAAAAAAAGTATTTTAGATATTTATTTTGACACTAACAGAAGTGCATATATGAAAATTTGAAATATTTAAAGAGATATATTATATATGCAAAATGTAAAACAATGTATACTATAATAGTCCAAAGTATAGTAGTATTATATACGTATATTATGCTAGTCCGACGTATTAGAAAAAAGGGGGAAAAGAATGCAAAGACACTCACATTGAGAAGCTTCTGGGTGTCGTTAACGCCCAACACTAACCGCACCACCTCCGATCGCCGGTCCGAACCGGCGTCCTCGAACGGGAGGATCGACGTCCGCAGACCGTTCAAGGAGTAGCCGACCAAATCCTTCCCCCGCGCCCAAAACGGCTTCCATGCGTCCTGCTTCGGTATCAAATCCTCCATCGCCCGGTGAAACCCCTCTTCCTCCTCCTCCTCCTCCTCCTTCGTGCTGCCGGCTATCATATCCAGGAGCTCCTTGAGGATCGCCGCGGCCGAGGTTCGATCGCAGGCCGCGGAGTGGAACCGGAGCGCGACGACGGTCCGGCCCGGCTCGGGCATCTCGTCGTAGGCCGTCGCAAAGAGGATCGGGTGGGACGGGGCCGGTGATGACCAGGGGTTCTCGTTCAGCTCGTGCTCCAATAGGACGTGGAAGTGGGGCGGGGAAGCCGGCGGCGACGGGAGGATGTTGGAGGCGGAGAGGGGGCGGACGGTGAGGAATGGGCAGTGGTCGATGGAGAAGAAGGGCTGGTCGGGGGCAGCGTTGGTGAGGCGGGAGCGGAGGAGAGGGTGGGTGGTCTGGAGGCGGTGGAGGGCGGACTCGAGGAGTGGGCGGGGGACGGGGCGAGAGAGGAGGAAGGCGAGGACGAGGACGCCTGTCCCGCCCGGCACGCCGCGGCACCAGCTGTGCTCGGTTCCGCCGACACGGCGGCCCGCGGCGGTCGGGTCGGCCATTCGTGAAGAGATTGGAGAGAACAGGAGGCGGTCTATGGTCGACCTCGGCGTCTCACATTTAAATGCCATTTTAATTGGAAAGTATGATTTGGAATATTTCTTATGTGAATTTCCAGAAGAAAAAAAACTATATTTTTTTAAAAAACAATTATCATATTTACACTAATAATTTTTATTTAATATATAAAATAATCCTAATGACCTACTCTTTAATACTCCTATTAATTACAAGATAAATCGATCTAATTATTATGTATGTATGTATGTATATATATATATATATATATATATATATATATATATATATGAAATACTATAATACAGTAAAAAAAACTATATTATAGTATAAAATATAATTTTATATTATATTTTTTTATAATATTAAGAATAGTATACTACTGTAACACTGTAATTAGATCAATATATAAGAAAAAATAAATCAAATCAAGATATTTCAAGTATCATAAAAAAAAATATAGTGCCCAAGTTCACAAATTAACAACGCAACTAGTATGTTAATAAATAAATAAATAAAATGTATATATTGTCATCATTTGAATATATATTTTATAATATCTATGTCTATAAAACATGATATATGGCATGTTAGTATGTTAATAATATATTAATAATATGCAAATATAACATGCTCACGTTATCGATTTTAAAGTTGAAGTATATGTTTTCATGCACAAAGTTCTTTAAAATACTAGATGAAGCAAATAGAATCATCTATATTTATGTTAAGTATATTTTGTAACTAAAATGTACAATTTTTTTGACTTAATAAGGCTAAGTGTGATAGTAGACAACAATAAATATGCATGTAATGATTAAAAGAGGTGATTGCATGGTAATCGATCATAACTTAGAATGAGATGAATCATATTTAAAATAAAAAAATAATAATTTTAAACATCATCTATGTAAAGGATAATAGGTTACTTATGCATCAATGAAATAATGGATAATTACGTGAAGAAGAAAATCAAGAGTGCTATACTAAAAAATATTGACATATATAAATGAGATTAAAGGATAAATTTAAAGTGAAAATATCATATTTATCAAATCAAACTAAACTCAATTAAAGTTATTATAACATTAAAATTATATTGGTAAAAGATGAAAAATAAAACTTCAAATAAAATCTAATGGGATTGAACTCTAAACATAATCTGTTGAGAGTCTTATCTTCCTTACCCACTTAATAACCTACAATTTCTTTCTTTATTTCTTTCTTTATCTATTCCTTTATCTCTTCACCATGTCTTCGTTAAGGGCAATAAACCCCACTTAATAACCTGCAATTTGTTTATTTCCTTCCTTATCTATTCTCAGAAATTCTTATTTTCTGAGAAGAAAAAAAAATCATTGGAGGTGAATTAAACTTTAAATTTTATTTTTTTTGTTATTTTTCAAAAGTTTTCTTATGATTATATAGGATTTAAAATTAAGTAAATTAATCACCTCTGAACACCAAAATATGTTTATAAGCTTATATAGTTCTAACCCAGCATAACATAATAGGAGTTGATAGTTGAATTAAGAGGGTATTTTAGACTCTTCTTAATTTTGTTTTGAGCTAAAATTTAGTATATGCTTAGATTTATATGTCCCTTAAGTTTCTATAAAATTCTATTATACCGTAAGATGATTTGATCAGTCATAATAGTAAAACAAAATTATTTGGTATAATTATTTGGTTGTTTGATTGATAATAATTATACCATGGATTATAACTTGAATTACTGTTAAATTGATGTAAATTTTAGATGAATTTACAAGACGTGTATATGGTAATTTAAAGGGATTCTATCAAAGTTTTTCTACAAATTATTGTTTATATTTGGAGTTATGAGTCAACTAAAACGTAACATTTTAATTTCAACATATCATGATGGTGTATTCCAATTTAATTTGTCTACAGCTCCCTAGCACACCTAAATAAGTATATATATATATATATATATATATATATATATATAATTTCAGTATGAAAGTATATATATATAATGTGAAGAATAATGAATATATTATAATATATATATATATATATATATATATAACATTTCAGTATGAAAGTAGATATATATAATGTGAAGAATAATGAATATATTATAATATATATATATATATATATATATATATATATATATATATATAACATTTCAGTATTAAAGTAGATATATATAATGTGAAGAATAATGAATATATTATAATTTACTATCGCGTGTGCTTTGACCTTAGCATAGATATATGCATTACAATTTATTGGACATCAAAAGTTTTACTATTTTTACATACGGTTATTAGATTATGATATTATATGTTATTAAAGAGATAATAAGGTCATTTATAGATACTTATAGGGAGTGTACACAAACAAATACTAGTAGACCATCACACATAGCGGAATAAAACATAAATCACAATCAAATAAACATCAAGATTTACGTGGAAAACCCCTTCAACTTGAAGGATAAAAATCACATGACAAGTCAGAGAAAATGTATTATCAAAATAATGAATATACATATCTCAAGACTTCTTGCCCAAATTAAAACAACAGCCACAAGAGAATCATAATGATACAAGAACTATAATACTGAGCACAATATCTAAAACCTTCCCAAGAGATCGCAGTAAGAATCCACTTTAAACTGATCTAACATAAGATATGAATGATTGAGAATAGTCTTTTCCGGTCCTTATCTTCTTCTCTTTTCTTGATCTTTTATTTTCTAATCTTTATTGTCAATCTGCAGTCTTCTTTTACTCTAACATGTTTTCAGCTATCGTGTTATCTTAATCTCAATCCTAACTACCTAATGTAAGGTTTAGATCAATATAAGTGAAGTTTTAGGTTATGAGCTTCACTAAAGCTCGTTATGAGCTGATCATCTACCCATCTGCCCAACATATACTTATGATGAAACGTAGTGGGAAAGTTCATTAATATATTTGATCTTCTCTGACATATATTATAAACTATTCTTCTACGCGTGTTAGGATGAAATTAGAATTTTCTTTTTGTATTACGTATATTTCAATTAGTAATTGCTATAAAATGTTTATGCATTGATATCAATATAAAAGAGCATATATGTATATGTGATAATACGTGGTATGGGAGATCACGATCATATTACAATTCTATATTGTAAATGCTATAACTTATGCTTAGATAGATGCATTGTGACATGTTGAATCAGAGTTTTACCTCTTATATGCTACAAGGTTACATGCTGCTAAATTTATCATACTATAGTGAATTTATAATGAAACATTTAATGAATTTGATTCGAAAAAAAATATATACATAAAAATTATGCATACTCATACAATAAAATTATAAATGTTTATACTTATTAAGTTATCAATTATGAGATATCTTGTTTTGTATGTAAGGCAATGTTTATCTATGTGATGGGCAAGGAGGTGAGTTGGTTGGTATAGGCTCATGCCAAGTAGATATAGATCACGACTTGTGAACACCCTTTTTTTTTTTTTAATGTAAATTTGAGTAGAAAATATATGTATCGGTTGAGAGTGTATGTTTATATTATATGTACAGGTCAAATAACAATTTGTATGAAATTAATATATTTCAAATAACAATTTGTACAGGTCAAGTAAAAAGGAAAGGGTGACGTTGTATTCCAATCTTCATGCATGTATAATATGTATAAAAGTAAGAATAGGGTGTTAAAAGATACTATTATTATTTTTTAAACATATGGCAACTTCATGAGAAAAAAGTTAAAAATTATATAAAAATTCACCATTTCTTCAATTTCACAAATAAGCGCTCCCATCAATAATTTTACCCCGATCACTATCTTGTAACACCCCTTAATCTCACTTGAAAAAAAATAGTAACATATGAATGTCATACAAAGATTGATTAGTATGTTACTGTTAATCCCCCCTGTTCAAATATTTTGACTAATAGTTAGATCAAATTGAAATTATTATGATAGTTAGTTCATCAACTCGGGTCATGACATTTAGTATCAAAGCCAATCTAGTATTCGAGAATGGTGAGAGACATGAATAGGAAAGGACTACACGTGGATGGACACAACATAGAGCCACCATCGAGCTAACCCTCAACTACTGATCATTTTGACCGATAGTTGAGTCAAACCGAAGCTTTTCAACTGGGATCATGACTTTAGGTGTCTATATTTTAATTTTCACTAAGCACTATCAGAGTTCAAGAATGTAATTAAGTATGAATTTGATTGATTGTTTGATGTACGTGTAATATTTATATCATATTCACACGTTTATTTATTTATTTATTGTGAGTTTTTGGTTGTCTTTTATGGGCTGCATATTTTTTGCATGGGTTCAATGAATCGCTCATTCCACTATAGTTTAGATTTAGATCTCTTGTCGAGTTTTGCGTACGGTTTCTACTAATGTAATAACTCAACAAGAAATGGGTTTCCACGTTTACGTTGTGCGATGTGTGCTTGATGGGGTCCTCTCAACGCTAAACTCCATCATCTAGCGAAAGCAATGACCATATCATCGTTGACCCAACTACGGAATGTGCATGTCATGTTTAGATACCATGTCACGTTGACCGTCGCGAATCTATCCAATTGTAATTTGACAACAAGCTTGTAATTTAGAATGTGTTCCAATTAAAATAAAGTGACTTTAGTTTCATTACATTTTAACTTTATATAATATTTCAGCATTAGTTTTCTTTTAATGTTTAAAAAAATATTATTATTGATGATAGGGGAAAAAACTCTTGTGTCTGCCCGGTCGATGCGGTTTGCCTCCGTGTCTACTGAGCAAGCACTGTCGGTTCAGACCCGTGTGCGTTAGCTCGCCCGCGGTAGTCTCAGCGCAGAGTTGGAGCTCGGGTCGGGGGAAAATGTCTTAGCTCGGGTCGGTCGCTGGTTCCTACAGGAAGGTCAGGTCGGGTCGGGTCCTGACGTGACCCCTCCGACGGTCAAATTAGTTTTGTTGTGGATTTTATGATCCCCCTGCTCCGTAGAGGCGCATGGGCCTTTATAGCAACAGTCACGGGGTACCTGTACCTTAATCTCTTATCTTCTTTACTGCTTACCATACCGCTGCACCTCACCACGCCGTCCGTGGTCCTTGCGGTGAGGCACACGCCTACAGCGAGGGATGTCGACCTTGCCCACTTTACCTGTGTTAGGTCAATCGTACGACCGCTGACCCCTCCATGCTTGTGTCAGGTCGACTTCCCCGTGTCGAGTCGACCATGTTGGCAGGCCAGTTGTCCGAGGGCGCGAGGACGTGGCAGTCAGGTCAATATTTGTCATATCATCCCTCCCCCCCCCCCCCCCCCCCCCCCCTCGAGAAGAACTTCTCAAGGTTCCCGATTAGGATGCTGAAGATAAGGACTTGTGTTGAGTCGTCGGTTTGCGATAAAGTCAGACTAGTCCCGAAAGCCGGCTGATCCGACCGGACGGGAGTTGATCTGACCGAGCAGGGGCTCGGGAAATGATCCGATCGAGCGAGGTTCGGAAAGGGACTGGTCGGGTTTTGTACCCGGGAGTTGAACCAATAGAGCAGGAGCTCAGGAACTGATCAGATCGAGCGGGGCTCAGGAATGATCCGACCGAGCAGGAGCTCGGGAATTGATCCAACCGAGCAGGAGCTCGGGAATTGATCCGACCGAGCAGGAGCTCGAGAATTGATCCGACCGAGAAGGAGCTCGGGAATTAATCCGAAAGGATGAACTCGGGCACAAGTCTTGGGGATTTGGCCGAGAGGGTGAACTCCGGCACAAATCCTGGGGATTTCACCGAGAAGGTGAACTCGGGTACAAGTCCTGGGGATTTGGCCGAGAGGGTGAACTTCGGCACAAATCCTAGGGATTTCATAGTGACCTAGACACGACAGTGACCGAGGGGTCACTTGCTGTGATTAGGGGGTGGTATAGTATCTCGACAGAATACGGGTTGCATGTTCCGCGGCCCGGGCAACGCCCCTACAGTTCGGACGCGCCCGACATGTGCATCTCGGTGGATGCTCTGGAGGCTGGTCTCCGGTTTCCACTGCATCCCCTCATAGAGGAGCGTCTAAGATGGTGGAGGATCTCCCCCAGTCAGGTAGTGCCCAACTCGTGTTGCTACCTCGTCGTGTTTTTGGGCGAGTGCCAAGGGGCTGAGATTATCCCGACTCGGGACTTATTTATGGCGTGTTTTCGTCTTTATAAGAGTCGGGGCGGCTACTATCTTACTGCCCGAGTCGGTTTTTGGGTCAGGGGGCGCCTTCCAACAACAAAGGTTGGAAATCCCGTTGTCTTTTCGTGAGTGGTCCGATCTGGGGGGTTTAGGCTTGACTGGTCGGCAGACTGAAGGGAATCTTTTCCTCTTCATGTGCGATCAAGGAGATGACCGAGCTTTGGTTGGTCAAGGCGGGTCTCAGCCCAGCCTCTAAGGGTATTATTATGTTTGCCATATTTCAGC
This sequence comes from Ensete ventricosum, assembly GCA_029747655.1. Lineage (NCBI taxonomy): Eukaryota > Viridiplantae > Streptophyta > Magnoliopsida > Zingiberales > Musaceae > Ensete > Ensete ventricosum. Next base: position 49,521,492 of record JAQQAF010000004.1, read on the forward strand.
TTTCCAGGTAATTTTCTAACCTGTGAGTTGGGATACAGATCGGATGGATCTCGATGACCTGAACGGAATGCCCAAGATATCCGAAGGTAAGGCCCCCTCGACTCGTGCCGCCGCGCTAGCCCGGGAGGTCGATGTTTCTCCAACGAGGGAAGCTCCGAAGGCCTCATCCAAGAGGCCGATCGATGCACCGACTGAGCAGGTCGATGATCCAGCTCAGCGGCACAAGAAGGTGAAGGTGCTGACGAGGAGACACAAGTCCCGGCATGACGAAAGGGAATCTCGCTCCCATTCCAAGGGCAAGGAGCCAACAGCACCGTCGGAAGAGCTCGAGACGCCCGTTGAATCTGATGAGGGGGGTGCATCACCGATTCACTACCGCCTGAGGTCCATGAAAGACCTCTTCAAGACAAAAGTTTATAAGGACGATGTATGATACTACACCCTACAAATGTCCGATCTGGGGCATCAAGACCCCGACAAGGAAATAAAGGCCAGGTGGAGGGGGTTGAAGAACTCGACGAAAGTCTGGAACGACTCGTCGGCCACCGAGGAGTTCGAGAGGGGACTTCTCCACCCTCAACTGGCACGGGAGTTATACACGCTCCCCTCGAAGGTCTTGCTAGCCCAAGCTACCATGAAGATGGTTTTGGTAAGTTCCCGACCTTTGTCTCGGCATCGCAAGTTTTCTTTTGACCGAGTTCTTATCAATCGTTGTTCTGTGCAAAGCCAACACTTCCAGAAGGCGCTCTTCGACCGAGTCCATGACGCGGGCCGGTTGATCACATTCATGGATTACCGGATCTCCCACCTTCAGTAGGAACTCGACGCCCTAAAGTCTGGAGGGGGTCCAGAGGTAGTCGCTAAGGCCGAGGAGCGTGCTTCCGAGCTAGAACTAGAGCTCGAGAAAACCAAGTGGGAGCGAGACGAGGCGCTCCAACGGCTCAAGGCCTCCGAAAAAAAGCTGAGCGAGGTCCGGAGCAACCTGGCTGAGATCCAGAGGTTGCTGAAGGAGGCACGGGTCAGAGCTCGGAAGATGAACGACTAGTTACTACAAGCTATGAAGACTCTGGAGAACGCCGAGCCGAGCTGCCCAGGCAAGCGGTCGACCGTTACAAGGAGTCGACCGGCTTCAAGGAGGGGTTGAAGAGGATGAGCCGAGTTACCTATGAGTACGAGTATCGGGTGGCGCTAGCCCGCTTCCATGCCCTACACCCGGACTCGGAGGTTGAGGAGGACCCCTTCACCATCCATCCCGAGGACGATCTGGTGCCGATGGAGAGGCAGCAAGCATTCGACAACTCAGACCCACCCGAGTCCTGACTTCGTAATTTACTTATTATCATTTTGTAATTTGGGTCCGGAAAAGCCTTATTTTGTTCCCGACGTCTTTTGTAATCGCATTTTCATCAATACAACTCGGGACACATCTTTCCATATTATACGTAAAAATTTCATAGATTTGAAATGTGCCAAGTTCTCGGTAGCACTCGCCCCTCCATTGTTGCTAGTGTATAAGTCCCTTCTCGGACAACTTCGACGACTCGGTAAGGACCCTCCCAGTTCAGAGCCAACTTCCCACGAGACCGAGTCGAGTCGTTGACCTCGGCTTTTCGTAGCACTAGGTCGCCCATCTTGATGAGCCGAGGGCGTACTCGATGGTTGTAAAGCTTGGCGACAACCCTTCTATAAGCTAGTGTCCGCAGATGGGTGTCGGCTTGCTTTTCCTCCAGTAGGTCGAGGTTTTCGCACAGCTATTGGTTAGACGCCTCTTCGCCGTGGGTCTGGACCCGGAGGGTCGGGAAAACCACCTCGGGAGGTAGTACAACATCGGTTCCGAAAGTCAAGCTATAAGGGAATTCCCCCGTTGGGGTTTTTGGAGTCGTCTGAGATGCCCAAAATATGCTGGGAAGTTCCTCCACCCAAGGGGTCGGGGCTCCGGAAATTCTTTTCTTCAACCCTTCAAGAATGACTCGGTTTGTTACCTCGGCAAGTCCGTTGGCTTGGGTGTGGGCGACCAAGCTAAACTTTAGTTGGATGCGATAGCTTTGACAAAATGCCTTGAACTTTGCATTGTTAAATTACGTTCTGTTGTCTGTGATTATGACTCTAGGAAGGCCAAACCTGATTATGATGTTCTTCCACACGAATCCTTTAACTTGCCTTTCGGTAATAGAGGCCAATGGCTCGGTCTCAAGCCATTTGGTGAAATAATCGACTCCCACTATTAGGAACCTCTGTTGTCCCGAGCCTGGGGGGAAGGGGCCGAGGAGGTCCATTCCCCATTGGGCGAAAGGCCAAGCGCAATCGACAGTTGTGAGGGGTACCATCGGTTGATGTTGGAACTGGGCGTGCTTTTGGCATGGCTCGCAACTTTGCACATAGGTATGAGCATCTTTACGCAGGATGGGCCAATAGTAACATTGCCTGAGAATCTTGTGCACTAAGGTGCGAGCACTGACATGGTCTCCACATATTCTCTCATGGGTCTCAGCTAAGGTGGTGCGCGCTTCGGTCGGATGCAGACACCGAAGTAGTGGTCGGCTAAAACCTCGTCGATAGAGCCGACCATCGATAATACAATACCACGACTCTGTCCTCTTGATCCTTCGGGCAACCGCCTTGTCTTCAGGGAGGGCTCATGTTTGCTTGAAACGAATGATTTCGTTGATCCAGCTTCCTTCTTCCTCGTCGACCGCTAACACCCCTAAGTTGACGAAAGGTCCGGTGGTTCTCAATGTTCCTCCCGGCGACGGGTCGGTCACGTAAGAGGACGCAAGCCTGGCCAGGGCGTCCGCTTGTGAATTCTCGACACGGGGCACTTTGGTGATGATACACCTCCGAAATTGATCCGTTATCTGTCGCGCCTCGGCCAGGTATTTATTTGATCATCGCCTCGGAGGTTAAAGCCCTCATTCTAGCGCCAAAATGATAGGGGAAAAAACTCTTGTGCCTTCCCAGTCGATGCGATCTGCCTCTGTCTTTGCTGAGCAAACACTGCTGGTTCAGACCCGTGTGCTCTAGTTCGTCCGTGGTCGTCTCGACGCAGAGTTGGAGCTCGGGTCGGGGGAAAATGTCTCAGCTCGGGTCGGTCGCTGGTTCCTACAGGAAGGTCAGGTCGGGTTGGGTCCCGACGTGACCCCTCCGACGGTCAAGTTAGTTTTGTTGTGGATTTTACGATCCCCCTGCTCCGTAGAGGTACAGGGGCCTTTATAGCAACAGTCACGGGGTACCCGTACCTGAATCCCTTATCTTCTTTACTGCTTACCATATCGCTGCACCTCACCACGCCGTCCGTGGTCCTTGCGGCGAGGCACACACCTGCAGCTGAGGGATGTTGACCTTGCCCATCTTACCTGTGTTAGGTCGGTCGTACGACCGCTGACCCCTCCATGTCTATGTCAGCCCGGCTTTCTCATGTCGGTTTAGCCACGTTGGCAGGCCGGTTGTCCGAGGGCGCGAGGACGTGGCAATCATGTTAATATTTACCATATCAATTGATTAACGTAAAAGATGGTCATAGAGAATATGAAATTTATTACTTGTACAATTATATACTAAATATTTAAATGTCTGTACAAAGTTTGTAAGTATTTTACTTACAATTATAAGATATATGTGAGTATTTTACTTTTCAACCCATCGCTATATATCATATTTAAAAATATTTAAAATATTGAACATCCATACTAAATCTAAGATTAGCACCTACCTCTTTCCAAAATGAAAAAAAAATCACATATAGTATATTTAATCGATAATATGGTGATAACTTTAATTATTTTACACAAGTCGTATATTAGTCAATAATATATGTTCGTAAAAAATGAACATGTAGTCAAATATTATACATAATAATAAATGGGTACTTTTAATTTTTTTTTGGCACAATTCCTAACGAGAAATTTGTTTGTATGTTTGTTGTTCACAAACCCATTTTTTATGCATATTAAGATTCTTAGGGGATTATATAAGATTATAGAGACACTAACATTTTATGAGAATTTATTGCAAGGGTATTGCACACTGTAAGTGAATTGTTGGTTGAAGCTATAATTTGCATTAAAAACCTCTAGCAATGATCTGATTGACCTCTTAGAATCCTATTATGATGTTAAAAAAATACTAGACATATCATACACATTTATTATCTTTCTGATATCCTTCCTGACTCAAACAAATTAATATAAACTATGGTTAGACGTTATTTTTTTTTTTGGGATTTCCGAATAATTGTTAATGGCATGACACGTGGAGGATCATAATATTTTAATTCATATATTTATAAACTTATTATATATATATATATTATTATATCATGACTTGAAATGAGAAGTACACGAGCTGAATACAAGTTGATATTATGAATATTTCACACCAATTGTATCGCGACATCACATCTCAATATAAAGTACTCTATAAATAGAAATGTATAGTACTGAAAAATAGTATTCTCTTACATATAAAAAAAATATACTTTTTATATTTTAAATTAATCATTTATCGGTAGATTTTTGTCACTAGTTTTGTGATAATTCCACATGGGACTATCTATATATATATATATTGTTCTGTAATAATAATCATTATCCACTATGAACAAGTTATCATCGAATACTTCTATAGAAATATCTAACGGTCAACACATTAAAAAAAGGATATCGTTATTGATAAATTTTTTTTGCTATTGACAATTCCTTACTTTATAAATGCATCTAAAAACAGTAAATATAGTTTTAGTAAATATAATATCCTTAATTATCAATCATAATCCAAAAATCTGTTATATTTTTGGTTTATGCAGATTGACCTAAAAATGACATCTTTCAGATTATTGTGGAAATATTTAAAATATCATATTCCGACATCTTAGATTCCAGAAATATTAAATTAATCTGAATAAATATAAAAAAATATTTTTCATATTCTCTTCATCTCATTCGATCATTTTTGTATTATTTTAAATGACCGATAATGAAAAATACTTCGATTAAGAAGAATAACTAGAAAAAAAGAGAAGAAAAAGGTATGAAAGGAATAGAAAGAGTTTATTAGAATTAAATGATAGGTTCATATCTTATAAATATTAAAAAAAAACTAAAATACAATTATAATTAACAAAAGAAAATATCAATAAAACTACCCTAAAAATAAATGTATCACAACCAAGTAATAATTACATTGTAATAGCATATATGCAATATAAATAATTAGTTTAAATAACGCTATAATCCGCTACAGAAGACTCGCTCGGCGTGTAAAAATGGCAGAGAAGCGTCTCCGAAACAAATGTGAAAAGGCAGCAGCGGCAGCTCGGTCGTCTTGTCACAGATTCCACGACTCGAGTACCGACTGATGTTACGACCGAAGCTTCGGCAGGCGCACTCGATGTGCGTCGGGGAGGCAGTCCGGGCGCGAGTCGTGTACAAAGTCATGACATAAAGAGCGACTTCTCACGGGCGACCTAACGAGCGTGCGTCGATCGGGCCACAGATGTAACTTTAATCGTCCCAATAAAAGGCCAAAAAAAGAAAAGTTGGGGGGGAGAGCAGCCGCGGCAGGCAGCGAAAAGAGGGGAAGCGAGAGAGCGGAAAAGAGGAGAAAAATAAGAAGCGAGAGCGCGAGAGGCTTTTCTCTCTCTCTCCCTCTCCCTCTCTCTCTCTCTCTCTCTCTCTATCACAAGTCCGTCCCAAAACCCTCGTCTTCCCCCTTTTCCCCGCCCTCTCCCCGCTCCCCTTTTGCGCCTCGAAACCCTCCTCCCTCGAGCGCGCCGTCCCCCATGGTGTCCTTGTCCGAGCTACCCCTTCGCCTCGCCGCCATCCAATGTAAGCGCCCAAACCCTAGTTCTCCGCCCTAGTCTATCCAGTGTCGCCGTGGCTATTCTTTTCCTTGTATTTCTCTTTCCCCTCTTCCGTGTGGATTACGCTTTTGTTCGCGAGTGGGATCGTGTCCCGAACTGATGAAGTCCGTGAGGTTTCCGTTTACTCCCCTCTCCAGCTTGGCGTACGATTGATCTTGTTGAACCCTGGGTGGATTCTTTGTGGCGGCTTTATCGAGATGCATGTTTTGGTTTCCGTTTTTTGGGCTTTTGGCTTGAAGTGATCGATGTAAGGTCTTGTTGGTTAGCATTTTTTTTGAAGTAAAGGTGAAGTCTTCATTTTGATTCGTGGATCATTCATCGCCTTTGTCGGGTGTTTTGCATCAAGTCACTGCTTTCCATCTCCGATGCAACGTATTATCGGTCATTTCTTATCCTTTTTGCTGTTACATTCTGATTAAGCTAGAAACGACAAGCGTCCTTGATTACTAATTTAGTTGAGTGCATTGGCAACCTGCAGTGCTTATCATGGTACAAGACATGTGTGTTTTTGCCTCTCTCTCTCTATCTATTTATTGACTAAGTTCCGAGTATTAATTTAACTTTTGCCATATTCGAAGAGACCAATTTTGCTTATTTATCACTTTTTCTTCTCTTATTTCTTCCAGAAGCCAAATTTGCGAACACGTCCGATGGCATTGACGGAGGAGACTGGTAATGGGAAAAAGAGGGACAGTACGCAATTGGAGAATGAGAATCCAAAAGAATTCAGGTCTATCTCGGATGTGTGCCCAGTTCAGTCCCAAGTTCCCTTGCTCAAAAAGAAGTTTGAAGGGAAAGATGGCCTCGCATATGCCAACATCCTTAGGTCACGAAACAAATTTGCAGATGCTCAAGTTTTGTATGAAAGTATTATTGAGAGTGATAGCACCAATGTGGAAGCCCTTATAGGAAAGGGGATTTGTCTCCAAATGCAGAATCACTTACGGCAAGCATTTGCTTGTTTTGTGGAAGCAATTAGACTTGATCCACAGAATGCATGTGCCCTCACTCATTGTGGAGTTATTTATAAGGATGAAGGCCACCTGTTGGAGGCTGCCGAGGTACACGACATAAAGCTAGCTGATGTTTGTCTGAAATTATTATTTTTTGGCTGGCTAATATACAAATAGCTTTAGTGCCAGAAGTAGATTTTTTTTTGTTTTTTGCTGAAGTTTTTTGAGTTGTACTGCTGGGCTTAGTTGTTTCGGATGTAACATAAACCACTAGTGTTGGTGTTTATTTATTTTTATATCATTGCACACTTCTGCTTTTACTTTTGATGATTTAGACGATAAGACTTAGTTCATGCATTTGATATAATACTTTCTAAAGGTGTCACTTAAAGTGCGCATTGAGCTATGTGATTCATATGACACTTAAGAACTGTTGGTACACTTACAATCTTTACTTGTGATAAAGAGAAACATTCAGGGATGGTAATGTGCTTTCTTTTGCTATATAGATTGTAGATTACCGCGCAATCAAGGAGCATCTCGTGATAAAAAGGCTTGCTTTGTAATTTTAGAAACATAGTTTAGTTGATGTAAAATTGATTTATTTTACAGTTATTTGAAGAAGAATGTAGGATAAGTGATTAAGCTTTTTACTAATAAAGCGTGGGGATCATGGAACCTTTGAGATGCTTTAGACTTGAAGATGTAAGTCTAAGAGATCATGTTTTCGTAGATGTAGGTTTGTAATTGCCTTCACTTTATTTGTTTGGATGTAGGTTTGTAATTGCCTTCATATTCTACATGAACTTTTGATGGACCTTGCTGCTTTCTATGTGACACATGTACCTGATTCATATCGCATCTAGGATCTGTGTGCATGTTAGGTTTTCAGTTTTTGTTTTAGTGATTTGCTCAACATTGCAAATGAATGTTTAAGGTTGAGTAAATGTATGAAACGATCACAGAAACAGTATTCTTTAAGGTTATAGGCTGCTGGGCTGGTATGATGTTTCAAGGGTGCTTTTAATGTGTTTTGTGAGATTGGTCATCAGTTATTTGGATGCAACATTTTAGGACTGTTTTCGTGTATTTGGAAGGAGCAAGGATGTGCTCTTGTCCAGTTGAAAGATGACGGTGGATGTGAGATTGGTGACTGGTGTAAGTGTGATTGATCAGTATTTGCCTCAACGGATTCTTGGTTCAGGAGGAAAATGTTAAAAGTATCGTTGGAGAAAGATTAGAGAAGCTTCGGCATGATCTCGATGATATTCAATTAACATGGGAGAGGCTTTGAATTAATTATCGAAAAAAGCACATAAAAATTGGATGATAGGAAGAATTTGTACTCCTTTGGTAGGGTTTTGCACTTGATAATTTCAGTGAGGACAAAGGTGGATGGTCCTAGTTAACATTTGAAAATGAAGACCTTTTTTTTGTTTTTTAATCAATTATTTGTAAATCCCATTGCAGCATTGCAGTTTTTTATTATAGTTTAAATGGTGCGCCTTCATGAAAGCATATGAGTCCATAGTATATTATTTTCTAGAAGTACTTATATTTCTGACCCCCTAGTAAGAGACATACATATCCAGAACTTGATTCCTTTTTTTCGTAGCCTAGTATATAGGTAAGTATAAAATTCCACAAAAACCTAGGATGAGAAGTAGCCACTAAAACTAAGAATGGAAATCATTCTTAAAAATTATAGTTGAATGACACTAGATGGGACTTTCATTTTTACTGATAGTTAGTACATATGCACTTTGTCAACTGCCAGAGAAGTGATGCATATTATTTAAGGTCTTTTATGTTGATGTATCCCCACTAATAAATATTTTAAGATTATATAGTGCAAACTGCACTGTGTTACTTCATTGTATTTTCTCATATCTTTAAGCTTCGCATGAAACACTTTGATTATATAATTTGCAATTTTTCTGAGTCCTGTCTAACATATGAGTCTGACACAGTAAGTATGTTGCAGTCATATCAGAAGGCTCTAAAGGCAGATCCCTCATATAAACTAGCTGCAGAGTGCCTTGCTATTGTTTTGACAGATCTTGGAACAAGTTTAAAACTTGCTGGTAACACAGATGAAGGAATTCAGAAGTATTTTGAAGCTCTTAAAGTGGATAGTCACTATGCTGTAAAGTCATGATAACTCTTATTCCCTGTTATTGTTTGTGTTGTAACTTGCTTTTGCTAGCTCTTTGTTGGTGTATTTCGGTAATATGATATAATTTTTTTTATAGCCTGCATATTATAACCTTGGAGTTGTGTACTCTGAGATGATGCAATATGACTTGGCTCTTAGCTGCTATGAGAAGGCTGTTGTAGAGAGGCCTCTCTATGCAGAAGCATACTGCAACATGGGAGTCATTTATAAAAACAGAGGCGACCTGGAGGCTGCCATTGCTTGCTATGAAAGGTGGGTTTCCTAGTTATAGTCCTTTGTTTCCTTTGCACATTTCTTTTTTCTCCTTGCTTAATGCAGCTTTGTTCCTGTTGGTGCATAATTCTGCTGGATGTTTTGTCGTACTAGGTGTTTGACCGTGTCTCCTAACTTTGAGATTGCCAAGAATAACATGGCAATTGCTTTGACAGATCTTGGAACAAAGGTCAGTGTTTATTTTGTCATCTTAAGTCCGCTCCTACACATGTTCTAATTGTCTTTAGTCTCTCAAAGTCCATACAAACTTTTCTTTGTTTTAACTTCTCGTTATCCAAATCTAATGGCTTAGAATTGTTATACGTGTTTCTTTGTTCTACAATCTACAATGTTCTAACATATGAATTGTTGATCTTTCCATAATTCGATCCTTGATACCAGGTAAGGTCAAGCAATTCCGCTAATTTCAAAGGTTTGCTCTCTCTAAATTCTGTAAGAAGGAAAAATTTACAAAGAAGGGCAATACACGGATTAAATTTTGGAAACATAAATTGCATGAAAGATGCAACATGAGGATGAGAATTTGCAGACATAAGTTGCATGACTGGAAAACAATGCGAGAATTAAAATTCGGAAACATCCAATAGCTTTCAGAGTAGTGATGATCTTACTGTATCTTTCATTCTTCACCAAAAACCGCTTAGTCTCTTATAATAGTCTATATGATACTTCACTAATTGATATGTCAGCTTGGAATTGCTTGCCTATTTATTCGGAAAGGTTAAAAATAAACAATAAATTTTGTTTCACATTAGGGATGTTGCTTCAAATCTTTTTTTAAGGTCATGTTTCCTTGTTTGCCTAGTTTTACTGAACATCAGACTGTCTTGGTAAATTTCTTTATCAGGTTCCACATAGTAACAGTAAAATAATGACAATAAATGCCAGATGACTTTTAAGGTCCGACCAAGTTTTGTCTAGCTGTTACATATTTTATAAACAACCTGACAAGACAAAGACGTATATTATTTTATATTTTTCTCAATACCTTTACAACTGTGCTAAATCAATTTTGTGCTGACCTAAATGGTATTTGCTTAATCAGTTATTCAAATATTTGGTTTGTTACATTTTGTCTTTACATTAGGGATTCCAATACGTTAGTATGTAATTTGAGGTTTTCCTGCTGTGGATATCTTTTATTTTCTGGCACAATAATACATAAGGCACCGCAGCTGCTTCTGTAATTTTTTGGAGATGTAACAGTCTGATGCAATATATTTTCAGGTAAAACTTGAGGGTGATATAAACCAAGGTGTGGCATATTACAAGAAAGCTTTATATTATAACTGGCACTATGCTGATGCAATGTATAATCTTGGTGTTGCATATGGTGAAATGCTGAAGTTTGACATGGTTAGTTGAAAATTTTCCAGTAATTTGCCTCTTGTAGAACTATGTGATATTCTGCTTAAGCCAGAAGAAGGATTTATCAAAGTGTGGAACACCTTGGAAATAGTTCTACCTCTCTTCTTTCTTCTGCCAACTCACTAGTGCTTGTAGCTTATATTTGTTTTCTCAGAATTTGACTCGGTTGTTTTTGTATTCTTTAGCTTACTTTAAGCTGAAGCTATAACTCTAAATCATTTATGAAGGCAATTGTGTTTTATGAACTTGCATTACACTTCAATCCTCATTGTGCGGAGGCTTGCAACAACTTAGGAGTTATCTATAAGGACAGGGATAATCTGGACAAAGCTGTCGAGTGTTATCAGGTGTGTTCAGTATGATAATTTTTTGCAAATCTAGTGCTTCAATATGTTCCTGTAATGGTGTGGTGCTGCTTATTGAGACTTATGTTGACATATCACTGGCTTGACATTATTTTGTTCTAGATGGCCTTATCAATCAAACCAAACTTCTCCCAATCGCTAAACAATCTTGGTGTGGTTTTTACTGTTCAGGTACATTCAGTTAATTTATATTACATGTGGAACTAGTAAAATTATCATTTTTCTAATAGTTACATTTTTTTTTCATATCCGTAGGGTAAAATGGATGCTGCTGCCAGCATGATTGAGAAAGCCATTATTGCAAATCCGACTTATGCAGAAGCGTACAATAACTTAGGTTGTTTTTGCTCCCATTCTTTTTCATGTTCTGATGTCAAGTTTTGTTTGCTATAAATTTTAGTTTTTCTAGTGTGGTGTGTTGTGTTTTTTTGGCCTTCCAAGGAGCTAGAAACTTGAGGGTGATTTGAATTTGCCTTATTTAAAATTTTTTTGGCCCTTCCATTTGTATCTTTTTCTGATGTTAAGTTTTTGTTGCTAATTTACCACTTTTAGTTTTCTTTTATGTGATGTGTTTATAATCTTTTGTCCCTTTCAAGAAGCTAGAAACTTGAGAGTGATTTGAATTTGCCTTATCAATACGGGCTTCTATAATCTTTATGGACATCAAGGAAAGTATATTATATATATGGAGTTTTGGGGGGACTGAAAAGAGAATTTCGTAACAGTTGATTCAACATTTATGTTATTATATTTTTTCCAGCCATAGTTAACTATTCAATTAGGATTGCAGGGCTTTGCCATATGTTCATCAATAAATTATAGTGTAGAGCATGATGATATATGTCATGGAAGGTGCATTTCGTTTCACTTTCATGATCTATTGTTATGTGCTCTTGGATTAGTGACCAAGTTTGTTGAGACATGTGCAAGGATGCTCACGGGTTAACATTTGTACTCAAGTTTAAATTATAAGCAAAGAGTTGGTGTTGTGTTTACAAAGAATATTGCCAGAGAAATTGGTGCTACCAGAAAAGGTAAAACAATAATTGCTTGAAATTTCAGCAGCTTGGATGTTGCCCTGGTTAAGAATATATTGAGGAACAATCACAAATTACTTGAAATTGCAGTGACCTGGAGTAACCCTTATTGATAATACAAAGAGGAAAAGATCATGTGAAGGAGCATAACAAATCAGGCATAAGTCAATTTAACTCAGAGTTGTGTCTAGGATTGGAGGCACAAAATAAGCTTGGCTAGGAATGTAGGAAGTGGTATGATGCCGATACAATTATCAGTGGAGATTGCTGTTAATGGAATTTTAACTTCCTCAAATGTTGTTGATATAAAATAGGTTTTTTCTTTTTTTTCAATAGTTTATCAGAAAGCCTGAAAGGTTCAGTCAAAAACCACTTGTTACCCTGAGGGTTTTTGTCTTCCAGCTTTTTGTTCCACATATCCGAATCATTCAACCCAGTGTTCTCGACAAGTTCAGTCAAAAGCCACTTGATACCCTTCCACTTGATAATTATCTTTCATTCATTCTATTAAGATTAGTTATGTTAGTTGATTCAAATTATCTAAAATTGGTACATGTTTTTGTCTATTGATTGTTGCACGCTACATGTCAATGGATTGCAATTGTATCACATTTCTGCTTCTTGATAAAATATTTTGATAGATACTGTAAAAAGTTTTTTTATTTAACATAGTTATCTCTGACATTATTTCTTGTTTAGGGGTTCTTTACAGAGATGTGGGCAATATTTCTCTGGCGATTGAAGCATACGAGAGGTGCCTCCAGATAGATCCTGATTCACGTAATGCAGGCCAGGTACTGGTACATCCTTTTAACATCACTGATATCCTTAAGGTTAACTGACAATTCAGATGTTTAATGTCTTGGATTAGCTCTTTTTAGTCATATAAGGTGATCTTTTTAGCAATTTGTGCTTTTTGGATTGGCAGCATGAGTTATATGGGTTTTATTTGTTGCTACACTCTTGAATAAGTTAAGCAATTATGTGCTATGCTATGTACACTGTAACTGCTTGGTTGTTGGAACTTTTTCTTTGTCCTCATTTGAGGCTTAGTACTTGACTCATTTGCTTTTTTTTTGCCATGAAAGCCATCAATACGAGAATCCATATGCCATTGGCAAAGATCAGTTTTGGGTTGGCCAAAAAGTCATATATTGCATGATGTGGAAACTTTTATTGGATAATGTATTTGACCCTTTTATAACTATTTTCTCCTTTGGTACCCTTTAATTATTTCGTAGCCTCAGTGAATAAGGACGGCTTCATTGTGTTACTTGCCTCAAAGTTAACATACTGGAAAAACATTAAACTTTCTATTTTTCTGTCAAATTATTGAATAATCAGGCACTTGGATCAAGTTTCAAAAATGTGTGCACTTGCATGTGTTTGCGTGCATTAGTAATTTTAAAAAGCGCTAGGCGCCAAGGTTCCAAAATGCCTGAGGCGCTAGGCGCTCGCTCGAGCAAAGCGAGGCACTAAAATATAAAAAATATATAATATAATTAATAAATATAATAATTTAAATAGAAATATGATATTAAATTAAAAAATCTAGAAACATGATATTAAATAAATAAATATTAGTATTATTAAAATTTAAATCAAAATAATATTATTAATCTAATGAATAAAAAATATTATTATCAGTATATTGTTAATAATATACTGTTAATAGCTATAATTAACAGTATACTGTTAATGTACAATATACTATTGTTAACTTATTGTTAACAGTATACTGTTAACAATAAGTTAATAGTATACCGTTAAAAAAAATTAACATTATATTGTTTACAATAGATAGGCGAGGTGGCTGACTTCGAGAAAGCTGCATATTGAGAGCAGCGAAAGCGACAGCGACAATGGCAGTGGTAGCAGCGAGCAGCGACGACGACAGAGAGCAACGACAGTGGCGACGGTAGCAGAGAGCAGCCACAACGGAGAGCGACGAGCAACGACAACAGAGTCGGCGGTGTAATCGCAATTCGCGAGTGGGATTAGGGTTGAGGAAGCAATTATTGAACCAACTAACACCAATTCGATCGAACCAGGCTAAAAGCCTAGTTCAGCTCGCTTGGTTTAACCCGGGTGCTTGCCCGAAGCGCCCAACACCTGGGCTTGGGCGAGCGCCCAAGCAGCGCCTCTTAGAAGCCAGCCGCATGGAGATCGAGCGAGGCGCTCGGGCCTCGCCTCGCCTCGCTCAAGCGCCTTTTGCAATCGCTAGCGTGTATGCATGTGTTAAATATCTAGACAATTTGCTTGATTGCCATGAAACCATCTTATTTCATATAAGTTCATTTCATGAATGACTTTGGATCACTTCTCATTCTTATGCATTCTTTTATATGTATATATATATATATATATATATATATATGTGTGTGTGTATGTGTGTATGTGTGTGTGTGTGTATATGTATTTATGTATGTACGTATGTACGTATGTATGCATGTATCTAACAGGAAAAGACAACCACTGATAACCATTATTGAGTTTCAATACTAAGTGTAATCAGAGATTTTTGTGATTTTGGTTTACATTGACACATGGCTTGATTTGAAATTATATTTTAAAGTTATTTGGCGAGTATGTTAATTTTGTCCTGTATTTTTTAATCCATTATAACAGAGAATATCCACTAATCACTTGAAGTGGGGTGGTTGGCTTTGCTGTTGAAATTGTCAACATTGTCAGTTGTGAATTAGCACATCATTGATAACTTACTAATTTTGCTGCCAATTATATTGTTTTTAGTCACCAGCAATCAGTCCTTTGTGAAATATTGTTTACGAATGTTTTTCAGAATCGTTTGCTTGCGATGAACTACATAGATGAGGGTTTGGATGATAAACTTTTTGAGGCTCATAGGTATTGTTATTTCCCTGACTTAAAAGTCCTCATTTGTTGTTCTTCTGGTTCAAATTTCTTCTTGCATCTTCATATTTTGTTACGAGTACAAGAAGGAAGTCTCCTCAAAGCTCGTTATGCTGCTTTATCAATATTGTTTATCTTTTTTTAATATAATCCATCATTCCTAGTAGTTGCATATTTATTTTGCATGTTGTTTCATATGAAGGATTTAGTATTTGTCTGGGTAGGGATGTCAATGTCTAAGTGCTGTTTAGAATATTTTTGAGAAATCCTGTCTGATCAACCTTTTGAGACCAGGATTTGACACTTGGTTCTTCTGTCAATTTATTCCGACCTTGTCAAATTTCATGCTAGATTGTGCTTCTGGTAAACTTAAAAATAGGCTATCTCCACCATGATTCAGATTGGACATGTATCTTTTGGAATTGGTTCATGTTTTGTTGAATCTCTGTTCATCTCCAGGGCCCCAAAGGGTAGATGATGTGGGCTTATTGGAAATGGAGAAAGGTTTAGAGGATAATTAGGTAAGGTTGCAGTAAGTGCAGATTTGAAGGAAGAGAAGATGCCAAGAAGCAAGAGTAGTTTACCTGGAGATGGGATCAGGAACATGGGTTGCGAATAATGATGTTACAGTGGAAGAGGAACAAGAAATGACACCAAATCTGCATAAAGCCTGGAGGAAAGGATAACATTGAACTAGGACAGGAAGCATGTTGTCAAGATTTTTGGCTAGGCAAGGAAATGGGCTGTCAGGATTTGTGTTACAAGAATCTTATATTTTCTCTATTAGTTAAGCATATCAAGTTAGCTTTATTGGGCTCATAAATATATCATTTAATAATTGAGATTTTACATTTTTTTTAATTTCTTAAGATTTGTTGCAACTTTAAAATGCTTTAATTTAGTTAAGGGATAGTCACTTAATATATAGTGGGACATTATTATTGCAAGTTCTGATCAAGGTATGTAATTTTGAATCGTACCGCTTGGTACGGGTGGTATGTATCGGTCCACCAGTAGATTGGTACGCGGATTGCTCGTTATCGGACGGTACCGTGGTTTTAGCCTTGTACCATCCGATACAAGATTGTATCGAGCGATAATGGTCGATTCTGATCGTCGCTGCCCACTACCAGGCGATATAAGCCTGACTGCGGCGAGGGAAGAAGAAGTAAGAGAAAGAGGGAGAACCTCAGACGATGCCACCCTCTAACTGCGAGGCGACGGCTCGACTGTCGGAGATGTCTGCGGTCAGAGAATCTCAGGACGATGCTGAAGATGAGAACTTCACAAGGCGGAGAAGTCGCCGCAGTCTTCTCGTCGCCTTCTCCTCGTCTGAGGCGATGAGGAAAAAAAGGGAAACGTCGATGACTTCTCACCTATGCAGGGAGGAGAAGCCTCAACGACTTCTCATTCACACGGGAAGAAGAAAACTAGACTTCTTCTCCCCTTGCAGGGAGAAGAAAATGAGACGTTGTCGCCCTCTTTTTTCTTTTTTATTATATATATATATATATATAGCAAAGCTTGGTACGTCGGTACAGTATGGGATGACGGACCTTGGTTCTGATCACTTTTTTTGGTCAGAAAGTGAAATGAGATCTCTTCTGCACCATATAATTAAGGTTTTGAAGTAAATTGATATAAAGGGCATGAAGGTGGTGTTGGAATTCCTCCTCTCTAACATAGCTCAATTATTCTCATGAAAAATTATATACTTAAAGAAGTTAAAGCTTTTCATGTATTTCCAATGTGTATTATAATAACAACATTAACCACTGGAAAGGCAAAGTCACTAGGTTGTGAAATGATGTTGGTGATAAATTTAGAAAAAGGTTATAAATTGTTTGTGGTACATAGTTACTAGGGATAAAATGCAACTATATGTATGACCAAATAAATGTGTTCTACCTAAATACACAATTACTAAAACTTAAAAATTGATATATAAACTATCATTTTAAGGCAGATAATAAATTTGTTGAAAGGAACTTTTAATGAAAACTTTATATGTATCATATATAATTATTGTGGCTATTCTCCCCATCAAAAAAGAAAAAGAATGGGAACAAGAGAAGGAACATTATTAGCTCATGGAAAAATTTCTTATTCTGAACTCAATAACAAAATCTCCTTTGGTCCATGTTGAGATAGAATTCGTTACAGTGGAAAGATTAGGCATCTTGTATGCAATCTCTTTTATGGTCTTTCTTATCCTTTTCTAATCTAATTGATGACTGATTGAGCTATCAGATGATAGCATTTATTCCTTTCACCTATTTTTATCTCGCTTGTCTGTGCACATCTACACTTCGACCAACATAACGGCTTCTCATTGGGTTTCTTTCTATATGGTGAATGAGTTCTTTTGCCCCTCCTTTTCTTCACAGAACCACAATAGTTTCTGATACCACTGGTTCACATAAAATGTTGTTTTTTTTGTTTTGTTTGGGTTCACATGCATCACTCCTTTGGCTTCCCCTTTCTCGACACCACTCCTCATTCTCGATACATTCTTCCCTCTCTCCTCCCATCTATACTGCTAATTTTTGGGCCTATATGAACTTTGGTTGGTGCCATGACATGTCTACATAGACAAGTTGCTAATCTTCAATCACTCCCTCTGTCATTTCTATCATGGGACCAATGGCCTGTATCTATCCAGGTCACTGGTACACTCTGTTGTGGTACCCTTAAGAAGGTATGACATCACTCACAAATGGTGCACTCTTATAGCCTACTCAAAGCCACTGGAATTGGTTCTTCTGGAATGATTCAATTTACATCTGGTGCATGTTGACATGCCTAAGTTGGTCCTGAGGGAATCCATCCAGGTCACCTGCCTGGATGTTATTCTTTTTACATATTTTGTGTTTGCTTTTAACATACTACAAGCTTGATACATGTTTTCTGGTTAACTCTCCATAGCTCTTGTCATCTCAAAATACTTGATGTTTCTCTATAGCTCCTGTCATCTCAAAATATGCAAGTGCCATTATTTTTCTGAAGCAAGATTAATCTTCCTGTCAGTTGTATTTTTCTGTTGTATACTTAAACATGGTGCGGCACTTAATGAAGTCATTTCTTAGGGAATGGGGACGACGTTTTATGAATATATATCCGCAATACACCAGTTGGGATAATCCAAAAGATATGGAGCGACCACTAGTAGTTGGATATGTGTCTCCAGATTACTTTACCCACTCTGTTTCGTACTTCATTGAAGCACCTCTTTCGCACCATAACTATGCAAATTACAAGGTGGTTGTGTACTCTGCTGTTGTGAAGGTAAATTTTCTTCTTTATTATTTGATTTCTATTTCTCTATCTGTTTGTTTGTTTAATCGAATTATTTTCCTATTGTGGTATTTATTCATACATTTGAAAGCTCATACCCTAAGTTGGCAAGAAACGATTGACTTTCTTAATCAAGTGCATTTCTCATCAAGCTTCTTCTCAAATGTCCTCTTCTTTACTCTCTGGATAGGCCTTTTTTCCATTATCTTGCTGACTTGCTTGTTGATATGATTCTTCAGGCAGATGCTAAGACTCTTAAATTTAAAGATAGGGTTCTGAAAAAGGGTGGGTTATGGAGAGATATATATGGTGTTGATGAAAGGAAAGTTGCTAGCATGGTTAGAGACGATAAAATTGATATATTGGTGGAGCTTACTGGTCACACTGCAAACAATAAATTGGGGATGATGGCATGCCGGCCTGCTCCTATTCAGGTAATAGTTTATTTATTTTGTTTCCTAAACCTCTGATTTTTCTTCATGTTATGTAGGTGTCTTGAGTATCTTGTGCTTTTTTCTAGCATCTTTTCTGTTTTTATTCTGTTTTCTCTGGTGTTGTTTGGGGAAGCAGTTGTTGGTTGGATGACGATCAACTTGTAATATCAGTGGTGCTACTTTTGCTGTTAATCACTCTGAATCCTGATTTGCTAATAATGGTATTACATCTAATATCAATCTTAGTCCGATCATCCTGTATTCTGCTTGTGCTACTAATCCTCTCTGTGCTTTATCTTTTCTCTCATTTTCTTCAGAGTTGATTATGATTTTCTTTCCTTTATTGTCCACGTGCATCTATTTGCAATATGTAAGGATTTTACCTTCTGCATAGTTGATTATTAACCACCCAAAGATGATTTCCAACACACATTTTTAAATTGCCAGTAATGCATATGCTATGTAGTTTTCTTTTGACATATTTTTGTTGATTACAAACTAATATACTTAAAACTTGTCCTGGTAGAAAGGGCTCGTTAGTGTATAGCGTAGCATTGGTTGTGATCTACATCTCACCTGTTCGTAAAAAATGATCTTCAGTTTGGCAGATACCTTCCAAAAGTTTATTTATCATGGATCTGCTTGGTGTAAAAGTAGATAACTTTTGAAACTTGTTTAGTTTTCTTTTTTAGTTTGCAAGTCATACAGTGGAACTATTTTCGTGGAAGGAAGCCCTTTTTTTGCACTTTGGTATAATTTGGATGCTTGTCATATCTTGTATATAGCTCAGAGACTTCAGCAATAAATTTGTGAATTTCGACTTTCTTTAGCTGTGATTAATTGTTTATTAGGTGATTTGTACTCTTGGTGTGATGATTATAGAACATTTAACCAATTTCTTTATCATTGCTCTTGATACTTGGATACATTTAAGTTGCTGCTAGCTCTAAAGCTAAGTAAAATATCATGAATTGATCAATGAGTTGGCTACATGTTGCTTTTATGTCCATTCCATTTAATAGTGGTTGCCATCCATGTGTTTAACTTTGATAAGCATTTCTCATTGTTTGCTATGTCACACTACTATCGTGTTCCTTTATGGGCCATCTTGTAGCTGATAAATGCTCTCTTTCACCCGCCAATTGCTACAACATTCAGTCACCTGATTGTGATCACTTGTATGCTCATGACTTTGCTTTTATTTAATCACAGGGTTCATTATCATGCCTATCATCTAACAAAATCATTTTCTTCACATGATTGTTCAGGCGTATTCTTCTCCAACATTATGCTTGCAACCTAGTAGGAATTATTGTATTATTATGGAAAAGTGATGTGTTATTTTTATACTCCTTATGAAATAACCATTCTATGTAGTGTCTTCTTTTCATAAGTGTTGCTATATTATTGTAGGTTACTTGGATTGGTTATCCAAATACAACTGGTTTGCCTACAATTGACTACCGAATGACAGATGGATTAGTTGATCCACCTAATACAAGGCAGAAGTAGGCCTTATATTCATGTCATATTTTAGATTAATGATAATTTTTTTTCTTTGTTTATGGTTTGATATGTTATATGAGTGACATGATTGTTTGGCAGGCATGTTGAGGAATTAGTTCGGCTGCCAGAATGTTTTCTTTGTTATACCCCTTCTCCTGAAGCTGGCCCTGTTTCACCAACACCAGCTCTTTCCAATGGCTTTATCACTTTTGGAAGCTTTAATAATTTGGCCAAGGTAGTACCTCACTTTGATCTCGTTAGTTATTAGTTTGATGAATTTGAAGGTATGATGTAATTTCTTTCACTGATTTACTTAACAGATAACACCAAATGTATTGCGAGTCTGGGCAACTATACTCTGTGCGGTTCCAAATTCCAGACTTGTTGTCAAGTGTAAGCCCTTCTGTTGTGATAGTGTTAGACAGAGGTTTCTTTCAACATTGGAGCAGATGGGGCTGGAATCTTTAAGTGTTGACTTATTGCCTCTTATTCTTTTTAATCATGACCATATGCAAGCGTATTCCCTGATGGATATCAGGTAAACATAAAATATATGGTTCCTCATGGATATTTCATGCAGAATGGTGCTTGAGGCTGCATCCATATGTAATTCATTCATGAACTGCTCCTCACATTGATATGTTATTGTTTGGCTTTTCATTTGCTAGATTCTTTTCACTAGGTCCTTTATCCTGATGGATAATTATGTTATGTTATCATTATGATATCTACAAGTTCCATGGTCAGTGTTATTTTTTTCTAATTTGCTATTTCTTTATTTTGTGTTGGTCTTATCATTATTTGCTTCCTAAATTAGCATAAAAACACAAATATCTATAATCATATATCCATTTTGTCTATAATTGAAAAAGCATAATTTAAGAATTCCATAGTTTTCTCAGAAAATTTGTACAATGTTTTCATCTGAAAAGCATTTCATCTATTGTATAATTATTTGAAAATCAGATGCCTTATGGCAAGCAATCTAAAATCTGTATTTCATAGCTCGCAGTCAAGCTGAAGCAGTAGTTTAACTTGTCATTTCAAGTTCTGAGCTCAGTTCACAATAGTTGAGATTTTATTTTACACTAGTTGAGATTTTATTTTACACTATTATATTGTGAAGCTATAAGAACCTTGGTAGCCTAAGATTGAATGTGGGTGGCATTTGCTTGCATCTACTAGAGAAACTAGTTTGACCCAAAAAAATTACTCTGCTGTTTAGATTTATGTCATCAAATTCGAACTCAAATTTGGGCACTCAAATTTCTGGATTCTACTATTTACTTTTTTGGAATTGTACTCATCAGTGTTGCATTACCATGATATTGATTTAAGAATGTTCCCTTCTGTTGCAGCTTGGACACATTTCCATATGCTGGAACAACTACCACATGCGAGTCATTATACATGGGGGTTCCATGTGTCACAATGGCAGGTTCTGTACATGCTCATAATGTCGGTGTCAGTCTTCTGACTAAAGTTGGTATGCATCATTTTAATTTTTGTGTTTATTTCAAATATGAACTTGATCTTTATATTTTGGTGAATGCTGAGAATGTGCACTTTGTGGCTTGATCTCATACACAATGTTATTTTCATCACTGATTTGTTTCAATGAAGCGACTGATTTAAATTTTTTGATGCAGGTTTGGGGCGTCTGGTTGCCAAAACAGAAGAGGAATATGTTAAGTTAGCACTACAACTGGCTTCTGATGTCTCGGCTCTGGGGGAGCTTAGAATGACACTACGAGAACTTATGTCGAAGTCTCCAGTTTGTGATGGAGCAAAGTTTACACGAGGACTGGAGTCTACATACAGAAATATGTGGCATAGGTATTGTCGTGGTGATGTACCGGCCACCAGGCACATAGAATCCCTGAAAGATCAACCACCACTATCTGACAAGATCTTGGTGAGGTTTTCTGAACACAAAACAAGCAATGTTCCAGAACAGAATCACCAGGTACAAACAAAGATGAATGGTGTTACCTCGAATCTCTCATTGACCCCAAACAATACCAGCTGTGAGGCAAATGGTAATTGCTGACACATTGTGAAGAGTAAGGTGCATCTTGATTTGCTTGAGCAGTTCTACACTGGAAGCCAGCGCTTGCCACTGGAAAGCAAAATACGTGTGAATCCATTGTGTTCTATTTTGGCCACATTTGGCGTCTATCTATCGGTACCTGTAAGTCAATTCTCCAGTCATGTCGGAATAACACAGGCTAATTAGGTGAGATGGCAGCATTCTTTGGAAGGATAGGAGCAGCTGCTTTGAATCTCTCTCTCTCTCTCTCTCTCTCTCTCTCTCTCTCCCCTCTCTGGAAGGTAGAAGAACCTGGGCCGTGGATTGTGCCATGGCTGAAGGTTGATGATTGTAACAGTGGCATGTCTAAAATGGAAAAAAATGAATCATACCAGATTTGTAAATTCGTATGTAGACAGAAACCCATTTGTGGGAATGAATTATTTGGGGAGCCCCTCTTGGTGATAGTTAGCATTGCTGAATAGTGAGTGCTATGAGGAGCTCAACTTGGTGAGGCATCTTCCTTACAAAGTTGCTTGACTATTTGTAAGTTCAAACTATTTTTCTTCTTTATAAGCAAACCTCGGTCTTTATTAGCATTTTTCATTCGGAGGCTGATCATGAAAATGACATGGGCTTATCTCTGCATATGTAATTAATTATATGCCCCCCCCCCTCCCCCCTCCCCCCCTGTTGCTTCTTGGCATCGTCAGTTTTTTGTTACAGGAAATGTGTATATTGAAAGCTAGTTAGAAGACACAAAGTGAAGCTATCATTAGCAAGGAATTGCTATTAACTCTTTGAACTAGAGAATATACTTTGGTTGGTGTCATTTAAGGGGTGATGAATGAACCATCGTTTTCGAGAATTAAACTACAACTTTCCTCAACTTTGTGAATGCCATTAATAATCTTTCTTACTTTTGAGATCGGAAATTTTTTTATGTTTTTATCACCATTAAGGAACCATTCATTGCATTGGAGATTCATCATCAAGTTTTTCTGGTGATGCAATGGTTTTGTTGGTGTGAATTTTGAAGATTGAGATTGTTCTCGTTAGATTTGGCTCATTTGGAGATGGTACGTTTAAGTTGTCGATCCAAGGGTGGCGGAGATACCCATCTAGAGAAGTTTGTCCATCTCGAGCCGATGATATGGTTCAACGAGATTTGCGACGTCTAAGATGGCTGTCCAATATCATAATGAGAGGGGAGTTGTATGCGTTTACTGATTGACCGAAGTGTTCTAAAACCGAAGCGTTTATGAAAATTATCATAACGTAAATGACCGAAGTTTTCTAAAACCGTGAAATCATTTGACGTTTACTGGTATAATAAAACCTGAAATCTCTACCCATGCAAAGGATTGTTCTCTCCCACACTTAGAGAGGGAACGTAAAGAAAATTGATTTGTAGTTTTGAACCACCAGATTAGGTGATAGCTAACGCTCTTCCTGCTCCTTCGAGCTGCACCACCATCACCACCACCACCTCCAACTTACTTCACAAAGCTCCTATTAATAATTGAATTCCCACCTTCTCCACTGCAGTCTCAGCGGCCGCCGGCTTCCTTCAGCTATATATATTCTCTCCTCCGCCCGAACGCTTCATCACAGCCTCATCCGATCCCCGTCTTTCCAATCCAGCTCCCAGCATGAGCACCAGCGAAGCCGCTCCCTCCGCCACCGCTATCACGATCGATGACTCCGACGCCAGAGGAAAAGCTCCTGCCGTTGCTCCGGTTCCCGCGGCACCTCCTCCTGCCGACGCCGCCGCCGCCGCCGCCCCTAAATATCGACGCTTCCCCTTCCTTCTCAGGAAGACCAAGGCCGGTGGTGGAGTGTGCAAGAGGGGCGCAGCCTGCTTCGACTTCCTTCTACGGCTCTGCGCGATAGCTGCTACGCTAGTGGCCGCCATCATGATGGGAACCACCGATGAGACTCTTCCTTTCTTCACTCAGTTCTTCCAGTTCCATGCCAACTTCGCCGATCTCCCTGCCTTGACGTCAGTACACATCTGCCCACTTTTACTGAAAGGCCACTACCATGATCTCAACCGGTTTGCATGGGCTTGCTTTCTGCAGGTTCTTCGTGGTGGGGAATGCGATCGCAGCTGGTTACCTCGTCCTCTCCCTCCCCTTCTCCCTAGCCGCAATGGTTCGGCCCCAAGCGATCGGACCAAGGCTTCTGCTCTTCGTCCTCGACACAGTGAGTTGCTGATCACCGTCTCAGGTACCTATCCCTTTGTTCTTGATATATCATGGATCTCTTCCTAACATCGCAGGTCGTGATGGAGCTGACGATCGCTGCGGCCTCTTCGGCGACGGCCATCGTGTACTTGGCTCACAACGGCAGCTCCAAGGCCAACTGGGTGGCCATCTGCCTGCGGTTCGATGGCTTCTGCCAGAGCATCAGCGGAGCTGTCGTGGCGTCCTTCATAGCCGTCGTCTTCTTCATGGTGTTGGTCATCATGTCTGCACTGGTCATGCGGAAGCATTAGGAAGCGTGTGTGTTGGTGGTCTTCTCTCGTGCGCGTCTCTCATTTCACGGTTCCATGACTCTGCTCTGCAGTTGACTCCATTCCTCATGTAGTCCGTCTCCGATGCGATAGATGTTTGAATAGTGTTTGTGCTGCTGCTGTTATGTGGTTATGTAATCTGTACTGCTCCTCTGTGCATGAAACCAAAAAAGAAAGCTCAAATTTCTTCTGTGCTTTAAACTGGTGATATGATTTCGATTCTTAGATGAACGGTCATCATTGGTCCAACAGACCTAACAGTGGGGCTCACCATTCACTCATCTCAAGTGAACGGTTGAGATGGACGGGTGGGAGGGACTTCGAAAAGCCTCCGCGTAGTCGCCGCCAAGAGGCCGCTTTGTACGCGGCTTAAGTCGCGACTGACGGTGTCGGCTCAACCCGGTCTGTCGTTGCTTATTTCGGGACCCGAACCAGCACCTGCCTTTGACCACACCAAATCGGAAGCCTAACCCCCTCCACCCGAATCCTGCGGGGCGATCCGTAACCCCGTCTCCTGACGCCGCCGTTACGCCCGGGCAGGATAACCTCATCCCATCGTCGATCGAGGAAGCAGAAGCGACGGCCTAATTCCGGATCTCTCATGGGATTCTCCCTGAGTTGTTCTTCCTTTGATTCGGTACTCCCTAACTGGTTTTCTTGATCGATAATTTGGGATGTGATTCGCCTTGATTTGACGCTAGATTTGGTCATCTTTGCTCGAAAGCAAGGTTTTTGCTCAAGTTTCTACCGGTCTTGTGTACTGCGAGCATCTCTGAAGTGTCAGCGCTGCAAGTTGTTGCATTTTCTTGCTCATCATCGACAAATCTCTTCTTTTAGTTTCCGTACTGGTTTGGATGCCTCCCTCCTCGTGATTTGAAGGATTATAGTGAGAGGAACAGCCTGGTTGAGGTATGATTGATGTACTTTTTTTTGGTTGCAGGAGTTGTGACAGTTGTTTACCATGTTGTCGAGACCTCTCCTGCTCGTTTTCCTATTTTGGTTACTGATCATGGTAACACACTTCGAGCAGAGGCAACTAATTGTCACCGAAGTTGAAGGCTATCCTTTGGTGTCGCGAAGGAAGCAACGCATGTTAGACAGTGAAGAGGTTGTTAAAGAGAAAGTAAGCATCTATCATTTTGTGTTAAATGGATCACCTTTTCTCTGTTGGTTTTATCGATAGTAATTTGCTTTTAATCATGTCACCTCTGAGCATAAAAATTTGCATGTTTTGTTAATTCACACAATCATGATAATTGTGGGTGTATCGTAGCTTACCATGGGCTGATCCTTGTTCTAATTCATAAAAAATGTATTTGTTCATCTTTCTCTTCTTTTTTTCCATGTTTAACATAGCCAACTTATGATTGAGGCTGTTTTGTTGGCTTCTTGATTCATTTTTTTTCCTTCAATATGAATATTGTTCCTTATTTCAAAGCTTGTCAATTCGTCCATTTTGCCAAAATCATCCAATTATAAGGGAATATCAAAGGAGTGCTTGGTCAGGTGATCTTCTCTTTACATGGCATAAGCTTGTTCTGTTTCGGTGCAGGTTTCATTGTTGCTTAGATTTTCTTTATCTTGGAAGTGGGTTTCAAACTGTGGTTCTTCTTGATTTTAAGTTGTGTTTTGCAATGGAGGATTACTCACCGTATGACACCTCCAGTTGTGCTGTATCAGAAGTGGGAGAAGAACTGTGTTGGTTTGAGGTATAAATGATCATTACTATTAACTTAGGCTAAAGCATTTTGAATCTATGATCAAGTTCTTGGATCAGTTTTATCAGATTAGATCCCATAATGATTGACATGACAATAATAATCCATTTTTCATGGTCAGGAAGGAGGGAGGGAGGGAGGAGAATGAGGAAAAAAAAGGAGTTGCTTTCTTTTCTCCATTCTTTCTTATTCATTCTTTCGTTAATACAGCCTGCATGAAATAAACATATGAACCAAGAGTTTCTTATTTTTCGTGCTATTGGTTCTTTAGTTTCTATGAAATAAAATCTACAGTACTCTGATGATGCATTAGGGGCAATATAAAATCATAATCCTCATATTAGCACCTAGCTTATCATACTTGTTAAATTTCTTTCTTTTGCAGATAATTCTATCTCAAGAAAAAAGCATTCAACAACTCAATGAGCTTGTGCAGAGCCTTAAACAACAATTGTTGCATTGTCGAGGCATTAACAATTCAGTGCATGATGATGGAAATACTTTGAGCGAAAAAATGTGAACAAGAACCATAGGCTGCAGATACTCGATTAATGTCCAAGGAATTTACAAGTCATTTGGCAGCAAGTCTTCCTAATATTCCATAAAGGATACATATTTTGTTGTTGCATTAAGAATAGAAAGCTGTTAGTTTATATGTTTTCTCTTTTGTGCATGCTGTATCTCATGACAAACTTTCAAATTGATGTTAATGAAGCTAGTCCTTTGGTTGTGATTGAAAACCGTTTCGTCGTATATAAGCCAGTTTGAAAATCCCATTCATGATTTATTTATAGGCATTATTTGACATGCAATATTTTAATGATACAATTACTCTAAACTGTCTGCTTTAGTTTCTTCTGACTTTTAACTACATGTCATGCTATGTAATATGTATACATTCAATGTTCTTTTTCTTGTACACTTTGTTGTACTTGTTAGTTCTCCTTCACCTACACCACTATAATGACATGATATCATAGTTATTGTTTGCCAGTTAATTTTGTAAACATAGTTATTATAGAATAAAGTGGGGAGGAACTGTTTGCTATATTTAGTGAATGGATCAGTAAGGCTTATTTGTCAAGCACAACAGGCTGTGAGGTCCCAACTTTTTGGGTGCAATATCTCCAGTCAAACTAAGAGCTAGTAAATCTTGTTTAAGCTACAAAGCTTGTTATCGTTATGACCTGATCACTGTAAATCTAGGGATCAAAGTTTGTGCATTACCTTAATATGAACATTGCATTTATCTTACTATAAACTAACATTAGAAGACCCAATTAAAACACTGAAAGCAGCAGTTGAACTCAGTAGGTGCAGCAGAACATGGACTTGATGCTAGCTAGCTAGCTAGCTAGCTTTCTTTTGAGTACTTATTTTGGATGAGAAAATGACTACTACTAAGTCCTTCAATTTCTTTTGTGGGTTGACTAGCTTTCTCCAAGTTGAACTTAATTGATTTGTTATACCTTGTTACTGCATTATGGTTGATGTCTGGCTGTCATCTAATATGAATTAGCCTTTTCAGATATTTTAAGCAAAATCCAAGTTCTCTATTATTGTCATCACCAGCACCTTTCCATCCCTCATCTTGTTGCTGCCTCAGCTGTGAGCACCCACAGGCTTGGATGCCAATTGAAGGAGCTGCTGTAAGTTTCCATTCTCGACCTGGTTAGCAGAACATTTCTGAACAAAAAGGGCAGCAATTGCTTTGTGTCCTCCTCCTCCTGGTAACAACACTTCTTCCCTCACCATCAAACAGCACCTTCAAATTAATCTGCTACAGTAGGCTTAAGCATGCTTGTGTTTATCCTTTAGAAGTGCTGCCAGATGATATCGCAAAGGAGATGTCCCTATCGGCTTCCTCTAACTCAGCTGTGAGAGAGTTCGTGTCATCTTCGGGATATATATGGTTGTAAAATATTTGATGCTTAGGTGGCATCGGAATTTGAGATCCACATGTCTTGATGCTATTGGTGTGAAATATTCGCCCTATCCTTTTAAGTCTTCTTGGTTATGTCACTGTCATAATCCATCATCGCTATCCCTTCATAACGGAGCTTTATTAAAATTAGGGGGGAATAAAGATACTGACTTCCATTTCGCTAATTTTTTTTAGAAAATAAAACATAAATAATGTGATTTTGAATTAAAAGATCCACCCTCAAATTAATAGGGCAAATGGGCCGAATTCCATGAAATCTCTACCAACTTCCTATGGATTTGAATCAGATGCCACGGCAGCATTTTTGATGAGGTTTTGAGTCGCGTGGCAGACATCGACCACTCGTTTGTCTCCACGTGTCCCCACCTCCCGCCGCTAGTTCGCAGCTATATCCTTACGCTCGTCTTCTCGTTACCATCCGCCGCAAGGCATCCAAGTTTGTCGCCGCAGGAAAGCTTTTGTTCCTCCCTAACTAAGGTGACCTCAAGAACATGTAGAGAGAGAGAGAGAGAGAGAGAGAGAGAGAGAGGCGATGGAAGAGGTCTTCCCGTTTTGCTCCTACCGCGGCCTCCGCCAAGTTCCCCAAATCCCCACCACCCTTCTTTCCCGGAATGCCCCTGTCCGGCCCCGCCTCGCTCTGCTTTCCAGTCCAAGAGCCGCTCGGCTTTCCCTGCATACCCCCATCCCGCTTCCCGAAAAGCCCCCCAAATTATCCCCCACTCTTCCCCTTGTGCCTCCCGATTCCGCCCCCTCTTCCTCCTCCTCCTTCCGTGACAAGCTCCTCTTCCTCGACGCCCTTGGCGTCGACCTCTTCGCCGCAGCCGCCGCCCACCCGGCCCTCGCTGCCGCTCCCCTCGCCGATCTCCGCGCCGCCGTCGACTTCCTCCGCTCCCTCGGCCTCGCCGCCCCCGAGATCCGCCGCGCCTGCGGCATGTGCCCCGAGATCCTCACCGCCGCCCCCGCCGACCTCACCGCCGCCGTCGCCTTCCTCCTCCACGAGACCGGGGTCCAGGGCCGCGACCTCCGACGCGTCATCGGTCGCCGCCCCCGCCTCCTCGTCTCCGACGTCGCCCGCCGCCTCCGCCCCACCCTCTACTTCCTCCAGATGCTCGGCGTCGCGCCCATCCCGCGGCACGCCTCGCTGCTCTCCTGCAGCGTCGAGGAGAAGCTCCTCCCCAGGCTCGATTTCCTGGAAGAAGTAGGCTTCTCGTATCGGGACGCTCGGGCCATGGCCATGAGGTTCCCGCAGCTCTTCTGCTACAGCATAGAGGAGAATCTGAGGCCCAAGGCGAAATTTTTCTTGTCGGATATGCGGCGGGAGCTCCGGGAGCTGAGGGACTTCCCACAGTACTTCTCCTTCAGCTTGGCGAACAGGATAAGGCCGAGGCATCAGTCATGCAAGGAGAAGGGCGCGTCCTTCCCACTTCCCGCATTGCTGAGGCCGAGCAACGAGCAGTTCAATGCCCAACTGGAGGTACGCATTAGCTCTTCTTCTCCACTGAGAAGATCGCCTCTTTGGCTCGCAAGTTCGAATACCGATCTGTAGCTCGTTGCAACCCTTTTTTTTTTTTCTTTGGCTTGAATTGAATGAAGTTTATCGTTGTGAATACGATCAAAAAGTGTAAATTGCATTGCTGGTTTTACTGCACGGTAGGTGTTCGATAATATGCTTTAACAGTCCCAAACATGATTAATTCATCAATGAAGTACCCATGAACGTGCACTGTATCCTCAGGCACTTGATGCAACCATCTGCATCTTTGGATGGAGATATCTTTACTTCCAAATCTAAACCTCAATTGGAAATGCTTCAGAGCTTTGAAGCAGAATTGTAGTGCAGTGAGATGACTGATAGAGTTGGAATGCATTTACTCGACCTGACCACAGTTCTACAATCGACGGTTCGATTCCGTAGAAAATGAAATCGGAATCGAACTCCCAACAAAGACCATATTAATTTTTTTTTTATAAAAAAACTAAAGTCTAAAAAAAAATTAATGCACAAATGTCAAACAAACTATTACTGCAAAAATTAGTGAATACGAAACTGTTGTTACAAATTTTTTGTTTGGGCCAAAAACAAGAGGTAGAATGCCACACGCAAATACATAGTGTAGCTAATAGTTGCTGCAATTGGAACGTATCTTCTTAAACCATCATCCATAAGAACAACATTCTAAGTTTTATTAGGTAAATATCCAATAATAAATTCCAATCCAGACATTATTGAATAGGCTAAACTTCTTTTTTGTATTTGTTTGAGGCAGAGCCAAAATAGTAGTGTTTGCTGTGTTCTTAGTTGATTTGAAGGGCCAGATTAGTCTCTTATTATTAGCTTATATTTATCAATAATTCAGATCCCATCAAAGGATATAAACCTAAAATGTTATATATATATATATTATATATATTCAAATATTAAGACCTTTGCACATGTCACTACATAGAACAACTATCACGAAAATTTAAATTAATAATTTCTAATTTGTGGTTACATTATTTTGTTGAATTAGAAAAATATATACACTAAAAAAATACTTAAAAAGTACCACTAAACCTATAACATTAAATACATACATATATATATATATATTTTTATGATATATAACATACTTTAAAATAATATATATATATATATATATATACAATTTTGTCAGAAATAATAAAAGAAAAGAAAATAGTTGATCCTAAGGACACTCAGTGCGGTCAACGCGGGAAGACAACCGACGGAAGCGGCGCCAACTTCGCGCGCCCCTCAAACCTCCCTCTCTCTTCTTATTCCTCCTTCCACCTCCTCCTCCTCCTCCCTCTTCTTATTATTCGTCCTCCCCCCTCCTTCCTCTGACTCGGGAATGCACACAACGCAGCCGTGGAAGAAAGAGAGATGGAAGGAGACCGCTCGCCCCAGTGCGGCCTCACCACCCCACGCTCCACCTCCGTCTCCAGCGATCCCGGCGTCTGCCTACGAGACCCCTCCAGCATCTCTAGCAGCAGCGGCCGCAGCGGCAACCACCTCTGGCAACGCGTCGTCGTCGTGGGAGGCGGCATAGCCGGCTCTCTCATCGCCAAGTCCCTCCAGTTCAACGCCGACGTCGTCCTCATCGACCAGTACGTACTAACTAACCCTCTCTTCCCTCCCCATGCCGCCTTCCCCTCATCTTCCCACGTCTTGACACCAGGAAGGAGTACTTCGAGATCCCATGGGCAACGATGAGATCCATGGTGGAGCCGGCGGTTGCGGACAAGGCGATCATCAACCACACCGATTACCTAATCAACGGCAAAGTCATCACGGCATCTGCGGTCGACATCACGGACACGGATGTGATCACCTCCGATGGTCGTCATGTGGCGTATGACTACGTCGTCCTCGCTACTGGACATGCAGCTTCTTCTCCCAAGTGCAGGAAAGACCGACTCGAAAAGTTTAAGGAAGGCATGCGTATTACGTTCTTTCTCTCATCAAACTCTTAAAAATTCATAAAATATAAATATATTCAAAGTTTCATCTTTTACTAATTAGTACCCATTGCGCCCAATTCATTTGTTTGCTATGTTATTTTTTTAACCTACTAATTTGCTTCGGTTCAATCAATCTCAGCGAACGTAAAGATGAGGACTTCGAGCTCTGTTCTTGTGGTCGGAGGAGGGCCAACCGGCGTCGAACTTGCTTCAGATATTGCATCAGTGTATCCAGATAAGAAGGTGACTTTGGTCCACAGCGGGCCACGGTTGCTTGGATTCATAGGTCACAAAGCAGGCAACAAAGCGTTGGACTGGTTGAGATCCAAGAATGTTGATGTGCTGTTGGAGCAGTCGGTGGATTTGGATTCCATATCTGAGGCGGATGGAATATACATCACTTCAGCTGGAGAAGCCATTGCAGCTGACTGCCACTATGTGTGTGTGAACAGACCTTTGGGGTCTTCATGGCTGAGGGAGTCGATTGTAAAGGATTCCATGGACAAGTATGGACAGCTTATGGTTGATGAACACTTGAGAGTAAAGGCCCGAAACAATATCTTTGCCATTGGAGACATCATCGATGTGCCTGTAAGTCCCTCAAGTCTCTTTCTCTCACTCACTTCTTATATGTGCCTCATATTACATACACTACTTGTCATGTCATGAAGCCTTCTTCTGTCCATCATTGAGTTGCCACTGTTTTCATAGGCAATCAACATAGGATAATTGTATCCACCAGAGAGAGAGAGTGAGTATATGAAGCTTCTACTTTGTGTGTTGCAAAGGCATGCAAAGCTTTCAGAGAGTGAGATCATTTGCTCAGCGCATCGTTCTCTGCATTCTTTTGTGGGTGTTGGTTGCAGGAACGCAAGCAAGGAGTGCTTGCGCAGAGGCACGCCATGGTGGTGGCGAAGAACCTGAAGCTGCTGCTGAAAGGGGGCAACAAAGAGATCAAGCTGAGCAAGTACAGGCCCACAGTCTCGATAACCATGGTCTCCTTGGGGAAGAAGGACGCGGTGGCGCAGCTGCCCTTCACAACAATGTCCGGGTTCCTCCCAGGGCTGATCAAATCCAGGGAGCTGTTCCTCCGCAAGACCAGGAAGCTGCTGGGTCTGGAGCATCACTCTGTGTTCTTGTAACTGCACATCATCATTGGTTATTGTTCTTCGAGATTCGAGCTGAAACAGTAGACCACCATGTTGTTGCTGTGATCATCTCTTTGCTTTCTGGTCTGCTGTTGTATACGGATGTGAAGTCTTTTGGTCCTTCAACGTGCATCCAATATTTACTGTAACA
Source organism: Ensete ventricosum (assembly GCA_029747655.1). NCBI lineage: Eukaryota > Viridiplantae > Streptophyta > Magnoliopsida > Zingiberales > Musaceae > Ensete > Ensete ventricosum. The sequence continues at coordinate 49,554,597 of JAQQAF010000004.1, forward strand.
GTAGTTTCATGATGCAACTTCCATTATCTTCTTTGTAGCATTTCTTTAAAAGGAGTTTCAGGACTGGATTTAGCTTGGTGTGCAGAAGATTAATCATAGTTTGTTTCATGGACAGACTAAGAACACTTCATCTTGCAGAGACACTTTGGATTTTGCTGTTGATGGATAAAGTAAAAATCTCCAAGGAGATACAGTGATCACAACATACTTCCAACAATACATCATACAAATGTTGTTCTCTCATCATACAGAGAGAGACACAGTTCACATATTTCTTCTTCCACTAATTGAAGGTAAAAGTGAGCTAAATATTTTGACCAGCACACGAAAATACAATAAGAAAGTCTTGACATTTTATTCCCTATGATAAATGCTACTACAAGACCAAGCAACAGGCTCCATTGTCGAGATCGAGCAGCTCATGCAAGGGCAACTCACAAAGGTTTTTATTCTGGTGCGGTGATTTCAGTGTCGCACATATGATCCATCTTTACATCCTGGACATGGTGCGACTCACCGTTGCTTCTATAGTTCCATGTGGCTCGTCGGTTGGCATGTAGACATCGTCAGCAAACTGCAAAAGGAATGGAAAAAAGTCAGGAACTTGTCTTTCATTAACATGATGTTGACTTGAGCAAATAAATCATCATAAGAAAAATGGTTGAAGTTCTGACTAAAAACATTTTGGTATTGAGGAATTGTATCCAATAAAAGTATTCTTGAAAATAATTTTCTTCCTGATTTTTGTAATGTAGGACAATAACTGTTAAATATGAGGAATTGCTTCAAATTTCATTCTGATGATGCAATTTAAAAAATGTCCAGGACTCAGGATATCATACTTGGACTAATCTTACAGGATTGGTGTTGCAACCCACCTTTACCATGTTTGGGTTATCTTTGCTCGACAGGTTGACTGGTAAGAAATGGAGGTTTGGCATTCTAAGCTTAACTGATGCTATATCAGGGAACCTGAAAACATAACAAGTAAAATTTTAATACAGCAGTAATGCAACTAAAATCGACCTCCAGAGTGAGCGGAAAAAAAGTTAATAAACAAGAGAGCAACCTGTTAAGAACAGCTTTTGCCATGAGGTACAGTGTGTTCTGAACCGATGGACTGTAAACACCCTCAAGTGGTGAACCAAAGAAGGTGTCTGCTAGAACTTTCTTCACTTCCAGATACCTCTGTGTGAAACAAAATGGCTCGGCAGGAATATCAGATACGTGGGCGAATGGGTACCTGTGTAAAAGACAAAAGGGTGAAAAAATATGACACCTTTCAAAACCATCGATGTCTTCTCTATATTTTAGTGACTCCCACCTTTTATGTGTTGCTCTTCTTACATCCTAGGAGATAAATTAATAGATCTTAACAGAAACACTTTCCTGCTGTTGCCAAAGTTATTTTCTATTTTTCTTTGGTAACATATATAGCTAAATTGGATGTCCAAGAGTTAATAATATAATATAGATCAACGTAATCCAGAAGAAATAGGATAAGACCTCCAAGCAGCAGTGACTTCGGTTGCTACCATCCTCTCCCTTGTCTCTGGAAGAAGCGTAAAGTGATCCCTTACAAATCCTTCAAACCCCGACTGCAAGAAAACAGGAACATTTTTTTTTTTTTTGTATTCTTTTAGTATGCATCTCTGATATTTTACATAAACATATTAGATACCGTTCATCCATATAAGATTATCTTTTATTCAAAGACATCTCAATGAAACTAATGTGCTCTCCCACACATACAATTATAATGGGAAGGTAAAATTTGTGCCCTCCAGTGTACAGGCATGAAGCCCTCTTCCAAAATAGTATAAATGTGAATAGAAGGGTTCTCATGCTCAGCGAACCACTGTTCCAAAATAGTAAGCTTCTTCCTGCACCAGGTTTCCAAGATACCTAAATGTTTCCTGTCTCCGCTTGGCAAGTCTATGTATCCTAGATCTAGTAGGATCACAATTTTGGATTTAGTGGCCACTCTCTTCAAGAGAGCAAACAGAAAATTACAGGAATGAAAAATTGCAAATACTTGATGAAAAATACCTTTGAAAAGATATCTAACTAAATAGATGTTAGAATTATTCAGACATATTGCCAATCGAGTCTTTATCAACAAAGTGAACAGAATGGAAAAGTTGGAGTCTCTGAGACACGTTCCTCTGTACTAATGATCTGACAAAAACTGCAAACACTCTATTCACTTAACATTGAGCTCTTGAGTAATGAAACTATTCGAGCTATCGAAACACGTCCCCTTGAAGCTCGAATTGCATAAAGTCTAGGAATAGCTAAACTATAGCATAAAGTGATGCACTACTAAAAGAGGAGGCTAAGATGTAACTATAGCATAAGCTCGAATTGCATAAACACGTCCCCTTGCATAAAGTCTATTCACTTAACATTGAACTCTTGAGTAATGAAACTATTCGAGCTATCGAAACACGTCCCCTTGAAGCTCAAATTGCATAAAGTCTAGGAATAGCTAAACTATAGCATAAAGTGATGCACTACTAAAAGAGGAGGCTAAGATGTAAAACCTGACGAAGTGTATTAAGTTTGATGGATGAAGGACTAACCCCAGACATAGAGATCATGCTGCAGTCAGATGGTTGGCTGAGGTGTCAGAATCTCACTGGATATTAATTAAAGTTTTTTTTATGTATAAGCAAATATCATCCATACAGGTCCCTTGTTTTTGTTACCTTCAGTGCACAAACTTTAGTTTCTATCTAAAATTTAATTCATAGTTGGTGCATGTTGGCCAACAGAGTTGGGGAAGATAGACGGAAGGGCAGGAGGATAAAATTAATGTTACCCATTGTGGTTTAATTAAAACAAAAATAGATAATCAGCCATTTATGTCCCTCCTCTTCCAACATACAACAAAAACAAAGAAGAAAGCGGCTGTCTTGCAAGCAGATTGGGTGTCTTCTTTCAGATGCTAAGACAACGTATTTAGTTGCAGTTTCCACTTACTAGTGAGCTTCATTGTCAGCAACATGATTTAAAAACCAATCAAAAGGACAAGTCCAAGAATAGTGCAGAAGAAAACTTGAAACAAGACAATTAGTCGTAAAAAACCAAAGGCTAGAAGTACACAATTAAGAAAATACCTGTGTTGTTTTCAACAGAGCTAGTCCCTCAATTCCAGAAGTTACACTCAAAGTGCCATATTTTTCAACTCTAACTTCTGTTGTATGCTTCTCAGAACCAACTTTAAATCCTAAGAGCAACAAAATAAGAAATATAAAGAATCATATGGATGCTATCGGCAGCAGGAATCATCTCCATGAAGAAAGAAATTATTAGGAAAATATTAGCCTAGATATTTAATGTATAAACTAGATATCAAATATTATATATCACGGATATTTATAGAACATAAAGAAGATTGGTGGCAGGCCTCTGACAGGCATAAAATTCCTTAATCTCCACACGCCCTTTCTTAGGTCATCCTAAACATAATCATCCGAGAACACAACTTAATTTTGATCCGTTCACTTTGTTCAACTTCAAACTTTCTGCAAGAAACTATTTCTTCTATCTCTAGCAAAATGGAGAAGCTGAAAAGCATCTGATACAGTCAATAAACAGAGTTCATAAATTGGGCACAAACACCAAGAGAAGCAGAGAGTCCAAACAAATAATAATTCGTTTAGATAAGTAGGCAAACCATGCGAATGGGGTTGGCCGTCGACAGCGACCCGCTCCCAAGGCTTCTCAACTATATTGATCACGGCGGCCGTCACCTACAAGGATTAAACCCTTAGCTCACTGTTTTTTCCCCAGAAAAATCCGCAGCACAAGAAATCGAATCGGAGGAGGAAACATCATTTACCTGAGGATAGTACGAAGCGAAGTGCCTCCCGAGAAGAACCGCGAAGCTTTCCATCGACGTGACCTCCGTGCACTCCTTCGCCTTCGCATACACCTATCAAACATCCCCCCCCCCCCCCCAAAGAAAAAGGAACAGATTCGGAATCTCATCGATGGGGCACTCCGATTCGACACCAAGAAAAAGGAGGTCCAATCTCACAGTATTCTTCATGGAGTCGGTGGCGACGATCGCGGAGTTATCGGCGGAGGTGTAGGCGGGGAGACAGTCGGAGAAGAGGCTGACGCCGACGTTCCACTCGACGATCACGTCGCCAGAGCCGGCGACCCTCCTCCAGACCCTGGCGACCCGGACCCTACTCTTCCCGTGATTCTGCTCGATCTTGAACCCGTCCGCCATGGCCCTGTGTTTCCTCGACAGCCGCTGTGTCTCCCCCCAATCACCAACCACCACAGCACCTCTCTACTTATGGACAACGAGATCAACCGTCCATTTTCCTGATGGAAGTGTTTTGTGTTTGTTTTCTGTTGTTGTTACGTACGAGTTGGGGTTGATGAGGAGATCAACCGTCCATTTTCTTCTTTGTTGCGAACGAGAGAGATCAACCGTAGGTGTTACGATTCCAAGGCAGCCGATGGATTTGTACCACAATTACTGTGGCTTGTTTTGTTGCCATCTTGTTGGTGCTCTTATTTTTTTGTTAACGAAAACGTTGTCTGCGGTGGCAGCTGACGCGGCACCGCATGCGCAAGTCTGCCGCACTTAATCCGTCTGTTGTCGTCTACGGAGCGCGCGTCCGCATCAGCACGACTTTTGAGGCGGGCTTTCGTGGCCACTTAGCTGGCGGATGCTTTGACGTTGACGCTTGATCAGATATCAAGCGATCCGACGGTTGGTCTTGCGTACTATTTTTTTACGCAACTATTATAGCATCATAAATAGTTTCTTGGAAATTATTTATGATGCTATAATTATTAAGAATATTTTAGTTATCTTACATGTGTGGATACTTCTCTAATTTAAATGAATTAACAGTAACCAAAACGTTAACCACATTAGTATGTGGAGACTCTTTACCCCCTAATTTTTCACAGAAGCTTATCGAATAGTAACAAAAGATAATATATAATTGGTAAAGATTAGCCAAAAATAAGTTTTAGAGATATGACATGACAATTCATTGCTTGGTCTTTGAGAATGATAAAATGATTGACATTGTATAACTCGTATATAATATGTTTGTAAATTGATGAAAATTTATTTTAAATAATGATATGGAAATGGCAATTGATAGGGGTGGCAAAGAAAAGGACTTTTGTGACCAGTTTGGACAGGTTCTAATGATATAGTAGTAGAAAGTCTAATTTCATAGTTTATTTTGATCATACCATTGCATTTTGGCTGTTATGAAGGATTATAATCGAGTTAATTGCATTAGTGCAATATGTGAGATTAATTAAGAAAAAAAATATATCATAAGTGATATATGGTTGGGCCTAACCCAACCCATTATTTATTTGTATCGGATACAACAATTCAAAGATAAAAATATCTATCTCGGTGGTGGGGCGAATTAATTTAAGATATTTTTTAAACAAATGATCTTTTAATATTTTGCTATCAACAGTTAATCTTTATTAACTAAGTTAGCTAACATATTTGAAAACATAAATCTTGCTAAATGAATTTGAAAGTTTTAGATCAAATTAGTATACCGTTATCGTCTAATTTCGATCTACATCTAGTACTTACCCTAGTCACATTAATTAATTATTAAATTTTTGATGCTCATACATGTTCTTGGTAGGATCTCAACAAAAATTCCCTGCAAAGAGGCATGATATGATCACTAATCTCCCTCCTATCAACTCAAAATCAATCCTATAATCAAGATAAGTAACATCAAATAGTGCTCAAAGACTTGGAAACCAACCAAATTCACATAGTTAAATATCTTTTTTCATTTTCACAAAGTTAATACAAAACACTCATAAATTTGATAATTTCAACTTATCCAAATACTGAACATGATATGCATAGATGCAGAGTAACTATATCTTCTACCTTTTTCCCTTGGTATTATGATCACTGTTTTGATATGAATGCAAAATTTCATTTTTTTTTTCTTTCCTCCATTAAAAAAAAAAGTAATGTATCAAATCCACTTATTAAAGATCTAGAATTTAATATATAATTTAATAAATTTTATATCTAGATGATAATATACTAACCACACTTATCTATAAAATAAGAGTTTAAAGTCTCAATGGATAAACTTTTACACATAAGATACTTAAGTGATAGTGATGTACCAGATCCACTTATCAAGGATTAATGATTTGATTTTGATTTGAAGATATCAAATAGTCTACTCCATAGTGATCTCAACTATTGATAATAAATTCTGGTATCAAATTCCATCATCAGTGTTTGTTTACCTTAGCACATAGTAATCTATGATGAGAGAGGTTGTCAGATCTGTGCATCCTCATTGAGTCTGCAATCTTCCAAGACACTAACTACTGTTTCAATGATCAGTCATTTTATTGTGGCTGAGATCCTCCAGAAAACTAATTGGTCTTCCAATGATGTTCTTACCAGAGACAAGCATGGAGCAGTGTTGGCTCAAGGAAAAAACTTCAGGAGGTGTCTTTTTCTAGTGCCACTGGCATTCCTTCTTTGCCAAGATCATGAGAAGTCACACTGGATTCAACACAATCTACTCCACCTAAATCATTGTCTGACACATGAAGGCCCATTTGGGTCCTTCCAGCTTGACAATTCTGTGTTTGACAGGTTGTTGTTGGTCAACAATCATGGCCTCCTCTGTTAGAGAATCTGACAAGAACATGCCTTGTTCCACATTGACAAGAATGATTCCCATGTACATACATGTTGGACCCAGCAATGCAGATCAAAATCTTGAACAAGTTCGATTTCTCCTTTTACCTTTGACATTATCCATTTCTAATGATGTATCTTGAATCCATCAAACCTGGTTGCAGCAGAACAGCATGATCCTACTTGAGCTGTAATGTGATTCTCATGCAGTTGCTTTGTGTGGATGTACAGACATGGAATCAAGAACAGAAGCGACACAACCAGATTAAGAGTTGGCATGTGAGAGGTTGAAGGATCTCAATGTATTGTGGAGTTGGAGCATCACAGACCTAAACTAAAATACTTGCAGATTGATACAAGGAACCACAAAGAAGTTCATTTTCTCTTTTGTATCTACACCATGTTCAAACAAGACAATTGGACTATGACAAAACCAAGCAGAACAATGACAAAACCTATCTGCTAAAAGAATTTGGAACAAGAGCAAGCAAACGAGACACTGAGTTTATTCCCCGGCCATCAGCAGATGTGGAAGATGCGAATACCGCAGGCCGGGGTGGGGGATGCTATGTTTAAGAAGATTTACTGTGAGAAGTAGACACAAGAGCGAGCGGCATGCTAGGTTTATTCATCGGCCATCTGAAGACTTGAATGACTCTGCGAATCCAGCAGGCCTGGCTGGGATGCTTCCTTTACTGTCATTTAGGCTCACCGAACATACATCTGCAGTGCCATCAGCAGCTTGCCATCCCTTTACCATCTGAAGAAGGGGTTGATGGAAATCAATACCTAAATATTCTTCCTGGTCATCATTTATGGGCATCCATTTCTCGACAAGCGAAGCAAGTACATTCACTGCATGCCCCATCTCAGGCCGCTGGTGAGGGTCTCGTGCGGCACAGTGGCCTGCGAGGTCAGCAATAATGAGAACACTTTCAAAGGTCTCATCTGTGATAGCAATAGATGGATCAATGATGCTCCTTAGCTTCTCCTTGTCGGTTTTCATTTGGCAGAACCAGGAGGCCAGGTAATGGCTTTCTTCAGGTCGTTCCTCATCCAGTGCCATCATGCCAGTCAATAGCTCCATAAGCACAACTCCGAAACTGAAGACGTCGACTTTAGTTGTAATTTTTCCAGTCACTGATTAAATCACAGTAGAATATTTGGATTAATGCATGCCTTGGTTGAACAAAGAGAATGTAGATGAATACTTTGATGAAATAATTACATGTCTAAAGTTTAAGTTCAGTATTATATTCGATGGATTTTTCTGAAAAATAATTTGTTGCAAGGAAAGCTAGAATAGGCAAATGCAACTTGTATGTACTGTAATTTCTGGAACAAAGGAAACAAATACATGCAAGAATGAGCACAAAAAGAAAGAAATGACGAATTAAGAGACTTGAAAGCCATTAAGTAAATCTTTGAAAGCATCATGATTTTGATAACTACTGTTGCTTTTTCTTGATTTAAATTCAAACAAATAATAGAAACATTCGGTTGACAAAATTAATAAGACACATATTCTATTACCATGCATAATATTGAAATTGATAAAATAAAAGATCTAATTAGATTGCTCATAAGATAAAATTAATTAGATATTCAATTCCCAGTACAATATTGAAATTGGCAAAACAAGAGATCTAATTAGATTGCTCATAAGATAAAATGATAGAGAAAACATCAAAGCATGGGTAGCACAATTAGGAAAAACCAACATCAAGCAAAATGTTATAAGAACATCAAGCTAAATGATCTAAAGAAAATAATGATTCCTCAACACATTTTAGAAGATGTTACCTACACCCTTTCTACCATCATCGTTAACAAATATCATCATTTAAGGCAGACATAATCGACCAATGTCTAATTAAGGAACACAAACTGTTAAGTTAGTTAAATGTAAGACGACATGTTGATTGCAGCAACCAAAAAAAAATTGACGATGCAGAGGCCATATAAACATATTACTGAAATTCAATTAAGCATTCAAGACAAAGGAACTGTCATGATTTACTGGAAACAAGATATTTATCGACATAAGTTTGCATACAAACAAGAAAATTATCATAAGCTAATCTCAGGATAAGATCCAAAAGTTCCAGCATTTACCAGCATATTCTGGAGCCAAGTATCCAAACGTCCCAGCAAGTCTAGTTACAACAGATTGTTTCCCTTCTGGTGCAAGTTTTACTAGTCCAAAATCTGAAATTTTTGCTCGGTAATCATCTCCTAGTAGTATATTTGAGGACTTGAGATCTCTGTGAATGAAGGACTGATGAGCCAAAGTATGGAGGTACTCCAGTCCACGGGCAACATCCAATGCAATGTTTAGCCTCTTCTTCCAAGACAAAGGCTCAAATTCCAGCTGCTTCCATTGGAATAGATGCTTGCTCAAAGCTCCCTGATGCATATACTCATATACTAAAAGTCTCTCATTGTCTTCTGCAGAATAACCCAGAATAGATACCAAATTACGGTGTCGGACCTTTGAAAGCACTGCAATCTCAGAATGGAACTCATCTAAAGCTTTGTTACTTAGAACAGAAGACTCCATTCTCTTAACTGCTATCATCGTCCCATCATGCAACTCTCCTTTGTATACCACACCAAATCCACCCCGACCAAGCACATTATCAGGGGCAAAGTTTCCTGTAGCACTTCGAAGAACTTGGACTGATATCGCCAAGTTGCCTGAATCTATGGCATGTGTACTACTTGTACTGCTCGCTATGCTCTGGAATCCACTAGTAGATGTGCTGCAATTGACAACATTTTTAGACACCAGTTTATGTGGATTGTCTTGGTTGAGGGACTTGCTAGGTTGCGTTGTGGTGGAGTTTGGTGCCAGAAATACATAAGTTTTACTCTTCCAGCAGAACAAAAGTAGAATAGCAAGGAACACAACTGAAGCTCCGACTACAGTTGGAATTACAATAACCAGAATATTTAGCTTCTTGGAGCCTTCTATGCCATTACCTGAACTCGAAGAGGATGGGGGACCAACACCAGGAAGGCCAACACCGGGAGGGGATCCCGGTGAAGGAGAATTCCGCAACAACTTATTTCCATCGAGAACGATTTTCACACTAGAAGAAAATCGTGGAACAGGAGGTGAGATATTATTGAAAGAAATGTTCAACATTTTTAAAGATTTCAAGCTCGTCATCTGAGCAGGAATTGGGCCAGTAAGATTGTTACCACCAAGCAACACATACACGAGAGAATCCAACGCACCCAGAGATTCGCTGATCGTGCCATTTAATTGATAGTTCGGCAGATTTATAACAGAAACCTTGTTGTTCGCGCAAGAAATACCTAGCCATGAACTAGTGCAAGGATCATTGCCAGACCAAGAATCTGAGAGCCTTGTTGGATAATTCACATCTTTAAGGAAATCCAAAAGCGCAGTGACTTCTGGTGAGCAAGGCACTCCTGGAGTATTTTGGCAAAACGAATTATCAGCGTAGGTGAAGTTACTGATGCTAGTTTTTGGAACTGTCCCCACAAGCATATTATCATCTAATTGCAACGACTGAAGCTGTGACATGTTAATCAAACTCTCGGGAACAGGACCAACGAGCCGATTGTTGTTGAGCCACAGCCGTGTCAACAAAGTCAAGGCACCGATCGAATCAGGGATCAGCCCTGAGAACTTATTTCCGTGAAGCCAAACATCATTCAACAATGTCATGTTAGTAATGATCTCGATCGATCCCGTCAACCCTGGACCTTTCTGATTGTTCAGCCATAGAATCTGCAACGGCAAACCTGAGTAACTCACAGGAATCCCCCCGATGAGATTGTTGTAGGACACCTTCAGAACAGTCAAAGACTTCATGCTTCCTAGAAATTCTGGCAGCGGGCCAACGAGATTACACTGAGATAGTGACAGATTCATCAACTGCGCTGCATCCGCCAAGTCCGACGGCAAGGTCCATCCAGTACTCTGATTCAGAGGGTTCTTCTCCAAAGTTAGAACCTGCAAACTACTGAGGCCGACGAAGAAATCCGTCGGAATGGTGTCGAACTGATTGCTGCCAAGATAGGCATACTGGAGATTGGACAGACCATTGAAAGATGGCAGCTTTCCGGTGAAATTGTTCCTCTGAAGACCAATATTGCTGAGCATGGCGAGCTTGTTGAAGTCCTGCGGCAGAGGCCCACTCAATCCCAAGTCCTGGACCTGAATCTGAGTGACCCGAGAGCCGGAGCAGAAGACGTGAGGCCATTGAGGAGGGCCGCAGGGATCTTCGTCGTTGGTGGGCCAGTTGAGCAGCTCCGGGTTGGACAACCCTCTCCGGAATTCATCAAGAACGGCGTAATCTCCCGAGTCCGTGGTGCCCAACACCACCGATACGAGGGAGACAAAGCATAAAAATGCGATCTTTAACCAACATTTCCACGCCATGCTATGCGTTCCGACCGGAGATCGAAGCGAAAACCATAATCCCAAACGACAGCATAAGAAGGAACGCATCCAAAACAACGAATAAAATTAGGAGAAAAGATGACTCACACGTCCCGATCTCCGCTCTTACGAACGCTTTTAGACCCATTGAAGCCGACCAATTCGGATTTCCCTAATCTCTTTCGCTTTGACAACATCAAAAAGAGGGGCAGAAGGCATCACCCACGTCACGAAAGCCAAAAGAACCCCAATCCTGGCAGCAAAAGTCGAGGTTTTCGTTGGGTTCCCAGGCCTAAAACCACATCAAAATCCGATCTTTTTCTCCCCCAGAGAATCGCAGCTCCTTCATTCAGTCCCTAATCCCTCCACACGGCCGAAACTCGGGTCCTGAGATCAGAGAAGGCAGGAAGAAGGCATTCATGGAGCATACATACCACATTTAGATTTGGTCCAAACAGGAAACAACCAGCGGAGAGGGAGAAGCTGCTATTTTTACCATAAAAATCTTTCTTTTCGGCATTCCTTTCCCTCTTCCAACAGTAATTCTTATACTTGTTTTCCTTTTTCACGTTGATCGAATCAATTAAAGCCGTCACGAATCACGAGAAACCCCCCTGTCGACCATCCACTTCAAATCAAGATTAGGAAAACTTGCTTGGAGATTGGGAAGGATATAAATCATCTGATTAGTTGCCATTTGCTAACAGACGGTGAGGAAACAGTGACTCGCATCGAGTGGACCAATTGCTTGCCAGTTGATGACAAAGCTGGTGGGGAGAGAGTCCTCATGATTTCTGATGAAATCATTAATGTTCATTGTGCTTCTACTGTTTTCATATTACAGGCTATGCTTTAATGCCTTTTCATTGAAATCATTAATATGTTTTCATATTAATGTTAAGTAAATTAATATCATTCAAAATAAGAAGCCATTATAATTAGTAATTGTAAATATATAAGACAGTTAAAATTGTGTACTTCGTGTGGACCGATCGGTTGACGGCTTCAGACGCCTCAACGGCCTCCACTTGAAATGTGCACATCGGCTGGTCAACGAGAACAGCGAATAGCAAAGAGAACCAGTGCATGTGCGACACGTACCATAAATAATTTGCATGTCGTTGGAACCACTGGCTTCGTCGACGTGAAAGAAGCGCAAAACGAGTGAAGACCTCAACAGCAAATCCTGCGTCCATCCAAATCCACGCGTCTTCATGTCCGACCGGATCCGCTGCACTGTCCTCAACAGTAATCGCCATTCCAAGCTGAGCTGTCAGTTCATTATTAGATGGTATCCAAACAAATCCTTCTCCCTACCATTACTGATTAAAAACCACAGATCTCATAAAATAAACACACTCTATTATATTAACCAACATTTTGTAGCCTTACAGTATGATTAATAAGCCGGATTGGCATCTGATGAGGTTAAAGAACTGATCCAGCTGAAAAAAATAAAAGGCTACTGTTATCTCAAAACATCCCTGACGACAAAGGAAAAGATGCAATGCAAAAAGACCAGTTTGATATTGTTTGACTACTGAGTTGATTCCTCTCCTCCCTTTCTTCTGGAAAAAAGATTGATTAGAATCCCCATTTTGGTCAAACACAAGTGGAAGCTTCTTATCTGACCTTGATCCGAAACACCAATGATTTTGGAAGACGGCAGACATGAAAAAGAACCCAACTGCTTTGCATAGGGAAGAACAACACCCAAACATGGGTCAAAAAACCATGCCAACCACAAGAATAACGAGCTTTCATGTTCCAGATAGTGTGGATGAATCTTATCAGCAGAATCTAACAGGTGATCTGGCTATAATTGAACAACCTGATCATGCCGCTGCAGCTTCCAGTTACAATAAGCAAACGTGATTTGGCTACAAGAGACTCGGATTCTTGATATTGCTGACAAAGGTGATGCATACGGTTGTGATTAACTCGTTCTGAAGGTGGTATGGGAATTACAGGAAGTTTCTCCTCTGGCCACGTCGAAGCTCTTGAAGTACCACCAGCAGAGAAACAGGAGCCAAGAGAAAAGAAATCTCGGTGCCGGCACAGACTGACTGACTTCGGAAAATGTTCAAATGGGGCAGAAGAATGTCTGCTGGTGTTGTATGAATATGCCCCTCTTGTTTCTATGCCGGGCCATGGTCCTGCAACTGTCACTCCTTCAGTAAAGAAACGTACCCAAGGATATATTGACTTCACACCCTTTGACAATGGAATGGCTGAGTTACTGTAGTCCCTGATGCAGATATTGGAGTTTTCATCAATGGAAACAATGTATCTTGCATCAGATGTAAATGATGCAGCCACAGAACTCTTTGATTTCCAGGAACCTGCATTATCACATCAAGATGGTTAACTTCAATGAAGAGAAGAATAAGATACAATATGATGGATGATTTTGGTAGCACAAATAGCTTCATGTGAAATTGTCTTCAATAATCATAACAATTTGATAATAATGATTGACAAATGACAGTCTACATTAGCTGCTGTGATTTGCACTGTTCACTAATTTACAACAAGCTATATCAGTATCAGTTTCTACCAGTGAAATTCCCATGAATTAGTTAGGTCATGTTAATTAATAGAAAAGCCAAAAATAATTCCAAATTTGAAGCTTCTCAAAGGATATAAATTTAATCAATTTAAATACATGAGGGCATAATCAAAAGATAATTCATCTAACCACTAGGACTTAAATATTGGCCCGTATTCTACAAGTTATTAGAAAAAAAAAAAGTGTTTCTGAATCAATTATTTTGACTTTCACCACTTGACCCTCTATTTCTGGGTTTTTTCTTTCTTGGAGAAGAGAGCGAGGAAAAGAGCCTTCTCAAAAAATTATATTCCAATAGCTTGGAAACAAGATAAGCCATCTATTTATATTGTAGGCGCATTTACGTTTTTTTTCTTAGTTCCATATCCAAAATCTGGAGCTCCCTCAATATGCAATAATCTGAGTCATGTATATGCACCATGTATATTTTAAATTTCTTTCAGTAACGACATCATAGTAGAATAATATACAATAAAGCTACCAGGAATCAAATGATTATGCAACAGTAATTTTGTGTTGGGTGTTATACATCAGTGAAGAACATGACTAATTTTTGTTTCACCTGAAAGGATCAACATCATGGCAAAACAAATAAAGCCACAATATAAATTTAATTCACTATGAATCTGTTAGCCATAAGTTAAAAGCCATCTTCAGAATCACACTTCATTTACCAGAGAAGAAAGAGAAATCCCCCAAGAAGCTTGCCACAGCAAAACGAGATATAGATTGCAGTCATTAATTTTAGATAATACTAAACAAATTTCAAAAAGTGAAAATATGATGATATCAATGATGAAGAAAAAACATGTTTCACCTCCAAACTTCTGGACAAGGTCAAATCCATCGAAAATTCGAACTTTAGAGTCAACTGATGTGATCATGACCTTCTTAGAATCTCCAGGGCAAAACTATCAAAACAAATAATCATAACTATGGTTAGTAATAGGAAAAACTATACAAAATTATCTCCCAGCTTGTGTCCTACCTGTAAACCAGTTATCTGTTTGCCTATCAACTTCTTTTTACGCCATATACAAAGTTCTCTCTCCAACTGCAGATTGTTGTCTGTAACAAGATAGCATGATATAAACTGCAAACTCACAACTCTAAATTATTACAAGAAGCAACTAGATCAATGACACGATGAACTAAACAAGGTTACAGTTTTTGACATGTTCACGATAAATGGCTGGGGCAATGCAAAGTACCTGCATAAACATAGAAACGACAGTTTCCTGTAAGAGTGCCAACAACAAATCCCTGTCAAGCAAAGCAGGTGCAGATGTAAGATGACAAAATTTTGATACTAGACAAACCATAATCAAATTGTTGCGAGGAATAACTAAATCAGACGGGAACCTTTCCATCTGTTTGGTAAGATATAGCTGTGACAATATTCCTTATGTCAGCCCAATCAACAACTCTATTCTCATCAATACCCCAGATGCGCACTTTTCCATCTATCGAGCCACTGATGAAGTATTGATCATCAACAGGATTGAACTGAATACAGGTCACTGATATCCAAAGAAAATAAGAAAACATTTTCTTTAGGAACACTGCCCTAAAAACTTCATATATGAGCTATCAAGTTAAGAGGCCAAACATTTTCAAATACAGTTCTCACTTGGCTCCGCAACTCTAAATGCTAGTATAAAATATTAACCCAGCTTTAAAAGGGATCAACGTGCAGCATCAAAAAGCTTCTGTATATTGAAATTGTTCATTCTATGCATATGCTACCTTTTGTAACAACACCGACACATAACAATGCACACCTATTAATGATAGATCTCAGATTCAACTCATTTACTTAAAGAAGTCTAAGATTATGGAAAGGCTAGAATTTCAGAGGGTACCACAATCATTGTGATGGAAAACTTTAATGCAGCTTGCACAACCAACTTTCCACATTCGAACAGTTTTGTCCTTTGATGCTGAAAGCAGACACTGGAGTCACCAATTTAAGCATGTATCGTCAAATATCTACTCAAATTTCTTTATTTAAAAATTTTTAGCATGTTTGAGAACAAAACAATAATATTGTTATGTCATTAATGATTAAACAATGAAGAGGTGATCATTTGTGCCCAAAGGACATGAATGCCGCAAAGTAAACAAACAACAGGTGCATTAGAACAGAAAGTAAAAAATAAAACTTACATCAGACTTCGACCATGAAAGGTCCAAGATATCACTGGTATGCCCGAAATATTCATGCAGGGGAACTTTCTCTAACTTAAGAATCTCATCTGGACTAACAAAAGAAGCACAAGTAAAGCCCTTTCTTCTGAATTTGGACTTCTTGTCATGCAAACTAGAGGAATCATCTGCAACAAGACAATTGTGAGATGCTTCAACTTCTCTAAAACACCAGATCCTAACAACACAATCTTCACCACCAGTAGCTAGATATGTCCCACACGGACTGAACTTCATGGTCCTAATCAAACTCTTGTGAGCAACAATTTCCTGTACCATGCAAAATACTGTGATTTCTGTATTGTTCTTATTCTCATGAATTACTTTTCTCATCAGCATCTTAGGCAATTCTGAATTTCCTGTTACAGCATCCTTCATGTATGTGCCCCCAGCACTCGTCTTTGATGTCAATCTTCTCCACCATCTTCTGCTTAGTTTTTTGTCTTTAGTGAGAGTCCTAGCTCTTCTCGCTCCATTGGGTCTAGTTTCTTCCCCTAAGAATGGCTGAACAAGTTGTGACCCTGCATAAGTCTCAATTTCTTGCCATGACGTCGTTCCGTTGGAATCAACTTCATCAAGCATGCCAACGGAACCATTTTGACCAAGGTTTTCGACTACAATGTTCTTTTCTGTAACCAAAGCCCCTAACGAACAAGTAGAATCATCAGTTCCACCATGAGCAGGTGATAATAAAGAGTCCACATTCATTTCCAGGTCTATCTGCTCTAAAGGAACATTATGTCCGACTCCTCCTGGTTCTTTTGTGCATTCTAATTTGGATAAGATTAATTTATCAAAGCCTGTTTCACGTAAAAATTTGCTACGTCTTTCGTGAACACTAACAGTCGGCAATTCTTTCATCCAAAACACATAGGGAAACTTTCTAATCTCAAAATCTGACTCCTTAACCAGATAAGATCCAGATGATTCAGGATCAAAAGAGGTACAAAAGTAATCAAGTGAGTCAAAGAACACATCTTCTCCCTCATTCATCTCAACGCTTCTAATACAAGTGCAACCACAAATCTCATTCACCATGTTTAAAGCACTTCGCAGTACAGTGTGGATTCGATGAACTTATGTAGTTGACAACCCAACTTCATGTGCCTTTAAAATCTCGCTCCTCCTCTAACTCAAAATCTGCAGCAAAATGTAACCGATCAGAACCAAAAGCATAAAGATCAACGTGTCAATTGAGAGCAAAGAAAGTCATATGCCAAAAAATAGTGTTAACACTTAAGCTGGAAAGGTTCAGAAAGATTGAAATAAAAAGGGGCATATAAATTGAAGAAAAAATAATGACATTCAGAGTGTTAAATTTCCCTATTTTATGAAACTTTAACAACAGACAGTATATTTCCATTGGACATTATGTAGTTCAATAGAATTATACACAATGCATGCTAATCTCTTCCAAATGATTTCAAGCCATATAGAGTTTCCAACGACAACAATAACAACACACAGACAAAAATAATTATGAATACCACAGATACAAATCGAGAAAGGATTACCAGAGATTCATCTTTGACCCGTAACAAACATTTTTTTTAGTTAATTAAAGAAAAATTCAATGAGTGTTAACAGAAACTGGGAATAGGAATTCTCCATGGCTGTTCATTCTTTCGCCCTCTGCGATCTCTACTCCAATTCGAACCCACAACCAAAAACTGAGCGGAAAGATCGAAACTTTCAGAAAAACATAGGCTAAAGATGCATTTTTTCGTCCCAACACACCTCGAAATCCACAAATCGAAAATAACACGTAGGGAATCGCAGGGGTAACAACTTTATCCTTCCAAAAAACCATCCCTGCCCGAAGCTTACTACCCAAATCCGCCACATCCTCCAACTTCGAGTGTCTCCATCGAACAAAGAAGCAGGAGCAGTGGGCAAGCACGCACAGCATTCGAAGCGCCGCCGTCCCTGCGACCATCGCCTCCTTTTCGGTCTCTGCTCCAAGAAAGTATACAGAACCAAACCAAACCTAAACCGTCGCGCGAGGCAGTACGCGGGGACTCGACTACGTTCATTAAATCGTGGCGTCTTTGGGTGCCGCTTCAAGATCCGCGACAGCACGAATCACGAGATCAATGAACGGCTCAGGAACACCGATGCTCAGCGATCGCCTTGGCTGTCTGCTAGCCATGGTCTTTCTTCAGTCATATTACATATTAATGTGCGTAAGCCACAAAAACGACAGCGAGAAGTATCGGAATCCTGAAAGCATATCAAAGCAATAAGCTGCAGAAGACTGTGGAGGAATCACAAACCTCCGCAGAACAAAAGAGAGCGCCAGGAGATGCTGAGAAGAAAAGGAGAGTGGTGGTTAGCTTGCTGCAGACTCTGAGAGGCCGTGAATGGTGGACAGAGTCGAAGAAGGAACTCAGCAGACTCCTGAGGAAGAAGAAGACTCGGTGCTGTGCTATTGTGTTGGCAAACTGGCTTGCAGAACTAGTCGTACTAATAAAGCTAACGGGAGGCGTTCACCCTCCATTATTAGAAGGAAGGCGAACCTGGACGCTGCTCCCGAGGCCATATCTTAACTGCTGCTGCATTGCTTTGATTTCCAAAAGGTAAGTTGCAGCATTTAGAATTGCATTGCTTAGCTTGCACGCCAAATGCTTGTAGAAAAGGCTGCTAAACAATGACACGAAGCTCTTCCCAGGACTAGGCCTCGTGCACTACTTTTATAAGAGCCCGTGCAGTTTGCTAGGCTTGACTCGCCATTAACTATTAGTCGCTGACCTAATCCACTTTCCTCATTGCTTCTGATATAGTGGTTGAGTGGCCTTGAAGTTGACTAACTCTTTCTTGGAGACAGAATCAGGTGTGATGCCTGACTTTTAGACATAAAAAACACATCATAGAACTGCATGAGTGTGGATTAGAGCATCAGAATTAGTGTCCGTAAAGAATATTCATTACTGTTCTTTGCATTTTGGGAGGGCATTGGAGTAATAGACATTCCTGGATTCTTTTGGTTGGTACTGTCATCTACATCTTAACCAAGGTAGCTGCTGGTTACTGATTGATGAACGTGGACTATGCCAAACCACGTTCTTTCCACAGAATATTCTAGTTCTCGGTCCTTGATCCTGGGAGAGTTCTTTTTCTCTTCACCTTCTTATAGAACACTTTGCACAAGTCGTTGACTGCATAAATGATACCACTGATTTGTAGTAGTCCAAAATGAAGCATGACTGGTTACGTAGATCTGTCAAAGTTGCTCTCGAGATCCTGCCCTAAAAGGTCATGCATCATCCACTTGTAGCAACCTCATTCTTTTAGTTGATATCAAGGATCTCTCAACTGGTCTAATGTTCAAGCACTAGTTTTAGTGCTTCAGGAAGGAATAGGAAGAAGGATAATTGTTTCAAATGTTTAAACATGCAGAAACAAATATTTAAATAATAAAAGAGTCATTTTGATCTACAATTTCTGAAGTAAAGATTGACAATTGGAACTGTTTAGCTTGAACTTTAAAACTAAATTAAAAGTAAGGCTGATGGTGAATCTTTTTGAGTTACCATACATTTTAGCTTGCTTTGGTGGTGTTGATGCTGTTTTAGCTTTTCTTTATTTTCTCTGTTTTATATTAAGTTGATTCTGAATGTAATCTTGGTGGATATGCAGAACATTTATTTTGTTGTATTACCTGCTATAATTGAGGAGCCATGTGCTCAATAGTTGCTGGGAAGATACTATGGCTTTGTGCCAGTTGTTTTGTATCATTTGCTCCATTGTTTATCAGAAATAAAACTCATCTTCCTAACCAAAAATATATACAGGAAAAGAGGTTAGATGGAGAATAAGAAGAAATAATGCCATTTGTGTTAAACTACCAATTCTAACAAATGAGATTATCTGCATGATCAAAATCCTGCCCCAGGGTAAGAAATTTTAGGAAGTATTGGTCATAGTATTCTTACTGTAATTTCACATCATTCAGCATATCTTCATAATTAATTAGGAACAAGAGAGAAAATCCTGCTGTTCTTATGAATTCACAAATTCTTGACTAGAAGTCTATCACAATAAAGCAATGACAATCCAACACCATTCTAAAGGTCAGTTTGGTTTGTGAATAGATACCGATAGAATGGTGAAATCATTCCGTAATCATAATTAGTTATAGTTTTCTTATTTGATTGAGAATATCATAAAAATAAAATAATATTGATCCCTTTTTTTCTCTCCAATAGGGTAAGTAGAATAGCTTCTCTCATTTGATAGGGAACAGTGCAAGCATTGTTTAAGTAGACACAACTTGTAGCTCTGCACCTTGTCCACAAATATGTTGGATTAAATTATGAGAGCAGGGGGAAAGGTACCAACTCGATTGGGACATCAAGAGATTGTCCAATGGAATCCAAACCTGCATAGAACATTTTGTAGAAGTGAATTTTTCAGATGATCTTTTGACCTTTTTTTACTTCTTGGATCTTGGAAAAAGAGTTACATTTAGAAAGTGAAAGAGAAATCCTATATGGACACTGATGAAATTTCATGGTTAAATGCATGCTATTTGTGTTTATGAAATTAGATTGTTTTCACATTACTGGCTTTATTGTGTTCATATTATTTTGTTTTCACTTGAAAGATTGAGACTTCATTATGTTCACTTCCCTAGAAAAAAAGCCTCAATTCTGTTTTCTTATTAGTTTGGAAACATCAACACATAAATGGTGTTAACAAAATCGCTCGGATAAGTACAACATATGCTTACCGACATACAAAAAAATGTTTCTGTGATTAAAATCCTGTACACCTAAGCGTAATCATAATATCTAGATGATGCTAAGACTCATTCTCATATTGTAATGTTACTGCTTGAGCCTCATTCGCTTTTTTGTAACATCAAAAATTGAACCACAGATCATTATAAGAGAATACCTGTATTCATCTACTTGTTGCAGGTTCCATTAGATGTTGTTTCACTAAGCAAAATTGTAAGAGGAGAAATACTTTAAAACCTACCACTTGTCTCATTAAGAGTACTTCTTGGCCCAAATCTGCCTGTGTGGGGATTGATTCGACCAGAGACATTGCCTTCCCTCTTGTATGATCTGTACCAAAGTAGACTTCTCTAAATAATATACCCTGCAATGTCACAAGAAAAGGGGAAGAAAGTGCATTGCTAGCTAGACATGGATTAAAGTTGTTAGTGAAAAATCTTTCATGTCCGCCCAGTAAGCACGGTCTGTGCCTCCGTGTCTGCCGAGTGGGCACGGTCGGTTCTGGCCCATGTGTGCTAGCTCGCCCGCGGTCGCCTTGGCTGAGAGGAGGTGGTGCTTGGTCGGATGGAAGGGGCCTTAGGGTTCAGCTTGGGTTGGGGATTGACACCTGGCGGCTCGAGTCGGGAATCAACGCCTGGCGGCTCGGGTCGGGAATCAACGCTTGGCGGCTCGGGTCGGTCACCGATTCCTGCAAGAAGGATGAGTCGGGTGGGGTTCCCGACGTGACCCCTCCGATGATTAAGTTAGGAGTTTATTTGTCAATTTACGATCCCCCTGCTCCGTAGAGATGCAGGAGGTTTTATAGTGGGTGTTAA
This sequence comes from Ensete ventricosum, assembly GCA_029747655.1. Lineage (NCBI taxonomy): Eukaryota > Viridiplantae > Streptophyta > Magnoliopsida > Zingiberales > Musaceae > Ensete > Ensete ventricosum. The sequence goes on from JAQQAF010000004.1 coordinate 49,576,021, forward strand.
AGGTCGTTCGTACCTAAGATCTTTAATGCCCTTGTTGCTTACCATGTCGTTGCACTCCTCCACGTCATCCGTGGTCCTAGCAGTGTGGTGTGCGTTTCGCTTACTGCAGCTGTGGTGGGTCGACCTTTCCTATGTCAGGTCGGCCGTAGAGTCACTGAGTCCACCATACCTGTGTCAGGTCGGCTCCACTATGTCGGGTCGGCCACGCTGGAGACCTAGTTGTCTAAGGGCGTGGGGACGTGACAACCAGACCAATATTTGCTATATCATTCCACCCCCCCGGAAGACCTTCTCGAGGCTCCCAATTAGGGCACCGATGATAAAGTTTCATGTTGGGTCATTGGTTGGTAGTGGAGTCCACCTGATTTTGCCGCGGGAACTAGATTGCGTCGTACGAGAGCCTTGCTGATTGAGTAAGGAAACTTGGGAATTGAACTGGTCGAGCAGAGTGGCTCGGAAACTAGACTGGCCGAGCAGAGTGGCTCAGAAGCTGGACTGGCCTAGCATGGTGGCTCGAAAACTGGACTGGTCGAGCAGGGTGGCTCAGAAGCTGAGCTGGCCGAGTAGGGTGGCTTGGAAACTGGACGGGTCGAGCAGGGTGGCTCGAAAGCTGAACTAAACGAGCACGGTGGCTCGTAAACTAGACTGGTCGAGCGGGGTGGCTCGGAAACTGGACTGGCTAAGCAGGGTGGCTCGAAAACTGGACTGGCTGAGCAGGGTGGCTCGGAAGCTGAACTGGTTGAGCAGGGTGGCTCGGAAACTGGACTGGCCGAGCAGAGTGGCTCAGAAACTGGACTGGCCGAGCAGGGTGGCTCGGAAGCTGGACTAGTCGAGCAAGGTGGCTCGGAACTAAACTGGTCGAGCAGGGTGGCTTGGAAACTGGACTGGCCGAGCGGGGTGACTCGGAAGCTGGACTGGTCGAGCAGGGTGGCTCAGAAGCTGGACTGGCCGAGCAGGGTAGCTCGGAAGCTGGACTAGCCGAGTGGGGTGACTCGGAAGCTGGACTAGCCAAGCAAGGTGGCTTAGAAGCTAGACTGGATGAGCATAGTGGCTCGTAAACTTGATTGGCCGAGCAAGGTGGCTCAGATCTGGATTGGCCGAGCAGGGTGGCTCGGAAGCTGGGCTAGCCGAGCAGGGTGGCTCAGAAACTGGACTGGCCGAGCAGGGTGGCTCGAAAATTGGACTGTCCGAGTAGGGTGGCTCGGAAACTGGACTGGCCGAGTAAAGTGGCTCGAAAACTGGACTAGCCGAGTAGTCAAGTCGACTTATGTCTTTGGAGATAAGGATGAACTTGGGCACAAATCTTGAAGATTTGGCCGAGAGGATAAACTCAGGCACAAATCTTGGGGATTTGGTTGGAGATTTGGTCGAGAGGGTGAACTCGGACACAAATCTTGGGGATTTGGCCGAGAGGGTGAACTCGGGCATAAATCTTGGAGATTTGATCGAGAGGATGAACTCGGGCACAAATCTTGGAGATTTGGTCGAGAGAGTGAACGTGGGTACAAATCTTGGGGATTTAGCCGAGAGGGTGAACTCGGGCACAAATCTAGGGGATTTGGCCGAAAGGGTGAACTCGGGCACAAATCTCAGAGATTTGGCCGAGGGGGTGAACTCGGGCATAAATCTTGGAGATTTGGCCGAGTGGGTAAACTCGGGCACAAATATTGGAGATTTGGTCGAGGGGGTGAACTCAGGTGCAAATCTTGGAGATTTGGTTGAGAAGGCACAAAACATTTTCTTTTTTAGGTGCATTTAATACGATTGGTCGTTTCAAGGTAATTTATTGCCTTGCCTCGGGAAGCTGAAGCGGCATCCCACAATTCTATAAGTCTCCAATCGTAAAGTGGAGACCTCACTTTTTTGATTCGCCTTCTTTGGTTTTTTCTCGGGTCATCCTCCCTAGCCCCCTTCAGTCGCTGTCCTTACGAACAGGTCGAAATGACCTCCTCGGATTCTTCTAGTAATGTTGGTGTTGTTCCCTCCCCTGGGTCGGGGGGGACGAGTCCGGACGAGCCCGAGGCGAGCTCCTCGGGAACGTCTTCGGGACCTTCGTCTCCGGTTGACGCGAAGATCCTTAGGGATTTGAATATCATGAAAGCAGGTCATGATCTCGATACGGCGGTGACCGAGGGATCGCTTGTCGCCATAAGGGAACGGTACAGCATCCCGAGAGAGTACGGGTTGCATGTTCCGCAGCCTGGACAACGTCCGTATAGCTCGGACGTGCCCGGGGTGTGCATCTCGGTTGATGCTTTAGAGGCCGGGCTTCGGTTTCCCCTTCACTCCACCATCGAGGAGTGCCTCAGGTGGTGGGGAATCTCCCCAAGTCAGGTGGCGCCCAACTCGTGGCGCTACCTCGTAGTATTTTTGGGCGAATGCCAAGGGGCTGGGATTATCCCAACCCGAAACTTGTTCATGGCGTGCTTTCGCCTTTGCAAGAGTCGTGGCGGCTATTACCTTACCGCCCGTGTCGGTTTCAAGGTTAGCGGGGCTCCCTCTAATAACAAGGGTTGGAAGGCACGCTATCTTTTTGTTAGTAGTCCGAGTTGGGGATTTAGACTCGATTGGTCGGCGTGTCCGATCAGTAATGTTCCCCCATACTTATCCGAGGAGGAGTCCATCCTGGTCAACAGGCTGAAGGGAATTCTTTCCTCTTCCCGCGCAATTAAAGAGATGACCGAGCTTTGGCTGGTTGAGGCGGATCTCAGCCCGGCCTCTAGGGGTATTACATTATTTATGCTATTCCAACTTTTGAGGTTGTTTTTTAACCTGTGGGTCGGGGTGCAGACCGAATGGATCTCAGCGATCTGCGCGAGATGCCGAAGGTGTCCCGGGGGAAACTCCCTGCTACTCATGCAGCTGCACCAGCTCGGGAGGTCAGCGATACTCCATCAACCGAAGCTCCGAGGTCTTCTTCCAAGAGGTCATCCGATGCGTCGGTCCAACAATCTGACGACCCTACTCAGAGGCCCAAAAAGGTGAAGATATTGTCTAGAAGACACAAGTCCTCTTGTGATGAAGGGGGGTCTCGGTCACATTCGAGGGGTAAAGAGCCTACAGCGTCAGTTGAAGAGCTCGAGACGCCAGTCGAGTCTACCGAGGAGATCGTGATGCCGGTCTTCCATCTCCCGAAATCTATGAAGGACCTGTGCGGGACCAAGATCCGAAAAGATGATGCAGGGTATTACGCCCTTTATATGTCTAATTTGGCTCATCAAGACTCGGACAAAGAGATGCAGGCGAGGTGGGAGAAGCTAAAGAACTCAACCAAGATCTGGAACGATCTGATGGCTGCGGAGGAGTTTGAAAGGGGACTTCTACATCCCCAGTTGGCGAGGGAACTGTATACACTCTCGTCCGAGGTGCTTCTCGCCCGAGCTGCCAACGAGATGGTTCTGGTAATTTCCCTACTCGCGTCTTGGCTTTTCGGGTTATTTCTTTATTCTATATTGACAATTGTTGTTTTGCGTAGAACCAGCATGTCCAAATGGCATTGTTCGACCGAGTCCATAATGCAGGTCGGTTGATCACCTTCATGGACTATCAGATCACCAATCTCCAACAAGAGATTGATGCTTTGAAGTTGGGAGGGGGTCCGGAAGCAGTGGCTGCAGCCAAAGAACGGGCGACCAAGCTGGAAAAGGAGCTCGAGAAGACAAAACGTGAGCAAGATGAAGTGCTCCAACGACTCGAGATTTCTGACAAAGAACTCAATGAAGCCCGAGGTGATTTATCTGAGGCCCAAAGGCAACTGAAGGAGGCACAGGTCAGGGCTCGAAGGGCAGACGATGAGTTGCTGAAGTCGATGAAGGAATTGGAGAGTGTGCGAGTCGAGTTACCAAGACAGGTGACCAACGACTACAAGGGCTCAGCCAGCTTCAAGGAAGGTCTAAAGAGAATGGGCCGAGTCTCTTATGAATATGGATATCGCGTCGCACTGGCCCGCTTTCGCGCTCTTCATCCGGATTCAGAGGTGGAGGAGGACCCTTTCACTATTCATCCCGAGGACGATTCAGTGCCGATGGAGAGGCAACATGCCTTCGATGACTCGGATCCGCCCGAGCCATGACTTGTCTGTTTTTTTTTTTGTGTGTCGGGGTCGGGTGGAGCCATATTTTGTACTCGACCTCCTTTAGTAAGCAAGGACATTTTTATCAATATGATCGTATCATTTCTTTTTCTGAGTTGACTAAACAGATTATGCGTAAAATTTCTGAAGGTCCGATATATGCCAAGTTCTTGACAACAATCGTCCTTCAATAGTTGCCAAGGTACAAGTCCCTTCTCAGATGACGTCCTTTACGTGGTATGGGTCTTCCCAGTTTGTCGCCAAATTTTTCCGAGATCGAGTCGGGTCACTAACCTCGGTTTTCTGCAACACTAGGTCACCCAACCTGATAGATCGGGGACGTACTTTGCGATTATAGAGCTTGGCGATGACTTTTTTGTAGGCTAATGTTCTTAGATGGGCATCGTCATATTTTTCCTCTAGGAGGTCAAGATTTTCACGCAATTGTCTGTTGGAGACCTCCTCGTCGTGCATCTCAACTCGGAGTGTTGGATAGACCACTTCGGGAGGGAGCACTGCCTCGGTTCCAAAAGTCAGACTAAAAGGTGATTCTCCTATCGGTCTTCGGAGTCGTCCTCGACGACCATAATATGCTCGGGAGCTCTTCGACCCAAGCTGCTTGTACACCGGAGACCCTTTTCTTTAATCCTTCATGGATGGCCCGATATATTACTTCGGCAAGTCCATTGGCTTAAGGGTGAGCGACCGAGCTAAACTTTAGCTGGATCTGGTAGCTTTGGCAAAAGGCTTTAAACTTTGCATTGTTGAATTGTATTTCATTGTCGGTGATGATAACCTTAGGGAGGCTGAATATGGTGATAATATTCTTCCACACAAACTCTTCGACCTGCCTTTCGGTTATAGAGGCTAATGGTTCCGCTTCGACCCACTTCGTGAAATAATCGATGCCCACTATAAGAAACTTGTGTTGCACCGAGGCTGGAGGGAAGGGACCGAGAATGTCCATTCCCCACTGGGTGAATGGTCAGGCGCAATCCGCAGTTATGAGCAGCGTCATCGGCTGATGCTGGATCCAGGCATGTTTTTAGCATTGCTCGCAGTTCTATATGTAGGCTTGAGCATCTTTGTGCATTGGTGGCTAATAATAACCATGTCTATAAATTTTGTGCGATAGGGTGTGGGCGCTAATATACTCTTCACATATGCTTTCGTGGACCTCGGCTAAGGTGGTAAGTGCTTCAGCCGGGTGTAAGCATCGAAGCAGGGGTCGACTGAAGCCTCGTCGATAGAGATTGTCATTGACGATGCAGTACCATGATCCAACCCTTCTAATTCGTCGAGTTGTTGCCTTGTCTTCGAGAAGTGTTCTGGTTTCTTTGAAGCGAAGGATTTCGTTGATCCAGCTCTATGCTTCTCCCACCACAGATATGTGAACCGAGCTAATGGATGACCTGGGGATCTTAGCCACTCCCCATGGCTGCCTGTCAGTCCCGTGGGAGGACGTGAGCTAGGCGAGGGCGTCTGCTTGCGAGTTCTCGGCTTGAGGGACTTTGACGATGGTGCAGCTTCGAAACTGGTTAATCAATCGTCGGGCTTTGGCCATGTACTTGATCATTGCTTCCTCTCGGGCCTCAAAGTATTCATTGACCTGCCCTGCAACAAGTTGCGAATCAGTAAATATCTTCTTGTGAACCCTATCAAAGCATATGTCAAGGAAATAAGATCTTTGTCAGTCAGTCCCAAATTCAGGAAAGCGTCAAGGTACAAAATATCAGCTGAACTTCCCGTGTCGATCATGACTCTTTTAACACAGGCATTCGCCATTCGGGTCGAGATCACTGGAGCATCGTCATGGTCGGAATATTCTTCATTTCCCAACCCGAAGGTGATGTCGAGGTCGCCGTCGTGCTTCGGCCTCTTGCCCACCGCTATTCGCGCGTAGGCTTTGCGTGCTGAGGAGCTGTCACCGTTGAAGGCTAGTCCTCCGATGATAATGTCGATTTGCTTTTCAATCGGCCCTTTGGACGAGATGATGAATCCCTGGGAGGTCGGGGGATGTGGGTTGGTCGCGGACATAGCGACGCAAATGTCCTTATCGAATGAGGTCTTCGATTTGATTTTGTAAGTCATGACACTCCTCTGGGTCATGCCCATGCTCCCTATTAAAACGACAGTATCTCCTTTTGTCGCGCCTCTCTGACTGTGTTTTCATCGGGTTGGGAGTTTTCAGGAGCCCCCTTTCCCGAATCTGGAGGAAGATCTCGGTTCGGGTTGAGTTGAGAGGTATTGGTGGTGGTCTTGGTGGCAGCATATCCGGTCTATCGATCCTTCTTTTGGGGAGTCCTGAGGGTTGTCCTCGAGGTTGGTCGGCTCGGGGTCGCTTCGACTTGTCTCGCTTGCCAGCCACCAATGCCTCGGCAGCTATATATTGATGTGCTCGTTGTAGCATTTTGGGGATCGTCGTGGGTGGTCGCTCAATCAACGACCAGAAGAACCTTGATGTCTTAAGTCTCATTAGGAATGCCTGGATTGCAAGGGAGGGATGCACGTCGGGCACTCCTCGAACTTGCGAAGTGAATCGCCCAACGAACTGAGCAAGGGGCTCCTTGTTTCCTTGAGCCAACCCGAGGAGCGAGGCGACGGTGGGTTTCGGGCACACACTTGCATGTTTTAGCTGGCCCCCTTAGGGTGGTCGGGAAAGCTCGACACATCAATGCATCGGATGTGTCGTAAAGGGTCATTTGAGCACGAAATGTTGCGACGTGTTCGGTCAGGTCGCAGGTACCGTCATAAAGTTCAAGAGAGGGAAGTCTGAAATTGGCCGGCATGGGCTTTTCTTGTATCTCGGGGGTGACTAGGGAGCCACCTTTTGAGCTTTCTTAGAACTCTTCCTTGGATTTGAAGACTTCCTTCTGAACTTCATCCAATCGCTGATGGACTTGACGCACTTGTTCCCTCAGCAAATCGGCCGAGTCGGAAGAGAGGGTATCCAAGTCGGGACTTGCTTGAGCGGAATCCCGAGAGTGGCACCGAGACCGTGTAGGTATGATGACTGGGGAGTTCGATCGGGCTTCAGTTGTTGGCCGTCGTTGTCCTTCTACGTCAGGCTGATCCTCACGAATTGGGGCCGCAGGAGATTCCACCCGGAGGGGGGTTGGCTGAGGAGTCGGCTGAGGGGTTATTAATTGTATGAGCTGAGGCAGGTAAGGCACAATGGTCTGCACCATCCCTGCCAGCGCATGAACCTGATGAGTAAGGCCGAGAAAGGCCTCCCCTGTGACAACGAGCGGTCCAGGGTTCACTACCAGTGGTGAGAACCCCGTGTCGGTCAGCATCCTCCAGAAACGATTCGGGGTTGGTACCGACGGGTGACCTCTTCCGTTTGAGGAAGAGGGTTAGGTTCCCCCCGGTGCTCCGCATTAGCATTGCTTGGCGAGCGTTCTTGCGACATGGGCCCTCATTCTAGTGCCAAAATGTTAGTGAAAAATCTTCCATGCCCGCCCAGTAAGCGGTTTGTGCCTCCGTGTCTGCCGAGTGGGCACGGTCGATTCTGGCTCGTGTGCACTAGCTCGCCCGCGGTCGCCTTGGCTGAGAAGAGGTGGTGCTTGGTCGGATGGAAGGGGCCTCAGGGTCTAGCTCGGGTTGGGGACTCAGGTCGGGAATCAACGCCTAGCGGCTCGGGTCGGTAACCGATTCCTGCAAAAAGGCCGAGTCGGGTGGGGTTCCCAACATGACCCCTCCGATGATTAAGTTAGGAGTTTGTTTATCAATTTGTGATCCCCCTGCTCCGTAGAGGTGCATGAGCTTTTATAGTGGACGTTAAATGTCGTTTGTACCTGAGATCTTTAATGCCCTTGTTGCTTATCATGCCGTCGTACTCCTCCACGTCGTCCATGGTCCTAGCAGTGTGGTGTGCGTTTCGCTTACTACAGCTGTGACGGGTCAACCTTTCTTATGTCAGGTCGATCGTACAGTCGCTGAGTCTACCATACCCGTGTCAGGTCGGCTCCACTGTGTCAGGTCGACCACGTTGGAAACCTAGTTGTCCAAGAGCGTGGGGATGTGACAGTAAGACAATATTTACTATATCAAAAATCAACTGAAGTTGATATCTTCTGAGCATGATGAATGAAGCTACATAACTTATAAGACATCATTAATTAGGATGGATGCACTTGTAGTATAATGCAAGCTTCCTACTTGTAACCCATCTGCAATCTCTTTCTTTTTCTTTTTTTCTCTTTTACTACAATCTGGGAGCTTGTATTGATTCTTTTATTCAAATTGATCGATTTAAAAGCTTAAGCCAATAGATGAGATGGGATTTTTTTCATTTATATTCTCGAAACAGGACAAACTAAGCTTATGAAGAAATATAGATTTCTGAGAAAATTTTAGGTGATGATTAATATGAAATGTTGAATTGTGTTTTTGTAGGTTTTTTGTTATTGTTAGACCTCAGTTCTTCTCCATGCTAACGTCTCTTACCACAGATTCTGATTGCTGTTTGCAATTCTAACAAAGGCTGGACACCAAAGTCAATGATGCAGATATCAATTCCAACACATTTTATCAATCTCTTTGGAAATATTTTGCATATTTGAAGCATGGAACCCTTTATTTAAAATCCCAAAGGTTTTATCCTGATTTCCGAATAGTCTCATGTTTGATGTGAATTACAACTCCATTTATGATAGTCATCAGATCATTATCCCTTTGATCCTTTTAATATCTTTTATTATAGTCAAATGTTGGAAAAATATTGTATTCAGATATGTTAATATTGGATATGCATGAAATGCTGATCATATGGCCGTGTCTAGAAATTTTGAAGATATGGCATGTATGGTAAAACAGATATATACAAACATTTATGGGCATATCTGTTTTTATTCAAATAAAGAAATAGATTAACGCATGTAACCTTAGCCATAGTAGGATCACATCCCAATTCTGTGATCATATGGATATTTGCTTTCCGAGATACCAATTAAAAATATTATCATCATTGTTAATAAAAGCTCCTATTATATATCATAATTTAGTCTAATAGGATAATTGACCTGCTAACTTCATCACTCAATTAGGTATTACAATCTCATCAAACTTGAATATAACTTAAACTCAGATCCTAACATAGTATATATGACATAGCTATTAAGTCGCTTATAAGGTAACTTAAAATTAGATCTTAGTGCATGTGAGATGCAATCGCCACATGTTCAATACTCTCTTAGACATATAAGAAATAACTCGGTAGTGGTTACATGTCATGACATATAGTTTTAACTATGTTCACAATGATCCTTCTGAGTCAAACCCCTCTTCTTGTTCAATAGTAAATTATCTCTGGTATTATTTTATCACAACCCATCTTGTCTCTTTGATCCCATTCACCAATAACTCTTTTCGACTCAATTCTCTCACCAAATCAACTCTAATACTATTTGTCAAAATGTGATCTGATAGGATAAATGACATATTAAATAGGTAAAACCTAAATTAATAGCCCAAAATATCTAAACCCAACTCGTATTCCCATCAAGCTCTATACATGAGACTAAACTAAAGTGATACAATATATATATTTTTTATTTATTTAAAACTATTATAATATTTCTTCTAATTAAAAATAACCTTTATACCTTTTGTTTATTTTGTTATTTACTTTATATAATTTTTATATAAATAATGTAATATAAGGCAGATGATACGTAATAGACATTAAATTGAGTGACATAAATATAAAAAACTGGAGTGAGGAAAAGCCAATAATGAATTATTCTATATGTAAAATTATCTTTCATCATATATAAATTAGGGGGTTTTACATGTAACATATCCATCATCATTATATATATATATATATATATATATATGGGACTGTACGGAGCCTCATGCCTTTCTAACTCGGGCCGGTTTGATCGGATTTGAACTCGTTATATAAACCGGGCGGATTGGAAGCGGCCGCGGCCGGTCTATTTATAGATCAACTCGTCGGACTTGACGCCCAATTAAGGAATCGAGCGGTCGGCCTCTTACGCTCGTCTTCTAGGGTTTCTTCCTTCTTTGCGGCGCCCGGTGACCTTCAAGGTATATCTGAGATAGGAGTTTGATTTCATTTTCGATTTCTTTTTCTCCTCTGTTTCCCCTTGTTTATCTGCAATTTCAGCTTCAAGATCTTGTCGTTCTTCAAGTTGGAGGCCCCTCTTCCTTTTTTCTCTCTTCGAACGTATCTTTTGATGGTATTCTTAGATGATCAATCATTTAAAACATCCAAGTCGGTTTAGGGGTTAAGATCTGAATATTAGTTAGTGGCGATAGCAATTTCTCACACGTACCGTTATTAGGGGTTAAGATCTGAAGATTAGCTAGTGGCGATTGCAATTTCTCACACGTACGGTTAGGGTTTTAGTGATTTTGCCGTTCAGAATCCGAGTAAAGCGCTGGCCTTATCCTTGGTCTCGATATTCTTTTTCTGCACCTAAAATTCGTGGCGAAGTTAGAAAACTTGGTTGATACATGTTTTTCTTGCTTCTTTGGCTGTTTATTGGTTACCAGGTCCATAGTAAATCTTAAAGAACTTTAATTTTGTTGTAGGGGTAGGCATTTTCTGAAGTTAAGATTCTTTGTGGAGTGTCATTTTACTTATTGTTTTCCTAGTTGGTCTTTATTCATCATCTTGAAGTAAGCAGATATTAAGATAGATGACTACTTTTTCACGTTTCCATTGTTGTTGTGCACTGTCTGTGGGAGATACGAGATTCATCACGTATGATTTGATGACAGTAGTTTCCAGTAGGCCAAACGGTTGATCTGATAGCCCTCTTAAGTTGTGCTTTATGGATTAAAGTGATCAGTATTATAGAAGTAGGATATGTAGAGTAATCATATGGATGTAGGTGATCAACCTTGTAGAGTTGTCAGGTGACAAGCTACTAACATACTTATGATTGGTTTGACAAATCATGGATGTCATGAGAATCTGGTCAAATTAGATAATTTCTTTATTTGCTTGTCCCAATCAATAGGTTGGATTGACCAAATCTGTAACCTTTGATACACATTATGTGTTTGTACCTTTCTCTTTAAGCTGAACAATTTCTTTGAACATGTTTCATTTTCGCTTCATTGAAAATATCTGAATATTCCATATTTTCTTTTACCAGATGATTACTTAAGAAAGTGTCTGACTATTTACCTTTTGCTTGGTGAAATTGCAAGAGGACTGGAATGTACTATCTCAATTAGTAATAAAAACTTCTGTATGCTAGACTTTTATGCTGTCTTGATTATAAAATTGGCTGATTAATTGTTGAGAAAGTAGCGTGAGGGTAAGAGTTGACCATTTTCCAATGTATTTTTGTTGCTAGACTTACTTTATTCTTAAAACAAAAAAATATTTTTTATGGGCCCTCTTTTTAGAAAAGAGAGATATTTTCAACACTCGTACTGTCACTTTTGTCTGGCAAACTTCACTTTTCATGTATAATTATGAACTTGTAGAAATCAAATACATGTACTTTCTAGCATGGTGTGCAATATATCGTTTGACATTATATGCTATCGAGGGATTTTCTCTATGGTTGCTGCTGTCACAATGATTGGCTGGTTTGGCCAACCCGATCTGATTGAAATTTCAATTGTCTGCAAATGCAATAGAAATGAGTCATATTGTTTCTTGATTAATGATTCATTTCAATTAAAATTTTACTTGTTTGTTATTTGGATTTTTTTATTATTTGTCTTACCAATTTGTTGAATCAAATGCTGATATTTTTCCTGCCTGTAGCTGATCCTATATTGATCCTCAATGCTTGTCCCTGTATGCAGTTATTACTTGAAAATGTCAGAACCAGAGGAGTACTGCTGCTTTATTGGCAGCCTTTCCTGGTCAACAACTGATAGAGGTTTGAAGGATGCATTTCAGAAATTTGGCCATCTTGTGGAGGCAAAGGTGACATTCTGTATAATTTTGCACTCGCTTCCTGGATCATGTGAAATATGTTGGTCTTCTCTCTTAGTCTCCACATCACATTTTCTTTGCTGATTGGTTGCTTACTTAAAAATTTCATTAGCAATAGTAATGTTGTACAAATTTCCTTTTCTTTCTGTTTATGAACAGTAATTATCTTGTAGGAAAATGGTTACTGTTTGGTCCTCTGTGATGCAAGTCTTATTTTTTTTGTTTTTTTTTTAACATAGACTCTTGGGTGAATGCTCTGTAGTCTGGTGAAGGTTCACCTAATTATGTTGTTTACATTTCGCTAAATACAGCAATGATCCGTACTGTTAATCAGTGATGAGCAATGAAGACAGTCACTAGTGAGTTGAAATTTTCACTGTTACTATGATATGGTGTTTTCTTTAGTTAAATACTACTAGACTTGTGTTCTAATCTCTAAGATGTAGGAATAAAAAATTATTTAGGTGTCTTTTCTGCTTTTTTTTACTCTGTTGTGTTCTTTCTTTGCCAGAATACGGGTTGCCTTATTTTAATGCATGATAGTTTGTGGTACAAGTTCAACAAATTATGTTTCTAATCAAGGAATGCAATTTTGATATGTACCATCCGATATAGGCGGTATGTACCAGTCTGCCAGATGACCGGTACGTGGACCACTTGCTACCAGGTGGTACCGTTAAAATCGACCATCGGTGGTCGATTGAGGGAGAAAAAGGGAAGAAGAAGAAGAAGAAGAAGAGGAAAAGAAGAAAGAAGAAGAGGAGAAGAAGAAAGAATACCCCCTTTCCTCGTGCCGTCCTCGCCCGCAGCCGATTCTTCTCCTGCGTGAGGAGACGGAACGTCTCCCCACGTGGGGAGAAAGATAGAGGCAATGTTGCCTTTTTTTCCTTTTTTTAATATATTAATATATTATATTATAAAATATTTTAATGTATCGGGCAGTACATACTGTGCATACTGCTTGGTACTGTGTACCATATCATACTGAGATAATCTTGATATGCCGGTACGGACCGGTATGTCAAACCTTGTTTCTAATGTATAGCTAGGTATAAGAGTAATCTTATACTGTTAATAAGTGACAATCAGTACAAAAGGAAGCATGCTGTGTTTATGGTGCAAGTTTAGCAAATTATGTTACTAACACAAGTAATTTAATCAGTACCAAAGGAAGTATGCTGTGTTAGCAAGGTGTTTTTTTTATAATTATCATAACGTTATATTTCCTTGGATTAGTGGCATTTCGACTGTTGTTTTAATACTTAAGAAGTAGGTGTATTTTTTTATGGATTTTGAAAATCCTGAAGTTACACATTACATTGATTTCCTATGAGCAAAAAGTTTGATAGCTATGGTTTGTCTTTTTACTGGTGCTTAGGAACTACTGCTTAGTCTTTATATCTGCGATGTTCAATAGAATATTTCATTTGGATATGCTCTCTTGTTATTGTGGCGTCTTGCAACCTGCAGATTGTTGTTGACAAGTTTTCTGGTCGTTCTCGTGGATTTGGCTTTGTCACTTTTGATGACAAGGATGCCATGGAAGACGCCATTGAAGCCATGAATGGAATGGATCTAGATGGACGATCTATTACTGTGGAAAGAGCACAACCACAAGGTCCTGGTAGCAGGGATCGTGATGTGGGGCGTGACTTTGATCGAGATCGCGGCCGTGGCCGTGGCCGTGGTCGGGGATTTGGTGGTGGTGGACGAGGTTCAAACAGTGGTGACTGCTTTAAATGTGGCAATCCTGGGCACTTTGCTAGGGAATGCCCTTCTGGTGATGGTGCACGAGGGGATAGGTATGGTGGTAGAGAGGACAGATACGGATCTAGTCGTGGCGGTAATAGCCGATATGGACCTGACAGGAATGGGGATCGTTTCAGCAGTCGGAACAGAGATGGGGGAAGCCGTGGGGGTAATGGAGGTGATCGTTATAATCGTGAACGCTCTGGTCCATATGAACGCCCTAGTGGAGGCGGTGGTGGCTATAGATCTTGATCCTGTTGCGGCTTCTGTTCCAGGTATGAGTATGCTGCATCGTTACCTTTTTGTCTTTGGTGGTTTTGCAAAATAATTATTGGCTTTGATGTCATTATGCAGCCATGGAGCTAGTATTATCATTACACAACTGATTTAGGAGGCAGTGGGCAATGTATTTACTGGCTTTAATTATTGTCTCACTGTTGTCTGCTTTGGATCTGTCAGGCATGCTATTCCATCGCTGCTTCAGGGCTTGGGAACCACTCATTCAGATGTTATGTTGCTTTGATACAGTGCCTGTTCTTGATGGAAAACAACTGCTTTTTGGTACTTTAAGCTTTATGCATTTGACCGTGTTGGAATATATGGTTTGGTAAGATCTTTTATCATGGTCTTGGATTTGGAATGTTGTTGATCTGATGCTGTCGGAGAATCTCTGATGAAATGATACACCCTCGTCAGTAAGATCTCTGATCTTCAGCGGGATTGAAGGTGTCACTTGGAAAATGATTGTTCTCACTTAAGAAATGCCTGAAATAATATAAAGTAAGTGGTTGTTTTGTCTCTGATGACGGCAACTAGTTTGACCACCAATTTCATTGTTTCTGGGAAGGAACCCTGGTAAAATTTCATTGTTTCTGCCAAACTTTTTTGAGTTATTGTGGCATCCTAAATTCTCATACTTTGTGTTGAACTTTTGGCAGGTTCAATTTGGCCTTGTGATCACATTCTCAGTGAGTTTTGAGATACCTAGAATCTTGCATTGTTCTGATTATCTTATCCGGTAGTGTCTCCTGATTCCTGGAATTGCCTGTCGGAGGTTTTTAAGTGCCTGAGTTGCTCTCTCGTAAATTATGATCCTTTCAGGGGTCTGATCTCTCTCTCTGTCTCTCTCTCTCTGCGCTCCCTTTTAGGCCACATTTGGATTGTAAAAAAGAGCAACAAAAGAAAAAAGAAAGAAAGAAACAAAAACCCTGTGGGGATATGCATATACTGGAGGTTACCAACTTTAGATACTCTGGTCAAAAGATATCTGCAGGTCTCACATATATCTCTTGCGCTGGGTTTTGAGTTTGTTTGTTCACCCAAGGTTCTTATTTTATACATCAGAAATTTATGTTAGGGGCTACCCAAAACTGTTGGAGGAGAAGATGCATATTTTTTTTGGAACAGATGTGTTCCAAAGCAACGTGCACATTGGTTGCTCCATCCGGTTTAGGATTTTTAGAACTTGCACTTTTTCTTTTGTTTGTTTTTGGTTTTTGTTTTTTTTTTTTTTAAATTCCAAGTCTGTATCGTGCTAGTGTGGTTCATTGTTCTGTTAGTTAGTCCTTCACCTGACTGAGATGCTGTCTGTCTGTATCATGCTTATTGTGGTTGGTTATTTGTGTTGTCTGCAGCACCTGTGATATATGCTTCTAAAATGCTGCCGCTGGCAAATTGAATTCCACATTGGAGTTGCATCTTTTTAATCCCTATGATTCTTTTCGAGGTAACTCACTTCCCGTTATGCTGCTACCTACCATTTGTGATTTCTGACAACCAATTTGTGTGCCACCGGGGGATTATTCATCTATGTGCATGTTTAAGTTCGTATTTATAAAAATCGTGACACACCTCTTATGGTTTTTAGACCACCAGGCAGGCATTTAGTGAGTCTAATTATCTATTGTGTGATATGTTTCTAATACATAGAGATGTGTAGATTTTACAAAAAAATAAATAATTAAGATAATAACTTCCATCTTAATCTATTATCACTAATATTTTGGTGAGTCACATGACAACCTCTACAGAAGTTCTATTGAGGATTAGGATCCAGTAGTCGTAGTCTTGGTATAATTTTAATGGATTTAACCAATCATACAAAATTTAAAAATGTTGTTAACTCTTGTCAATCATAATTTCTTGTGATTCTTATTGTGTTCTACCTTCAAACTATCATGGTCTCGATGGATTTAACTAATCATGATATTCAGTTAAGTCATCATCGTTATAAGATGAGTTTGATTTGATGATATTTTTTCGAAGGACTCAGGTGATTGATGACATCTCTATATCATAGGTAAGATCTTGAATGCGAGATAGGTGAGCCTCGAGGGATTAGACTAACTCAATCTATATCGGAATTCAAATTCTTCCTACAACGATAGAAGGTCACGTGAATTAATTTAATTATCTTACACTTACCAATTTAATATTGTCATAGGATGGGGTTTTGATTCAGTATGCTAATATGACATGTCATACACATATATATTTAATATATATTAATATCACATGTAAATACATATACGTATATAGTAGGTGTATAAACATCCACATATCACATATGAGCAATCGCGCCAGCTGGTCCAATCACTCACATTATGATCTATGTGTGTATCAGCGCATTTTAATACCCTGTGATCATCCATCTCGTCATCATTTGTTCCATCGATATCTTGACATATCTTTATGTATTGTCATCGTCCATCTTGACCTCATGGGTCCCGCTAGCACCTCCATGCTCTCGTCGCGTCTTCTTGTGTAATTACAATATAATCACAGGCACACAAACCCGATAATATATGAGAAAAATCAGATGCTCACAAACCCTAATAATAATAATAATAATCACATATACACATATTACATGATCCATGATTATTCGTCCACATCATACACACATGTATGTGAGACTACTAGATAATAATATTTAATTAAATTATTTTAATTAATTATTCACTAGGGTGCCCCATGCGATCAAGAAACCTTAATCGCTATGGTCTCCCTTGTGACTATGAGTTGGAAGGCTGGGAAACCCTAGACACTAAGGTCTCCCATGCAGCTAAGACTCCTTTGGCTACTGGGTTGCCTTGCAACTATGATTCCCGGATCCCAGGGTTACCATAGGAGGCTAGGAAACCCTAGCTGCCAGGGTTCCACATGCGACCAGGACTCTTGGCCGCATGGGAGATCTCAACCATGGCCGCGAGCTTGCTACTCTTGGCCAAGGCTACAAGCAGCCTTCAGTCATACAGTTGTTCCTGCTCTTTTCCCAACATTTTGCAACAATAATTTTGGCAATAAAACACTAATCTATAATGCCTTTCAATCACATGAACAAGTACTATCCAAAAATCGGATTGACAACAAAAACGCAACAAGTTATGTAGGGAACAATCTATGCGATTTAACACAACACACATAGTTTTTATAGCCAATCATATCACAATGAACCTGGCTTTGATACCACTATTAGGAAACCTGCTAGGAGCATCACATACATAGTGAAAAAGCAAAAAACAAAATTAGTTTTTCACGTTTATCAAATCATCATACAATGATTAGTGCACAAAAAATCACAAAACCAAAAAATTATGAAACACGTGTTAGATGTTTTACCGAGGGAGATCGTATATCCCTGATAAAACCAAATCCAAAGGAGAGGATGAAGGACGTTAGATGTCCTCTCTCTAGTGGTGATCCCCTCGGTAGATGGTGCGATGACACTACTTAAATTACAGAGTGATCTTCCTCTCTATGCACACCAAAAGGGTTGCACTTTCTCCAAGAATGGACCGATCGTTCTTGTTATCCACATGCCCTAAATAGGGGTTGCTAGCTGAGGAAGAGAGGGAGAGAGAAAAATAGGAGGAGATGGCCAAAAGTCTCTAGTTCATGAACCCTGTGGCCCCTTCTAATTTATAGAGGTCTCTGTCAACTTAACTCTAATGGATCTTGCCCTATAGGATATTGGATCTCCATCCAATTAGCTAAGTCTTTTGGGTTAGTGGATTTCTATCCAATAATCTCTTATCAGCTCTTATTGGATCTCATCCATAGGATCCAATAATATAGGGACTTATTGGATATCCAATAAAACAGGAGCTATGTGAATATCTCATTTTCGAACCTTTACTCGTCATAACATCTACCATATGTGTATAACCCTCTAGACCCAATACCAAGCTAGTCATGAGTTACTACACCTATCATAACTCATTTTGACTTAATAAATTGTTATCTGATAACAATTCACTCAACTGATCGATTATAAATATACTAGGCCACTGGGCTATAGTCTCCAGACGATATAGGAGGATCTAATCAATTAGACTTGTCTGTCCTCAATTACCATTTATCTATAATCTCTCATCTATCTAATATCTCAAAGACCATATATCGAGCATGAAACTGTCAGGCTGCATACAGAATTCATCCTACTCTCGTTCTAACCGGATTCTCTTGAAGAACTCATCTCTCAATCTGAATGATCTTAGCTAGGGATTTGCTTAAACTCCACTCTTATGATACCGACGGTGTATGATCCTTTATTGACACTCAATTGATTTCGTAAGGTTGACTACCAATCTCGATAACTAATTGTACTATATCTAGACTTTCAAACCTATAAGTTAGACATCAAAGAAAAAAGTACTCAAATAAGACATCCTAAGTGTCTCAAGTCTAAGGACCAAACACATTACAGAATCGCAGTTTGACGTTAGTTATTATTAACCATATAGCATTTCATAAGCGGATCAATTAATGAACTTAATCTTGAATAAGCACCTGTACTGTGCCCTTAGTGTCCCCACATTAGCGACTAAAAGACCAACCACTATTATATAGATGAATATACAGTACATCAGTCTATTCGGTTATTTCGATGTCTCTCTCGAGTAACTTATGGCTGATGAGGTTATTTAGGATCCGTGTTTAAAGGTGAATTAATCTCATTATTATGATTTTATCATGATCTAATTATACAATAAATAATATAAAATGATAAAAATATCAATAATAATAATAATATGTAAAAAGATTATCCTACATATCACTTGTGT
This sequence comes from Ensete ventricosum, assembly GCA_029747655.1. Taxonomy (NCBI): domain Eukaryota; kingdom Viridiplantae; phylum Streptophyta; class Magnoliopsida; order Zingiberales; family Musaceae; genus Ensete; species Ensete ventricosum. The sequence continues at coordinate 49,594,835 of JAQQAF010000004.1, forward strand.
CATTGCTCATGTGATTAACGTACGGGACACTTGTAACTAACTGTAGCATATACGCTTCTCGCATCAAGTGCGAGTTAACAAATATTATAATTTATTTACATGACATGCTAACTTATAATAAATCATTAATATAATGAAACATGTAATTAATTTTTTTTAAAAAAAAAAACTAGGCCTTTATCAATATTGGGAGGAGGTGTTGTTATGGAAATGACCACCAAAAATGGCACCGAACTATTGTTGCCTAATAGAGTGTCATATGCATGCAGTCTCTTTCGACCTAACGACAAGCTCAAGAGATTTCAATCTTATCTTAGGTGAATGTGTGTTGACCAGTCCGACTACTCATTTTGATTGTTCTTTGTTTTTGTAACGTAGCTATACTCACGGGAAAGATAACTTATATGATATAATGGTATTCGTCGAGATCGGAGCCGGTACCTACCATTAGCGATGGACGTGGTTGCATGAGCCTTAAAGGTAGCGGATCTACGTGGTGTCATAAGTCGGGTTCAAACAATTGTATCTATCCACTCTGCTTCGACATCGTTACAGTATAAGCGGGTGCTCTTAACCGATCAAAATATCCATAAAAATAGTCATGACTGGTTGGTTATTCAGCCCTCAAATAATCTACCCAACAATCTATCAAATCCTTTCAAATAAGAACTGCAGAATCCAATTCCCAAAAACCATGAATCAGAATCGAACTATCTAGTAGAGTTGATTTCGATTCAGTTTTGAAACGGATATGCTGCTTCATCAATTCCAGTTTAGTTCAAACTGATAGGGACGAATTTGGTGCTGGCCTAGTGGACGCGTCCCGTCTTCAAATATGCTGAGCAAGCCTTTGCTGGTCCAGGCCCGTGTGCGCTAGGTCGCCCGCTTCACAATCTCTTCGGCATAGAGTGGAGCTGGTCCGGATGAGCGGTGATTCAAGGGTCGACTCGGGAGTTCTGATGCTGGAGTGGCGAAACCCGAGTGAAGAAGAGGTCGTCCTGTTGGGGTCTGCTGCTGATTCCTGCAAGGAGGTCGGGTCGGGTAGGTTCCCGACGTGACCCCTCCGACGATCAAGTCAGTTTTATTATCCTGTTTTCGATCCCCTTGCCCCGTGGAGGTGCAGGATCTTTTATAGTGGGTGCTATAGGTTGTTCGTACCTGATGACCTTACCGCATTCATGACTCACCATGCTGCCGCACCCCTTACCATGTCGTCGTGCCTCTTGCCATGCCTGGCGTACGGGAGGTGAGGCGTGCGCTTGCAGGTGGGGAGATGCCGACCTTACCTGTGCCAGGTCGGCTGTACGACACCTGGCGTTCTTCGTACAACCGGTCGACCAGTCACGTCAGCAGCCCAGGTGTCCGAGGGCGTGATGACTTGGCAGCCAGGTCGGCATCTGTCATATCATTCTTCCCCCCCCCCAGGTAGACCTTCTCGAGGCGCCTGATGGGGGTGTCGAAGATGAGGTCTTGCGCTTAATCGCTGTTTGAGATTGCCTTAAACTAGTCCTGAGTGTGGACCTCTGGAGATTTCGAATGATGCGGTGGTAAATCCGACCGGGCGTGAGCTTCGGGAGTATGGTGCAGCCCGGGTAGATCCGACCGAGCGTGGGCTCGGGAATGTAGTGAGCCGGTGTAGATCCGACCGAGCATGAGCTCGGGAATATGGCGCAGCAAGCTAGATCCGACCGAGCGTGAACTCGGGAATGTAGCGCAGCGTGAGTAGATCCGACCGAGCATGAGCTCGGGAATATGGCGCCGCAAGCTAGATCCGACCGAGCGTGAACTCGGGAATATGGCGCGGCAAGCTAGATCCGTCCGAGCGTGAACTCGGGAATATGGCGCGGCAAGCTAGATCTGACCAAGTGTGAGCTCGGGAATATGGTGCGGCGTGAGTAGATCCGACCGAGCATGAGCTCGGGAATATGGCGCGGCGTGAGTAGATCCGACCGAGCATGAGCTCGGGAATATGGCGCCGCAAGCTAGATCCGACCGAGAGTGACCTCGGGAATATGGCGCGGCAAGCTAGATCTATCCGAGTGTGAGCTCGGGGGTGAATCCGAAGTTTTGGCCGAGAGAGTGAACTCGGGCGCAAGTCCGGAGATCTGGCCGAGAGAGTGAACTCGGGCGCAAATCCGGAGATCTGGCCGAGAGAGTGAACTCGGGCGCAAATCCGGAGATCTGGCCGAGAGAGTGAACTCGGACGCAAATCCGGAGATCTGGCCGAGAGAGTGAACTCGGGCGCAAATCCGGAGATCTGGCCGAGAGAGTGAACTCGGGCGCAAATCCGGAGATCTGGCCGAGAGAGTGAACTTGGGCGCAAATCCGGAGATCTGGCCGAGAGAGTGAACTCGGGCGCAAATCCGGAGATCTGCGCCCTTACGATAATATTATATATACATATATACATAAATATATATATATATATATATATATATATATATATATATATATATATATCCTAGGGTTTCGTTCTTCTGCCTAGGGTTTCGGTCATAATCACGGCGCATTTAATGCGCTGAGTGTTTCTTCAGTGCGGCGGCGTTTTCTCTCACCTCGGGAAGCTGAAACGACTCGCCTGGGTGCTATAAATTGGTTGAGGGGTTGCGCAGAGACCTCACTTGCTCATTTTGCTTTCTTCCTGCCTCTACCTCGGACCACCATAGTCACCCTTCGCCTTTTCAGCTCGACAGCCCCTTTTAACAGGTCGCGATGACCTCGTCGGACTCCTCGACTAGTGTCAGGGTCGTTTCTCCCTCGGAGTCGGGGGAGTCGAGTCATAGTGGTCCCGGGGTTAGTTCCTCGGGAGCATCTTCCGAGCCCCCGTCGCCTGTCGACGCGAGGGTTCAGAGGGACTTGGAGGTCACATCATGACCTCGACTCGGCGGTGACCGAGGGGTCACTTGCCGCGATCAGGGCACGGTACAACATCCCGGCTGAATACGGGTTGTATGTTCCAGAGCCGGGGCAACGTCCTTATAGCTTGGACGTCCCTGGCATGTGCATCTCGGTAGATGCCCTGGAAGCCGGCCTTCGGTTTCCTTTGCACCCTCTGATCGAGGAGTGCCTGAAGCGGTGGAGAATTTCTCCGAGCCAGGTAGCGCCCAACTCGTGGCGTTACCTAGTGGTTTTTTTAGGTGAGTGCCGAGGAGCGGGAATTATCCCGACTCGGGACTTGTTCATGGCGTGTTTTCGCCTGTGTAAGAGTCGGGGCGGTTACTATCTCACCGCCCGAGTTGGTTTTAGGGTTAGCGGGGCCCCTTCCAGTAATAAGGGTTGGAACTCCCGCTACCTTTATGTCAGTGGTCTGGGTTGGGGATTTGGGTTCAGCTGGTCGGCTCACCCGATTGGCAACGCCCCCCCCTTATCTGTCCGAGGAGGAGTCCGTTCTGGTCGGTCGACTGAAGGGGATCCTCTCCTCGTCTTGTGCGATCAAGGAGATGACCGAGCTTTGGCTCGCTGAGGTGGGTTTGAGTCCGGCCTCTAAGGGTACTAGCATTTTATTTTGTTCAAGCTTCACTAATCTTTTACTGACCTGTAAGTTGTGATACAGACCGGATGGATCTCGGGGATCTTCGTGGGATGCCGAGAGTAACTGGGGGACGGGCCCCTCCGAGCCGCCCCTCTGCCCGTGAGGCCAGTGCATCCCCACCTCGGGAGGCTCCGAGGGCGTCGACGAAAAGACCAGCTCCCCCCCCCCCCCGACTGAACGGGCCGACGCTACGGGAAAATCCGCCAAGAAGATAAAAGGTGCTATCGAGGAAGCACAAGTCCCCGGTCGACGAAGGTGGTTCCCGACCCCGCTCCAAGGGTAAGGAGCCAGCCGCGTCGCCCGCGAGGCCGGAAGCACCCGCCGAGTCTGAGGAGGGGGCTGCTTCTCCGGTTCATGAGCGTCCGAGGTCCATGGAGGACCTCTTCAGGACAAAGGTCTACAAGGGAGACCAGGGCTACTATGCCCTGATGATGTCTGACCTGGGGCACCAAGACCCCGAGAAGGAGCTACAGGCTCGGTGGGCGGGACTGAGAAACTCGACGAAGGTGTGGCACACCTCGTCGGCCGCCGAGGAATATGAAAGGGGGATTCTCCACCCCCAATTGGCGCGGGAGCTGTACACGCTCCCTTCGGAGGTTTTGATGGCCCGAGCCACCAAAGAGCTCGTCCTGGTAAGTCTGCCGACTTGCGAGTTCGTTTTCCTTCCGTGCAGAGCCAACACCTTCAAATAGCGTTGATCGACCGGGTCCATGATGCTGGTCGGTTGATCACCTTCATGGACCATCGAGTCAAGCAGCAGCAAGAGGAGCTCGACGCCCTGAAGTCCAAAGACGGGCCCGAGACGGTTGCCGAGGCCGAGGAGCGGGCGTCGAGGCTGAAGGAGGAGCTCGAGAAAGTCAAGGCTAAAAAAGCGGAGGAGCTCCTCAGGCATGAGGCCTCGGAGAGAGAGCTGAGGGGCCATCTGGGTGATGCCCAACATCTGCTGAAAGAGGCCCGGGCCAGGGCCAGGAGGATGGACGACGAGCTGCTGCAATCCGTGAAGGATCTGGAGCATGCCCGAGCTGAGTTGTCTGCCAATAACTGCTGTCGCGGAATACAAGGGGTCCCTCGGCTTCAAAGAGGGCTTAAAACGGATGGGACGGGTCACTTACGAGTATGGATATCGGGTGGCGCGGGCTCGCTTTCGTGCCCGCCACCCCGACGCCGACGTCGAAGACGATCCGTTCACCATTTACCCCGAGGATGACTCAGTACCAATGGAGCGTCGGCAGGATTTTGATGACTCGGCGCCTCCCGAGTCTTGATTTTGTTCTCCACTTGGTTTTTATTTCTTCTGAAACTTGTAACTCGGGTCAGGTAGCCCTTAGATCGGCCCTGACCTATTTTGTACTTTTCCTTTTTCTTTTGAAGCTTGTAACTCGGGTCAGGTAGCCCTTAGATCGGCCCTGACATGTTTTGTATTTGCCACAGGTTAATACAAGCCAGGACGTTTTGGTGCCATCGTTGCATTTTAATTCGGTATGAGTTGTAATACATGGTCACACGTAAAACTTTCGCAAGTTCGTGATGTGCCAGGTTCTCGGCAATACCCGACCTTCCATGGTCGCCAGTGTATAAGTTCCCTCTCGGATAGTATCTACGACCCGGTAGGGACCTTCCCAGTTTGGGGCCAGCTTACCACGGGATCGAGTCGGATCACTGACCTCAGTTTTCCGGAGGACCAGGTCGCCCGTCCCGACGTGCTGTGGGTGTACCCGTCGATTGTAGATTTTTGCGACAGCCTCCTGTAGGCCAGTGCTCTGAGATGAGCATCGGCCCGTCTTTCCTCCAATAGGTCGAGGTTCCTGCGGAGCTGCTGATCGGACTCCTCATGACTTTGGGTCTGAATTCGGAGGGTCGGGAAAACCACCTCGGGGGGCAGCACGGCTTCCGTTCCGAATGCCAAGCTGTAAGGTGATTCGCCCGTCGGGGTTTTAGGGGTCGTTCTCAACGCCCATAGGACACTCGGGAGCTCCTCTACCCAAGAAGTTGTGGCGTTGGAGACCCTCTTTTTCAATCCTTCAAGGATGGCCCGGTTTGTTACCTCGGCCAGGCCGTTAGCTTAGGGATGGGCAACCGAGCTGAACTTTAGTTGGATGCGATAGCTCTGGTAGAACGCTTTGAACTTTGCGTTGTTGAACTGTGTGCCGTTGTCGGTGATGATTGCCCTCGGGAGGTCGAACCTGGTTATGATGTTCTTCCATACGAACCATTCGACTTGCTTTTCGGTGATGGAAGCCAGCGGCTCGGCTTCGAGCCACTTGGTGAAATAGTCGACGCCGACTATCAAGAACCTTCTATGTCCCGAAGCTGGGAGGAAGGGGCCGAGGAGGTCCATCCCCCATTGGGCGAAGGGCCATGCGCAGTCGACCGTTGAAAGTGGTACCATTGGTCTATGTTGGAGTCGGGCGTGCTTTTGGCATGGCTCACAGCTTCGAACATAAGCTTGGGCATCCTTTCGTAGCGTGGGCCAATAATAACCCTGCCTGAGGACCATGTGTGCCAGGGTGCGTGCGCCGACATGGTCTCCACATATTCCCTCGTGGATCTCGGCTAAGGTGGTTTGTGCCTCGGTCGGGTTCAAACAGCGAAGCAGGGGTCGGCTGAAGCCTCGCCGGTAGAGGTGGCCATCGATGATGCAGTACCATGATTCCGCCCTTCTGAATCTTCGGGCGGTCGCCTTATCCTCAGGGAGGACTCCCGCTTGTTTGAAGCGGAGGATCTCGTTGGTCCAGCCTCCGTCTTCTTGACCGACAATCATGATGGTCGGGCCAATGGATGGCCCGACGGTCCTTACCATTGCTCTGGTTGGCGTGTCGATCGTGCGGGAGGAAGCCAATTTGGCCAAGGCATCCGCCTGCGTGTTCTCGTTGCAGGGCACCTTGGTGATGGTACACCTTTGAAACCGCGTCGCCGCCAGCCGCACCTCGGCAAGGTATTTGATCATCGCCTCTTCCCTGGTTTCAAACGTGCCATTAACTTGGCCGGCGACGAGTTGGGAGTCGGTGAACGCCTCTATGTCTTCTGCCCCTAGATCGGCTGCGACCTTGAGGCCGAACAGGAGCGCTTCATATTCGGCTTCGTTGTTTGTGGCTCTGAACCCTAGTCGCAAGGCATGTTCGTAAACGTGGCCGGAGGGGTCTTTGAGCACCAAGCCGACTCCTCTTTCCGAGTTGGCTGACCCATCGATATGTAAGGTCCATCCGGGGGGCGGACTTTGAAGAAGTGGTGGCGGCATGAGCTCCGACAGGAAATCCGCGAGCACTTGGCCTTTGATTGCCTTTATTGGCTCGTACTCGATATCGAATTCCCCTAATTCTACCGACCACTTCAGCATCTGACCTGCGACATCAAACTTGGAAAGGATCTGGCGTAGGGGTTGGTCGGTTATTACTTTGATGGGGTGTGTCTGGAAATATGGCCTTAGTTTTCTGGAAGCCAGGATCAGCGCCAAAGCTATCCTCTCTATGGGGGCATATCGAAGCTCAGGCCCTGCCAAAACGTGGCTGGTGTAGTAGACCGGCCTTTCCCCGGCTTTGTCAAGCGTTACCAGGACCGAGCTGACTGCCAGATCAGTCGTAGCAAGGTATAGGCCGAGGGGCTCGCCATCTTTCACCGAAGCTAGCTGCGACAGGTCCTCGATGTGACTTTTGAGTTGGTGGAAGGCCTCCTCGCACTCGGGGGTCCATTTGAAATCCTTTGCCGACTTCAATGCGCGAAAAAAGGCTGAGCTCTTGTCTCCGGCTCGGGAAATGAAGCGGCTCAGGGCCGCTATCCTTCCCGCAAGCCGTTGTACCTCCTTTATGGTCTTAGGGGACTGCATCTCCTGTATGGCTTTGATTTTGTCGGGGTTGGCATCGATTCCTCGTTGATGCACTATGAAGCCTAGGAACTTCCCGGCCGTGATGCCGAAGGTGCACTTCGCCGGGTTGAGGCGCATCCTGTATTTCCTCAACGTACGGAATGTTTCCTCCAGGTCGGAGAGATGGGTCTCGGCACGTCGGCTTTTGACTATCATGTCGTCGACATATATTTCCATGTTCCTTCTGACCTGGTCCTTGAACATTCGATTTACGAGGCGCTGGTAAGTCGCGCCGGCATTCTTCAATCCGAACGGCATCACCTTGTAGCAGTATGTCCCATTGTGCGTGATAAATGCCGTGTTTCTTTTGTCTCTCGGGGCCATTTGGATCTGGTTGTATCCCGAGAAGGCATCCATAAAAGAGAGCAGCTGATGCCCGGACGTGGCGTCCACAAGTTGGTCGATACGGGGAAGCGGGTAGCAGTCCTTCGGGCAAGCCCGGTTGAGATCAGTATAATCAACACACATCCGCCAACTTCCATTTGCCTTTTTAACGAGTACAACATTAGACAGCCAGGTCGGGTACTTTACTTCTTCGACGAGCTGTACGTCCAACAGGCGAGTGACCTCGTCTTCTATGGCCTTCTGGCGATCCGGAGCAAATTTTCGCGGGCGCTGCTTCACCGGCCGGGCGTTGGGGGAGATGTTTAAGTAGTGTTGGGCAATCTCTGGGTCGACCCCTGGCATGTCGTTCGTGGTCCATGCGAAAACGTCGTCGTTCCTCCTCAGGAAGTCTATCAGCTGAACTTGTTGATTCCCCGTAAGCTCCGACCCGACCTTTATCAGCTTGCCCATGCGGCTCGGGTCTAAAGGTAGCTCGAGAATTTTCTCCGCGGAGTGGGCGTCCCGGGCGTCTTCCACCGGGTCTGGAGGCGTGGCGTCGATCGGTTCGGCTCTTGGTTTCTTGCACAGCGTTGTCGTCGTCAAGTAGCATTGTCTGGACTCCTTCGGGTCGCTTCTGACCTCACCGACCCCGACTCGAGTTGGAAACTTCAAGATCCGGTGGTACGTTGAGACGACCACTCTGAGCCGATTCAGGGTCGGGCGCCCGATGATGGCGTTGTATGCGGATGGGAGCCTGACCACCATGAATGATACCATTAGCGTCTTCGTCCTCGGCTCTCCCCCGAACGTGACAGGGATCGTAGTCGTTCCCATGGGGGAAATGGAATCCCCAGTGAACCCTGTCAAGGTAGATGTTAGGGGGGTGAGGTCTAGGTCGGTCAGTCCCAACCGTTGGAAGGCATCGAAATATAAAATGTCGGCCGAACTTCCCGTGTCGATCATAACCCGCTTGACGTAGGCGTTTGCCATGCGGATCGAGATTACCAGCGCGTCATCGTGGGATGAATGCCCCTCGTCTCACGACCTGAACGTGACATCGAGTTCTTCGTGATGTAGCGGCCTCTTCCCGGCCTCGGATCGCGCATATGCTTTGCGCGCCGACGAGCTGTTGCCGCCTGATGCTGGGCCGCCGAAGATGACGTCGATCTATTTTTTGACCGGGCCTTGCGGTCGGGGGGACAGGTCTTGGGATGGCCGACCGTCCGAGAGAGGGGGCTGCTCGCGGATGTATCGCCGCAGATGACCGCGCCGGATAAGGTCCTCAATCTGGTACTGGAGGTCACGGCATTCCTCGGTGTCGTGACCATATTCTCGATGGAACCGGCAGTACCTCCTCTTGTCACGTCGCTCGGGGTGTGACTTCATCGGGCTTGGTGCCTTCAAGAGTCCCTTCTCCCGTATTTGGAAAAAGATCTCCGTTCGGGTTGAGTTGAGAGGAATCGGAGGAGGTCTGGCCGGCAGCAGGTTCGACCTGTCCTCCCTTTTCTTGGGAGGCGGGGCTGGATGCCCACGAGACTGTTCGCCCCAAGGGCGCTTCGTCTCGTCCCGCTTGCCGGCTATTAGGGCCTCGGCCGCCACATACTGGTGTGCCCGTTGCAGCATCTCGGGCAGAGTCGTCGGTGGTCGCTCGATCAGCGACCAAAAGAACCTTGACGGCTTAAGCCCCGTCAGAAATACTTGAATGGCCAGGGACGGATAGAGGTCTGGAATTTCCTGTACTTGTGATGTAACCTTCTTACGAACTGGGAGAGGGGCTCGTCGCTCCCTTGGGCCATCCCGAGGAGCGAGGCTGTGGTGGGCCTTGGGCACGCACTTGCCAAAAAATTCGACTCGAATTCCTTTGCTAACACGTCAAACGACGGTATGGATGCGGGTTTTAGCCGAGCATACCAGGTTTTGGCCGATCCTCTGAGGGTGGTCGGGAAGGCTCGACACATCAGTACCTCCAAAGTGTCGTAAAGGGCCATCTGGGCACGGAATGTAGCGACATGCTCTATTGGGTCTCCACTGCCGTCATAGGGCTCGAGGGCTGGTAGCCTGAAGGTTGCCGGCAGGGGCCTTGAGTGTATCTCGGGGGTGAACGGGGAGCCTCCTTTAGAGCTCTCCCTGGCCTCGTCTTTCGATCTGAAGACCTCTTTCTGAACCTCGTCAAGTCGCTGATGGACTCGGCGGACCTGCTCCCTCAGAGAGTCGGTGGAGTCGGTCGACAGAATGTCGGGATCAGGTTCAGTCGGTGCTGGGTTGTGAGATCGGCTTTGGGATCGGGTTGGTGTCGATGTCGGCGAAGCCGGAACCCGAGGTGGTGGGGCCTCGGTCACCCGGGGTGGTGGCACCTCGGTGACTGGCGGGATTCCCCGGCCTGGGGTCGTTGGTGACTCCGCTCGCGGAGGCGCTGATTGATGCGCCGCCGAATGCAACAGTTGTGGCAGGTACGGGATTATAGTCTGCACCATCCCTGCTAGTGCTTGGACTTGGCTGGTGAGGCCGAGGAAAGCCTCTGCAGTGACCATGGGAGGCGCAGAGTTTGACGCGGGTGATGGGAACCCGGGGTCAGTCATCATCCTCCAAAAACGGTTGGGGGTCGGCATGGGGGCCGAGGCTTCCTCCGCCGATCGAGGGTGATCAGATTCCGTCCGGCGCTCTGTGCCCGAGTCAGCGAGTGGGCGTTCTGGCGACATAGGCCCTCCTTCTAGCGCCAAAAATGATAGGGACGAATTTGGTGCTGGCCTAGTGGACGCATCCCGTCTTCAAATATGCTGAGCAAGCCTTTGCTGGTCCAGGCCCGTGTGCGCTAGGCTGCCCGCTTCACAATCTCTTCGGCACAGAGTGGAGCTGGTCCGGATGAGCGGTGATTCAAGGGTCGACTCGGGAGTTCTGATGCTGGAGTGGCGAAGCCCGGGTGAAGAAGAGGTCGTCCTGTTGGGGTCTGCTGCTGATTCCTGCAAGGAGGTCGGGTCGGGTAGGTTCCCGACGTGACCCCTCCGACGATCAAGTCAGTTTTATTATCCTTTTTTCGATCCCCCTGCCCCGTGGAGGTGCAGGAGCTTTTATAGTGGGTGCTATAGGTTGTTCGTACCTGATGACCTTACCGCATTCATGACTCACCATGCTGCCGCACCCCTTACCATGTCGTCGTGCCTCTTGCCATGCCTGGCGTACGGGAGGTGAGGCGTGCACTTGCAAGTGGGGAGATGCCGACCTTACCTGTGCCAGGTCGGCTGTACGACACCTGGCGTTTTTCGTACAACCGATCGACCAGTCACGTCAGCAGCTCAGGTGTCCGAGGGCGTGATGACTTGACAGCCAGGTCGGCATCTGTCATATCACAAACCAAACTCTACCATGGTTAAAGACAATAAAGCTCGAAGGGTCATCGGAATTATTTAAACACCGGTTCTATCCACTCTACTTCGACATCGTGAGCAACTCCGTACGTACTGAGGCACAGATCCATGCAAACACTTCTCTACCGTAGACGAGCACGTCACATCTCCTGCCTTACATCGCCTCAACTGCTGATATCCGTTAGGCTGCCATGGGAGAGACGGACGGTTGGTTGGATAGTATTTGGTGGCCGTTTACGGCGCCTCGCGGACAAAATGGTTGGATTCTGAGCTTGGGGCCCACCGCATGCTCCCAATAGTTGCGTCTCGATGATGGCCCCCATTGCACAGTCACTACCGAGACCTGCAGGTTGGGTACGCAGCAAACCTCCGCCCACTGCCTTGTAACCGTCCCCGCCGTAGCTGCCTGACGGATGAGAGAGTGGGTGAGTCGTTCGCACGCCATATGTTTGTTCTTTTTCCTCTCTTAAATCCTGCTCTTGTGCGAGTGTGTATATATGTAGGAGCTTGTGGCAGGTCACTGAGTCGTACAGCACATCAACTGCCTTACGTACGTAACATACACATAGCAGCGGCGCGGCTGTCGAGGTCATCAGCCGGCTACCATGGACCAGAGCTGCGCAGCTGAATCGGCGAGCAAGATCCGTGAGATCCGCAGGGCGCAGAGAGCTGACGGCCCGGCTGCCATCATGGCCATCGGAACCGCTAATCCTCCCAACGTCGTCGACCAGGTCGCCTTCGCCGACTTCTACTTCAGGATGACGAGCTGCGAAGACAAACAGGAGCTCAAAGAGAAGTTTAAGCTCATCTGTGTGACCTCCCTCCTCTTCTCGTTTCATCTCTCGTCTTCCTTCTCTTTCTTCTTCGCCATTGTTCTTCTATCTTTAAGCTAGCTAACATCATGTATGACGTCTTTGGAACTTGCTTGAAGGCGATCGCACGACGGTGAAGAATCGGTACGCCCACCTGACCGAGGAAATCGTGGAACAGAACCCCAACCTTCGCAGCCCCACGGCGCCCTCCCTCGAGACTCGCCTGCGCATCATGATCGAGGCGGTACCCAATCTGGGGAAGGAAGCAGCCGCCAAAGCGCTCAAGGAATGGGGCCAGCCCAAGTCCATGATCACCCACCTCGTCTTCTGTTCCGGCGCTGGCGTCGACATGCCGGGGGCGGACTACCAGCTCGTCAAGCTCCTCGGGCTCTCGCCCTCCGTCAAGCGGGTCATGCTCTACCACCTCGGCTGCTACGGCGGCGGCACCGTGCTCCGGGTCGCCAAGGACCTCGCCGAGAACAACAGAGGCGCCCGTGTGCTGGTGGTCAACGTCGAGATCACCACCGTGAGCGCTTTCCGAGCCCCGGACGAGGCCCACCTCGATAGCCTCGTCGGCCAAGCTCTCTTCGGCGATGGCGCGGCCGCGTTGGTCGTGGGGGCCGACCCGATCCAAGGCGTCGAGAAGCCGATCTTCGAGATGGCAATAGCGGCACAGACGCTGCTGCCGGAGAGCGAAGGCAAGATAGGAGGGCAGCTCAAGGAATCGGGCCTCGCCATCCACCTCCACCGGGACGTCCCCAAGATCATCTCCAACAACATCGAGGACGCCCTAACCGACGCGTTCAAACAGTTGGGCGTCTCGGACTGGAACTCCTTGTTCTGGGTGGCGCACCCCGGCGGTCCGGCCATCCTCAACCACGTGGAGACGAAGCTGAAGCTTAAGCCGGAGAAACTGCAGGTGACGAGGCGCGTGCTGCGAGAGTTCGGGAACATGTCGAGCGCCACCGTTTTCTTCGTGCTGGACGAGATGAGGAAGCAGTCAGCGACGGAGGGGTGGGCGACCACCGGCCAGGGGCTGGAGTGGGGAGTGCTCTGCGGACTCGGACCGGGGATCACCGTGGAGACTGTGGTGCTCCGCAGCGTGCCTCTGTGACATCTCCTTCCTACCTCGGCGCCGTGGTACCCCACTCACTACACATATGATATGTACGTGATGCATGCATGCATGGGTTTTATTCTCGTCTAAGTTTATATGGTCAAAAGAATAAATGTCCACTTGCGAGCCTCGTGCTCCCCTAATGCGAAGGACGTCTTGTCCGCGGTCTCCTATGTCACAACCTGCACAAGATTATATTATTCGCGTGTACTGAGTATTAAAGTTGTCATTGTTTCCTTTTTAAAAATATTGAAATTTTAATATATTTTTTATAAAAATATAAAACTGAAATATTAAAGGTATATTTATTTACCTCACGCGATCTTATTTGCACCAGTGTACTAAATAAAACCAACTTTTTTTTTTTTCTGGTCTAAATGGCCAATCATCTCTGTTCATTAGCAAGCAAGCATCTGATGGATGTCCGTGACACCCACGGATCGCGATCCGTGTGCGTCCGCTAGACGGAATCCTAACCCTTGAATGTTTACCAATCCAACGGCGAAACCGAAAGAGTTAGAACCTCTCGATTTCAGAATCCCGGCTTTTCCTCCCAATTTAAGACCTCGTCCTGGCTACGTCTTCCTTCTTGATCCCGAAACCCTAATTGTTCCAAAGTTAGTAGCGTCGCAATCGATGGCGAGGACGAAGCAGACCGCTCGGAAGTCGACCGGGGGGAAAGCCCCGAGGAAGCAGCTGGCGACGAAAGCGGCGCGGAAGTCGGCGCCGGCAACGGGCGGGGTGAAGAAGCCGCACCGGTTCCGGCCGGGAACGGTGGCGCTGCGGGAGATCCGCAAGTACCAGAAGAGCACGGAGCTGCTCATCCGCAAGCTGCCGTTCCAGCGGCTGGTGCGGGAGATCGCGCAGGACTTCAAGACGGATCTCCGGTTCCAGAGCTCCGCGGTGGCGGCACTTCAGGAGGCGGCCGAGGCGTACCTGGTGGGGCTCTTCGAGGACACCAACCTCTGCGCCATCCACGCCAAGCGGGTTACCATCATGCCCAAGGACATCCAGTTGGCTCGTCGGATCCGCGGGGAGAGGGCTTGATGGCCGGCCGAGGGGGTAAAGAACAAATGGGAAAATGTGTATTTGGCATGGGGGGTTTTGTTATGCAAGCACCATATATATAGCCTTGTAACTGTGCGGAGGCATGGATTTTTGTACTTGCTTTACTAAACAACACTATGGAAATGTTTCGGCTTATATTGTTGCTGATTTCCCTGAACATTTTTGATAGGTTAAATAACACAAGTGTGTGTGTGTGTGAAAAAAGTAATAACAATTTTGTTGAGAAGGAGACAAGCTCGCTCACACTGTATACAATCTCATTGCATGACCTTACAGGTAATCAATCATACAATAGGAATCGCCAGCATCAGAATGGTTCAATTTCTTCAGCTACTTAGATTATAATAAAACATGTCAGGTCATAAACAAAGGGGAAAACTTATATCTTATTGCGAAACTTCAATCCATCCCAACAGCTCAATGTGGGAGGAGGAAAGACACTGACTCGGAACCAAAAACACAATGAATTCAACAAAGGTGATCATCCGTTGCTTGACCAAGTATGATTTAGGCCACCAAATCATAAGCTTAGTCAAATAAATGCTTCCACTTTGACCATATATGGAAGGAAGTTATGAAACCGGGTGCAGCCATTCTACCGCCGCAAGCTCTGCAGGATATATTGAGCATAAAGATCCCTGCGAGTATTCACCAACTGTAATTAGATGATCAAAAGTAACCTACCAATCTCTTGGTTGATATGTTACTACACTATTTCTCTACTATGAGGTTTAAACAAATATAGTAGTAGTATTTTCTAAGAAAAATAAGGGACTATGAGAGACATGTTTGCTATATTTTCATTGGTCTGTTATTTTTGGTCCAGCTTACATTGAGTGCTGTATGGCTTCACGAGCAGTGCTTGCAGGCAAGAATTCATTGACTGCAACCTCTTTGTTCTCATTCTTCTTGTCTCAAGTGTTTGTCAAGGAGTATAGCATGTATTCCTACTGGAAAAGAGAAAGCAAACTTACACAATAAGCTTAATAAAAATATGAAAAATATGGATTTGACAGGATACAGTCTTCAAAGAATCGCCGAATCTCAGCAAGACGATGGGGAGACAGCTCATTAAGGTCATTGAAGTGACGATACTCGGGATCATCAGCACAAACTGCAATGATCTTATCATCTTTCTCCCCCTGAAATCCAAGCAAACCAGTTCTAACACTTTATTTTGGACTTTGGAGTCATAATATTCACACTTTCAATTCTATCCAAATCATCACCTGATCAATCATTGGCATAAGACCAATGGCCCTGGCTCGCAAAAAGCATCCAGGAAGAACTGGTTCCTAATCAAATAAATGTTCACCATTAATTCATTAAGCAACAGATTCAGCAGGCGTGATACAAAGTGGTTATAAGCAGTAAGTGTTCAACCTGCATGAGGACTAAAACATCTATTGGGTCATTGTCTTCACAAAGTGTGCGAGGAATGAACCCATAGTTATGAGGGTAGACTACCGATGAGTACAAGACACGATCAACCTGCAAAATTTCCGACCTTTGAATACTATAAGAAGAATGTTATCTTACAATAGAAGAATTATATATAAAAAGAGACCACATTAGAATAAATCTTAGACAGTAGATATTCTGGTAGGCTTCATATATATTGAGGATTGTTCATGGAAGATAAACACACCTTAATCAGCCCTGTCTTCTTGTCAAGTTCATATTTGACTTTACTTCCCTTCGTTATCTCCACAACCTGTGTTATATATAGAAGAACGTAAGAACAAATAGACAACAATAGACAAATAAAAACAATATGAAATAAAAAACTATCATCAGTTATAAGCTGGAAATCATGTCAATCATCTTTAACTAATCATTGAACAAGCCATACATATTACTGCAGCCTCAGAGAAAATTATGCTCGACATTTATCATTTTTAGTATGACATCTCCCTACCTACTGGTGCTGACACCCACATCCAATTTTCCTTGTACTATTTGGTACTTCCTGTGCTTATCATGCAATTTACTTAAATGTCCTTTCGAACTTGTAGTGACAACTTGTTCCAAAGTTACGCAAATTGAAACCAAGTTAAGAACAGAGAGAATGTTAAAGGGCTCAAGGAAAGTGGAGATTGGTTAACCAATCTACCAGAACACAAAGCTTCGGGCAACTGAATTCACAGCGGCAATCAACATCTAGCAGGCTGCGCTTAAACACAATTGACCACAACTTACTAACTCTGAATCTCTTAATGCTGATACATGAGAGCGTGGCCTGCAGAATGAATTTTGCATAGTGGGATGAAGCCCCTAGCAAAATTTATAATTCCATATTGATGCCTGCAAAACTTGAACCATTGCCCATATGTCTGAAAAGTTAGCCAGTTCTTCCAATACATATTTCTCCAATGGCACTGCATAGAACTACACCTTGCCATGCAATTCCCTGTCCCATCTTGCCAACCAAAGAAAAAAGAAACAAATTGCTATACTTATTGTGACTTAATAAGAGAACCAACGACTAGATTTCAGATCTTCAAATCAAGCAAGTCAAATGCTAAAATACTGACTTTAGAAACATGTAGAGAATATTGTGACACTGTGCAACAATTCAAAGGATAAAAAGGACTGGAAAAAGAAAGAAACAAAAGATTTATTTGCATAAATCTCTCAAGACAGATAGAGATATGCGAAATTTGTTACTAGATGGAGAATTTAATGGCAGTATTTCTCCCTTCTAATCTCCTGATTCCTTTAGAGCCTTAGTATGGCAGAGTTGTCATTACTTCAATAACCTCTCTCATCTGTTGTTCTTTGTGCTTTTCTAGCCCCTTTCTTACTGAAACTTATGTATGTTTGTTCTCCAAAGGTACAGAAAATTGTACTCTGGAATTTGATTCTATTTACTGCATACTCCATGAAGCCTCAGTTGATTAATGACAAAGATTCAAGCACTCAATACTAGGCATCAAGTAAAACCATTATTTTTTACATCTCTGGCATTTGATTTTGTTTCATACCAACTTCCTTTGTGGTATGAACTTAGAGAACACTTACAACATTGAACACAGCAGGAGCACCAGGACCTGCACGAAATACAAGTATTTAGTCAAAAAAAATTATTTTCTTTAAAATTTGAAGATGAAAATGTTACTTAGGGTACTAACCTATTTCAAGATCATGCCAGGGATGTGCAGCTACCGATCTCCTTGACAATGATGATAGGATCCTTTCATTCAGCTGTGGAGCTGGGCGATTGTCTGCCAATGCAGCCTCATTTTCTTCACTCATATTTCTATAGAGAAAAGCAGGTGACAACATGTTATTGCATTACAAGAGTTATGCTTGTTAAATATCTTTTCTGAGCAACTAAAAGACAGAAACTTAGTGCACGATGCTCTGATCTCATCAATATGGGTCAGAGCATGGTCACTTTACATAGCCCTACCCTGTAACCGAGGCTAAACAAATAAAAAGCAAATATATGTAAGGCATTGTAGACTTTGAAAAGCTTTTGTGCCTTAAAAGTCTTAAATAAATTTTTTTAAGTTGGAAACAGAAGATGGACCAAAATTACAAAACTCAATATAATGATCATAAAAAATGACTGATAGCTGAGCCACCATAGATATGCAAACTTGTCAGATATGAGTATCTAAATTGCAACTGGAAAGTGATCTTAGTATGCAGGTTCACTTTTGCAATTTTGGCACTTTATAATTCCATCTTGCAAGATATACATTTTTCTTGCCGTAAGACTACTACTTTGCATTGTCAATTCAATATATAGTGGACATACGAATTGAAATTTGGTCACCTGAGGAAATAATTTATTTAATCATTTTCTTTTCTACTCCTTTCTTGCATTTTGTTTCATTTTTTTGGGGAGTCATCAACTAAGGTACATATCAGCATATTTTCTTTTGGCTTTTCTTCAATGACAATATTTGGTTAAGAAACTAGTTGGAAATGGTCATGATATTAGTTCCAAGGTGCTAAGGATTATCTATAGTTTCAAACCTTGTTCTTTTTTTTTTTGGGGTTCTCAAGTGAATTTTTAGACATTTTAAATAAAGCATGTTACCACCTTGCTAGTAAATTAACGTGCATATACGCTTGTTATCACCATACATATAGGCATGGATACAGCAGTAATTAGTACTAATTGCAAAAGCAACCCGTCTATTCTATTATTAATCCTCTTAAGGCTATGTAGATGGTATCACCGTGTAAAAAGTACTCATGGAACGAATCCTTTACTTCGTGATGCTCGATCGACAAACGCGAATCAAGCTTTCCAACAATTGCAGAGTTATTTGAAGAAAATAAACCACAAACCTACATACTGCATTGTCCGTTCATCCGATCATTCTAAACAATGATTTCGAGTTGGATCCACAACGATCGCATGGCGATCATGCAAAACGTACCAGTTATCTACCACAAAACACGAAATCGTGCGCGCAAACGTCAAGATCAAGAACAGTCTCACGACAAATCGAACAAGTAAAAAGCCAGATAAACGAAGATCTAAGCAGAATACAAATGACAGAATAAATCGGGCAACGATATCCGCATCGGATCACGTAGAAGAGAGCGACCTTTCTCCCCAGAAAGAAAATTGCAGGAGGATCAAGAGCGAGTAGAGGAGAAAGAATCCGGAGAAAGGAATCATCGAGAGGGCGTCGCTCTTACCTCGACCAATAACTCAATCGAACGCCAAGGTTTTGGGGAGGGAGACGGAGGACGGGGAAGCGATCGACGCAGGTGGAATGGGTTACTCTGCGAGAGACTGGTGGGGGTTATTTATAGGGTCCTGGACCGGGTTCGGCGCCGGGCTATTGACTTCCTCCACCACGACGATGGAAGAGGGCGGGAAGCCGCGTGTTCACGTATCGGCGGTGAAGCAGGAAGAGGAAGAGGACGATGCAGCTTAGCTGCATCCTCGATTGCCAGTGGAGACAGCGCCTTTCCCATTAAGTCGATAACATAATAATTTTTTATTTATATTTTTTGTAAAATTTATGATTAAATATCTTCTCATATATATATGTTTTATTTTATCAGTTAAAAATTTAGAAAAATAAAAACCTTTACTAGTTAGTATTACTTATCATATGGTATTTTATTTTTCATGATAGAGGATCTTCTATATTATAGGATATATAAAATAAATATATAAAAAATTAAACTTTGGATGCATTAGTAAGGGGTATTCACTTTAAAAATATTTATAAATGTTGTGTGTTATAAACTTGTTTATGGCATTTACAATTTTAGCATGGTATTAAACAAATTAAAGTGATATGAAGGTGAACTATAAGTATAATTTAGTGATGCATTTCTTTTCTGCATCTTTGAACTCTCGGCACATGCCACTAATATTTTCTAACTCATCGCTGTTTCTGCACGTTGGGCATGCAATCTTCCCCGGCATCCATTCTTGTGTATGCGGTCCCATAAAGTAGAAGAGAGAAGGCAATAAATGTATAACAGAACAATGCACGACGACGGTGGAGCTTAAAAGATTATGGATTTGGATGGACGTGGTTATTTGTGGGCACACATCTGTCTCTCAACTACATGAGTTGCCACCCAACTTCTCATATGACTTGTCTAATATTCCCAGCATATCTCATCAAAAACATGGTTTTTTTTTTCCATGCCAAAATGATGATACAAGTGCAATACGGCTTACATGTTAGGCTTAACAGCAGGGCCAACTAAACCCAAGTCAAGATCACATAAAGCCAACTGGAACACACAGGCAAAAGATTTAATCAATGAAGTGCACAAGTCTATCCCCGGATGACAACACCTACAATAGCTCAGAGCTTGAGTGCGATTGTGTAGACTAATTATGAATCTGCGGCTAAGATGTGATGCTTGCTGTAATCTGGCGGACAAGAACATGGTTCAGGATGAATACAGCTGATCCCACTAAAACTGGAGATATTCACACATGCCATGGACAGGCGACTACTGGGATAATTCAGTTATGGTCACTGAAATCATCATCGATGCCTCCTCCATCAGGCTGTCATGCCGTCCTCAGAGGCGGAGAAACTAGTATGACTCCATCGCCTCGGACAAAAAGAAATGGAACAGTCCGCCTGGTGGTCTGTAAAAGAAAAGACATTAATTATCAGAAAGAATTGAACAGATCTGTAACTAACAACTTTGAGATTTAACTAAGCAGATATATCAGAAGACAAATCTTTTAATTTGTCAAATTTGAAAATGTGTGTTTTGAGACCTTTTTCAATCATTAATTTCCATACAGAATAATATCTGTCAGTATCTTGATCTAATTATACAGAACATTAGATATAATGGTGCAGAAGAAAAATATTACCACTGTTAGTGATGGTAGAACCACATAATATTGTTGAAGAACAATCCTACAGGACATAGATAGCCAAATTGTAAAGGTGTAACCACCTTGAAGAGATTGGAAATTCTGCATCAATGTAGCTCGAAGGAACAAATAGTTGGAGTGGTCCACCTCGTGAAGTAACCCAATCAATATTTTCCGTTTTTTTTTAATTGTTTCAAGGCAGTGAACATGTGCCTGACCGCCAAACCATCAAACACACTGCCTGCTGCTTCCTATCTACTCCACAAAAGTTTACATGGTTTTAATTAGTAACCTCATCTTTCCTTTCTCCCATCCATAATTTCCACCTTGTTCCTTCCGAAGGTTATAGTGTTTCTCATGTATCATGAGCTTGTGTCCAAGCATGCATTTCACACATGAGAATGGACGTGTTTGTGTTTGTGTGTGTGCGTGCGTGTCCGTGTGTGAGAGAGGGATCCTGACAAAGATGCACTTTTTTTTTTTTTTTTTTGACTTTTTGACAGAAACAACTAAAAGGAAATGAGGGGTGTGATCAAAAGGCTCTCCTGGTAAAAGGAAATCAGGATACACTGATCAAAAGTCTCTCAAGGCTTTCTTTTTTGGCTTGGGCTTACCCTCTTTTAATACAAGTCCATTCCAGCCACCTGCCCTCCTCTTTCCCGTATTGACTCTCCCCTCAACATGCAACCTGCAGTGTTGCCACCATATATATGACACACACACACACACACAGGTAGCAATGGCCACCCTCAGGTTTTCATCAGGGGCTTCCCAAAAATGTTGATCTAGTGTCTGTTCTTGGTGGAGGAAGCAACTCATCCGCATCTAGTGCACCTCCACTTCCGAAGGCCTGCTTCTGACGGTCTTGTTTATGCTGTTTGATCTAAAGAGATCAATAATGGACAATATACTAGTCACAAGCAACATTAATTTCAACCTTTGCAGGCAAATGATGGAGTTGCTGAGACATAGAATTCCTTTTCTTAAGCAGATAACCAACAAATTGGACCCAGGAAAACCACAATTCAGATTTGGTGTCTAGGCATACTTGTCAAGGTAAGCATCCTCGTGTACACCTAGGCAAACCACAGTCCATCATCAGTGTCTAAGCACATTTGCTCAATGCAAGTATTCCGACACACTTGCTGAATGTAAGTATTCCAACCATGTGAGAACCTCTTCATTGTTCCTCTGTCCCTATCTCAATCTTCTGGCCATACTGGTCTGGTACAAAAACTAGTGATTGCCTACCCCTGACATCGTCCAGGGAACAAAAGGGTCTGAAACCATAAAAGCATTAGAAGCTTGAATGAAAGCCAACCATCTCCCCCCTTGACCCTGCTTCTGCTGTCAAGGCCTCAAAATAGTCCTCTTCAATTCCAACTTACCTCACATCTGATGCTTTTTGAAGGTTTCTTTTCCTTTTTATGGGTTTTTTACATTTGGCTTTGATTTAAACCAGTCTTGCGACTACTTGGGCACTTCATAAATTTTACTTCTTTTCAACCTTTGTTTAAACAATAAAATTATAAACAATATGGCATAATGGCTTTATCTTCTTTTCCAAAATCACTTAAGCTTGATCAGAATCAAACAAGTAAAAACTGTTAACTTTTCAACATAACATGCTACATCAGAATCAAAGCAACATGCATTGGCAACCTTGCCCCTTGATATATCGGTGTTCAAAACAGAGAAACAGATACGAGCAGGAGTGACTTACCCGAACAATCTCTTCATAAGTCTCATCATCAATTTCTACAGTAGTTATTATCTCTTCAACATCCCCAAGTATCATATTTAAATGTTGATCATAAGCCTGGGATGAAAAGAAAACAAATCAGCACTTGCACTACTATTTACTACATTAAGAAGATATTTTGGATAGCATATTCAAGACCATAATCCAACTGTAAATTCATGGAAAGGTGGAAAATTACAACAGACTGTAAGACTTTCTGTTGAATTAAGAACCATAAGAAACCCAAATTTAAGCCATCCATTAAGAAGTGATATTTGTCATGAAAGTCCATATATTTACTTTAAAGATTAAAGGTGAGGATAAAACAAAGAGAAGATTTTGCACCTTTAAGGAGACGACAATATCATTTGGTCCATGATATCAATATACTTTAAAACAGGTGGATTAAAAATACATACGAGATCAATTATTTATATTGGTAAAACCATGGGATATAGGGTATGGTCTATCAAAAATGCAAAACGATGGAGTCATTATAAGCAAGGATTTTGAAAAGAAAAAAAGAGAGGTCAAATTGATGTAAAGAATAGGGTGGAAAACACAAACACAAATGAGTTGTGTCATATAATAAGTTTTTGCTGAATGATACACGATACCAAAATTACTACTTTGAGAATCTTCTTGTTCATCTATCTTAATTATGTGCTCAACTCTTCTCTTGATGTTGCCAGAAACTTATACTGCATATATTCAATCACAGCCCTATGTAGTCTACTACCCTTATATAGTTTGCAAGTTTTAAAAATTAGCCTCGAATGAACTATCATGGTAACAATATATTATAAAATAGCATGTGTTACACAAATTAATCTTGTTTGTGCTTTTGTAAGTTCATTTTGTATCTAAGTGAAATGATAAAAACTCAAAGCAGATCCTTGATGTACACATATAGACATTCGTTATATCATCACCATGATATTACTAATCTATGTTTGTTGAATTCTGAGATTTTATTTACGCAAAAAAGTCCTGGTTCCCATGCATAATATTTCAAAGGGCCGTCACATAACCTTGGAGATTCTAAACCACAAAACCTCAAGAAACTAGAAACTACAACTATGTATCCTACTTTTTTGAGGACGTTCACTTGCACCAGTGGAAGAGCAGCCAAAGCAATTCTTTCCCGTCAAGAAAACTTGCCTGGTGCTACCACCAACCAAGATGTGTAATCTCATCCCATGAATTCCAATATGGTACTGGAATAAACATGCAGGAACCCTGACAGATCCTTTTGACGCTTCGCCTACAACATGGAAGAGTCCACTTCACATATGTAAACCCTAGATTACTGTTGACCCGTAACAAAAATGGTAACGAAATAGTGAAAAGAACAGCAAGCGAGAAAATTGATCGGATCATATAACTATATATATATATATATATCTGGAGAGAGAGAGAGAGAGAGAGAGAGAGAGAGAGAGAGGCGGGTGTTTATGTACGTGAAGCTTTCCACGGAGGTCGCGGTCGGAGCGGAGCTTGACGTAGATGCGCTCGTCGAGGCTGAGCCTTATGAGATCGAGAGGCTCCTTCACGGCGCTCTCCTCCTCGCTGGCCATCGATCTTTACCGACCCCCGCTCGCCTCCTCGCGTCCGGCGGTCGAAACCCTTTTGGCGGCTCTTCCCACGGAAACGAGAGATATAAGCCCAAGCCCAAAGGCTATGAGCGGCCCAATAATTAGTGTTTTATATCTGGTCGTAAAAACGATTTAAAAATAAAAAGAATTTTTTTTTTGTTGAAAGCAACAAATGCATCGAACAATTTATATGCATCATCAAAAAAGATTTATACCATTAATCTATATATTTATGAAAACAAAAATTCTACCATTTAAAAATTAATTATTATTTTTTTTACCTTTTGTCGTTTGAACCTATTAAACTTTATATGGGGACACGTTTTATAAGGATCTAAATTATCAATTCATGAAAATAGGATTTGGATATGGATATGCATTGAAAAAAGGAATAGATATGGATATCATAATTGGGCAAAAACTTAAATTGTTAAGAAAGAACATAATATATATTTTTAACACTCTCCATGTCATAAAATCTAAACCAATGCAATCAACCATTAGCATCAGTCTCTTTCTTATCACCAGATATATATATCTGCTAGTGTTGATTCAAGCTGAGCTAATCAGATTCACACTCCTTAATCCATTAGGGTTATCAATTATAATATATATATATATATATATATATATATATATATATATATATATATTCAATTAACGAAGTTACTAAATCAATACTAAGGCATGTCTTTCTAGATTAGAAATCTCACAACCATTTGATTTTGCTACAGTTGGTTTATATTCCAGTCTTTTGATTGAATTATGTGAGAAGCTACAATTTTTGTTCCATCAGCCTCCAAACACTGTTCAAGTGTGCAATAAATAGTAACATTTGTTGATGAATATATAATCACAATACAACCACTTTGAAAGACTTATTGAATCATCATCATCATCATCATTTACATCCAAGCAAACAAGCACATTTTTATTTAACTAAAACAGTGGCAACACCTTCAGCCTCCATATTTGTTGACAAGCCAAGCAGGTGGAAGTAAGCAAAGTGTCCAATCCACACTGGTATCCAAAGAGAACAGATGAAGAGGTGTGGCAGCATCCATCTCCACATCTTAGATGAAGGAGGGGGAGGAGCAAAACAAAATGCATGATGATCCAAGCTATGATGTTGGTGTGTGACATCCTCCTCTCATGATCTCATTGGATTTGCTCCACAGTTGATAACTTAATTTCATAAAACTAATAATGTCTTGGGTCAATATTTGTGGATATTTCATTCTAACTATTTATCCCAATTGCTTTTGGTTTCCATTTTCTAAAATCAATGTTTGAGAATTCTGACCCTCCCAATAGTAGTACCTTTAATTGTTAGGATTTGTAAATATTTTTTTTAAATCATAATTTTATTTTGAAATAAGACTACTTAACTGATAAATAATTCAACTATATTAACATTTGGTTACTTAAATAATGTCTTGATGGGGAGAAAAGATGTGATAAAACACCTCAATAATTCTTAGGTCTCTCTCTAAAAAAAACTAAATTCTTTCAAGATTAAGCGCAGAGTGTTAATGAGTTAAGTTGGAACTTATATATTGATCTTACCTCGTGAAGATTTGATTTTTTTTTTTAAATATATATAGACGAAGAGTGTTGAACCATAATTTTCTTTTATCGATCACTTTTTTTTTTTTTATGTTTGATTATTATTTTTATCAATTATGATTTCATCATGTAAGTAGAGGACAAGTGTTAGTATCATGATGATAAGATTATTTGTTTAGGTCAAACTATGATTTTGCTTATAAAGAACTTAAAATGCCATCATTCAATAGAAGCTCAAAAAAAGAAAGAAAAATGACTTATTAATATTTTTAGGATTTAGGGCTTAGGGGTATTTTTTGAAGAGAAGTTGCACTTGAATTGTTCATTGGAAAAATATATATATATACAGCAATTGGTGGAAATCTTGTCCAATTGTCTAGAAGTCAAACTGGACTTGAATTGTTTGATTGTGATGGAATACTTCATCTCTCAGAAGAGCTTTCAAATGGAGGAATCCTATTTGAATGAAACTTGCAACACACCAGCTTGTGGACCCTTCCATGTCATAATTGGTTTAGGTGATGTCCCATAATAATAAATATATATCCATCTTTATCTGTTGGATTGCATCATAGAAGTACTTACTTAGTAAAGGGGGGTTTGTTGAGGAGAATTTTTTTTATTTTTTATTTTGACAATGTGTGCAGGTCATCATGGATGATAAAATGATGACTAAGTTAACACATAATGCTTAGGGTGTATCATTATTAAATAATGTTGAATAGTTGTTGGTCAATATGAATAATGACAATGAATAGGAGGATTACATAAATAAGGGAGGTTGGCTACATTATCAAAGACAATACTCTTAGCTTTGACAGACACAAGTTTGCCAATTGGAATACAAATTAATCAATGATTTTTTTTTTTTCTTTCTGAGGTTTGTCTATGACTCTTTTTTTTTTTTTTTTGTAGCTATAGATTTTATATTGAGTATAGTGAATGTGATGGGTCCTTCAATCATTCCTCTAAATTGGTTGGTATAAACTATATTATTATAAATTATTACTGAATTCATTATTACTGTTGGATGTAATTTTATGGAAATTTCCTCCATTCTTATTGTTGAATGACTAGCTATTTTTCTATCATCTCATCATGAGATCTATTCAGGAAGGTTTCAAAGACATTTGGATCAAAACAAACTACCAGATTATTTATTTATTATACTTTGACTTAATAACCCAACTGTGATGAACAATTTGAAATATTTTAATTAACATAACAGTTTTAGTCAAAAAGATTAATATAATAATCTCTTTGTCTTACATTACTCCTAACAAACTCATATATTGGCCAACTTGATATGAAAAGATTAATATAATCTCTTGGTCTTCTACTAACTTGTGTTCAAATATGTTTGAAGATGAATAAATAATTAACTTTAAAAAATCTTGGATAATAAAAAAATATTTAAATAAAAAAAATATAAGAATTAATGATGATAAAGAAACCTTAAATCTGAATGGAAAAGAAGCATTCTATAATCTCCCTGAGGACAACTTTTAATGTGCATTGAATCATTTTTTTTTTTTTTTATCAATAGGGCTTTAACACACAAAATTCGATGATGACGAAAAATTAATCGGATATATTACGTCAGCATGCATAAAAAAATAATATTTCCTTATTAATCTACTTAGTATTATTCAATCGACATATTAAATCCAAACTATCATTATATAAAGTAGTTTTCATACCGAACTAAATTTAAACATCTTAAATTTTTTTTTTTTTTCATTCAAAATAAGTAGCAACTAATTTTGATCATAAAAAAGGTCATGTTAAATATCCTGTGATATAGTTTTTATAAACATCGATTGAAACATGATAGGTGATATGAGATACATCTATTTTCTGCCTTCAACTAAAATACCACTGACTGCATAAGACCAGCAAACATCATAGTGAAAGCCTTCCAAGCCACTCACTGCTGTTGTTGTTGTTGTCTTCTCACTGTCTGCACTCAAACATACCTTCCACAAGTTGCTCAAAGAAACAATTGATGATAGCTTGCAATTTTTATCATGCTAAACACATCCTTGGAGTCTTCCAAGAACAAAAACTATAGAGTGATAGATAACTCAATCAATTTGTCTCAAATGGATATGAACAACCCTTCTTCTCTTACTAGTTTTTTGTGTTCTCCCTGCATGTAAGCAATCCACCTCACATGCAGTCCAAAAATAAAAGAACTGCTCTTATGTGTCGTCTTGCTATTCCACTTGGCTGTAGCAGTCTTCTAAGAATAGATTAGAGACAATAGCTTGTCAACCAACTGGTCTTCTAAGAAAGGTGCAGACTATGGGAGAAGAAGAACCCCAAACCTCTTCCTTCTTTGACAGAGACAAAGACAAGCAACCAAAATAAGGATTGGGAATGGGATCTCTTCAAAGCACTGTGAAGGATTTTGAAACTTGATTATGATATATCATAATCTAAATATTTTATATCTAAACAATTCTTATTGGTAAACGCATATGATGCGCTACTGCTAAACATTATTCCTCTTAACTTCATCGAGTACACAACAACAGTGACCAAGTTTTTTTTTTTTTTTTTTGAGAACCTTACAGTATTTTCTTCTTGGAAAAGAAAAATTAATGTGCCCTACCTAACCATGTCGACATAAATCAAACAAAAGGAAGCCAAGTTTGAACCACTCTACGCTTGCAATCCATAGTTATGGATTAGGTTTGCCCCAATCTTAATCTAAACGAGTTGTGCTGTCACGATTGCAGTAAATTGGAAGCCATAGCTCAGCATATTTCTTTTTAACGTATGGAAAACGTATAATGTCGTGAGGAGTATTCATTCCATGGACGGACGGCATTACCATTCGCCACCGCGGTTTCGCAATAACTAATGGGCCCACCGACTCAGCCCACCGGCGGATTCCTTTCACAGCTCGACGTGCTGCGCCGACGTGGCCGCGCCTCCTCCGACCAATGGGGCGGGGCAGGTCGCCGCCCGCACTTGTGGCGGGCTGGCCCACTGCTACCCCACGCCATGCGTTCCACGTCAGCCGTGGGAGCCGCCACTGTCACCACTATGGTATGTGCTGCCATCCCATCACATCGATGGCATGGCATGCCATAGTGGGATCCCCATAAGCGCAGATCACTGTAAAATTCTTGCTTTTTCTCTTTTTCTGAAATTACTTTTTTTTCTTTTCTTTCCGCTAATTAATTATTTTTGTGATAAGAAGTGAGAGAAATAATAATTACATCGATTTATGGGCTAATAATAATCTGGAAGCGGTAAGGATTGACGCCGTTAAGGTGCGGTGGCTCGTTACGTGACGGTAACCGAACGGTAAGTCAACCCAGGCCGACGACGGAAGGGGAGGGGGGGGATTAAGAGAGTAACATAATGCCGTTGCCTTCGCCTCCTCCACCTTTTCTCCACTCCCCCCATTGCCTCCTCTTCAACTCGATTGAACCAAGCTTTGGGTTCCGTCTTCTCGGAGGGAGAGAAGCAAGGGATCGATCGGGCCGGAGGCGATTCGTTTCGTGTCGTCGGATCGAGGGCGAGGGGGTTTTAAGGCGCCGTGATCCCGGGTTCCCCGTGGAGGTTTTGCCTTCCGGTCAAAACGATTCGAGGTACTCGGGCCTGCGCGTAGCCTTTGCTTCGTAGGGATGTGGGCGTTTGTACATTGTTTTTCGGTGTTGGATGCAGCTCGTCGGTGGTGATTTCTGTGGATGCTGTGGTAATAATCGTAGAAATTCATGAAACAGCGCCAATTTGGGACCTCTTTTTGGGCGTTAAAGCTTTTGATTTTTGAGTCCTTTTCTTTGCGGATTTGTTTAATTGGTGTTCTTTTCTGATTTTTCTTCAGAGATCTCTTCGGAAAAGGGCTTCCTTTTTGTGTGATTAGGGGTTATGATTTCTTTAGCTAGGTTTAGTCTCTGCGAAGGGGGAAAATTCCGTCCTTTTTGGTTTCAAGCCCTCCCCTGCTGCCCTAAACCCGCAAGAGCAAAAACTAGATTAGCCGTTAACTTTGAATCCGTTCCTTCTCCTTGGGGCATGTCTCCTTTCTCATTACCGTGCTTGTTGCACTCCAGTTCGCATGATTCATTTCTTCCGTCCACTTATAAAGACGTCAATTCTCTTTTTTTGGGATTATTTTTGGTTGGTTGAGATAAGTCGTCCATGAACATTGAACATTTATATGGTAGCATTTTTATTACTTCATTTTATAGGCTTCTCTGAGTTCATCCAATTATCCTTTTAGGTTGAATTGGTTTCTTCCAAAAAATAAACAAAAAAATAAATTTTCATGATCAATTCCCTTGTTTTTTTGGTCTAATTATCAAGATTCCATGCTTAACACAGATTAAAGTTGCATTGTAATGCACACAGGGGACATGTTTTAAGATAAATTTGTCATTTTTTAAGTCAAACAAGGATAATTGGTTTTTTTTTTTACTAAAATAAAGGTATAAAGAGAGCAGCTTTGTTGACTAATAGACAATAATGAAGGATCAAGGATAATTTTCAAGCATCTGTAGTCCAGTAACTTATCATCATGACAGCTATTTTTGAACTCCACGATCTTTGACATATGGTGATGCAGTTAATGCCATATCTTTGTGATTAACTTCCATTCTATTCCCAGCTTTAGGCGATTTATGTGGTTTTTCGATTCAGTTGTTTGTCTTCTTTGTACACTTACAATTGTATCAATCTCATATTTTGATGTCTTGTCACAAGTTAATCTTTTGACATTCAAGGCTTTAATGCACGGTCCCATTTTTGCAGCTCAAGTTTTATTGTGCATATTGGGGTTGGTATGTCAAAGCTTTCAAATTCCTAAATAATAAAAGAAGTTACCAGTAAGGTGTGAACTTTACTATTTCACCTTCTTCCAACACTTGTTCTGCTTTAGATCCTACCCTCTTGAAGATATCTAGAGACAGTTTTTTTTTTTTTTTTTTTTTTTCTGCAGGCAGTTGAACACACTTCATTGGAGGCTTTTTGGTATCACACCGCTAGATATCTACTTCTGGCTCTGTTTTACTGCTTGAATTAGACTAGATGTCATTCCGCAGTATAGTTCGTGATGTCAAAGATGGCTTCGGGAGTTTCAGAGATGGCTTCGGGAGTTTATCAAGGCGGAGTTTTGATGTGAGGCTTTCAGGGCTAATTGGCCATCGGAGGGGGAAATCCCAATGCTCTGTGCAGGAACTACATGATCCATGTCCCGTGGTCCAGCAGAGTCGCTGGGCTAGCCTCCCTCCTGAGCTTCTTCGTGATGTGATTAAGAGACTGGAGGCAAGTGAAAGCACCTGGCCATCACGCAAGAATGTTGTTGCCTGTGCAGCTGTCTGCAGAACTTGGAGGGAGATGTGCAAAGAGATTGTTAGGAGTCCAGAGTTCAGTGGGAAACTCACTTTTCCAATTGCTTTGAAACAGGTAATCTTTTTGCTCTCACCAGGTTTTCACAAAATTCAGCCCTTTGTGTCATTTGTGATGTGTTAACTGAGATCCTATATTTCAATATAATTTATTTGGCAACAACAAATGCCTTCGTATCTGACAGGTAAACCTTGTTACCAAAAATGATCTCATAGGATATGGTGACATAGGAATTACTTACATGGTAATGATTTATTACCTTCTTTATGCCTGCTATCTTTTGCAGCCTGGATCTCGGGAAGGAACCATTCAATGTTTCATTAAGAGGGACAAATCAAAGTTAACATATCATCTCTACTTATGTCTTAGCCCTTGTAAGTTTGGTTCCATTTCATCTATCTTAATTTCCAAAGGTGTTTACTGTTCTTTTGAATTATGTAAAGTTGGCTTCTCATCAGTTTTTCTGTCGGAGGAATCTTCTTGCATTAGCCATGTTTTTCCTGCCTGTTCAGATTACTAATCAGTTCCGCTTGTCCTCCGTTAACTATTCTCCATTATATGTAACAGCATCATTTACAGTTCCTCTTATCTTTTTCATGTACTGCACAAAGACCAAAAGTAACGCTGGGCAAGTTTGGTGTTGTAGTTTATTGTTGCATTTGTTCTATGCACGTATGATCTCTCTCATTGCTTACTTTCTTGAGATCCCTTGTGTCTCCAAGTTCTTGCCATCTGTCATGTGCATAAGCATGTAGAATATGTTTAAGTTTTGTGTTACACACTCATTTGTGATTTATTCTCGCTGTAGCTGTTCTTGTTGAGACTGGGAAGTTCCTCCTATCAGCCAAAAGGAACCGGCGGACAACCTGTACCGAGTACATTATCTCAATGGATGCCGACAATATATCAAGGTCAAGTTACAGCTATATTGGAAAGCTGAGGTATTGGATTTGTAGCCAGATTTATTTATTTTTTTCCTTGTCAATACCTAATTGCCATAAACCTCAGTCTTAATGCTTTGTTCTGAGATCTATATTCTTCCTGCTGAAATTGTAGGTCAAATTTTCTTGGCACGAACTTTGTAATATATGACACTCAACCCCCGTACAACGGGGCAGCCCTTTGTCCACCTGGTCGAACAAGCCACAGGTTCTCCAAGAAAGTCTCTCCTAAAGTCCCTTCTGGCAGCTACAGCATAGCTCAGGTTACCTATGAGCTGAATGTCCTTGGCACACGAGGACCACGACGGATGCATTGCGTCATGTACTCTATACCTGCATCATCACTTGAACCTGGTCGCACAGTCCCTGGCCAACCCGAGAACCTCATTCCCCGTTCCCTGGAGGACTCCTTCCGCAGCATGTCCTTCTCGAAGTCCTCGATAATGGACCGTTCTATGGACTTTAACAGCTCACGCTTCTCTGATATTACTGGAGGAATTCAAGAGGGGGAAGAGGAGAATGAGATAAAAGAGAGGCCACTGGTGCTTCGAAACAAGCCTCCAAGGTGGCATGAGCAGCTGCAATGTTGGTGCCTCAACTTCCGCGGTCGAGTGACCGTAGCTTCGGTGAAGAACTTCCAGCTGGTATCAGCGGTGCAGCCTGCTGCAGGAGCGCCGACACCATCGGAGCCACCAGCACCATCCGAGCATGATAAAATTATACTTCAGTTTGGCAAGGTGGCAAAGGATATGTTCACCATGGATTACAGGTATCCACTGTCCGCATTCCAGGCTTTTGCCATCTGTTTGAGCAGCTTCGACACCAAGTTGGCTTGTGAATAGAGTAAGTAGTACAGGATTGATTGGTGAAAAATGACTGAATAGATAGGATGAAATTTTCAAGATGTGTTTGCTGTTTCACATCGATTCTTCCTGGTTGCTAGTGTGCAAGCTGTAACCTGCAACTGTGTTTTGTTTCAAGGTATATATATCCTTTGTCCACCACAACAAACTGCCCTAATTACTCTGCAAGCTCTGCTGAATTAAGAAACTGGGAAGCCCATTCAGATTCTCCAACTTCTTTTGTTTTGTGTCGATCCATTATGTTGTGTGTGCAAAAGTAGTGTTTGATATATATTACATGAACAGTGCATTGGTTGCTCTTTATAATGTGAAAACTGGCAACTTGAGTTTAGTTTTCAGTTCATTTCTGTGGCAAAATGAACCGCTCCTCCCCCATTGTTTCATGACTAATATCTGTAAATGGCTAGCAAGATATAGATGGGGAGGATCAGCTCTTCCTCGGCAGGTTTTGGTCTCTTTTGGGTAATGTTGTTGGAATAGTCACTGTTGATCGCACCTTTGATTTCTTTGGGCCCGATGGATGGTGGACTTCTGAAAAAGAGACATAGCTTGTGATTGATTCAATGGAGGGCAGAGCACAAAAACCAACAACGAGCAGCTGGTATGCTAATTGGCTTGCTTACTACTCATAGCAGCTGTATCAAAAGAGATCAAAGAGGTGGGTGTGCAATCCTTTGTTGGGGAAAAGGTGGAAGTATCTTTGAACTGCATATGGATGGACTTGATGGCACATTATTGGTAGCAAATGATGTGATGTTAGTATGTGATAAGAGATATTTTGATCGGTCGAATATTGGTGCGGTCTGTAGGCACGTGAGGAATTGTCCGCTTTGAGTGTACTCATACTGTTTAACCCTTTCTGAAGACTGAGAGCTCCAAAATGCACCTTTGAGAGTAATAGAGATTGGTGGACTTATGAGCCCTTTGCTCCCCTACTTCTCAACCAATGTGAGACTAAAGATGACTTTATCATTACTCCCTCCACAAACGGAGGGTAGAGCTCATGTTCGAGGTGCTTGGCTCGTGAGTACTGGTCGACCGAGGTGCACGACTCGAGGCCCTCCTTTTAGTGCCAAAATGTCAGTGGAAAAACTCTGGTGCCTGTCCAATAGATGCGGTTTGCCTCCGTGTCTGCTGAGCAAGCACTGCTGGTTCAGGCTCGTGTGCGCTAGCTCGCCCGCGATCGTCTCGACACAAAGTTGGAGTTCGGTCGAATGGGTAGAGCCCCGGGGCCCAGCTTGGGAGGTCGGCTGCTAGTGGTGGAGCTCAAGTCGAGTGGACGTGTCTCAGCTCGGGTCGACCGTCGATTCCTGCAAGAAGGTCAGGTCGGGTCGGGTCCCGATGTGACCTCTCCGACGATCAAGTTAGTTCTGTTATTGATTTTGCGATCCCCCTGCTCCGCAGAGGCGCATGGGCTTTTATAACGACAGTAATGGGATATTCGTACCTGAATCCCTTATCTTCTTTATTGTTTACCATACCGCTGCATCTCACCATGCCGTCCATGGTCCTTGCAGCGAGACGCGCGCCTGCCACTGAGTGATGTCGACCTTGCCCACCTTACTTGTGTTAGATCGATCGTACGATCGCTGACCCCTCCATGCCTGTGTCAGGTCGATTTCCCCGTGTCGGGTCGACCACGTTGACGGGCCAGTTATCCGAGGGCGCGAGGATTATCATATCAGTATGGAAGTCGACCATCGATCCAAATTATTTGAACTCTGAATCTTTGGTGGGAGCAAATCTCGAGAAGAAAACAACCTATGCCCTCCTAAGACTAGTACCCGATATATAGAATAACCAAGTATCGAGAGGAGAAAGAAAGAACCTGTCGATAGGTGCCTTTTGTTAGTCGTTTCTGCCAAATTGCTGTCTACATGTCAAAAGTCCTGATTGGGTGAACATTTGCCCCAATTAGGTGGATAGAAAATGAAAACCTTCAATGTAACAAGAAATTAGCAGATTGCATAAAACGCTGTATTATTGAAAATATTAAGGTAAAAAATAAATGAAGAAAAGAACAAACAGGCGTAACAGGGGCAAGAAAGCTACCTGGGAATCCTCCCAAAAACCGAACAGGAACAACACCTAAAAAGGGCATGAATTAAAACCATGGAAACAAATTTGGGAAATCAGATAGTAGGGGTTTGTGAGTTGGCTAGCAACTGTTGCTTATTTAGGTTTCTTTCTTTAATGAAGAAAATATAGCTAAACAACGAGACGATAACACAGCCATCATCCTTCATGACGCCCAAATGTTGTTTTACTACCTGTCCTGGATGGATGAGTTTCTCTTTATACACTGCAAAAAAAATCCACTCAGAAAGGATCACCGGAAACAAATCTCCTGAGTCTAACTTAGATACCCTCTGCAGTACCCTCTCTCTCTCTCTCTCTCTCTACCACTCCATAGAGCAAGTTCTTCTCAGAATTCTGCATGGTTTTTTCATCTCAGTAACTGGTACTATGTTATCCAAAAGCTGCAAAACAATTGTAAGCTATTAACTTCATTGTTACAATTGCAAACATAATAGGCAAATGCTTAAAAGAATATTTTTCGACACTACTGGCCTTTAGTATGTTCTTTGGTAAATAGCTTTTGAGTTCGGATTCAACTAGCCCGACCAGACAGCTCAAGACAGATTAAGAGACATGATAAGTGCAAGCTTCATAAATTAGTAAATTTCATGGTCTTGCATATAAGTGCATAGGTAAATACAAAGCAAAATGAACAAAATTCTAAACTACCGAAAAGAAAAAAAAAGAACCCACATATTAGATGCCTGACCTCTTCCTACTTTTACATAGATTACTGACACTGTCACTTTTATCAATAGCAGTCAGATAGAAACCAGAAATACAAAGATATCATACAGAGGAGACCAAAAAAGACTTAAAGAGAGCCCACACCACCCATGCTGTTACTGAAGAACACAATCTTGGAACTAATATGTCAGAAGATCAAATACAAATATCATGTAAGAAATCACAATACTTATAAGATCAGAAATAAATCCATGACACATTAAAAAAAAATCCCAAATGCTCATATTAAATATCTTAAAATGGAATTCTATGAGATTATTCTAGGCATTCATACCAAGAAGTACATATGCTTTCCACAGAAAGAACCCTTTACATTGATGAAATGTTAAAGAAATCAAAATAATTGCAAATATCTTATTAGCGTACAAGTGGTGTATATTAAAATTGTATATCATGTCACATAAATAAACATGGATGATCATGGTAAATCATGCAATAGCTTACATGTCTTAAGCATCAGCCAAGTTTTAATATCGCGTTAGCATGTCATCTTTCACTAAATTATGAAATCTGCAAGTGACAGAAACATCATTGCATGTGTATCCTTGTGCAAATGCACAAACACTCA
Source organism: Ensete ventricosum (assembly GCA_029747655.1). Taxonomy (NCBI): domain Eukaryota; kingdom Viridiplantae; phylum Streptophyta; class Magnoliopsida; order Zingiberales; family Musaceae; genus Ensete; species Ensete ventricosum. The sequence goes on from JAQQAF010000004.1 coordinate 49,630,695, forward strand.
CAGACACACAGGCTTGCACACACACACACAGGAAAGACAACCCATGGTGTTATCATTATGTTTGGTTTGGTCGGTGAGCTAACTTTAATAATTTAAGCAATTCAAAGTTACAGGCTAGATAAAATAATAGAGTGAAATAAGAAAATAATAAATCAACCAAGAAAAGAAAAATTACATCAGGTTTTTCAAATCTTGGTTTTTTTTTTTGCTTACTTAGAGAAAAATAGTTTGGTTTTCTTCACAGTATGAGTAAAGTTAGGTTATAAGACATGTATTCTTACCTTTTCAATTTTTTAATGGTTTTGGATAGAGTTATCGATGTAAATGAAGTTAATAATTTTATTCTGCTGATTCTGATTCATGGTTATTTCATTATCTGTAAGCTAACCAATTTAGTGCCTTATTATGTTTTCATCGAAAACAACTTTTGATTTTTTTTTTTTTTTTTTATGAGCAGGGCCATAGACATAACATAATGGTTATAATTGTGTGTAAAAATAATTCAAATAGAATGAGTATCTTCAACATGGAACTTTAAACTGATAAACTCATTTGTGACGTGAGAAACAACTGGGAGCACTTTTATTCCTGTTGGATGTTCATACCTGCTTAATTCTCATCTTTTGCTGCTGCTCCTGCAAGTAATAGTTTAATCAGAAAGCGTTGTAAAACAGAACAACCTGAACATTTGATAACCACTGATTGATAAAGAAGCTGACCATAATTTTACCAAATATCTACATATGAAAGCTGCATTTAGGTTTAAATCCTTTAGATTGTTGCATAGCTCAAGATCATGTCATAGCATCAAGAACACTTTTAACTTCTGGAAGCTGATCACTCTTTCACTTAGATTTTGTTGCCCAAATCTTTGGTTACCATAACCAGAAGCTTGGTCTTATTAACACTCCCAGAAAAAGACACATCAAATCTTTGTCCATAGTAAAACAATATCAGCAAGTATTGCATGGTGTATTTTGGTAACCATACAATATGATCAGGTAGTAGATATTGCGTTACCTGAGACCTCAATAGCTGTGCGTTTTCTTCCTCCAACTGTGCCACTAAAGATTCAAGTTCAGCAATATAAGCCTGAAAACAACAAATTCCTAAAGATCAAATATTTAGGTCACTACTAATTAATTGAGCGATCAGTTCAATAGGTCAAGGACCTGCTTCCTCTCCCTCGATCTAGCTGCGGACTCCCTGTTCTTTATCATCCTCTTCTGCCGCTGTAAAGCAGCCCTATCCACCGGATCCAACACCGATCTCTTCTTCCCTCTCCCTCCCCTTCCAACACCCTCCGCTCCATTCCCAAGCCCCACAGCAGGATTCTCCACGGGCAACTGTTGCGGCTGCCCCAACCGATCCCCCACTACCGGATGCGGCTGAAACGCCACCTGGCTCGATCCCGACGGAACGCCGACGTCGTCCTCCCCCACCGCCCCGGCCCTCGCCAGGAAGTCCTCCAGCGTCATCGCCGGTCCCGGTCCGTCCCCGCCGTCCGCCTTCCGGCCGATGATGATCTCCCGCCACACCTCATCCACCGTCTTCTCGCCGACGCTCTTCGGCAACGCGAAGCTACCCTGCCGGGACACCGACACTCCACCCTCCGCGCCACCTGCGAAGGCCACGGGGTTGTCGCCGCATATGTTGCGGAAGAGGTCGTCCATGTTCATGGAGCCGAGGTTCTTGGTGAGCTCTCCGCCGACGCTGATGGAGCTCTGGAGATCGGCGACTGGAAGGGAGCAGATGGAAGACTGGCGCGTCAGATCGGAGTTCGCCGAGGAGGAGGACGCCATCACCCGCGAGGACGCCATGAACCGCGGATTTCGATCACCAATCGCTGGCGATAAGGGTTAGTGTTAGGGTTTTCGGAGATCTATTTCTCCCTTCTCTCGATCTCTCACTCTTTCTCCGTCGGTGTGGAGAGGGGACAGAGAGAGAGAGAGAAAGCGCAAGCGAGATTGGTCGTCGTCTCCGCGTGGTATTCGCGGAAGAGATGGACCGAACTCGAATTTATTAACTTTTCAGGGTTTCTAAGAAAATGATGTGTAAGGATTATAACCTCAAACGAAAAATTGCATATATATATATATATATCCCTTTAAAGCTAACATGTATATCCCTATTGATATTTTTTATTTTGAAAATTTTCATATGTATATAGAAGTTTAGAAAAAGAAGAATCTTTGAAATATTTTTTATGTTTAAAATCTTAATAACTTCTCAAACATGGTTGTTGAAGTTTATTTGATAAACGCTATATAATATTTAAATATTTAAAGGAATATATAGGTGATGTTCAAAATTTTGAATTAACATATTGCAGTCCTTTGGGGATAAAGAGGACTCGAATTAGATAAATGTGAGGTGGTTTATTGCAAGAAGTAGTAATAACAACAATAGAGAGTGCAGCTCCGCGACTACGGACCGCGCGACGTACCACCCTCTTACACGTTCGCAACAATCGGTGGGCCCCACTATAAGCTTCCAATCGAAAACGAGCAATGACGACGGGTGGGTTTCTTTGGCTGTTGTTGTTGTCGATCGACTTTTTATGGCGTTTACTATCGACGGTAAGCAAGGGTTAAGCAGGCCCGAAGAAACTGTTTGGAAGTTTCACGCCCCCGAGACGATCTCCACAATCGATCCCCACGCGGGCCCCATCTTCCTTCTATGTGTGAGGAGAACGTCGCGGGGGAGATCGCTGGGGTCGGATCCTTTGGCTCTCGCATTCCTACAAAGAAAGCCTCTCCCATGCTTTGATTAATTGAACTCTTAAGCTATAATAAAAGCGGTTGACAACAACCTTTCCCACAACTTCGAGGGCCCCACACCGGGAAAGAGACAAAACTTAGTGGGTCCCACGAGAAGCCATTTCTGTTTACGTCGTCATAGTCTTGTTTTTTACTTGGGTGAGTGGGTTGGGTTACGTTGGTTGGGTGTCCGAAAATAAATAAATGATGTATTGTCATGAAACGATATATCAACTACATAAATAATAAATTAGCATCAAACCCATACAAGAGCTCAACCAATCGAACTATATGTTTAATTTAAATTATATGTGGTGAAATTTTTTTAATACTTGTCTTTCTCAAATTAGTCTCCCAATATATATTTTTATAATAGTTAAATAAATAATATGTGTATAAAATAATTTAAAAGCTATTTATTATAATGACTAACATTAAAAAAACATATTTTGCTGCTGCTGCTGTGATGACTTATAGGGAAGAATACAGAGGATAGAATTAAGCAACGGAAGAAGAAATGAAAGCATACTGAATCATCTACCTAAAACAATGTAAAGTTATTGTCTGTGAAAATAGAGAGTAAAAAAAAGGTGACAAAACTGAAACAAATCACACTGAAGCACAAACTGGACAGGAAAAACATCAAAAATTGACAGCCATAATATTTTTTAATTAATTTATATTTTAATATTTATATTTAATTATTAGATCGATGATCTCATCAAACTAAAATTAGGCCAATATCCAATCAATTCAGACATGGATTATTTGGGAAATGACACAAATAGGTTGAGGTTAAAGCTAAACAATAAAAATTTAATTCTCCAGCTCATTCCAAACGCCATTATCAGAGAGCTGCAATGTCCAATGTCACTGTGACCTGTGCAGATAAGGGAGATGGAAGCTGACGTGCTGCCAATAACTTTTGATTTTTTTTGGCCATTCAGGACGTCGGTAGACAATTCTATAATCTTCGAGAAACATCTGAGACTTCTGACTTGTCTATTCTCCCCAGTCGATGGATCCCTTTCTCAGAGGTTGATAATGGAAGTTGATCTGATTCATTTTTTTTAATTTTATAAAATATAGAAGGTCCTTTTTTGTAATGAGTTTTAAAAGTATTTTCTTTTTTTTTTCAGGATTTTTCAGTTTATAATATTTTATACTATATTAAAAATATATTCAGTAATATAAAAAAAAAATATTACAAAACACTATAACATAATAAAAAAAATACTACAATATATTAGTTTTATATTATGTAATATTTTTACATGTTATAAAAATACTGCAACTTAATATTTTTTGTATTGCATTACAATATTTTTCTGTTATTGCCAAAAGTATTGTAAAAAGATTATAACATAAAATAATTATTGTGTTACAATATTTTTTGATATTATTAAAAATAATATAACACAATATAAAAAATACTATAATTGAACCAATTCAAATCGATCCATAGCAAAAGGCAGGGAAATGACGGAAAAATGTATAGTGACTTGGCTAAATCAAGAATATTCTATGTATTAGATAAAGAATGAGCCTTAAAACTAAAAATATTTGTCGTGAAAAACCTAAAAAGATATTTTTTTGATAATTCATCCAGAATATATATAATGAATATTTAAAATTATAATTGTGAACCTTTTTGAACTGAAACAGAAACACATCTGAGTCCATTGGTCTTAAGATATAGGCTGACATGATTGAGCAATTAGAGCCTGGAAAATATTCACATTATATATATTCTGGATGAAAATTTACATAGTTATCAATTCCATCTATCGATTTTTCATTAGGTCAATTTGTTTCCCCTCATCAGACCCATATAATTGATTTAAACTCCTCATTATGAAAAGAGCATAGGATCCTCTTCCAACACTTAATATAGAGTTTGTCCAAATATGGATAAATTATATATAGAAAATATGTTTTTAGCATATGAGCAGGTTTCATTGATAGTATTGAAATCTTTGGTATATAGATGATTATAAAAAATAACATTCCATTTTGATATGGATCTTTTCATTTAATTGAGCTAACTGAACTGTATTGAGTTGACATGCTGCATAGTTATCAATTCCATCTATCGATTTTTTATTAGGTCAATTTGTTTCCCCTCATCATACCCATACAATTGATTTAAACTCCTCATTATGGATTCACTATTTTTCTAGTGGTGCCAATGCTGATTAAGGAAAGGGGCTTAAGGAATTCACAAAATTTGTTGACCGCTATATATGTCACATACAACTACTTCAACTCAACTAAACTATCCTCATTAACATATAAATAAAAATAACAATAAATACAATAAAATATATATATATATATATAATATGATAAATTAGTAATTAGTGAATCAATGTAAGCCATTTGAGTGACAACCACTCTAGCGATGTGTAACTTGAGATATATATATTCGGGTTAAAAAAATGCCAAACATTTTAGTTAGTAAGAGACAATTTATTTTAATTTGTAGTTGAAACTGACAATACATCCCCTAAATTGTTTTTTTTATTAAATTAAAATAATTTTAATTTAATTTATCTCAAAATGGTTAAGAATATTATTATTTATAATAATGTATTCGCTATATTATAATTTAAAAAAAAACATATTAATATCACAAAATTTTTTATATAAATGAACATAAATACTAACTTCTGCTTCATCTTAAATTTTTTTCTCTTCTTTCCCTCCTCTTCATCTAAGGAAATATCGAGCTACAAGAGTGTGGGGTAGATGGTGACGATTGATTGAGGATAGACAATCTAGAAAAAAAAAATTAAAAATAGAGGGGTTATAAATAGTAAATATTATTTTATTAACTTTAAAAAAAATTATGAATAGTTAAAAAAACTCTAAATATTAAACTCCTTGAAATTAAACTCTAATGGGTGCGGCTTGTGGTGCCGTCGCTGTTTGTTAAGTTACATTGTAGGTTCAAATTATTTATCGTACAGATTTAGGCAACGGTAGAAACGACGCGAAAATATTCGTGAAATATGATCAAAGGGCGTGGATTGTTTATACGACAGAGTCATCATTAATGTGCGAGAGGGGCAGCGTAACACTTGCTTGTCATCGGAAACACCGACCACCATAAAGATCGACCCCTATCTCCTCCGTTAGGGTTCGAGGCGCTTTCGAGGGCGACCGATTTCTAGGTCTCGACAAAAGAGAGAAGAGGACCAGTCTCGACACCCTATTCGAAACGTATGCTCCCGATTCCGTCCCATTAACTCGCTTCCCGTGATCAAGAACCCTACGCGGTGATCCGCCTATCGGTCAGTCGAAGGTAAGCGCTGGCGATGCCATCTGTTCCTTTGCCGTGTCCATTTTGGTTGCTTCGATTTGGTGTTGCTCGGCGTGTTTCACACTCACCGGTTGCATAAAGTATGTGTATTTTTTCGTGGAATGGAAGATCAAAATTGATTATTGTTGCGTTTATTGGGAAGATTTCTTGAGATTCTTCTGCTTTCTGGCTTGAACTAGAGGGTGAGGTGTGACAATGGCGGAGCCCTCCAAAGTCATTCACATCCGCAACGTTGGCCAGGAGATATCCGAGGTAGCTTTCCGTTTCATGATAATGGTCTTCTAGGTGTTTTTTAACCAAGGCATTCGATTGCCGTCTCTTGATATTGTTGAACCTGAGCTTCGTGCATTCTACAGAATGACCTTCTTCAGTTAGTGCAGCCGTTTGGAGTTGTCACTAAGCTGGTGATGTTGCGAGCCAAAAACCAGGTTTTTTTTCCCCCCTCTTTTCGTTAGTGGCCTTCTTGTGTGCTCCATATGCAGCTTTGCCACTGTTTATCTTGTTTCTTTATGACAGGCTCTTCTTCAGATGCATGATTTGTCTTCCTCCATTAACGTTCTGCAGTACTACACAAATGTCCAACCAAGTGTGAGGTGTGCACCTGAATAGCTTTTTTCTTTTTCCTGTTGTTGGGTACTTCTTATTGTTATTAACACATTCAGAAGTTGATGCATAATCATAATCTGTGTTGGATTCTGTTTTTTCTTGTGTTGATAATGTTGCAGCCTGTTGACTCTTAACTAAGGCTAATCAATGTATGCAGTCATTGGAAAATCTGACAACATTCATAATGTGACCAGGGATTGAAATATTGGTGGTTAATTAAAAACTTTTTATATGAAGGATGCCATTGCAAGTGGGTCTCTGCTACATAGATACTTACCAAGAAGTGAAAACATCATGTCAATGCTCGATTCTGGATCGTGAATAAAGATCTACCATTTTTTTTGCATATTTCCAGGTGTACATACTTGTTTTGTCAACATGAAATTTGAAACCCTTTAGGTTAGCAATTACTGTCGGTGGATATGTGGTCAGAAGGAGATTCAGTACAACTTGTTTATACAAATCCAATCTGGGATATAGGGAAATTGAAATTATTAGATACAACGTTTGGTAGACATTAGAAAAAAATGAAATGGTAGAGCAACTATTGTCATTGATAAAAAATTGGAAGAGATGACAGTGGGTCGGTTAAAAAGTTTATGATAGAATGGTAGTTCAAAATTTGAAGGGGAGGAGAAATTTATTGCCCTTAATGTTTATGCTTCTCATGTAAGACTAAATGATGTTGCCAAATCAGAACATTGAGAAATTTTTCGAAGAGGGTGATTTAAGCAGTGGTGTCAATGAAGCATGTAGAATTCAAAGGAAATACTGGATGATAAATATTCAAAAAAAGAAAAAAAGTAGGAGATATGTTTTTAGATTGTTTTATGTTGGGATATTGTACTAGAAGATAAAAGGAACAGTGAATACAATATTGGAATGGACATAATTATAGTCAAATAGTTTCTTTTAACTAGGAGCATAAAAATAGAATTTGATGGAATGATTGAAAGTATACCTTGATAAAGCATGACCTTGCATTATATTGTGTGATACATTTCAAGGCATATTGTGTGATACGCATGATTTGTTATTTGTCATAAATTGTATATAATATTATGATACTTGTGATAAATACTTTTTCTCAGTTATGTATCGTAGATGGTTTTTAATTATTTAAAAGTATCAAAGATGATGGATCAACAACAGTATCAGCCGCATCAACACTCAATATGATATGATCCTGGTATCATACCATTCCAGAGAGAGATTGGGTCTGGTATACACTGTGACAATCCTTGCTATAAACAATGGGGGCAACCAATGATCCATTTTGTTTGAAAGCTAATGAGAAAGGTGCACTCCGTCTAAGTATGGCTTCATAGCATGAATGCCTGCATTGTGTGCCCATTTAAAAGCCCACATGCCTATTAACAAAATTATCAAGAAATGCCTATTAATCAAATTACCAATCTGAATAATTTACATTGTTCCAAGCACCCTTTTAAGGCGGTCGATTTGTCACCACTAGGCAATTTAGCTACTTTCTAATGTCCAACAATCCAAACCAATGTTTAGGAAGTTAACTAAAACAGTTTGTAGACCATTGCTGACTTGGCCAGCTTAGTGTCAAAACAGTGACGAATAAAATGGTACTGGTTAGATGGCCTAGGCATCCTGATACCTATATACTGCATCCATATTAGCCCAAGCATCAAAACCTATTACTTATGACAGCAACGTCTTGCCCTCGTTCTACTGCACCATATCTGGTTCAAAATTTACATCTTTTTTGTGTCATTTTGATATTTTCTAAATAGCTCATTGTGGAGGCCGTCATGCATGTATACATCACTGGATTTTGAACCAGTTTATGGTACATTATTGTTCAGCATTGTAATGTGTTTCTTTTTCTAGACAATTAAGTTTTATTCAGTGACTAGCTAGTTCTTCATATGTATTATCATTAAAATCTAAAAGAGAATGACTATTTTAGTTCTTACTACAAAAGGCCCCTGCTCTCTGTTCCTTTTCAAACTTTTGTGTTTCTATGGTATTACAGAGGTTTCTTGATTTTTAATTGTATCATTTCAGGGGGAGAAATGTTTATATACAATTTTCTTCGCATCAAGAACTGACAACAGCAGACCAGAACTCTCAAGGACGGAAAGGTGACCAGGTGTGTACTCTGATGACTACATTATACTTGCCTGTATGTGGTATCTCACATCTGAATTAAATATGTTTGTCTACAATGTCAGTCATCTTAATCACTGTTAATTTTTCTTGACTGTTCTTTGAAGTAGGAATATTTCATGTACGTAAGTTTTGCATTTCTATCCACTCGAACTGCAATCAAGATCAACTATCCTGTGATTGTCATAATTTTCAGGTCATTGGAAATTTGTGTGAGTTTGGTCTGCTTGACCACTTGAAACTGCAACCTTCAATTAATTATGCTGTAATTGTCATAATTTATAGGTTTTTAAATTTGAGCTTAGGACTACCTTGATGCCACTTAATCAAATTTATGTGATGTTTGTCAGAACAAGGTACATCAAGCAAGTTTTGGGTTTCAATTAATTCTTATATTAAGTCCTACAAAATTAATTTGGTTCTGTTGTTTCTTTTCTTTCTCCTGCTTCCTTTTCTTAAATTTTGAGACTATTAATATCATATTATAACAAGATAAACTTGACATATGCTGTGGTTTCAGTTCTCTCATTGCTTATGTCTGGCAGCATTTGTCGAAGTCAGAATAATCCGAAAGCTTTGTTTGATGAAGAGCCTTAAGCTGGTTATTGTGAAGATGTCGACATGACACTTGATTGGGAATGAGATCTCTTTGCAGGGCTCAAGCCTGTTTCCTGCTTTTCTCTGTTTTTCTTTTTAGTTTTTCTCTTTGTTCCCTGAGCTATTTGTCTTATAACCCAGTGTCTTTCTCATTTTTGCTAAACCAAGCAGCTGGTATTTGCTTGTTAAAGTTAATTAATCAAAACAGTTACATGGTTAGGTTTATTGCTTTCCTGGGCTATACCTAGTGGTTCTATATGCTCAACAGACGCAGTTAAGTGTAAAGACACCAATTTGGATCAAAAGCCGGCATTTGAATAATTACTATGTCGTCTCAATCAAAGCTGATGTTAATTTAGTTGTAGTTTATATCATCAGTGCCTAATCTTATTTGTACTCTAATTTCAGGTGCACTTCCAATCAATGGAGAAATTGAAGCAAAATTACAAAAGAGATGTAAAGTTGAAGAATTGGTGCTTAGATAGCATATTTCTAATACATTGTATATTGGAGAATAAAATGATACTGATTATGACTGGAATTATTTGGATCAGATCGACTGACATTGGTTTTGGAAAATATTATATTTTTGAAAGATTTGTCTATTGAAATATAGTCAGTATTATAGAAATTTCATCAGTTGGATAGATAGTTACTGGAAACTTAAAGATTCTTTGTGGAAAATGATTAAATCTAATGATAAAAGCTACAAGGCATTAACCATCGAAGTTGAAATGTAAATCAGAACAAGCGATCAAAGTCCAAGGGAACCTTATGTCTCCGACCTTCTTGATCAAATTGTCAGTAATTGTCGCTTGAGGGTTTAAGATCTCTAGAACTATGTTTTTAAAAGCACTAGGTGCTTGCTCGAGCGAAGCGAGGCACTCCAGAATATTAAGATATAAAAAATATATATTATGATTGATAAATATGATCATAAAAATAAAAATGTTACATCAAATTAAAATCATATGAAGTAATCGACAGAGTATAGAGGGAATTGAGGAGATGAGTAATCGACGGCCATGGAGGAAGTTGGGGGAAGTAGAGGGTGCAAACGAAGTTGCGTACGAAGGTGACAGTGACATACATAGGGTTTCACTTCGAAGACAGATTAGTTGGTTCGGTTGAACCAACCTGCTTGTTTGATCGCTCTAGGTATGAATCCAAAGCCATCTTCATTCGGATGCACGCCCAAGGTGCCTGAGCTCAAGCGAGCTCTTGGGCGACACTTCATCGAAATGCCTTGCTCGGAGGTTTTGCGAAGTGCTCGGGCCTCACCTTGCCTGAGCACCTGAGCATCTTTTGAAAACACCAACCCAAAATATCTCAAGGTCAAGATCTATATTACATGAGCAATCAATTGAGGCTGGGCCGGATTGGGTTAGTCGAGTTAAGTCTAAATTGGGGCACATGCTTGTTGAGGATTTGGTTCTGCTGTTAGGTTTACATTTTCTTGTTATTTCTGGCTACTCTGTTAGGACTTTGCAGTTATTTATGACATTTTAATCCTTCTAGAGTTTGGATTAGAGCGGAGTCATAGGGGATCGTTGTAGGAGAGGTAATTGACCATAGGAAAATTATTTAGGAAAAAATGTCTGGTAGCTTTGTTGTATTTTGCTGTATTGCTTTCATCATCTCTAGTAACTGTTTTGAGGATTCACTCAAGGGTATGTTAATCTAAGGTCAATTGCATGAAGTAAAAGCATACTAAATTTATATGAACTTATGTGTGAATGGTATATGGCTCACTTAAAAATAAGTTGTCTTTCCTGAATATAGCATCTTCTTTACATTGTTCACTTCTGTTAATTCTACTATAATTAAATGAATATTTTTTTTGTCTTATTCTCTCTCTAGAACTATATGTTTCTCTACTTATTTTTCTCTCTTTCTTTCTCTCTTCCCATTATCTTTGATGGCTTGCTGTCGGGCATTCAGGATTCACAACCCAATCAAATCCTCTTAGTTACAATTCATCACATGCTCTATCCTATCACAGTGGAAGTGCTCCATCAAGTGTTTTCTCCTTATGGATTTGTGGAGAAAATTGTGACATTCCAGAAGTCGGCTGGTCAGCTTCTTCAGCTTTCCTCTCTGAAATTTGGTCTTTCAGATTTTAATAATGAGTTTATAACACTATGTTGGCTGTACTTGTTAGAAGTTTCTCTTTGTTCACTTTATTAACCTATTTCTTTTTGAGGATAATTAGTTTTCTTTATTTTTTTAATAGTAGAACTAATTGAATTGAATTGTTCATATTTTCTTGTTATTTATACTAAACTTTCATGAACTTAAGTAACCTCTCAATTTCCATTTTGTAGGTTTTCAGTCTCTTATCCAGTATCAATCACGTCAGAGTGCCATGCAAGCAAGAAGTTCTTTGCAAGTATGTAGTTGTGTTCACTAAAATTTTATTATGTTTACACGTCTTTGGATGTGCTGATTTTGCTATGATTTTTTCATTTTTCTAGGGACGCAACATATATGATGGCTGCTGTCAGCTAGACATACAGTTTTCAAAGTCAGAACTTTATGTTGTCTTTGTTTTGTTGTACTGCCTTTTTTCTAAATGTCTTGCATGTTTGCTTTTCCTGTTCAAATCCAGTCTCAGCGAGTTGCAAGTCAATTACAACAATGAGAGGTCTAGGTATGTGATTGCATGTTCCGCTGTATCTGTTCCTGAAAAATATTTTATTTATTTGACTAAAAGTGGCACCACAATAGAAAATAGTTTAGTAACTAGTCATAAAAAGAACTGATTTCAGCTTATTAGTTGGCTAGCTAAACTAATATTTATCGTTCCTTCTGAGTATAAGAGACTTCAATAAATTCTTTATAATGTCCTTGTAAGATATATGTTCAAACCCTGTCGATGATATCTCCTAACAAAAAATGTGTATCCACTTGCAACATTCCCAACTGAATTTACTTTGCCGCCAAACACATTCTTTTTATACAAGTTCTTTACTATTTCTCTGTCATTGAGCATATAATTTGAGTCCGAAGTATTTCACTTTTAATTTCTTTGAATATTATTTTGTACAAGTTCGATAGAATCTTGACCCTATGAAACATTTTAGACCAAGTTTTCTTGATTGGGTTAATCTTGTTACAAACTTTTTCAAGATATCCACTGTTCAAGAGTTTTCCAGTTTCTGTCATAATTACTTATACCGTGGTTTAAGCTTATCTTACCATTTGTTTCACTTAGAGCCCTGTTTATTTAGGCTCATGTTTTTATTCCTTAATCCTTTTTTATCACCTTGCTACCCTCCCAGTCATGTTCCTGTCAGTGTGCAGATTGACCCTGAAAATGGGTGACTACACTCTGATAGTAGCATACATCTTGATCCCACAACTCTAACCTGTTGGAATTACATGTTACACAGCTGAGAATGGTAGCTGATGCTCAAAGCTATGTTACCTCTTTTTTTGAATATTTGTCTGAAATGTGTCCTTTGTGTTCAGAGATTTCACAAATCCATCTTTGCCTACTGAACAGAGAGGTAGATCTTCACAAGTAAGTTGCTTCTATTTGTCTCATCTTGTATCATGATTTTCTATAATTGGAATAAACCATGTAATGCCTACTTTAAAAAATCATTTTCTGCTAATGTCATTTTTCTTTGCTATGTTTTGTGCAACAGCATGGTTATGGTGACACTGGAAGTCTCTATGCTCTCCAATCATCAGGAGCCAGAGGTCCATATTCTATGATTCTGATTTCCTATTGCGTAACATAAACTGCTATTTGTTTGCTGATTACTCTTTTTTTTCCCTTTTCCTTTTCTTGTCTCAGTTGCATTTCCTCAGGTGAGAGCTATGCTCCTTGCCCGTGCATGGCTTCGTCCTATTTTAATTTGTTAACATATTTTATGGGTGGTTGATATGATCTTTTTGATTGTTGATATTAGCAGTTTATCAAATTATCTCCTTTATGACATTGAATGCTAATATTCATATTTGGTGCTAACTTGATTATTCCATTAGATGGGTAATGCTGCTGCAATTGCAGCTGCTTTTGGCGGAGGTTTGCCTCCTGGAGTAACTGGTACTAATGACAGGTGCACAATCTTAGTGACTAACTTAAATCCTGATGTAAGTGTTCATCCTTGCTTTATTCTTCCGTCCTAGAATAAATTATACAATTCATTTACTCCATCAATTCTACTTTTGCTGCAGAAAATTGATGAAGACAAGCTTTTCAATTTGTTCTCGGTATATGGCAATATTGTAAGAATAAAGCTGCTGCGCAATAAACCAGATCATGCCCTTGTTCAGATGGCAGATGGGTTTCAGGCAGAATTAGCTGTACACTTCTTGAAGGTTTGCTTGTGCTTTATCGACCTTAATTGTTGTATCATTTTCCATAGTTAAAGTTGGTTGAATGCTGTCCTCATTCTTGTCATGTGTGCTTTTACGTGACACATCAAAATTCTCCTGCAACTGATTTATGTTTTTAGCAGGACTTCTTGCTATAGGAATGCAATCTAATTGATAATTCCTGCATCTTTATGGTAATTGTAAATGCAGCAATTTTTTGTATATCTTTCTCAACATGTTGGATCCTGGTTGAGTACATGCAGTGTATCATGTTATGCTTGGAACCATGCTAAAGTAGATTGAAGCAAACCCCTTGGATACACTTCCACTGATGTTATGTTTGCATTAGGTTCTCATAAGAATGTTGACTCCGTTTTGCTTTTGTCATGATTTTTGCACCAACAATGTTCATGGTTCAATTTAGTGTTTTTAAAAACACTAAGCGTAGGTTCCGCAACTCCTGAAGCACTAGGCGCTTGCCTAGGCACCTGCCCGAGTGAAGCCAGGGGCTCCAGAATATTAAAATTTTAAAAATATATATTATGATTAATAAATATGATCATAAATATAAAAATGACAATATGATTTCTACTAATGGAGACTTATGCTAAACAGGTTTCTAACCGGTGCTAAACAGTTCTAGCCAATGCTAAACAGTTCTAAAGAAGGAACTGAGAAGAGGAGCAACAAGCGGTTATGGAGGAAGGTGGGGGAAGGAGAGGGCGATGGACGAAGGTGGCAGACAAAGCTGTGGACGAAGGCGATGGCTGCTATGGACGTAGGGTTTCACTTTGGGTTTGTCTCACTGGGTCGGGGTGCGTGTTTTATGTTAGGGTACATTTAGTTGGTTCGATTGAACCAACTTTCTTGTTCAATTGAACCAAGCTTGAACCCTAACCCACCTTCACTTGGGCCCTCGCTTGAGGTGCCTGACGCATGGGCTCAGGCTAGTGCTCGAGTGGTGCTTCATCGAAATACCTTGGATGGAGGTTTTGCGAGGAATTCAGGTCTCGCCTCGCGTTGCCCAAGCGCCTAGGCGGGCACCTGATCGCCTTTTGAAAAGACTGGTTCAATCTAATGCCATGAAACATTATATTGTCAAGACATGTTCTGCTGGATTTTGCAGTTGATGCCCTAAATGGGGTTTGAGGCTTGCACAATTTCTTGTTGGAAACATCTAGTTGGTGTTTTTGATGTTTCTGTGGGACATAAGGGGAAAAAGAAAAATCATTTTATGAGGGTATAGGCTATGCTTGGAAACCTCTTTTGTCAACTTCACTTGGTCGATGTACCATTGTTGGACAAACAAACTGATGGCATATTTCTGTTTCTTTGTACCACTCTTGGACAAACTAATGGCATATTTCTGCTTTTTTATACCATTGTTGGACAAACTACTGACATATTTCGGCTTCTTTTTATAATTGCAGGGAGCATTGCTGTTTGGGAACAGGTTGGAACTAAATTTCTCAAAATATCCAAACATAACCCCAGCACCTGACACCCGTGAGTACGCTGGGTCCAGCCTTAACCGCTTCAACAACAATGCAGCGAAGAACTACAAGTATTGTTGTTCCCCGACGAAGATGATCCATTTGTCGTCCCTTCCGCAAGACATAACTGAGGACGAGATTTTAACCCATCTGGAGGAGCACGGTACGATCATGAACACAAAGCTCTTTGAGGTGAATGGAAAAAGGCAAGCTCTGGTCATGTTCGAAAATGAGGAACAGGCTACCGAGGCTCTGGTCTGCAAGCATGCAAGCACCATTGACCGGTCAACCATCCGGATTTCCTTCTCCCAATTACAGAGCATTTAGACAGAGTCCTTTTGTTTGTATGCTTCATGTGAGGGTGCAGCTTCTCGGTCATAAGGATTGTACTTTGATATTGCCAAATGTTGATGGATAATTGACTTCTGCATGTATCTTTAGTTAAATTCAAGCTTCTGTGATATGAAGGATACTCTGATGCGAGTTTCTAGATTCAACCTCTATGGGGAGTGCCATAAATTGGTCTTGCTTTGATGGTCGCGATAGTGATAATTTTGAAGCAGATGAAGTTTGTGAGTAGGATGGATGTTGACAGATTGATCTTGCTTTGTTGCATACCACCACCCAACACATTGATCTTGTTGCATGCCACCCAACCATTTCTATAGTTCAGTGATCGATAAACTTACAGTGGCACTCTATCTATCTCGGATATCAAATGTCACAATTTTGTTTGGTCTGAGAATCATTATTTAAAATATATTTTTTTAAAATTTAAATTATTAATAATTTATTTATTAAATTTTTATTATAAATTAAATTTTAATCTTATTCACTTTTGAATAAGATTTTAATCAAAACTTAACATAGGTTAGGTCTAAAACTATTGTACGACATATGTGAAACGTAATCTAGTAGTTGGCGGTTTCATTTGATTGGCTTAGATATTAAATATCATAACCCAAGTCTGTCTGATAGGTTAATTTTGTTTTACCAAAATATTATTAGACTTTTATAAATTAATATTAGTTTATGTAGGATTATATTTTCGTCAAGGTGATTCCCTTTTCCCTTATCCTCCTCTCGAGCTCTCTGGTTTGCTCGCCCTCTTTCTGCTCCCCGCCCTCTCCAGTCCCCTGTAAACTTCCCCATCATGTCTTTTCGGCCGCTAATGCTTCCCCCCCGCCCTCTCCCTCACTCACCTCTTCTTCCTGCCCATCTCCCAATCTCCGTGGTTCCTCTGACGGGCGATGATCCCCACTCTTGAAACGCTCCTGCAGCTACGGTGTCGCGCGGGTGGCCGTTCTCCTCGTCTGGCCCCGGCGTTTTTGGAGGCCGGCCTCCTCGCCGCCGTCATGCTCGCTCGATGCACGTGATTGGAAAGGTCGGTCGGTCGGTCGGTCAGATCGGGTAGGTTTCTGTAAGGAATGCTCCGAATCCAACAAATATTTATACCCGAATCGATGTTTCCTCTCTAAACTCAATTAATGTTGAATGGATTCATATAATATATTCTAATAAAATAATTCATATAAATATATGTTTTGATTGAATTATGATAAATCCCTCAATAAACAATAATAACTTTTGTACCATTGTATGTATGGTAGCATAGAAATTTTATTCTACATCATACACTGGACTTGATTTTAACTATGATTTCCTTTCCTTGTGTCGAGGAAAATTGATTTCTTCTTTCTTATCATAAAGAATAATCTGCAATCTTTTTTTTTTTTTTTTTTGTCATGCAATTTTAGTGTTATTGGAAGAGGTTTAGCAAATCCATTAAAATCAGAAAAAAATACATTTATTATTTGCTATCAGCCAGCGAAAAAAAAGAAGAGGAGGAGGAAAACAGATAACGGTGTGTAAAGATAGAAAGGAAGGCAAGGAAGAACACTGGAGCAGAACCAATGACCTGCTTCAGCTGCCTGAAGAAGGTGGAGGAAACTGGCTGGAATCCATCCATGATGTCTCCGGAATCTCCGACACTACACTCCAATTCGTCTGCTGCTCCGTCGTGCTCGAAGCATAGAATGGAGGGTACGAAGATGATGATGAAGAAGAAGTTACAAGGGAGGAGTAGGTAGGGATGGAGGGAGCAGGTAAAGAGCTGCTGTCGTTCACAGTCGAACACATGGGCGAAGCGTAATTGGAGTACATGTACTGATCCAAGAGGGTCGTCGGAGGGATCCTCTGGTGCTCCTCGCCCCCCTGCAACAGTCTCGTGTACGCCAAGTAATCGGTCATGGTATCCGACGTGGTGGCTGGGGAATTGGACGTCGCAAGCGGGATGGAGAGCGACGGCTGCAGTCGGACGTTCTCGGGGAAGTTGAGTTTGGCTCTTCTGCCACGGAAGCGGAGGGCGGCCGCGTCGTACGCCCGCGCCGCCTCCTCGGCAGTCTCGAACGTGCCCAGCCACACCCGCGCCGCCTTGTGGGGATCCCGGATCTCCGCCGCCCATTTTCCCCACGGCCGCTGGCGGACGCCGCGGTACTTCCTTCTCGGCTCGCTTCTCTCCGCCTCTTCCGGGTTGGAGGAAGCAGGGGAGGGCTCTTCCATGGCTGCTTCAGGAACAGGGTATCCTCGTATTGGCGGAGGAGGGCCTCCTCCTTGTGGATACTGCTGTGTTACTGTATGAGTACCACAGCACAAAGAACAGAATGAGTCATCAGCACCACCACCACCATGCAGATTTAAGTCCAAAAAGATATATATATATATATATATATATCGTATGTAGAGGAATGGATTGACATTAATGAACTCAGTTGATCACATGAAATAACAAGCAAATCACCTGCAACATCCGGTGATGCGTCATCTCGGTAGCGTGCGAACTCGCCAAGGCCTTGATGGTGCATCAACGCCAAGTCAGGCGGCGACGGCACCCGGCTCGTCCTGTTCTGAGCGCCGCCACCTGGACCGCCCAGAGACGGGGAAGAGTACGAAGAAGAGGTACAGTACGGCGAAGATGAGGAGGAGGAGGAGGAAGGCGAGGAAGAGACGACGGACACGGAGTCGACCGTCATCCCAACCGGCCGCGGCCGCCGCTGCTCGGAAGCCACGACATGCGTCAGGGCGGACACTATGGTGGATATCTCCTGCGCCCGATGGTACATCGAAAGCGGTGCGCCATCACCCCCCTCGGCGGCGAAGCTGTCGTCGGGCTGCTGGTGTGGGTTCGCCACGTTGTGACACATGCATGAAGCTACTCCTCGAGCACCTCCTTCGAGAACACGGTGGCGGATCTTAAGCTATATAAAGAGAAGCAGGCATTGGTTTGGAACGGCCGTGTCTCCAAGGGCGCTGCGGCTGTGCATGGCCGTGTTTATTACCGAGACGAACATCCCAGTTTTCACAGTGACAGTGGGTGGTGATGGAAGAAAGGAAGTGTGAAAGAAAGGAATATGCCCCTACACACGCCTTTGACCAGTTAGGTTGGATCTGACGGGAATGATGGGGAGAGGAGAATTAGGATTAGGCTTGTGTTGCCGACATGGTTGGTCAACAGTGAGATGGACCAACTACTACTACTCCCGGCATCTGTTACCCTTTCTGGGCGTTGCAGAAAGCAACACGGCAGGCAGGCGAGCGAGAGAGGGGAAAGAGACGACCGAGTCCAACTCGGGAATAAAAGAAGCGTGTCTTCCTTTAATATGTGTTTTCCTTAATCCTCACGTGCTAAACCTAACATTAAGCGTAACCGAATCTTCACTGCCCGCCAGAGTTTGTGATTTGACGGCCGCCAGCCCATACGTGTTTCCCCCTCTCTTTTTTTTTATACATTTTATTATAATATGTTTTCGGGTATTATCGAAAAAATTATAATATAATATAAAAAATATTGTTATGATGTTAATAATATATTAAAGCAGGTTGAATTGAAGAGTGATTGAGAAGAGGAGAATGCATGAATTGAAGAAGAGTGTTGAGATATGGTGAATTAGCTGCATCAATAATTTGGGCGAGTATCTCATGTCGATATTATTATTTTTATATCGTGAGTCCTTCCAATAAATTAATTGAGACACACTAAGACGGCTCATCAAGTTTGAACCTATATAGGCTCATGCCAATCTAATCGTTAATGCTAAATTATATGAAGCCATTACTTTTTCTACTATTAATTCCACCCTATTGTTACAATAGTCTTTAGATTCAGGTAATATATGTTATGAGGAGATATCTCCCCATCCTAATGATATTTTTCGCATCCTGCCTTTAATCACTTTTTCATATAAGAAATTTATCTTCACCTAAAACGAGGCTCTTATTATTATTATTATTATTATTATTATTATTATTATTATTTTTTGAATAAAAGATCGAGATATGGAGGATTACCCTTCTGAATTAAGAAACTGTGTTTAAGATTTTATTTCTTCTCACTTTGAGAAAGAACCTCATCTAACGAGAAATAAATAACTTTTGTTCCTCCTTTATTATAAGTGTTTTTTTTTTATAATTTTTTATTTCATTTTAAGTTCTCTAAGTTTAAGTCATAATATGGGTACCATTTGATTTCAACATCCAAAAGGATTACCCCTTCTTTCTTTGTCTTATAGGCTTGATTCCAATAATCACTTTTTTTTTTTTTAATAGGAAAAAGTGTGAATGGAATCTATTACACATCAAACCTAATTGAAAGTTAATATATTCTAAATCTAAAATTAAGCAAAAAATATTTATTTATTTTTTTTCTATCACCCTTTAAACATTCATATATGTGGGCCACTGGTGATGCCAATGATCTTATAAAAATTAATTTGGATATACTTTAGTTTGAGAAGAGGGAAAAGAGGTCCCACTAATTCACATGTGAAAATTAAGTGAGCATCTTATTTTTCTCCTTACAATCTCCCATGTTTTCCTTGTAAAAAAAAAAAAAAAGGGTCTACTTTTTCCTCATGCTCATCTTTTTGTTCTTAGATTACAAGCACTTGACACATGTCCACCAACCAACTACATGCATACTTGTCGGAAAGTGGAGCTCCATGATGTGCATTAAGGAAGGAAAAAGAAACCATATATCTACCTCATTTTTAGTTATTTTTTATTTTTCCATATATATATATATATATATATATATATATATATATATATATATATATATATATATATATATAGTGAGCTAGTGATCACTAGGATGTTAATGTGTAAATTCTTTAAATAAATATTTTTTAAAAAAGAGTAAGAGTAAGAACATAAGAGATTTGATCCCAAAATCTTGCTCTCAATAATCAAATTTTTCTAACAAAATATTGACCATATAGATGAAGGATCTTAAAATATGAATACCTATTCCTCTAAATTATATCCTCTTTATATACATCTACCTTCATGTTAGTGATTTTTCATTTATCTACTACTTACATGTAAGCTAAGCAAGCATATGTATTCCTCTAAATTTCTAAAGCTTGCATTATCTTCTTTACATAGTATAGTACAAATCAATTATCATCTAAAACTTATTTTCATATTAATATCTGTAAAAACTCTTATGCGCTGATCACATTTTATTAATAGATTTGATATGTCCGTCCGCTTGTCACGCCGGCCTTGTCGTGTTTCACATTTTATTCTTTTTCTTGTGTCGGAATAAGACATTAAATTAATCACATTCATCCAAATAAATGTTATTATAATTTGGCACATTAGGAATTGGAATAACTATGCGGATCACGAAGCGAGCTGTTTTTTTTTTTTTTTTTTTTTTTTTTTTTTTTTTTTTTATGGAGCGAGTGACCTAATTATTGTTGAAAGAAACCTTTCGAGTAATATCACATATCATGTTTATATAGGAAATTAAAAAAAAAAAACGTTTTTTAAATTTTTTTAGTGCAAGGTGGATGATGAAGAGACCCCCCCACCTTTTTTTTTTTTTAATTTTTGGTATAAAACACAAAGTGAGATGAATTTTTTGAAATATATTTTATTAGTATCAACATGTCGAATCTGATGAGAATATACGTACACAATAGAAAGAGAGCATCCATATGATATGATTTTATTTCGATACTCAAGTCAAAATTTTAAGTAGTATATATACAATGAGAATAAATAAATAAGAGAAAAAAAATAAAGATCATTATTAGCGTGCTCCTCTTATAATGTTAAAACAATGATCGATCGATCGATGAGATACTAATAAGGATATTTTATATTTTTATTTGATGGTAAAATAAATCAGAAATAGATTGGAAATAAGAGGCAAAAAGTATAGATCCATTTTACTAAATTTTTTTTATATATATAATTAAGAGAACATCATCCTAAAAATCTAATAAAATGCACCTAAATAGTAGCGTCTAATCTATGAGTCATTCATTCATTCCACTTGAAACGTCCTTTTTGGTGCCATTAAATGCATTGATAAGTTAGGAGAAAGATAAAGCTGAAACAAAAAAACATGTAGACAAAACTTAGGGTGTTGCTTTGACTACCGATACCTAATGTCTTGACCACCTCCCCCGAATGATGTGTAATAATCCACATCAAGTAAGTGAGAAAGAAGAATCTACTCGGTTTGATAAGGACACATCGAGTAAGGCCATTACACTGCCTTCGTTTCTTTTCCTCTCATGTTGATGATACTTGTCCTCTTCCACCTCCAAATTCTAATGTAGGATTGATTAGGTTGAGATGGAGGACTTGGAACCATGGCGGCGGGCATCAAGCAGAAGGGCAGTAAAAACTATGAGCTCGTTTGACTCACGGATCAGGATGACTTGGATTCCCTTGTTTTTTAGCTGCTTCAACGACAAGGCAAGAGCTGCAAAAGTCAAAGTCAACATCCGGCTGCCTGGTCAAATTCTAAATCTGTGGTCGGGAAGCAGCAGCAGCTCCGCCCCTTCTTTCATCCTCATAGAATGAGCATAAAGTCTTCAGTTTCAGGGAGTAGGTGAGTTGTTCTTTCCTTTGATCTCATCCAGGTCAAACTCTAAGTATCTCGAGTCAAATGCAATGAATGCCCCCCGCGTCGCCATTTGAAGTATCTCAATACGGTTTTGCCAAGGCGGAGGAGACCTCACTCTCGAGTCAGCTTCAAGAACTGCAACTGGGTGGGGATGGGTTCCTCCACCGTCACCCTGACCCTGCACGACACGGTGATACACTGCTCCTCCGAAGTCAACGCTTGTCCGCTTCGAGGACTTCGATGTGGCGGCGCTGGAGCCTCCAGAATCCAAAGCAGTCAACGTCCACATGGGAGTCAACTGGTGCCAGATAAGTACCATTGCATCGAGTAGCCGTTTTATGAGGTCTAACGACGACGACCGATACCAAACCACGCCTGATTTGAGTAATTTTTTTTCAAGTATATTGTGCTTGTCGTCGACATGATGTGTTAATCGCCGTAGTAGTTAAACATGATGAGAATGAGGCTATTTAGGAACTGCTGATAACCTAATCTTTTGAAGTCAACTCTTCTTTCTGCTCCTTTGTTCCAAAAGTTTGGACCATAAAAAAAAAAAAAAAAAAAAGGCAGTGCTGAGCTGATGAAATAGGCTTTACCCGAAGGATACAAGACACTGTTTTATGATGAAATATTAGTAATACCACAGTTTCTGGTGACAAAGATATGGAAACAACTTGGTGAATTAGGTAGCTGAAGAGGCCACCACAGGTTGATTTGTTGGAGCCGAAGAACCTAAGAAGCCTAATTAGATCAGTATATGCTGTCATCATCAGAGCAAAAAAGACAATTTTACATGCTTTATGAAACAAAAGAAAAAAAATACCATTCGTTTAACAGCACCAGAATATGTCGCATTCAGACACACAAAAGTCAATTTTGCAGGAAATATCAAACGTTTATTCAATCTTGCTACAGGTAAAACAGTTGAGAGTGGAGAGGACATGTTCTTGAGAACAACATAAAGGGTCAACGTTCCAATTAGAATGGATAGGACCACTTTTGATGTAAATATTTCCATTGGTAAGATGGCAAAGCATGATGAGGTCAATAATGCAAATCTCAACATCATCTATGCCTTGGCGTCTCGGGCAATGACATGGCCGATACATCGATAAGGTACTTTTTAATGTGAACAGAAACCTTTCTAGTATTTCACTACTTACCACATAACACAAATGCAGTAAATGGACATATACTATTTATCATATATGAAGATTTGTGCTTTCCATCAAATATGGCCTTAGAAAAGGGCACAAAAGCTTCATGATACTTCATCAGGAGCCATTTAATTGGACTTCCACCATAAAGCAACAGTCATATGTATGCCAGTCGTCGCAGGATTCAAAAGATCAAACAATCAGATCAACTCTGGTCTTTAGATCATCATCATTCTCCACTTGCTTAGTTTTCTGCATTTCATAACCCGCAAAAACAATGTCAGTGAAGATTTAGGAATCCAAGGCAAATTGTTGTTTGCTTTATCAATAAACTAAAGTGAGAAAAAGGTGTGATGGTGAAGATTCCATCAGCAGCAGCAAGGAAATAAGACATCCCACTTTTGAGATCCTTCACAACCAAAAGTTGAAATATTAAGCACCAAATGTTCTAGTAGTTAGAGCAGGAAAAACAGTGAACGCCAGTTAGAGACAAAGCTAATGCTAATAAGATGAAGCATAAAGCTGATACACCTTAGACCGAGAATATAAATGTAATGATATCAGTTTCCCAGAATTGGATTGGTCCACATGAATATATTAACACTGTCTCTAATATCCATATAGCTTCTGCAACTGCCATGTCAACCAGGGTCCTTTGAATCTTCAGATGGTTCTAACATTAGAATTTTGAAATGTAATATATGAATCCAAGAAAAGGATCCTCCATATTAACAATGCAGCAAGTTGCTTTGTGGAACCTAAATTTTAAAATGCTTGTCATTGATATGGAGAACCATCTTCATAATGTATCACATTATTCTGGGCAGACGATCGAAGACCCATCTCAGTCAAGCCATGCAAGATATTTTTGTTCACAACGAGTCCACATGAAAACCAAGTGTCACAAATCACAATATAGGAAAACCAATGCTTCTCCAAATGGCAAATCGGATCATTCTGATTAATTCAAAGCATGCCCTAAAATTCTGCAACTGTAAATATCATGCATATGGCTCAGAAGATTCACTGTTGCTGAGAATCTGAGTTGATGCATTATGCATGGAAGCATCAAGAAGAGAAATATTTCAATACATTCATTGATATCGTCTTCCTTAAAAAGGCCAATGCCATCAATCAGAGGGAGTTACATTCCATGTTAGATTGGGAAATTCCTGATCAAAATTAAATTATTTGCGGTATGCATAATGGAACATGAGAAGGTACAAAACAAGTAAAAACAAAAATAAGTATGCAATGGACCTCGACAAAATTCTTAAAATGAAGTAATTTGGATATGCAATTCCATGTACCTTATAATTGCTCATGAGATTTGACATAATTTGATGTTGTCAATGGCTAAACAAAACCTCCATTTTGTTTATCTAGACTTGGGACCAACATTGGTACAAGGTTCATCGTGCCACTCGAAATGGCATGGTACGGGCGACACACACCGGTCGGACAAGGAACCGACATGCAAATCGCCTTGTACCAGGCAGTTCATAACAGGGGACCCTGTTATGATTTATGGATTTGAAATGGTCCATTTGACCATTTCAACCAAAAAAATAAGGTTTTTAAACCCTTTCCTCTCCCTCTTTTACCACCTTTCACTCTTTCAAACTCTTCTACCCTCTTAATCTCTTTCCCACTCACATATTTCTCTTATCATCATATCTGCACCCTCTTAAACTCAACAAAGCTATGATTTGTCCTTTGGATTAAGTTTGAGAGGCTAATTTAGGAAGATTAATACCTAAGTTAGAGGAAGAACACTCTAATGAAAGGTATGTAGCTAACTAGTAGAATTTTGTTGATTTATGAGATGATTAGGTCTATTATATGTTCTTAAAGTCTAATATGTTGTTTGATATATGATGGTAGAATATGATTAATTAGGGAGTAATTAAGGCCTTTAATGCTATGATTAGTGTGTTTAATATTGATTTAATTGAAACTAGACACATTTTGGGTGAATTTTTTGTTTGTAATGCATATTAGGGTGATTTACATGTTTGTGATACTAGAAGAGGTTTAATTAGATTTTAATTAAAATTTTTAATATTGTGATTAGTGGTTTTAAACATATGCTACTTACAGTAAGAGAGGAGGTCAATAAAGTATTTACATATGATTTCAAAGCCGATCAATATTTACATATCATCGACCACAAGACCGAATCTTATACGGACAAGAATATCAATAACGTTAGTAAATTCATATTCAGAGTAATTAATAATATTTTTTAATATTTAAAAAAATTACTTATGAAATCATTTGTCTTGTAACGTATTATCTAAATCCGGCAATTTAATTTGGGTAAAGTCTTGACATGCAATCATATTTATTGTCAGTACAAATAAATATTATAAATTGACTCATGCCAAACAGTGTCATTGCAACTGATGCTATTATGAAGGGCTGACTATTTTGAGAAACAATTGGTGCATTCTCTGACGGTGTAGCAGTATCGTGTTGTTACAGTATCGATCTTGGTAAGGAAAATTTACATAGATATTGATTATAAACCAATGTTTTACTTACCGGTCCGTACCGGTGTACCGACATATTGTTGGTACCAGTATGATACCGGTACTAGGCGGTACACATAGTGCATACCACCAAATATATTAAAATATATTATAATATTAAATATTAAAATATATTTAAAAAGGAAAAAAGGAGCGACGTCGCCTCGATCTTTCTCCCCGCGCGGGAGAAAAATCGCAAGCAAGGGCAGCGACAGCTCGTGGGCGGCTACGGCGCGCGAGCGAGGAGGTATTCTTTCTTCTTCTCCTCTTCTTTCTTCTTTTCCTCTTCTTCTTCTTCCCTTTTTCTCCCTCAATCGACCGTCGACGATCGAAATCGATCGCCGACGACCTATTTTGGTGGTACCGCACGCGTACCGGTAACCTGGCGAACCGGTACGGGGCCTTACCGCTCGGTAAGGAGAACCTTGTTATAAACTAATTTTGATATTAATTATTTGTTATGCTAATAAAGTCTTATATATATCTTTTTGTAGTCGAGTGGTGGCTATAATTTGGAGGGTCTACACCAAATTTAAGAAAGATTGTCGTCTGTGTACTTTCATAGATGACGACATCGAGTGGTTGCGAACATAACTGGTCAATGTTTATATTGATTCACACAAAAGTCCACAATAGACTATCGTATAGATGGTTGAAGAAACTAGTATATATGTTGTCGAGCTGGACAAGGAGCCAGAGGAACCAGAGATTGATCCGATCAACCTCGAATATTACAACTAGGATTCACAGTTGATGTTAGAATTGGTTGAAGCAACAGAGAACCAAGAGGATCGTTTACTTGATAAGGTGGAGATCCTTCACATCCTTCATGTTTTATTATTGAGGTAATAGAAGAATGGAAGCACATCTCCAGCAGGAGGAAGATCCCCCTCGATCATAACGTAGCGGAAGGAGCTGGATAATCTCGAATTAGACTACTTAAGCAACGTACCAACCGTCACAATTGTACGCCCAACGTGCAAAGGCAAAAGAGAAGATAGTAGCATCAATCGTACCGTTGGAAAGAATCGAGTTGGGCGATGAGACACATTCTAAATCGCATCAACAACCTGCTCAGTATGTAGACATGGCAACAATGTGCACAATAATGCCTCGAACGATGACGGTGATGATGTAGGGGGATCAATGGTCCTATCTACATAGTTTGAAAGTGGTGCATGGACTGAGGAGTTGTATTTTACATATGTCACCTAAGTTTTATATCATGAAGCTCGATGATGTACTGGTTAGGTTTATACACAAAAAGGGAAGGGAAAGTCAATGGATGATTTTGAGTAGATACGACAGAGTCTACATAGCGTAGACACAAAGCGGAGCTCATCGTATTCCTAGCCATCATATTATGGAGGATCTTACAGCCAATAGTAGTACAGTGATAGTGGATCATTCTTCTCCAAACAATAGTACGATGATCGGTCTTATGATACGGAGTAGTAGATTAGTGGCAAAACTAGAAGTTCCAACATTCTCCAACCTTTGCATGAATACATGTCACAATCGTACTTACCTTAGGAGTCGCCTCGGACATGTGTGGTTTACAATGACTAAACTACAACCATCACCATATTGATGCACCAATAGCATATGGTATATCAGTATACTATGTCGTAGGATCAATTTCAGGATTGAGTTCGAGAAATATACTATTTATATATACATAGGATTGGAGACTCTGATCCATCACCTGTGGAGTCTCGTCGTTCTTTTTCAATCCATTTATTACTTGATTCATTTGAATCTTAAAGTTTAACTTATGATCTAACAATTCAAATTATTCTTTTTAGATAATTCATTATCAATGGAAGGACAATCTGGAACATGCCACAAAATTGCACTTCAAAGCCCAAAAAATATATGTTTTAGTTCTTTCCTAATTTAGAATATTTTTGGTGAAATTATACTAAATTTATATTTGATTCTAAATTAAAAATCCTAATCTAAGTTTTTTTTTCTTCTATTTTTCATGTAATTTCGAAGGGTTTTTTTGGCTAATTTTCTATGCCGTCGACATGCACCACCGTGCCAACACTTAGTACACCGGTACGGACAGCATGTGCCACGCCAGCTGCTGGCCAGCATGTCAGCTCAGACCCGTAAGGCAAACCTTTGTTTTATGTGCTTAATTATTCCAAAATGAAATAAACATATGCATATAAAATCTGCATGGAGGCAGGAAAATACATGAACATGCACACACCTGTATGCTATGAGTTCAACCAGATATTAGAACCTAATGTGTAATAAATACATCATTCTCCAGAGGGTTAAAAAAACAAAAGGACACAAACCTTACTTACTGGACTCTTCAGGTAATTTCAGTGCAGAACTTGTACACTTACTAATTCTGAGCTTCATTTAATTGCTTTTGTCCATTGCAAGTATCCTATAGATGCATACCAACGCCAAATACATTATCCATTGTGAACTCTCCTCATCAGAACTCATAGGGTATGCCAATGCCCAATTGGTATCTTGAATGGCATACATGTTATCCCATTTACCTTGAGAATTCAAGACTTCAAACAGGAGGTTTTGTGCTGCAATAACCTTCTTGGCCTTACCTTAAAAGAGAATTATAGGAAATAAAATCACTACTAAAACCGAAATCAACATCTCACAATTTCAGATCACAAGCACAAATATAAGAGTTCTGTGTTGCAAAAGCATTCTTTAGTTTTTCCGGGAGATTATAAAGGGATAATGGCCATAAATAAAACTGAAACAAACAACCTAAAATGTTAGATCCCAAAACACAAACTTACCTCTCCCTCACACTTTGTGCAGAGCTTCTCGAACTCATCAGGCTCACAATTGACTAACCTAGGAGCATCGTTGAAGCGGAACAACCAAGAAATATAAAGGGCATACAAGAGAACCCTGGATCTATGTGCCTCCTGCAGAATCACTGAAGTAACATATGCCGATGCAAAAATAGAAGTATCCAATTCTGGTTTTAAGACAAACAGTTTGCTTCAATTTGTCATCAGTGTAATGAAGTTCATAGTACGTTTAGTGATAATTATTTGGATATGACCAATAACTTCATCTAGAAAATGCGGGGCCAACCAAGATCCAATTCATGGCTTCTCATAGATTTCATGATGCGCTATACGAAGAAGCTTAAACTTAAATAAGACAGCAGAAGTATGGCGGCAAGCAACAAGAGAAGAGGCCAAAGATTCAAGCTTTCGTGAAGCACAAAGGTACCGAGGCGTAGTCGGGTTAGCTGGCGGTCATGGCGACGGTGAGTCGGTCGAGCAGGCTGGTGGCGACGCCCTCGGAGATGGCGGTATTTCGTCGAACGGGTGGAAGGCAATATGGCAAAACGTGGAATGGTCTTTGATTAAATAAATATGACGAACCTGCGCCAAATGCATACATACAGGCCGCCACCTTTCGATTGGGGAAACATAAAATACGTGTGTGGAGATATATAAATCATTTTCATCATAATAATTAAATAATATATTATAATATAATAAACTAAATTAGCTAAAAAATGTATATTTTTAAGCTCTATAAGACATACTGAAGCTTTTTTTTTGCTGAAATAAAAATTATTAATAATTGATATATACATATAAATATGTGTTATATAAATACATTATATTATTAATTATATATAATACATATTGAAGTTAAACTTAGAGCTACAAACATAAAAACACACTTAACTTCAGATTTATATAAATATGTATATGTATACAGATGTATTTAATATTGTCTTTTATGCATCGTTAAAATCCTAAATCTTATTTATTTGTCACCAGAGTTAATCTTCATTAGCAAATTAAATGATAATTAAAACTCTAATTTACATTAATAACCTTTTAAAATTCATTATCAGATGTGTTTATATGTTAAATTATTTTTAAATGCAATCAAATTAAGCATCACTATTGTGATTGTTCCAAGTTTGTTAAGGATAATAGGAATATGCTGTATCTTAATAAAAGATAAATATATATTACACTAAAAATTTATATAGATAAATATAGTAAATTTTAAATATTAAAAATATATATATATATATTGTATTTATATGCCAATGGACTATGGCCTATGTCATTTCGATAAAAATCTTAACAAATTTAAAACAATATCTTGGACTCAAATCTCATCTTTATAATTTACCCTTTATAAACAAAATATCCATACATTTATATAATGGATCAATGAGACACGGGGGATTCGGTCAACAGTGTTCCTCGTCGGGCTGCCCCCTTTTGCCTTTGTGGTTGCTGCTACATAGCCCATTTCTGCCGAAGGAAAAAAATCACGACCGTCAATCTGATATCAGCACTAATCTCAAACAACTTCTCCACATTGGCCCCGCAACACCCCCTACATCGATTTGAATGATGCTCCGGCAGTTCCCTGTTCATGTCACTGGCTACATAGTCCTCCAATATGTTACCATGAAACAAAAAAAAAAAAAAAAAATCTTGGAGCTGTAACCTTCCCACTGCAAAAACACAGGTTTTCAAGTTGCCAGGAACGATACAATAGAAGTGGGGAAGAGAGGAAATCTATATCTAACATTCTGCACATCCTGAAGCAGTTGGTTACAGAAAGAATTCTGACAAACTCAAAATAATCAGAATATAACACAATGAAATGAACAGAAGGGCGGCAAATGACTTGCGAATTCCAAATAGATACACATCAGGCAACAAGGAATGAAGCTTTCATTAAACCTGCAAGACGATCAATGCAGATTGCAGATGCCTTGTGTCTTTGTTTACCCGCTCATATTTCGCTCATTTTACCCTGAAAGGATGCAGACTGATGCAATGAGCTTCACTACCGAGCAGACTTCTGCGACGGCATATCACCCTCGGTCGCTGAGGAGCCTGCAGCTAGAACTCCTGGAGAGAGATCCCAGCTCCCACTTCTCCTACCCCAGCTTGAGTTCTTCACATCGCTCCTGATGACAGGAACCTGTGTATCGGAACCCACCATTAGCTCAGACTCTGAGAGGGCCCCCCCGTGCAACTCGTTGCTGTTTCTACCCACCATCTCCTCATCGACCTCTTCATAGTTGCGACGCCGGGAGATTTTCAAGAGATCCCCACCGATTTCAAGGTCATCTTCAACTTTTACACGGGGACTACTGGTCGGTTCTTCTTCCACATCCCTCGTGCGGCTAGCCAGGGGTGGCCTTGCAGTTTCATCTTGCACATAGGCTCTCAAATTTATTCTAGAAGGTTTAATCTCTGTGCAGAGTACCTCTATGAAGTTGTTCAAATAACCTCTGTTATAAGCACTAACCCTGTTGTCACCTCTGTACCGGAAGTTTTCATAGGTTGTCTGCAGAAGAGCACAGTGATCTCCTTATAATGATAGAGATCAAAAGGAAAGACAACTGAGGAAAAATTATCAGCATGCAATCGATACAAAGAAATTTCCTTTTGTAATTTTACCATGTTATGCATCTCATTTGACTAAAAAAATAAAATAACCTTCTACCTTATGACCATTTCTCTGACAAAAGCATATCATGTTTATTCAAAATACAATCGGTAATGGAAAGAAAATAGAACCAGCTCTGTCAAATAAAACAACTGATGGTAGCCAACCGAATGGGTCAATTCAGAAGAAAGGATGATGGTGCAAAATTTGTTTGTCTTAATTAGCAAAATTTTAAAAAATAACAAGATTAAAGGAAACATACTGGAAACATCTTAAATAATATTAAGCACGTCATTTCTAAGATTTTTAGCAAATATATGCAAGTAACTAAAGCTGATGGTTAAAAGTAATGTATAAGATGACATGAACAAAAGACCTTACCTGGTTAGTGCCAATCAGGTATAAATGGAATCCAGTAAGACCACCAACAAACCAGAGCGCAACAAAGCAATATATCATTAGTACCACTGATGCAGGAGAATTCTTCATTGCCTTCCATACAGTAGGATAATCCCCATCCATGAGAAACTTGATGTACAACGCACACATTGCAAATACATATATGCATAGAAGAGTTGAGGAAGAAACAAATAGGAAAAAGTAGCGGTAGTTGCGCTGCACGGAGATCAATCAATAAGATAAGCTTACATGTTAAACTACTTGGAAATAACAGAGGTTAATAAAAAGCATCAATAGCATAAACAAATTCAAAGGTAACATCTTTCTTAAAAATAAATGAAAAGGATATATTTGATAGAGGAGACAACTAATAACAGATAATTTGATCTACAATAGCATACAAAGTAAACATGAATATTATAACAAAAATTAGAGAAAAATGTCAAAGTACGGCATCCACAACCAAAACCAGAAGTTCTTGGATAATGTAGTGTAGGAGTTCCCTCACAAGATAAAGCAAGAGTACCTTACAATGAGTGAAAGATACCAAGAGAGGAGAAAGTACCAATTGCAAGGCCAGACGAAGGTGTCAATGGAAATTGTCTTTTGCATTCCTTTTGTATCCACTTGTTTAGCCATTTCAGTACTTCTTTCATTACCTTTCAAAAACATAACTCTGCTTTTCAATTGTAGTTTTATGTTTTCTGCAAAAATGCAAAGTTGTTCATAAGGTTTTTAACTCATGATAACAATGTTGAGCCCCTATCGTTTGTCTCACTCTTTGCACACTAGCTGACGCAAGACCAAAAAACAAGTCAAAAGGAACCATAGGAAACTTGGAGGGAGGAAAATGATGAATAGGATATGGAATCCTAGCAAAACACGATCTTTCTCTCAATATCAACTCCAAAGTGGCTGCATATGAATATAGTAGTAAAGTATGAATTACAATTTTATTTATAAAGATAAGTTGACTTGGGAGATCAGGATTCAACGATACAACAGTAAGTTTGCTCCTCTATGACCTGGGAGATTAAGATTCAAGTCGTGGAAACAACCTTTTTAAAATATTTAAATTTAAAGCTATGTGCATTGACCCTCCTTAGGCCCTGCATTAGTGGGAGCCTCATGCACAGGGTAAGTCCTTTTTTATTTCTAACGATAAGTTTACCTAACCATCCAATGGTTATTTCGTCTCCATTGTCCAATTGATATTGTTATGATCGTTAACGCCCAACATAATCCAAAATCAAACCCTAGCATGGTGCATGCGAGGTTTTAGCCCAATGATGACTCCACATCGTAATGTGTTTACCAGCTTCGTCAATGAATAGCTCATGCATCTCATCATATTTGAATAGATCAACTCTCATATCAATTGTCACAATCATGCCTGATGGGATACCTTACTCGTAAGTTATTAGACCTTTATACTAGCCCAAAATGCTTAAGCCCTAGTAAAAAAGTAATACACTTATCAAGTCTTTATAAGTCGGTCAAAATCTTTGCTCACCTTTGATGTGGATTAAATTGGGGTGTCATAGATATTGCTCAAGATAATCCCATTTGTTGTTTACTAATGATAAATATCGACCAATTTCCAATACACCAACAAATTCCAAATTGAGGATGGATCATCTTGCTAATAGAACTAGTAGGCACATATTCAAAGAAAGTTGTGAAAATGGAAGCAAGAATAAAAAATGAGCATTTTTCATTATGAACTCATCTTAAGTGAAAATGAGAATCGTTCAACATATTATTATGATGTCAAGTCACTTTCAAGTTGGTCGGAAATTTCATTAAAGTGAACCATATTAACTTATAGAAACACACAGAAAAGCTTTTATTTATTAACAAAAATACATGATATTTAGTGTATGACATGCAGAATTTAGGTATTGCATCTCTTAATATCTTAAACTAATTTATTTCTACTCGTGCTTAAGACATTAAGGCTTTTTTTTTTTCAAACAAGTTCATATACAGAGAAGAAAGATTATCATATATTAGGCCTACAGTAAATCAATGTATGGGTTAGATAGGGGTGAGTGATGGAAAAGATTAAGTACACTTGCATGCTTGTAGGACCCTAAGCTTGTGTAGTTGCAGAAAAATAATTGCTATACTCTCTTGTTAAAGAACCGGACAGGAAATAGCATTGAACCTAACTGGAAACTTCAATCATGGCCTGAAATTAGCGCTTTCACCCATCCTCTAGCAAAAGTTTAGGATTTAATGTCACAAAATAGTAGCCTGCCATTTAAGACTAGAAGCTTATAAACTTTCACAAGATCATTTATATAAGGGAGCATGTACAATGAGGATTTGAGGAAACACAAAAAACATATCAGAAAATTAAGCAGATGGAAACAATGAGAAAAAATTTAGTGTTGGAAAAATAATTCAACTCCAATGATGGCTATTTTTCTAATTTCATGATTAAATTATCATATGCTGTTACAACTATAAGCAGATTAAAGAATAAATATTAGCATATTCCAAAAACATAAATGCATTTTTAGAATTGACTTCTCTAAACTTTACAATTTTTTCTTTTTTGAGAAAGCCGTAATGACAAGACAAGGCACATACTAACAGTAAAACCAAAATGAAGAGAGTTGTTGCAATTCATGAAATCAAATATACACTCATCAGCCTTTTTCTCTTTTTTAAGGAAGTACCCAATGCATGAGACACCCGCAAATGCGAGGTCTGAGAAGGGTCAATGTACACATCCTTAATCTAAATTTAGAGAGGTGGTATCCCTCGACCCGAACCATCATCTCCCAGGTCGCATAAGAGCAACCTCACCAATGTACAAAGACCCACCCTTCTCTTTTTATTTCCCTTAACAATAAATATAAATATCAGGAGAATAATCTTAATCTCTTATAACTAACAATAGTTCCTTGAACTAGTTGGATGAGCACATAACATATTTGCTTAAGACAAAGAACTATAACAATGCATAAGAATCAACAGTGTTTAGTAACTGAGAATTAAGTTGTAGGAAAAAAATCGAGAAACAAACCTGCCCAATGCATTGCCCAACCCAAGGGCAATGATGATCAAATCGTTCCACACAATTATTGCATATGGAGCAATGAGAGCAGCGAGGAGGCCGATAGATCATGCAAGTATCACAATATTTCACTTTCACAAGCATTCCATTTACCATGACTTCTTTGATGCGTGGAAATGTTAGACTGGGTGTATGCCTCCCACCAATTTCAGTACGAGTATCATAGGAAAATTCTTCCTCTGGTGGATGTGAAGCACGGGGTACAATCCCCGGATCTCGAGTTGACGTCATCAGTAACAGTACCAGTACCTAAAAAGAAACCAGTGAGCTAATGTAATTCAAAGCTACAAAATTTTTGTCTGAATAATACTATGGTGAAAGAAACCATATAAGCGAGCTGCATTAGAATTCCATGCTATTTAGCAATTATTTTATAAATTGAAAACCATCACCACATTTGACAGAGCTATATATCAGGAAGGATCATGAAGATGAATCTCAAAAGGTGGGCCTTTCTTGTTCTAGTATATAAATACTTTGTGACCTGAAGTTATTGAATAAACACAAGAAAATATCATATATGTTCCCTTGTATATCTGACACCTAACAAACAAAACCATACATGAATGCAAGAACAGTCCATATATGTGTTTTATGTGCTCCTGAAAGGATACTGTGCTTTTTCCTGGCAGTACGACTCATAAATAAAGCAAAATACCAACTGTACAACAAATAACTGCTCAAAAGTAATTGAAAAAAGCACCTTTTGAACTCAGATTACTCCAGCCGACGAAGATGGATGACAAAAATATATAAAATAGAAATTGCATATGACAATTATAGTTTCTCTGTCAGAAAGAGTTCGAACTTAGATGTATAAAGTCTAAATATAGAATACAACCAATGCTAATATCTATTTGTACTTGTCATTCTAAAATCATGGAAAGTAAGATCAACATACAACAAGCCTCATCCTCTGGAGCTGCTGCATGAGAAATCACTTCCATAAAAGGAAAAAAGAGGATGACGATTGACCTTCTTTTTCATAAGAAAGCACAACTTAATTCTTTGATATGGATATAGAAAACGAAATTTCACGTATCATAGATAACTCAAATTCAGTTAGGCAATTTTCCATCAAAAGTCATGCTTCATAAGTTTGAAAGACCCTTCAAAGACGTATATATAGGCGGTGCACTTACATGGATCGTAAAGGCAATGGTAACAATCAGAACAGCATATCCTGAATTGTAAGCAGGAAACTTGTGGAGAAGATTTCTTGCAACAAATACACAAAAGATCACTACAGGAACAATGATGAGTGAGACTGTCACAAACAGTGACCTTGCATCAGGTCCAAACATTAACCTCCCTCCTAACAAAAATTTCTGCAAAAGATTAATGCAAAAGTTAATATATGTAGGGTAATAGCATGAACTCCTAGAATATGACACAATGCAACCTAACTACATTTTCATATTATAGTTACTTCACAGGTTACATCTTAAATCATTAAAAGGACTACCTGTTAAGAATATAACAAAGTAACCCAGGTGTATAAAACAATTAAATCTAAGAAGAAACCATTATGTTTTTCTATAACGTCTTATGGCATGAAAACACGACAGCAGAAAATGCCATATAAAAGTTTAGACAGACGGATGATGTTCTAATGATAATGTTCATTGGCATAAATGTGTAGCCAGAAAAGATGATGAATACACAAATAGTACAGATATGAAAGTTGAAATTGGTGTCACACTCAGCATTAATGAAGATAAACGAGAACCCAACAATCATCGCCATCATGAAACTACCAGTCACTCGTAAAGCTCATCAATAATCCGCGCTAATGCCAAACATTGGTATAAATTAATGCACCAAGAAAAAGGAGCTTTTCTTATTTCAAAGCAAACATTCATAGGCAAGTGTACACGGCATAGTGCACAAACACCTAAATGTAGGTGGCCAGCACCACAAAGACTCCCTTTTGAGAATCGCAACCCACGAAAACCTCCAAATCGACTAAAACCCAACACCAATACCTTAAATCCACCAAAACAAAACCAAACCCCCAGGAACCCAAACTTCCAAGTCCACAGAAAAAGCATCACATCACTAAAATAATCAAACAATCACTGTTTAGAACAAAAGGAAGTGACAGGAAAAGAAAGAAATCTCCAAATCTCACATTCTTTCCTTTCCAAGCTTGATATACCCGCTTGGCCATGGAGGCGGGCGATTGGTGCGCCGTAGCTTGTCAACGCGCCGTGAACGAACCAAAAACTCCAAGGTCACTTATCTCACTCCTCTCTTCCAATCACCGGACAAAGAAGAAAAGGACAAAAAAAAAAAAAAGTAGGGTTCTTTCGCCTACCCCTTCGCCTCCTCCTCCTCCTCCCAATCTGTAAGTCTCACAATTAAGAGATCAAAATTAGGGTTTTCTTCGGCTTCTTCGGCACCCTCTCTTCTTCTCTTCCTCTCCTTTTCTTCTCTGTTCTCTTTTTTGGGGGTTTTGAGATTTCCATCAAAAGGCTGCTCGTTGACAGCTTGAGACACAGAGAGTGACGTCCAACACAAGCCTTTAAATAGCTCAGAGATAAAACTAGTAATAATAATAATAATAATAATAATAAGCTGAAGGTAACTTTTTCATATTGACCATGGTAAGTTCTACATTCTACACTATTTTTTTTTTTTTTCTCTCTTATCATTTATATTCTCTCTATCTCATACTCAGGAAATGTATATTTTAAATGAACAATTTCATTGATAACTTTCATGGAAACATAAGATCAGATATATTTGTGGGTGATTACACTAAGCCACCTATGATCAGTAGACATTAATCATTTTCAAGAGTTTTGTGATGATAAAAAGTCATATCTAAATAATTGAGATATTTTGATGTTATTGTTCATTGTCATTGTCCTATGAATGAATGGATATTGTTGAAAGTTCCTAAGACTTTAATGAAAGAGGAGCAACTTCAAAATTTCAAATGTATTAAGGGGTAAATACAAAATTGTGTTAATCCTCTATCAAAGTGTTAAAGAAGTTGTCTTAAGCATAGTGGGGCACTTTAGAATTTTAAATGTTTTAAGGTGAGTACAAAATTGACTTAGTCCTTTGCTTCATGTGATGTGAGATGGAGCATATTTGGAATTATACCTATTTAAGGGTGATATAAAATTATCTCAATCCATTGGTTAGATGGAGCATCTTTGGAATTATACCTATACAAGAGTGAGAGTGAATATAAAATTATCTTAGTCATAGGAGCAATCTTTAGAACTCTACGGATGAATACAAAATCGCCTTCAATCTTGGAATTCCAAATGTGTTAAGAGTGGATACAAAATCTTTTAGATTATAAATCTTTGGGGATGAATACAAAATTTGAGTTCTAAATTGTTTAGAATTAATGAGTCAACTCCCTCACCAACATTCTAAAAGGATGCTTCTTGTGGATTTAATTGAAGTGGGGATATAAAAGATTTTTTCTTTTACCATGTTGTGGTAATTAATTCTACTGTAAATTTAATTAGAAGTGGGACCAGCGTGGATAGGATACTTTTTTTTTTTTTTTGGCTTCCATCACTTTTTAAAGGATTAATCATAAAAAAATGTTTTAAAAAAAATATATACTTTAGTAAAATTTCATATAACCCATATATCCCACTGGATATTAAATGCCATCACATATGCTATTGCCATCAGCATTTGACTTTTAAAATGCCATTTGTCACATTATTCGATCAAGTCACATTATAATCATTGACTATTATATGGCATATATCATATATATAATAGTATACATCTTATCGTCATATATCATTTGTAAGTATATAATTTAAAATTTCATTATTTCATAATTAAAATATCAATATAACTAATAAACGCCGACAATAAGTACCATTAAATCATGTCAAAAGAAATAATGGTGCGAAAATATAGATAAACATCAATAAACAAAAACAAATTGCTGCAAAAAGCTTCACTCTTTGGGGTCTTTTTTATTGGAAGTGTCTCGATTCTCAAAATTCACTAACAATATTTTATTTTTCTAATTATTAAAATATTTTGATTTGACTGCAAGCTATCTATTAATTTTTTCTTTAGTTTTTCTCTTTTTTCCTATGAATTATTTTATAAGATGAATCAGTCCAATTAAAATATATATTACATTGTTTTCAACCATACCAAAAACTATACTATAAAGTGGCATAAAAATAGTATACCATAATATTTTTATAAATTTTATAAAAAATATTGTAACTGAATTGACTCGTCATATGGATCAGTCGATTAGAGACAGATGGTTGGATAATTTTAAACATTACATAGAAAAAAATACCATTAACAAATTTTAAAAATGGGAATGCTTCTATAAAAATTAAAAAGAATTAGACAAAGAAGGAATCAATCCATAAACACACTTATAAGATAAACCTATATAGAAATAATCTCAAAGCCAAGTACTTCTTTTAGGTACACACAATACAATATAACTTATTTAAAACCTCAGGCATATACTGATTCAAAAGATCACAAGCTTCCAAGCGAGTGATGGCTGGTTGGGGGTTTGTGGAGATTGTCAAGTTCTACATCACCATGATCGATGGTAGGGGACTCGAAAGAAGACAAAACAAGTAGCCACAAGAAAGTAGGAACATGGTGGAACAAGTGGCAAGCTAGCTCAGGGTCTTGTTTTATAGATATATATATATTTTTTTTGGCACTTCAATGTGGGAAGAGTACCCAATTCCAAAGTTAGGACAATGAGGGCTTGTCAAGAAAAAGGGCAAAAGTACAAGCAGGTATAAAAATATTCAAAGTAGGGTCATAAAATTGAATCTGGCAGCAAAATTATGATACAGCTATAATAAATATTTTAAACACTGGTGACTGGATTCTGAACAATGGCACAGATCAGGCTGAGTAATTTATAGGATCTCCTGCTAAATTCCTTCAGCATACCTAATTCACTCATCTTTACTATTATTTCTTCCTGGCTGGATTCTTAGATCACCATCTATTCTCTAATCAGAGACAAAGGCTTGTCGATCAGGAGTAGATGAGGCAATGGTTGTCAATGGTGACCATTGCAGGATGTCTAAATTGTCTAGCTCGGTGAGGAGGCAGCCAAGTTGTTGCCTGCAAACAATTAAACAGAGATACACAGGTCATCGAGCTGCACCCATCCGTAAGAACACCGGTCACAGATCTTTTGAATCACAGAAGCTGTCGGGCTGACCACCGGCCGGATCATGGAGAACTCTTTCTCAATAGGCACCGTAACTTTTTGTTCCAACTGCAGCCATATAGTTCCAGTAAATAGTTGCACCACAGTATGACAAGGCTATACAATTGATCATGAAACAAATTTTAACCTTTTCAAGGAACTGCATGGCGTCTAATACATGACAAAAGTAAGAAAGCTGCTTGTATCGATCCGCCTCCGTTTACTGCAAGTCAACACACCAGTTTTTAATGTTCTGGTAGTATTTAGGCAACCATTTGAGTGGAGTTCCAACATCTGAAACATGGTATTGTATACCTGTCTTATGAGGTGACCGTTGCATTGTGGATAGTTTGGGCAGACTGTTCTTCTTTCAGAATCACCGACTACCCGAAGATTCAGACTCCGAGTGGTATACTTGCATATTTCATCATCGCACTGAAAATTACATTCTGTCATATATATATATATATATATGATGTGCTGAAGGAGGCTGGTCAAGGACATAGAATGACAAATTTGGCTATAGGCATTAACACAAATTTAAGCACAAGACTAATAAAGTTTGTCGTTTACCATCATCAATCCTTTGTCGTACGTGCAGATGAAACTCTCAGCTTGCCTTTTCACCTGCAGAAAAGATCATCCAAAACCAATTATTATTGTTGCCAAGCATTTTTAGCAAAAGAGACTTATATATTCACTGTAATTTCAGCAACCAAATAAAACAGGTCGAATTACAAGATACTTCAATATAAAAACTTAAAAAGATAAGTTGATGTAAATGCAAAATTTCTGAACCTGGTTAGCTAACATGGCTGAAGAAATCTTGCATCCGTCAATATTATCTGGGCACCTAGGGCAACGCATTCTTTTCCAGAAGTTAGCACCTGTTAAGTCTTCTGCTTGTGAGTCAGATTGATTTTCTTTGTGCATAGTCGAAAGCAAACTCAAAACAGGAGGGCAGTCAAAGGTACTGGAGCAGCTGGGACACGACAACCTCACAGGCTCACAGCCACGATACCTGAAAGCAATTGTTCTTGCATATTTATTTAAAAGTCTTCTAATGCTTACCTCAGACCGAATAACTTGTAGCTAAAACTTTGTACCTTTCTTCTTCATCTATTATGGCTGAAAGCACACTGGAAGGATCTTGGACAACAGATTCAGATGCTTTAATTGGAACTGTGCACAAAAAGACATCACAATTGTGTCAATAGAATGATCTGAATGAACCCCACCCTCTAGATTAGAGCATCAGAATGCTATCAATGAACCAGTTGGTTTAAGTGATGAATCTTAGATGAATCAAGCCCTAAACACTCAGCTAAACGTGCTCGATCTCGAATACTTGGATTCAGATCATTCTTGTAAGATGACCATTATCCTGAGGCCCTATCTCTTTTGTTGCAATGAAATTTATAACAAATCGAGTGACTTTAGGTCTGAGATCTCATCATTTATATACTTTTCATTAAAGATTAAACCCCAATGATGATTATGTATAAACAACTTTGTAATCGATTGTGCTCAAGCTACACACTTGCTGACTGATGGTAGCTCGTCAATCCCTTAGCATTAGATTCATACAATGTATTGGCTCCATTATCGGTGAGTATCTAGACAATGTATTGTGGTCTGATCTATTCTATTATGGTATCCATTAAGTTTTCAATATAGTTTGCATCTTGAATCTTATTAGAAGCATTAACCGACTTATAAAACACCACCCGTCTATAGCAATAAATAAGAAAATTGATAATACTCATTCTTGTTAGCCTTGTGTAACTGTCGTACATCGGTGTCATCTCATATTCGTCTCGTAGCCTCTTGAAGGGTTTGATCTAATCCTTCAGTTTTGTCATCTCTTCATCTAAAATACACACCATGGATCTCCCTCGATATTGGAGGTTGGATCCTTATGCCAGACTTCTGAATAGAGAAGACCATGCTATGATAATATAGAACTTGGGTTGTATTTGTTGAAATCCTATGAAGGTTAAACCATGTTACAATTGTATTTCCAGTATCCCGCTTCTTTTCTTTTATATATGCATCGTCAATCTGTATCTATTTCATTGTTTGTGGAGGATAAACTTGTAGATCAATATCGATAATATATGATATGAACCTCCTACCAAGTCCTCTCATAAAATCATAGATTCCATCCTACCTCATGCTACTAGTTCGACTTAATTGAAAGGGACAATTAGCTATCTCATACTGATCGACCTCGAGATTTCCATGAGTCCAAGCGTTTTCATATGTCTATTTCTTTAGTGATATGTCCCTATTAAATTTAACATTAAAATATTTATGAATAAAACTATAACTACGTAACCACTAACTCAAACATAATATTCTAAACTTTATGATTTTTATAATTCAATTTAACGAGTTAGATGTCTTGGGTCAGAATGTTACAATCAATTTGACATTCCGAATTGACATCATCACAAATTGTGGGACCAACTCATCTGAGTCGTGTTTTCTTTTTTTTCGTTCTTTCTTTTAGGTAGAATAACCATCGTAGTATGGTCCGTACGTCATATCAATTAGACAGAACATGTTGTACTTCTGGAACAGGACATGCGAAGAAGGCAGATTACTACGAAGGTACTACGAAGGTGAAGAAGATCCCATCTCCACGCAGCCATTGATCTCCCTCTCTCTAAACCTTCATGTCTTTGTCTATCAGGCCTTGGACCGATGCCATACCGATCCAGGCCATATTGAGTTTCATAAAAAATACTGAAATAAAATAAAAATCAACTAGTATAGAACATGTACAATTAAGGATCGAATGGTACCGAGCACATCTGACCATATAGGTCTTGTACCAAATGGTAGTCCCTATAAAGACATTACAATACCACCCGGTTTTACTTTATCAGGATCTTGATAAGCTGTTGGGAGAAGTAAGCTATCGGAATGGAATACAACATGTACCATTCCATGCAAACCTTGCTCTAAACATCTACTGAACTGTACATCTTGACACATCCACCCATTACACACACTCCTGAAACATCCATGAGGTCTACATTGCATGCGGGATCAGCTAGCAGAGTCTAGAACATCAGATTGCTTTAACCAGTCAATTTCTTGCCATTGCAACCCAGGAATAATCTTGTCGGACAAGTGTAAGAGAGGACTGTTTAGTCTAAGTTTATCACTAGGGATCTGAAATTTCTACGCTACCTCTACTTAATTCCAGTTAATGAAGTCTTAACACACCGCTAGAAAATAGTCACCAAAAGCCCTCTAAGTTTGAATATGAATCAAGGATTTATGGTTACAGGCTTTGCTAACTTATGTAGAAAGTGATAAATGAGTTTCTCAGAACAAAGAGGAATACATGCTATTCCTGTTTGTCATGCAAAAAAAAAGATAAGGAAATTTTAATGATCCCATGAATAACGTAAGATCAGACAACAAGCACATTAAAAGCATATCAACAAGGATTAACCTGCTCAAGCCATATCTAAAATGATATTTAGCAAAAATTATACTTGGCATGTGAATTTGCTGTTTTAGTTATGATCCGAACTAGGAAACCTGAATGGACTGATCTCATGGGAATCTATTTCTAAGCACATGACATTACCAGGCTCTGGTTCTAGTTGCACTTATGCATAGTTACTGAAAGAAAATTAACAAATATGAGAGGAAAACAAATAGAAATACCTTTAGTATCGTGCAATGCATCGAAGATGTACTGACCCAAAAACAAAACAGGAAGAACTGCATTACATGAAAATTCAATGTGGAAATATTCTCGCAGGCAGCGTTCTTTACAAGTTCAATTTCCTGTTCTAAAAACATTAGACTTAAGGCTGCTGGTAAGGCTAAAACAATAGACACTTGACCTCTTTAATGTCAAGGAACAAATATTGCACTTGAGGATTTTTTAATGTTTTTAATTTAGCTAAGTTGATGCAATGAAGTTGTGGCAAAATTGGAAATACAACTTGAAATTACCTAAATATAAATAAGTCAAACTTTCAAAAGACTAGGAATGTTCAACTTATGAAACCTTTATGCGTACTAAACGTGAACCTAAATTTCTTGTTACATTGATCAATGTCCGTTCAACCAAGTTTAGTCATTGCGTGCTAGAAGATCTTGTGCTATATTACTCTAAAGTCTTTCCAGAATCCAGACCTTAAGAGATGACATCCACAAATGTTAAAACTGTGGTCGCTAGATAGACACAAATAACTATATCTCTCAGAAGAAACAACAAAACAAGAGCAGAGACTAAATTTAAACTCAGGAAGATAGCAGGGAAACAATATAGAGAATGAGAATAATGAGCAATCCAAAAATGTCATTTTTCATAGGAAATAATGTAAGTTTTAAATTATTAAAATTACCTTGGAAACTCGTAGAAAAGTTTTACTTGTAAATAAAAGTTGTGGCTGAGAGCAATAATATACAACCTTTATTGAGTATATTCTTTTAAACACATCTCAGTCAGGCAAAAAGCAGAATAGCTTAGCTGCTGATTTAACTTGTACCGCTCAAAAGGGTTTGCCACAGAAGAAAAACAATTCTGAAATCTTTATCAAAATTACAGCTTGGTCTAGGGTATCACAACTTGCTATTTTGCAAGGTCAGTAAACTGGGGTGAATCAAGTCATCCAGGTTTTTTGTCTCAAATTTCGTCAGCAATCTGACTTAATCTCTGACTGAATAAAAATAATGGACTCAGTATTGTGCTCATGGAGCTTAGTAAAAGTAGTTGCTCCTCAGAAACAACTTACAGATAAACAGAATCATTGAGTAAGAGAAAAAGGAAGAACAAAGTGCAACTTACATATTGATAGG
The DNA here is from genome assembly GCA_029747655.1 of Ensete ventricosum. NCBI lineage: Eukaryota > Viridiplantae > Streptophyta > Magnoliopsida > Zingiberales > Musaceae > Ensete > Ensete ventricosum. The sequence goes on from JAQQAF010000004.1 coordinate 49,675,473, forward strand.
TATTTGTTAAACTTGCATGTATTAAATAAGATAAACATTATAAATCATGAATGATTCTTGGTAGGTCTACAATGTCTGGATAATTAAGCAAAAAAAATTTATACATGCTATATAGTTTTTGCTACTTATTCCCTGTGCCTTTCCTAACTTCTGCAAGCACTTGGACAGCTAGCACTGTCCAATCTAAAGACAATACAGATCATGGACTGTGGTCAAATCTCTCAATAACCAAAGTGGATATCACAAGCATAACTGTAAAATAATTTAAGCAAGTTCCTTGAATATGATGGCTGAATCATGACACAAGCACCTTGTCATTCAACTATTGATTCTTAAGAAACTAACAGAATCCTCAAGTGGATTTCCTATTAGTCAGATCGTCAAAGTCAAGACTGACTCAGTTTCCTCTATACAAATCACACTATTTAGTTTCCTCAAAGCTGTTCAACCATGAGAATGACAAAAATAACATATTACCACGTTTCAGTTATAGTTTCATGTTCTATACATAATCGTCATGATTTGGCACAATTTGCAGTTCAACGTAAAGCAGAATATTTTTGAGGAGGATAAAGATGCAGGGCCTGAAGATGAAAATATAGTCAAGCTTCTTTCATATGCCATATTTGAGTTTGTATGATGTTGCTTATCTAATAAACTTGAATGTGCTTTCTTATAAGTCTGGTTGATGCATTGCACAGAGATCAAAATGATCAAAGAAGACATAACCATTGAAAATGATACTTGTGATTACAGCTTTGAGTGCTTCCAAGGTAAAGCTTTTTTATTTGTAAGTGGCATGGTGGCTACAATTAACCTATTGGTCTACGACAAGGGAGTGGAGTTCGCAAGGTGTAAAAGGTAACAGAGTTCTCAGGTTAATTTTTAATGGGGGCAGAGGAGAGGATAGGTGATAAAGAAGTGTAGAAAGCCTAAACTGGCAAGCTTGGCCTTAAAGCAAGAAGCAAATAGCCCTATTCCCATTTCTATTCCATCAATCTGCTAATTATGCTATCAATTAGTGAACATCTAAAGCGTGATGGATGAAAACATCACTAAGATGCTTCTTCAAATTGCACTAAACAAAATATATGGGAATGAATCTAGTCATCTGATTTAAGCATAGCAGAATCAGAACAGACATGAAATAGGCTTCAATTTTTATAAAAAGGTTTAACAATAAACAAAAGATTGCCCTGTATTTGCATAATGACATACCAAGACAGATCAACAAGAGCACTTGTACTTGTTTTTACCTTGTACTAATCATTTCAGCAATCCCATAGGTAGATCCAAAGCATGCCCGAGCCAAGATCTTCTGCGCTTAGGAATCACCCCAAATGCGGGCGGCCACCACCATGTTTTGGATGATAGATCACACATTAAAACAACAGACTCTCTGGTGTTGCAAAAACAAACAATCCCAAATCGGTCGATGGTCTGAAAATGAACAAGCTCATTGACGCTGAATTCCTGAAAACACTCATCAGGCATAAAGCAGAAGTGTCGCCATTCCTTGTCCGATTTAGTTAAATCGAGCTCCCAAATTCCGATTCTCGCAATTACCACGTCCTCTTCCAGACCTCCAACCAAGAACAGCCTCCCGTCGAATACCAACAAATGCAAGCAGAACACAGGAGGCGGCAGAGCCACATCGACGACGCTCCATTCACCGCTGTCCAGATCGAATGTGAGTAGATGATCAGGGAGGCGGCCGAGCACGAACAACAAGCCATCGAGGAAAACCGCGTTACCGAGCATGGCATAGTGTCCCGGGAGCTGCCCCTTGGGCTGCCATCGGCCAGAAGGGGAATCGTAAACCTGGGAGGACACGTAGACGGCATTAATGGCGTTCCCAACGGGCTTCTGGGTCCAAAGTGGGTGTGAGGTGTGGCTTATGTGGTTTTTGTGGAGTAAAAAAGAAGACCTGCCTCTCATGCTCCTATTTCATCCTCTTCTTTTTATCCTTATCCGACATCGACGACACAGCCATGTTCAAACTATCGCTCTTCAGAAGGACACTTCCGTCCGTCCGTCCGTGCTCTCACAGTCTCAAACTTTCCTCGAGCGACGATGTCGGATGAGGAGGAGCAGTTGTGGCGAAGCCTCCTCACAGGTCTCAGATCGCTAGAATTCGAGAACTGTAAGAATCTACAATCGCTGCCGATAGAGTTGCATCCCCTTTCTTCCCTCCCTCCCTCTGGCTTTTGAGAATAATTGGATGTCCGGCAATTCAGTCGCTACCGGAGAAGGGGCTGCCGACGTCCCTCGGAAAAGCACTTGGCCGAGACGAAGTGCTCGGGTCGATTTTTGGATATTGACAAAATTTTAATTGGAGATACTTGTAAAGGTACTAACTACTTAAAACTCAATGCAATAAATACTTAGTAAAGGTAATAACTACTTAAAACTCAATGCAATAAAGATTTTAAAAAAAAAAAAAAAATCCAAGAACATAAAACTCAATGCAATAAATACTTAGTAAGGGTTGCATTTAAAAAAATATATATATAATTTATTTCTCTTCGATGAATCCTCAACTATATTTATGTTTTTTTTTTATGACTAGTTAATGATATTTTTTAAACTATAATGATTTATGATATGATATATGAGTTTACTTGTATTATGCTTTTATTGTAAAAATATTTTTCAATATATATATGTGACTTTGAAAAAAAGAATATGATAAGCATTTTTAATTTAGCATTTTAAAATACATATAAAGTTTTTGTAAATCATATGTAAACAAAATATTGGTATTTATGCATGCTTTAGAACGCACGCATTGAATGTTTAAAAATTTTCTTATGTATAGAAAAAAAAAATTACTTAATTGTGATAAATTTTTGTTTATATGTGAGTTACAATATTTTCTTTTAATTTTCAGATTTGAGGAGGAGTAAGTATATCATTAATGGATATGATTTGAAGACCGATTTAAGAGTATTGTACATTTAGAATATTTTGTATATGTCTTATTCAGAGTTGTATGTTGTGAAGTTATCGATTTTGCTGTATGTGTTGCGAGTGGATTGATTATAGATTGAAATATGTAATAAAATGTTATCTGAAAATTATTTAATTAATTTTTAAATCTTATATTTCTGTAGGAAAATTTTATACCTTTGTGATGTTGTACCGATACAACCTTTCTTTCTACTGACGTTTGGGAAGTTTAAAAAAGAAACATGTAAAATTTGCATTTGGAGAAATCAGTAAACAATAAAAAGAATCACTTATTTTTAATTTCAAGTGTTATAATAGTTAACAATACAACTATATATATCGAAATTCGAATTAGTTCCCTTATCCTTTAGAATTTAAATGTCGTTCGTCTACTTTGCATCGCATCCACCACCGATGATGAAAATATTATTTTAAAATTTTCTGAAAAATAAAAAATGACTAACATAAAATAAATCACTCATAATGTTCAATTGTGAACACAATATTAGCATGATAAGGAGTTAATATATTAATAGAATTTGTCTTAGGCTATGAACACATGTTAACTGTGTTCATAACAATTATGAACATTTTTTAGTTAATATATTAATATCAACTCACAAGGTATAATATATATTTTTTTTTTTTGCTTCCATCATTTTTTTTCAAGGATTCATTATAAAAAATGTTTTTTTAAAAAATATATTTTAAATTAACATATTTGTCTTTGTAAAATTGTATGTAGCCCATATATTCCTCTGGATATTAAATGCCATCACATATGTTATTGCCGTCAGTATTTGATTTTTAAAATGCCACTTGTCACATTATTTGATTAAGTCACATTATAATCATTGACTATTATATGGCATATATCATATATATATATATATATATATATATATATATATATATATATATATATATATATATATATATATATATATATATATATATATATATATATATATATCATAGTATACATCTTATCATCATATATCATTTGTAAGCATATAATATATATATATATATATATATATATATATATATATATATAATTTAATATTTCATAATTAAAATGTCAATACAACTAATAAACGCCAACCATAAGTACCATTAGATCATGTCAAAAGAAATAATGGTGCAAAAATATAGATAAACACCAAGAAAGAAAAACAAATTGCTGTAAAAAGCTTCACTCTTTCTGTATTTATTATTGGAAGTGTCTTGATTCTCAAAATTCTCTAACTATATATTCTTTTTCTAATTATTAAAATATTTTGATTTGACTGTAAGCTATCTATTAATTTTTTTTCTTTTGTTTTTCTCTCTTTTCCTATAAATTTTTTTGTAACTTGAATCAGTCCAATTAAAATATATATCACAATGTTTTCAACCATACCAAAAAAAATACTATAAAATATTATAAAATAATGTTCTTATATAAATTTTATAAAAAGATATTATAACTGAATCGACTCATCATATGAATCTGTCTGTTAGAGACAGATGGTTTAGTTCATTTTAAATATTACATAGAAAAAATATCATTAATTTTTAAAAAAAATGGGAATACTTCTAAAAAATAAAAAAAAATCTTTTAGGAATTAGCCAAAGAAAGAATCAATCCATAATATAAACCTACATAGGAATAATCTCTAAGCCAAGTAATTCTTTTAGGTACACACAATACAATATAACAATATATTGGTGCGGAGGGCAAAGACAAACGACTCATTTAAAATCTCAGGCATATACTGATGCAAAACATCACAAGCTTCCAAATGAGTGATGACTCATTGGGAGTTTTTGGAGATTGTCAAGTTCTACATCACCATCATCGATGGCAGGGGACTCCAAATAAGACAAAACAAGCCATAAGAAAGCAGCAACATGGAGGAACAAGTGACAAGCCAGCTCAGGGTCTTGTTATATATTGTGTTTTTTGACACTTCAATGTGGAAAGATTACCCAATTCCAAAGTTAGGAGCATTGAGGGCTTATCAAGAAAAAGGGAAAAAGTACAGGCAGGTATAAAAAAGAATTCAAGTAGGGTTATAAAATTGAATCTGGCAACAAAATTATGATACAGCTACAAGAAATATTACAAACACTGGTGGCTGGATTCTGAACGATGGCACAGATCAGGCTGAGTAAAATTTATAGGATCTCGTGCTAAATTCCTTCAGCATATCTAATTCACTCATCTTTACTACACATTTATTTGCAGCAAATGTCTTTCTGACTGGATTCTTAGATCACCATGTAGTAGTCTCTGATCAGAGATAAAGGCTTGTTGATCAGGAGTAGATGAGGCAATGGTTGTCAATGGTGACCATTGCAGGGTGTCTAAATTGTCGAGCTCGGTGAGAGGCAGCCAAGTTGTTGCTTGCAACTGACAGGATCTAAGTAGCCATTTATCCAAACAATTAAACGGAGATACAAAGGTCATCGAGCTGCACCCATCCGTAAGAACACCGGTCACGGATCTTTTGAATCACAGAAGCTGCCGGGCTGACCACTGGCCGGATCATGGAGAGCTCTTTCTCAATAGGCGCCGTAACTTTTTGTTCCAACTGCAGCCATATAGTTCCAGTAAATAATTGCACCACAGTACGATAAGGCTACACAATCGATCATGAAACAAATTTTAACCTTCTCAAGAAACCGCGTGGCGTCTAATACATGACAAAAGTAAGAAAGCTGCTTGTATAGATCCGCCTCCGTGTACTGCAAGACAACACACCGGCTTTTAATGTTCTAGTAGTATTTAGGCAACCATTTGAGTGGAGTTCCAACATCTGAAACATGGTGTTGTGATACTATACCTGTCTTATGAGGTGACCGTTGCATCGTGGATAGTTTGGGCAGACTGTTCCTCTTTCGGAATCACTGATTACCCGAAGATTCAGACTCCGAGTGGTGTATTTGCATATTTCATCATCGCACTGAAAATTACATTGTCTGTCATATATACATATATATATATATATATATGATGTGCTGAAGGAGGCCGGTCAAGGACATAGAATGACAAATTTGGCTATAGGCATTAACAAAAATTTAAGCACAAGACTAATAAAGTTTGTAGTTTACCATCATCAATCCTTTGTAGTATGTGCAGATGAAACTCTCAGCTTGCCTTTTCACCTGCAGAAAAGATCATCCAAAACCAATTATTATTGTTGCCAAGCATTTTTAGCAAAAGAGACTTATATTTTCACTGTAATTTCAGCAACCAAAGAAAACAGGTCGAATTACAAGATACTTCGATATAAAAAGATAAGTCGATGTAAATGCAAAATTTCTGAACCTGATTTGCTAACATGGCTGAAGAAATCTTGCATCCGTCAATATTATCGGGGCACCTAGGGCAACGCATTCTTTTCCAGAAGTTAGCACCTGTTAAGTCTTCTGCTTGTGAATCAGATTGGTTTTCTTTGTGGATAGTCGAAAGCAAACTCGAAACAGGAGGGCAGTCAAAGGTACTGGAGCAGCTGGGACACGACAACCTCAGAGGCTCACAGCCACGATACCTGAAAGTAATTGTTCTTGCAGATTTATTTAAAAAGTCTTCTAATGCTTACGTCAGACTGAAGAACTTGTAGCTAAAACTTTGTACCTTTCTTCTTCATCTATTATGGCTGAAAGCACACTGAAAGGATCTTGACCAACAGATTCAGATGATTTAAATTGGAACTGTGCACAAAAAGACATCACAATTGTGTCAACAGAATGATCTGAATGAACCCCATGCTTTAGATTAGAGCATCAGAATGCTCTCAATGAACCAGTTGGTTTAAGTGGTGCACCTTAGATGAATCAAGCCCTAAACACTCAGCTAAACGGGCTGGACTAGTGCCCTGAATCGAAGCACACAGACGTGATACTACAGGATGAATCTGCCAAAGAAACAGATAGTTAATCCCAAAGGATGGAGCTGCTAGGAATATAAGGTCTCTCGACCTTGGTTATCGAAAGTAACAAACCTGTTGTGACAAGTAGTAGTCAATGTCAATCATCCAATTGCCGGAGTCTTTTTTTATCTCCTCAGGATGTCTAGCTCTTTCAGCTATTCCAGTAGAAGAACCAGACAAGCTATCCTGCAGAATTAAAACAGAACAGCAATAAGATCAGATGGTCATAAAATACTGAAATAGAACACATTTTATCACTTCAAGCTAGAGTTTAGCATCAGCAATTGTCCTACCTAATAGAATAATACCTAAGCTCAGGTAAAGTATAGTAGGAGACTGATATAGACCTTATATAAGTTCATTCAAGTCATCTCCCACATCAAATATGGGAGAAAACAAGGGTTTTAAAGCAATGCTCTTGAATCTTAAGATTCCCTACCATTAGAATGATCACTATGTATTTATTGTATCTACCTCCCATATAGATTATGTCATCAATATATTATCAAGACGCATATATCAAATGGGTAGTCTCACAGTACCTGCTGGCAGCAAATGATATAAGGAACCGTATCACCAGCGGAGCAGCCTGAGTAGCCATTTTTCTTCAATCTTAGAGCAACCTAAAAGAATTTTGACATGAAAAGAATAATAACAGGTAAATTATTGTACATCAAAGACATATTAAATAATTAAATGAAGTCTGACCTGCACATGAGGTTGGTTTTTGGCATCTGGATAGTCTCTTGGTGCTTTCGTTAAAGTCTTTGTAATGACATACTTTTCAAGTGCTATTTCACCATTCCTCATGTCCTCTTGCACCTGTTTATATAGGCAAGAATGCTGAAGGTCAGATCAAAGGTTAAACAAAGTTCATTCAGTCAAATGAAGTCAAAGAAAAAACATGTTCAACAATGTTCCTTCTCATACATCATTACCTTCATAAGACAACCGTGAATGGACTCCACAACTTCTTCACAGGTGCTGTAGTGACAGGAAGCCATAGGGAATAAAAACAGACAATAATGAATGTTTATTGACATCAAAGTTGCTTTTTTAGATTAAACAAACAACCCTTACCCTCCAGATAATATCTGGCTGAGGCAAAAATCTCCTATTTCTTTTGCTAGCAAACTCCAATCACGCCGAACCATATCAAGACCTTTGCGTTCAATTACCTGCCTCATGTATGCCTTTTAGAATAGAATTCCAATGCAATGGTCTTGTTAATGGCACAAGAAATAAGAAAAGTGTAGAACCTCATATGGCATTCCATCCTTAAAGAGCACCTTCACAGCCGCATATTTCTTCTTTTTCAAAAGAAGCATTCTCTTGTACAAGCCATCAAGATCAATCTCTAGACAACGGTATTTTTTGTTGACCTGAAAGAGGAAAAAAACAATTGATATGTTCCAACATTTGTCAGATCTATATAGACTCCTTCCAGTAAGAAAACAATATTAAGATTAAACATTGTGCAATTGGCAAGTCTCACCTCTTGGATGACTTTCCCTGCAATTGCTTTTGCCTTAGCAATGTCATCTAGCCCACTGTAAATCATGATTGAATCTGTATCTCCATAAATTACCTGCCAATACCCAAGAAATAGGCTACTATATGAAATAAGTTTCTTTACTGAAATCAAACACAAATCCTTTAGACCACACAAGAAACTGATGTTGCATATTAGCCTTTAGAAAAAAAAAAGAGTGAAGACAACAAGAATTGATTTGTTGGAAGGGGGGTGGATTTGGATGGTCGTTTTCAATGCAAAGGAAAACTATTTGCTTAAGATAAAGGGGACCAGAGAATTGGAGCCTCTTCAAGAGGAGAAGGCTTGATTGGTAGTATTAAGAAGGAAAGACCCTGAAGACCACTAGTTGCTTTAAATGATTTGGAACAAAATTGTAGCCATCATTATGTAATGAAGCTTACCAAATTAGCATCAAACATTCACAAGTAGCATAATGTTTGAGATTAAAAAAACAACAGTACCTCCAAGTTCAAGTTGTTCTGGACTAGATCAACAGTACTTTGCAAGATTTCCCTCCCCTGCATGTGTAAGAATGAGTGAGTATGACAAGGAGATCTCACTTTCCAGGTTCATGTGTTTAGAACCTCCAAGAAAGTGAAACTGTTCAAACTTCAAACAATGCAAAATTTCTTACTTGGAATGTTATCAGTTCAGCAAGTGGTTTTGCATAAAATCTGGAATTGGAAAACCCCAAGCAACCATACATGCTGATGTAAACCATTGAGAAAAAATAGCATCAGAAATTTAAAAAGTGCAAACATGAGAACCCAAGGTCTGTAGAACTTGGAAAACCAAAACCATTTACCTGTTTGCAGTAAGCTTCAATGCTTGCTGCTGAATATCAAACTGCTGCACTTTCAGACCAGAAGCAGTCTTAAGCCATGATTTAACCATTCTTCTTCTCTCGACCAAATTTCTCAACAACTGAGAAATCAGAATTTTGTGCAACATGTAAATCAAACAATTAAAGATGAGGAAAACAATAAATTGCAGAGATTTGAATATACAAATAATTTGTACAAGATTATATAGGAACAAATTAACTGCAATTATGGTCAGCAGATCAGATAATAAAGCTACTGCTGTCTAAAGCAGCAAAATAGATCCAACACCAGCCAATTTGAAATCAAGATCTGCCTATAGACTGACTCAACAGCCACTCACTAAAAAAGACCAAAAAGTTAAAATTGTGAAGCATCACCCAGGGTGTGAGAAACTTTAATCAAGCTCAATAAGCTCAGTCCAGATGAGTTTATTCTCTGGCATGCCTAGGGCACCATAAAAGTTTTGCATAGGGCTTAGTTGGCTATGGCAATGCAAGACTAAACTCGTTAGCTTCCAAAACAATCTTAAAGGAGTGTCTAACAAAATCAGGGATTAAAATCCAGGCATCGGTCTTGTTATCAAAATTGTTCATCAGAAACAAAGAGTAATGTATAACAAGCATGTTGCCGTATGACCCTTTTCGGATGGCATGATTCATCCGGACTTCCACACACTAAGACTGCAATATAACTGATAAAATCAACTTACAAGTTGATTTTTGGAAAAGAAAAATCTCCTATTCGAACCATATAATACAAGATAGTGCACATGGGATAGACCCAATAAGAAAGAATCTGGAGCCCTGTTAGTCAATTTTTAAATGGAAAGAATAAAAATGACATTTTTTTTTAACAAAATTAGGTCAGAATTAGATGATACAAATTTTCTTCTCAATGCAGGCTCAGATGATTAAATATCAATGTCATGATCACTACATGTAAAACGAAGTAACCAGAAACACAAAATAACTTGTCATTCACCTCAGGTAACACCCCAGTAGTTCTCGAAGATGGCAGACTAGGAACCAGACCTTCGGGAGATCGTTCAACTGTAGTGAAGCATATATTATACTCCTGTTTGCAAATTGAACGTCATATTTGAGAAAGCTGAAAACATAGAATAACATCAAAAGATACTTTCAGAAAACAGACCCATAAAGAAAAGAATACCTGTATTATTGAAGGATAAAGACTGTTGAAGTCGAGTAGTAGTATATACTTGTCATATAAACCCTTTTTGGGCTCTAAAACCAAGCCACCGGCATAGGCAGGACCTTTTCTACCTTTTCCTCGATCAACATTGTATGCATCATTGTCTGGAGAGACGTGATCAACATCATCATCACCCCCCTCTTCACCATTAGTTAATTTTCTCTTTATTGTAGTATGCTCTTTAGCACGTGCAGGAATTTTATCTGGAACGATGTATTTTTTTGCATGAAATGCATGCAATAACAAGTATTCCACTCTTTGTGCTCTAGCACCCTAAAAAGATATATAATATTATTAGTTAAATCTTTTTAATTAAACCTCCCAAAGAGTTGCGAAGAACAAAATTATAAAGAGGGATACCTGAAGTGTTTTTCCCCAAAGATTGCCACTGATATTAGTTAGTTGTCGAGTGAGGGGGAGAACACTTAAATGAAACATGAGTTCCAGAGATAGCCAGGCATCAGTCTCACCATGCTCAACCTATTTCCATACTTAAATGTTCAAAAAAAAGAAACAAGTGAAGCTGAGGTCCGATACATAATGTTCTAGTTCTAGAGTACTTGCCAGTTCAAGAAGCATCTTTGATGATTGGAACATAGAAGGAATATCATGTGGAGAAATCTCCTTCGTGTCTCTATTTAGCTGTGTCTTTGCAAGTTGAGTCAAGGAGTAGCTTACCTAAAATTCAATTTACATCAGACATACAGCATGTCTCAGTATCAAATGAGCAGAACCTCATAAGAAATTCAGCATACCTCTTTCAAGAGGTCTCTTGAACACAAATAAGTATCACATAGGAGACGACCTGCAATGCAAGACATAATTCCTGGACTAGCTCCAGACCCATAAAGACCACCTCCCTTGGTGAGTTTAGGCATCACAGAGCGCTTAAGGCGACCAATTTTGGACCACATGCTACTTGGCACCTTACAAGCCTGCAACAGTAAGAGGTCATTAACACATTATGTTTATTTTTAAATTAGTATATATAGCTGAATGTAGAAACAAAGATTGGATCTGTACAAACATAACCACACAAGAATGGAACTCCTAGTTTTTAGGCAAAATGATCCAAAACTTACATTCACCTATAAAGATTAGAATGCTATTTATTTATTAAGACAGTTAATAGAAAAATATAAGGAGAAAAAAAGATTTGTACATGATTTTTATTGATTTAGAGAAAGCAAGTGATAGAGTTATAAGAGATTTATTATGGTGGATTTTAGAAAAATATATATCCACTAATTATATTGACATTATTAAGGATATGTACGATAATGTAGTTACTAGTGTTAGAATTATAAGCAGTGTGTATAATGGGTTCCTATTAGTATAAGATTATATCAAGGATCCGCATTAAGCCTCTACCTTTTCACATTGATAATAGATTAACTTACTAATCATTTACATAATAGATCCCCTAGTGTATGTTATTTACTTATGATATTATCTTAATTAATGAGAACTAAAGTAGAATTAATTATAAACTTGAGGAAGACAATCCTTATAAAGTAAAAGTTTTAGATTTAGTATGATTGATACTGAATATATGAGATATAATTTCAGTAATACTAAGAATAAATAAGAGAATATAATATAGTTAGATGGACAAGAAATTCATTTAAGTAAAAACTTTAGGTATCTTAAATTAACTCAACAAGATAGAGAGATCAATGAATGTATTATTTATAAAATAGAAATAGGATGGTTAAAATGACAAGGGGCATCAGAAGTCTTAGTGTGATCATTAAAAACCTTTGAGATCAAAAGAAAAATTTTATAAGACAATTGTGAGACCAATAATGGTTTATTAATCTGCAGGTTTGGTAGTAAAGAAACGACATATACAAAAAACTTATACTACTAAATGGATGTACAGGGTTACTAGAAAAGATAGGAAAAAAATATTTTTTATTCATGAACAACTATGTAAAACATCTATAGAAAATAAAATGAGAGAGAATTGTTTAAGATGGTTAGACATGTTCTTAGGAGACCTATAGATACAGTAGATAGAAGAGGTAAAATAATTAATATTAGTAATACGAGGAGAGATAGAGAATGACCTAAATATTAGAGGTAGAGGAAGATCTAAAAAGACTATAAAAACTATAAATAAAGATTTAGATATTATAAATTTAACTAAATATATGATTTTTTATTGATCTCAATGACGACAAAAGATCCAAATGACCGACTCCAAATAGTTGGGATATACAACTTTGTTGTTGTTGTTGTAAAGATTAGAATGCGAAGTGTAGATAGGAACAAAAAAAACATAGAAAATTTGAGTTGAAGACCAATGTAATTGAAACAAGTTTCTGATAGATCTAAGTTGTGCTTGTTTCTGGATGCAAACAATTTTATGCAAAATATGGAAACTGAACCAAACCTGAGCCCGATGAAGAAGAACATCAAGGTCAAATCCTGATATATTATGTCCAACAAGTATATCACTATCCAATTTGTTCAGTTCAATCATCAAGCGATTCAGCAATGCCCGTTCACTACAGGTGGTGCAAAAAAGAATTATCGGTGAATGATGCAACAAAAACGACTAAAAGAAGGTGCAGTTTAAGTGAAAAAGAAAGAACTGCTTACCTGCTCTCCAATGAAACAGTGTTCACCCCAGCCCTTAAATTTCGATCAGAAACTTCCTTTGCAAGACCCATTGGAAATATGCCTCCTTCAAGCTTACGGACAACAGAAAAATGATTAAGTGTTCCCCGTTTTTTCCACTCAGATGGAACCATAGGCCCGTCAATCTGAATACAAGTTTTCAAGAAAATGTCCATGAGTGCAGAAATCAAATATGTAGAACACAAACAAAAGCTGCAAAGTGTAAGACATGACCAAGTTTTAATTAAACAACATGACTAAGTTTCTAGGAATTCTAGTGCCTGATAAAAGAAAAAACTTTATGCTTAACAGATCTTTTTTCTATCAAAACCTAAGCATACCTTTGCCTTATGACAGCAGATGACAGAAGCTGTCACTATCTCATTAGCATTACTCTTCTCATTTATAACAGTTTTCAAATTTATAGCCGTAACAATCACTGGAGGAATCTCAAGCAAGGTCTTTGAAGAAGCAACACATATATCTTTGGGGCAGTCAACTAGTATTTCAAACTTGCACCAGCTGACCTGTTTTATGTCAAAAACCAACTATTACTAGGTGATATTAAACAGGCATTTCTCAATGGTAAATAAAAAGCAAGACATTAAGATTTATCTAGAAAAATTGCACTAAAACTTGGCAGTACTGAAAAGATAGATGAAGAACATACCCTCTGAGAAGCTGGGCAGATCATAAATTTGGAAATTGATAACCATGATGGTCCCTTGATCTTCCTTTTGATCAGAAACAACTCCAAAGAACTGGAAAACAACATCTTTATTACTTCTTTGCAAGAACATACAGATATCCATATAGCTGAAACCAGGGTTCACAGTTTCATGTACCAGTATTGTATCAGTCAGAACATAAAATAAAATAAACAAATAAAAAACGAAATAAAATATATAATACCAATAAAATTAGTAATATCAATATTTTTCATTAATGGATATGAAAGTGAAAGGATAGAAAAAGAATAGGAAAATATTGAACCAGTACAGTACTGGTCCATACCAATGTACCCAGTGTTTTCAGTATGGCAGTACACACCAAGTCTAGAAAAACCTAAAACCAAAGAAAAAATAAAAGATAAAAATTGCTCGATATAGAGCCTGTACCACCCTATACCGGGCAATACCAAACCAGTATAGGATGTACCACCTGACACAGGTCCAATACCAGGTGTACCACCCAGTTTACATTGGTCCCTATACCACTAACCTGTCAGACCTGTACATTGAGTGTACCACCTGATATAAATCGGATACCAAGTGTACCACCCAGTTTACACTGGTCTGGTGTCATACTGTACAGTATTGCAAACCTTGGTACAAACCATATCCAACACTAACAAAGGTAAATATTATGATCATTAATTTATAAACATTTTCAACAATGGACGCCAAGTTTAAGTTCCAATAAGTCAATAGTTAGCTGTCAGTTAAATGAGATCCATCATGTTCATTACACTAAAGACCACCATGTAGACCGCTGACCATGTAATTCTTTTTAATTTCAAGTGGTGCTTGTCTGTTACTAAGAACATTACTAAAACTAATTTGTGTTGATCTTCAACACCTAACTTCACATGCATACAGTAAAGAAAATGCATAACATTGATAAGTTTATAGCACCTAAAAGTTAAAACATTTCTTCTTCAGAGATTTTGTGATGTCTATAATTTTCAACTTTAAGAACATAGGTAACGTGCACCAAATTGTGTTGATTCCTTCACATATATGATTCCTTTAATGTCATGAATGGAATTATATTTGGCTCTTTACCTGTTGTGTGTTCCAAGCAACGCAAGGAAATATTTTCCTCTAAGATCAGTTGGAAGTGGGGGATCCTGTGAACAATTTGAAATAATAGTATAAGCACTTCAATGATGTGCACAGAATAAATGTGTTGAGGACATCTTTTATTCAATTTTAAGATAGAAGCCTTTTGATTATTATAAAAATGATCAGATATTAGACCACATCCAAACAGCAGCTTCCAAACAGTAAATTGTGTCACATTCTCTCTGCAGTCAATTGTGCACCAAATCTTGTAGCATCAGTAATTAAAACAAAATATGAAAGAAGATATGTGCTCCAAATTGCACAATTGTAGTATGAGATTAATATCAAACAATCTTAAAAGTGAAGAGCAACACAAGGTTCATAACATAAAGATCCATCTCAACTGAGAAAATGTACATCCAACTAAATAGAATAGGTGTTTACTTAAAATGTGAAAATTCAATATACTAGCCGCAGAAAAGAAATATGACTGGAAGAAATTTGAATTAAAAACTGGACCAGATGTGAACCAAAACATATAGTGATGATCTTTGCATGTATCTGAATCAGTAGGAACCCAACCATATAGTGATGCTTACTTGGGAAGTGATAGAAGATAGGATTTAGATATGATTTTCCCAACTGAATGAGGAAATCTAATAGGTTAGTTGAGGGAAATCCTCCTCTTCATATGTATAAATAAACAATGAATCAATTGGGATTTTCATTCTATTTTTCTAATTTCAACATGGTATCAGAGCCCCTCCCTCTTTTAAGAGAGATTATCTTTTCTTGTTATGAAACGACAACTTCTTTCTTCTTCCTCGCCCTCTTTATCTTTTAAGAGAGATTACTTTTTTTTGCTGCCAAACGACAGCCTCTTGCTAACGATCGAGGTCTCGACGACACTATCGACGACTCCACTCTAGCTCTCTGTCGTCGGTACCGATTCCTCCTCTATCAGTAGTAGCCCTCTGAAGTCCAACAATCCGGGCGACCATCCATTCTGCAGCGCCTGTCCCGTGCCGCACCAAATTCTCAGCCAAGCTGACATCGCCGCCGAATTCAATCGCCATCAAATCTTCACTGCGGTTGACAACACAACAGCCTTCTTCCTTCAGATTCACTGACATCAATTCAAGATCGACGTCCTTTGTTCAAAATCGGCGTCCTTACAGGAGCTCGATCTTGCAGGGGCATGATAGAAGATAGGATTTAGTTAGGATTTAGATATGATTTCCCCAACTGAATGAGGAAATCTAGTAGGTTAGTTGGGGGAAATCCTCCTCTTCATATGTATAAATAAACGATGAATCAGTGAATCAATTGCGCTTTTTATTTCTACTTCCTATTTCAACAAGAAGGATCTACTTATGTTTATTGCTTGTTTATGTTTGTTGCACAACAGAGAAATTGGATTCAGGAACTAGCACATAATTCATTTATGATCATGTATCAGGAAACTCTCGACATAAAAGGCAATTCATGAGTTCTTAATTCAGCTTTCCTGATAAACAAATTCCACCACTGCTGGACAAAAATCCAAAATCAAGGAAAATTCCATATCATGTTATTATGAGGAATTTGATCATTTTATGATATTCTTATTCTCACAGATACAATAGCCAATGAGCAGTACCATAACATTTAGAAGCAAGAGAATGAGATGCAAGAGAATGAGATTCATGAAGAAAAAAAAGCATTTAAACTGAGATACCTTAAATGGGTAGTTGATCTTGACAACATACTGTTCACCAGTAGGAATATCAGACCGCTCAAAGGCATAGCTCCGCTGAAAATTTTCAGTTTATGATCGGTCATTATAGGGTTATATGATGGAAGCCCATAGACATTGTGTTCGACTATAAAGAAAACAAGCATGGACTTCCACAAACCTTAACCGGTGCCATGCTAAAAGTTGATACGTTCAGATCCAGCAATCGTTTTGCAATTTCACTCTTTATTCCAGATGCCATCTCCTGTGAAAAGTGTATGTATATCAAAAATTGGATCATTCCATATATCTCAATCGTAAAAGAAAAGAAGGTGCTATCATGTTCATGTCATAATGCCATGCAAATGTCTAGACTTACTTGGAGAGTTGCTCGGAGAGCTGCTTCCGAGTTTCGAGAATCAGGAGTATCCATCTCAAACTCAGCTATGGTTTTGCTATCAAAAACAGAAACTTTTGGGATAGCATAAACACATCTTTGCATGTTTTTCACGATGACACAACAACTATGATATGCACTGCCTGCTTTGACCTTGAGCACATAGAAAGAGTGCACCCAATCAAAATCCAAACCAAAAAAATTGCTAGCAAAAGAAGATGAAGTTGAAAAAATAATCTCCAAAAACACATGATTGCAAAAGATTATAGCTATATAAATAAATGTTAAAACCAATACAAAACTTTTACAACATGACAGGTTAGCAAATATGACTTTCCAACCTTTAATTTCAATAGAAAAGGTTAATTTATTAATGGATTTTCTTGCAATCTGTACGTAGAATAAATTTGTTTTCTATTATATTCTGTCGGAAACGTTTATATACTTAATAGTTTGTCTCCGTGGAACATGTCTTTTGGCAAATATAAAGTTACTCCTTTGCAACCTAGGTGACCAGGATCTAAGTCATAAAAACATCCTCTTTACTCACAAGAGGGATGTAGGGAACGTGACTTGTAAGAGGGACAGAGTCCCATATTGCTAATCCCAAGCTTGCATGTGCTTATAGGTGAACCACTCTTTTGCTTTCTTGGTTAAGTTTCTAGTGCTTCTGCAACCACAGGATGCAAGCAATATCATACCCACTATTAATTGAAATTTACAATTTGCACATGTTGTTTTACAATTTGAAACTTTTTACTGATATTATTGAACTTTCCACAAGTCTATCCTTATTAAATAATCATATCATACCCAATGTTAATGCTAATTAATTAGTTGGTGTTGCTATCTAATTGGTGATGTTACCACATCGACACACTTGGAGAGACATTTGGTGACACATTATTCTGGTGCTAAAGTCCATTTCCTCCAACATTTTCTTCAAAAGAGCCCTAAGGGATTCCTTTCTGGGCTTTCTTCCTCCTGGTTCTTAGTTGACTGTTATGTTCCATTAAGACTTCAGGACCTCCCTGTATGCATAGGTCAAGGTGTGTGATTGTTGCAAGTTGGGAGAGAACCATGAAGTGAGTGTGCATCTGATGAAAGCATCTTTCTCCAAAAGACTGTGTGGGAACATGCCTTTAAGGCTTGAACAATCAGAGACATATTTTAACCCCTCTTTGATATACTGCTAACTGCTTGCATTGCTATCTATCATTTCTTGACATCAAATCCTACAAGAATTCATAGTTCACACCCTCCACAGTCAGAAAGACAACTATTTTACAAACACTAACCATTCGACATGCAAAGAAGAGACATGATCGACACAAACTATTGATTCCAGACACTAAACATGAGAATGATTACAACCAACGAGAACCATATTAGGGCACAAAGCACTTGTGGGACCCTAGACTGAGTGTGTGCCATGCTATCTTTCTGAGAAATCACATGGCTAGTCATCCATAATTTATAGGTATAACTATATTGCAATATCTTCACACATGTTATGTCTGTCAATCCTTACAAACCCAGACTAGTTATTGTCACATACAGGATTTTCATAGTGAAAGGTGTACTGCATCATTGATTCATTTCAATAGTGCAAGTAATGTTTTGGATGCACAAAATATATATCTTTTGATAATTCAATACAAACCAATAACAGATCACTATAACTTAGTAGAATGGAGGAGTAACTTACCTTTCCAAACAAGTATAGGGTACCAGAATTGCCACCAAACATCTCCTCATGTGCATCAATTATGTAGAAAGGAAGAGATCCATCAGTATCCAGGGTAAACTCAGACTTCTCATCAGTGTCAACATTAACCTTTGACTCATGAACCCCTGCTTCAGGCCCAGCATGCGCATCTTCCCCACATACAGCCCTCCAGCCAGCAGTCGCACTCATCACAGAAGCATCATTTTCCACCTTAATTTTCGCATTCAGAGAAAGCCACTTTTCATTCTGTGGCTTCTCCATCTTAGCATCAGATTTTACCTCGTTGAAACCACCATTAATCACTGGTTCAACACTATTATCCAAATCCTTCTCTTCTCTTGCTTCCATATCCACATGATTTTCATGTCCCATATAATCATCTTCTTGAAGCCCCCTCTCTGATTCAGCCAATACCTCCTCATCCATGGCCTTACCAGATTCGACTACACGATCATTGACGACAGGCTGCGGCAGCTCAGCCTTAATTTGGACCGCCGGTGGTGTCAAGATAGCAGTTCGAGGCATGTTAAGGATTCCGCTTGCCAAGCTCCGCCGCCTCCTCTCCTCCCGGTCGGTCTCGTCGGGTGCAAATTCGGCAATTACATCATCCACAATGCTGTCAGAAGACAAGGAGGATCCCTTCGTCCGATCATTCTTCTTAAAGACCGAGGATGTGAACATGGAAGAGAGGCGTTGCTTGCCCATCATCGCCGCAGCCGCCGAGAGAGAGGAAGGCGGGGGCTTTTTAGGCGCAGGGTCCTTCCTGGGTGCCTTCCGCTTCTTGGACCGCTCCTCCTCGCCGCCCGACAGGTCCTCCTCGTCACCGGAGAAGTAGGGGAGGCTGGGGTTGGACCAGTCCTCCTCCTGTCCCTCGTCGGTGTAGCCGAGGCCGTCGTCGTCGACGATAAAGCCACGGGCCTCCTCCCGACGGCGCGCGACGAGGGCGGCGTAGTCCTCCTCGGCGACCGTGTCATAGATGGGAGCCTCCATCTTGATCTGGAGGCCACCGGCATCAGAACGTCGGCCGCCGGAGCTGCGAAGGGCTTTGAGGCGCTCGAGAGCGGCGGAACGGACGGCGGAGTCGGCGCCGCGGCTTCGAGCCCGGCGGCCGGAGACGGTGGGCTCCTCCATGTTCTCTCGCTCGCTCTGTTCCATGGTGCAGCGGATCGAGAGACATGCGATAGGAAAAGAATCGACTAATTTGGCGGGAAGAGGATCGAGGTTTGGCGCCAAAAGAATACGAGACGGACGACTAGGGTTTCCCCGTCGTCGGTTCGGATTCGATGTTAGGATGCAAATAGAGCAACAACTTAAAGCACCTGTAATTATCTACCATGTGGATAAAGACAATGAACAAAGACTCTTTTAACGGTTGCATACTCCGCCAACGGTATTATTATATTGGACGATTTTTCTAACAAGCCCAAAAGGATCTTTCTCAGATTCCACCCCTCGTTTTCCAAAATGTCTCTCCTACTTGTAAGATATAAAAATAATTTCAATGGCAATCAACAAATTTTATTTTATTTTGATTGCGTCAATCAAAATGATTCAATGTTGATTGAATCAGTTACATACATGTCTTTGAATAGAGTTATCGTGTTTTTTTATTCAATCGAACTAGTTTCAATGTTTTTTAATGGATAACAATGTCTTTTGCTTCTGAATTAAAATAGTATAACTATATTCAAAAACAATATGACACAATCTTAATTAATTCGTACACATTAATTGTTAACCTTGTTATATATATTAAGGTTTTATAAAAAAATATTTAAGAGTTTTTAGGCATTTTGAATGAAAATTAAGAATCTTTTGACATATTTCAAAATAAAGGATGACAAGTCCTTTTTTTTACATCACACTAAATTTATTAATTTAATTTTCACAAAAATATATTTTTTATTTTTATTTAATAAAAACGATAATAAAAATATTCTCAATTCGAATGTTTTTGAATGGACTTACAGTATTTTTATTATTGAATCCAATTTTTTTAACTCTAACAAAAAAGATTATAACTCAGTTTCAGTTAATTGAAATTTTGACAAATATGTAGTGTGTGTGTGTATATATATATATATTGCAGCATTATAAAATTATTAATATAGCAATTTAAATGATTTCGGAGGAAAAATATGAAGTACATGATATATTTCAAAATAAATCATGATAAAAAATCAAACATTTTCTATTTTGTTTTAAGTTTATTTAAAAAAAAGTATAATATTTATAATAATTTATTATGACTGAATAATAATGAAAAAATCTAGTTATCATACTTATCAATGGAGTTATTGTGTTTTTTATTTAATAATAATAATAATTGTAACTCTATTCAAAAATATTATAAATAAGAACATTGCAACTCTATTGAAAGTTGCTATAAAACAATAACACTGCAGATTTATTAAAAATTATAGTGGATATTTATAAAGAAATATATAAAGTAAATAATATAATTATCTAGAACTTTAGTTGATTAAAATTTTCTAATATACAATACCACACTTACATTCTTTGTTGATATGACAATCAATATATAATCTTTACACTTCTAAAATAGTCATTTTAGATAATTTATTTTTGATATAAATTTAAGTTATAGTATATATCTATAATAAAACCAGTAAATAATTTAAATTTATATAATGGATGTTAACATGAGACATATATAGCAAGGATCAAGATGTTTGAATGGGGATATGCAATAGTAGTATCCCTTTCAAACTTAAAAACCTATTAGTGGAAGTTGAAATTCTAAATAAATTAACATGCTTTAAATTTTTTTATAAATTAATATAAAAATATTAATAATATCTAAAGCTATTTATAATTATATATGCTTATAATGTTAGCCATTAGCAGAAGCTAACTAGCATTATATTAAAGGCAGCTGATAGCCTGATCTCACTAGATGGAAATAATTTATAAATTAACTTTACATTAAAATCAGCTGATATTACTAGATGTATTGATTTTGTAAAATCTTAAAATATACAATTAAATTAATTAACTTTTGATTATAATATTTCTAAACATCGTGACTCCGTTAAAAGTATTATAAAAAAATATTTAGATCATTTGAAAAAAAAAAGGGGTAAGAATTCTCTGTATGAAATGTAAAAGCATGGGATATTATCCAATAAAAATAAAAAATATTAATATTTATTAGTATTATTATTTATACTTTGTTCAAAAGTTTCTATATGTGAGTGACACTTTCTTTCCACGTTATTCATAGTGGAATTAAACAAAGAGAGTAGAGCGCAACAATGACACGCACAGATCGAGAAATAGAATTAAACAAAGAAAAAAATCATCTTTTTAGTTCATTTTGCTTTCCTTGGATGCAAGACGAATCTATACTGTGTTGACTGCAAGGCTACTGCATCATCCGTGGAATCTTCCTTTCCAACAGTCCCCACGCCAGAGGTCAGAGAAATATGGCAGCTTTTTTTGGTTCTTTAGGAGAACAAATGATAGCAAAACACCACCATCATTGATGCCTAAAGCTAAGTGGCTATTCGGAATTGTATGAAATCAAGACCCATCCCACATCTAGCTATAACATTTCCACATAAACAGTTGTCATCAACCTATGATCAAGCAAGCAGCCATGGCCAGGACCTTGGGGAGCAAAACTTCCATGGCCATCATTGTCGAATGGCACCACCTAGAACAGCACCTCAGTCTGCAAAGTTGATAAAGTGAGGTAGGTTTATGGAAGAAACACTTGGTGATGATGACATCCTTCCACAGCAATTAAGAATCCATCAGGCAAATCTTGTTTTTTGTATGATAGCAATGAAGCAACCCTAGACTAAGAATGAGGATGATGAGCTAATAGTAGGCAGTAGTATATCATATGAGAAAACTACCATCTTGGAGGATTCCAATTATTCAGTGTGTCCCACATGACAGCTGCAACCTGGTCATCTTTTCTCCTTCATAGCCATTGCTGCTCATACACTCTCTCATGTCTCCACTCTTATGTTCAGCCTTTTGTTGTTAGTGCCCATCTTTGGTGTATTGACAGTGAGCAGTGCTTTGGACACCCACAAAGAAACCAATATTGCTGCACACTTTGATCAGCACAAAACGTGCAAATCTGTCTCTTAGAGTACTCTCCAGCTCAAGATCCTCTCAAATCTTCACTAATTTAATAGTTCACTGTTGATTTCTTCTTTGTCTCTGTTATCAGCAGCAGACACTGCTGTCTGTTCTCCTGCCTTGCTTCAGTGGAGTCTTCCCTCATCATCTTCCTCCCTTGTGTTGTCCAAATGCCTCTCTTTTCTGCTCTTTATTGATTCCAATCTATCAGGCTTCTTTAATATCGTCAAAAGAGCATCTTTTCCAACAATCCATTTGCTAGATCAACTTCTCTTACACTTTTCTCTCTTCAAGATTACATTTTTCTATTGCAGTTCTAATTGTCTTTATCCTCCTATCCTACTGTCATTTACGACTTGCTTCTTTCAGCAAAGACCTCAATTTTATCGCCATCCCCTGCTTCGGAGGAGAAGCGAAGCGATGGCGGGCTACAGCTCGCCGTTCCTCAATGACGAGCTGTCGAAGCGCACCGTCATCTTCGGCCTCCACATGTGGGTCATTATCGGCATCGGCGTCGGCGCCGCCTTCGTGCTCCTTCTCTTCCTCATCTCCCTGTGGCTCGCTTCCAGGCGCAGCACCGCACCGGCGGCCATTCCCAATATGTCCAAGGAAATCCAGGAGATCCACGTCGACCCGTCCCGGCTGCCGGACGCGAAGCTGCTGGGCCAGCCGCTCCAGAAACCGCCTCCCCCCGAGACCGACCCCCCGCGGGCGTCGGTGGAGCGGCAGGCCCTGCTTGTGCCGGCGGAGGAGGAGGGGCCAGTGGCGCAGCAGAGAATCCACGTTGAGATCAGGAAGGACCACCGGATCACCTACCCGGAGCGCCCCGCTGTCGTTGTCGGCGGATCGTCCCACGCCAGCGGCGAGAGCCGGTCGGTGGAGCAGGCTTCCATCGCGGCCCCTGAGGTGTCGCACTTGGGTTGGGGGCACTGGTACACCCTCAGGGAGCTCGAGGTGTCAACCAACATGTTTGCCGACGAGAATGTGATCGGAGAAGGCGGGTATGGGATCGTCTACCATGGTACTTTGGAGGACAACACTCAGGTTGCAGTGAAGAACTTACTCAACAACCGGTAGCAATCTGCAAAACGCCACCTTTTCTTTCTACTAATCTCTTCTCCTTTCACCTTGTTAGCATCAAATTTTTGGCTTGGCCTGGATTCCCCATTACTCTGAAATGTTCATACGATCGATTGTGTGTGTGAATTAATCCTTGGTTGCTTTGATATGTCAATTTATATGATGTGCCATTGGTCACAGGGGCCAAGCTGAGAGGGAGTTCAAGGTTGAAGTCGAAGCAATCGGACGCGTTCGCCACAAGAATTTAGTGAGGCTACTGGGTTATTGTGCAGAAGGTGCTCAAAGGTATTCCATATTTTTCTGCCAATATTCTTCCTAGTTCATCACAATGCAAGATGCAACATTCATTTAGTTATTCAGCCAAATGTTTTTGCTTCTTAGGATGCTTGTCTATGAGTATGTTGACAATGGGAACTTGGAACAATGGCTTCATGGGGATGTCAGACCAAGCAGCCCTCTTACATGGGACATTCGCATGAACATCGTGCTTGGAACAGCAAAAGGGTACACTTTGAAGGCCAATTTGATGCTAGCTTAAGCCTTGTTTAATCTTAGTTAAATTGTTTTGGACTCCTCAGGGAGCATATCTTGAGACCAGATGTTCATGCAGGATAATGTACTTGCATGAGGGACTAGAACCGAAGGTAGTTCACCGGGATATTAAATCGAGCAACATTTTGCTCGATAAGCAGTGGAATCCTAAAGTTTCAGATTTTGGGCTGGCCAAGCTCCTGGGATCAGAGAGGAGCTACGTCACAACACGTGTCATGGGAACATTTGGGTTTGTTTTACATTCATTCGTGCAGGGTTCTAGCTAAATGATGCCTTCCTATCGACTGAGTTATCGTTATTTTCTGTTCTTCAGTTATGTAGCTCCTGAATATGCCAGTACTGGCATGTTGAATGAGAGGAGTGATGTTTATAGTTTTGGAATTCTGATAATGGAGATTATTTCTGGCCGAAGTCCAGTAGATTACAACAGGCCGCCGGGAGAGGTTAGTTTATCGATTTGTTGAGCATGACTGACTGGTATATTTGAACTAAACTCCAAGCAATTCAGGTAAACCTAGTTGAATGGATCAAGACAATGGTCACCAACCGGAACTCCGAAGGTGTGTTGGATCCCAAGTTGCCCGAGAAACCTTCTTCAAGGGCCCTGAAGAAAGCTTTGTTGGTAGCACTGCGATGCGTGGATCCTGATGCACAGAAGAGGCCAAAGATGGGGCATGTGATACACATGCTCGAAGTTGATGATTTTCCTTATAGAGAAGTAAGTTGAATCCTGTATTTTCCGTCTGAATAATCTTAGAACTGTTGCTGATAGCAAAACCTTGATTTATTTTTCCTTGTGCTCCATGGTTCACTTACCTTTGTTTCACATCATACCGAGTCCTTTGCTTTCTCATATATCAAGTCTTAGCTCTTGTGAGATGAATCTATAACAAAATATAATTGGAATTATACCATTTGATTTGTTGTTTACGTCTATGATTAAACTCCTAGATCAACATTTAAAGTCCGCTGTAACATAACTGTCAGACTGGTGAATAATGAGAAATGTATGTATGTTCTTGCATGCCTTTTTGTTCTCGGTCTTCCATATAGATGTGCTCTGTGCCTTGAGTGAAAGCACATCAAATCACATAACTTATGCCATTGTATTCTTGTACTCTACTACTATATACAAGTGATAGATACAAACATGCGAGCAACACACAATTAATATGTTTTTTGTCTCTCAAAATCCCATATCATGTTCATCTATTACTATACCGCAACTGAGATTCTTTAAAACGAGTATTATTTCTAAGTTGAAAATTAGGAACTTCTACGGTTATATTTTTCTTTCAGGACCGACGAGTTGGGAGAACGTACCGAGATGGTCCACAGGAGAAAGCAAGATTGTTAGAGAAGCCTGCGATGGAATCTGGTGATAGTAGCGGCTACGAGAGCAACTCAACTGCCAACAGGACCACTAGGTGGAGGAAGCAAGAGAATTAGCTTGTAATCTTAGGACATGTTATAATATTTAGATGTTTAAGCAGCACTCCAAAGTATGGATCCAGATAAGCTTTACTTATAAGAAAACAAGTTTCATATGGTTTCGCCATGCTGACTTTGCTAGTGTGCCATGTTCTTTCTCTGTCTTTCTTTTTCATGAACATCTTCTTCTTGGTGTGTCGATGTGGTTTGACTTGTAAGGTTTTAGAATCTCTCTTTGAATATAATTCAGCTACTCCAACTTAGTTACTTTCGCCGCCGATTATAGGGCCACTATTTTCAAAGGAGCAATAGCAATTTAACATTATTGTGCTAATTATCATGGATACATGTGAATATTTATGATAAAGTTAAGATTAGAGGGATAAATCCAAAGAAAACAAATTAACATTATTGTGAGCCAAAAACAAGGATCAATCACTTCACAAGGTTCGCTACAAACATTGTAGTGATTGATGATGAGAAAGATCAACATGGCATGGACTAAAAATTATGATGGACAACACAGCTTGCAGAGCACGAAGCTACTGCTGCCGGTGGGGAGGACGATGGGGGTGAAGGACAACGGCCAGTTGCAATGAACGGTAGATGCCAATGAATCGTGCGATTGGGTGAAACCATCCCAATCCAGGTAGATGAGAAGGTGATGATCGCAGGGGGATTTATGACAAGGGAGGAGGCTCCATGGCGTCGGTTTCGCTGTACCTTCAGAGAAGCTGCAGCTGGAAATGGGAGCATCGACCCTCTCTCTCGCCTGCTTGTGACTTTGGTAAAGATGAGAGTCAAATTTCAATCATAGATTCTATGATCACCAGCTGACTTGGGTTGATATCTTCCATCAAAAAAATTTCCTCTATCCGTATGAGTGTGATTTTGTTGGGATTTATGCTGACATTACAAGTCTGGTTAATTTCTAATCCACTATACTCCATTGTCGTCATTTGGTATCCAAGAAGTTAATCTACTGTTCCGACACAGGGCAAGTGATATGTGGTAAGGACATGTAGTTAAACCACTGCACTGCCTCTTTAGATGCAGCGGATGTCTCGGTAGAGGAGGAGGAGGACACTGCACTTCTACTTACGTTGACTTTTGGGGGGGTCCAATTGAATGAAAGGATTTCTTCGTGGCCCCGTCAAAGGTCGGCAGTCTATGAGATAAGAGACGATACCTCATGTTTATATAAATTTCTCCAAACTATGTTAGATATATAACTTGGACTAATTATAAATTATTCTTTGTAAGTAGTTTATCTTTACCTCAGCTTAGATGGAATATTGATTATTATTTGTTTGGTCGGGTCCCAACTCCTAATTGGTTTGTTATATGATCACATAATCAATTAGCATAGAAGAAAATAATAATAATTATTATTATTATTTTATTGTATTCCAAAGTTCAAGTGCCACCTTTGCATCACATAATAATGACCTAGTAATTATAAGTTATCTCTATAGTTTAACTTCTTAAATTTTAAAAATTAATATTGAAATCTATATAGTTATTCCTCTTTAGTATTCACTCCATAGACTTCAAAAAATCTATACTATTTTTTTTTTATAATTATAAAAGTAAAATATTTAATCTTATTTATCTTAATTTCGATGATTTAAAGACGATTGTTTATCTTAATGTCGATGATTTTATATAGATCAAATCAAAATTAAAATATTTTTTAATTATTTTTATATCATTCATGATATCGATAAGATCGACTAAACTATCATCACAACAATAGTCAATCATGATGTTATTATTGTTCATCATTGCTATATATTTCGTTCATAAATTTGACGATATTAGATTAAATAATATTTTTTTTTATTTTTATAATTATAATAATTTTAATATAATTTTTTTTAAGTTTAAAAATTGAGATGCTAAAAAGGTATGACTATAAAGTTATTAATATAATTTTTTTAAATTTAAAGATCACATATGTTACCCCATAATAATATTTAATTGGGATTCTTTCATTGTGGCCCAGCTAAATAAAGGCCATTTAGGGTTTTGCTCGTCTGGTCTCCTCGGCTCCTCGGCGCTGGGCTCTTTGGCCTCTTCCTTGGGTAGGCTTCCGTTCTTGCCCGAAGAAGCCATGGTGAGAATCCTAATCTCCCTTCGTTTCTCGTCTCGACTTTCTTTCTTTCTTCACCTGGTTTGTCCCTGTCTCTCTCGCAGATCATTCCGAAGAAGAATCGCCATGAGATCTGCAAGTACCTCTTCCAAGGTAACGTCTTTGGTGTAGGATTTGCATTCGCAGTTCAAAAAATTCCTCTTTTAATCTAATTGGATATGTTGATATTTCGTGGTCTTCTGATGATAGAGGGGGTGTTGTACGCGAAGAAGGACTATAACCTTGCAAAGCACCCGGAGATCGATGTGCCGAACCTTCAGGTGATCAAGCTGATGCAGAGCTTCAAGTCGAGGGAATATGTGAGGGAGACATTTGCCTGGCAGCACTACTACTGGTACCTCACCAATGATGGCATCGAGTACCTCAGAACTTTCCTTAACCTACCCTCAGAGATTGTTCCCGCGACTCTGAAGAAGTCTGCGAGGCCGCCGCCGACCCGCCCATTTGGCTCTGGTCCTCCTGGTGATCGTCCCAGGTACTACAATTGCTTATTCAATGTAGGTGTTGTTTTTTTCTTGTTCTCCGGTGCTTTGTGTTGATTTTATGATTCTGCAGAGGACCTCCCCGGTTCGAAGGAGATAGGCCAAGGTTTGGAGACAGGGATGGGTATCGTGCTGGCCCTCCGGGTGATTTTGGCGACAAGGGTGGAGCGCCTCCGGAATTCCAGCCATCTTTTCGAGTAAAAATCGACATGCCCATGATATCCTTGCATGTTGCGTCAAAATTTTCTGTGCAATCTACAAGAGAACAATTTGTAGTGTTCAGACTCACCCGGGTGTTTATCCTTAATCAAAACTTACCTCACCTAACTGCTCTGAAATGTGAGTATAGGAACTAGGATTGGTGTTACAGAGTATTATTGCATTTAAAGTGTTAGATAGGAAAACTTAGATGAATTTTTAGAAAAAGGTGTCAGATAGGACTAGTAGGTCTAGAAGAGGTATAAAAGAATATAAAAAATGTTAAAAATGATTTGATGGCTTTTGGTTTGTTTAGTGTTGCTACCATCGATATCTCTGAGTGACTGGAGAAGTTCCATGCATCCGGTGTTGGGCCCTTATGGCTTGTTGTTCTTGTAGATAGAGGAGAGATGGAAAGTTCTATAAAATTATCTCCATCAAATCTAAATTAGATGTTGGGACCTACGGCTTGTTCTATTGTAGTAGATGGGAGAGGCACAATATTTAATTTTTAAATTTTCACCTAGATTGTCTATACTCGATTATTGCTTTGCAGTCATTACTGGAATCAATGTTTTTGATAATTACCTTAGTGTGTAGCTATGCTATATTCATGGGTTTGTTCAGACTTGATCATCAATGAGTAATTAATCTAAATGCGAAGATTTCACTGTTCTGCACTGGATGATTTTACAGGTTGACTAATTGCAGGGAGGAAGAACCTTTTTATAGTCGAAACAAATGTGCCATAGAGTTCAAGGGAAATAACAGAAGTGCTTGCCTGACAGTGATAAAATAACTATGAAATTCTTGAATACTCCTATGTCTATATTTCTGATAGCCAGATTTCATCCTGTTTAGTGTGTTTCAATATTTTTCTTCTTGACATTTTCTGTCAATCATGTATTTTTTTGCTTTATCTTTCATTTTAGCTAGATTGTAATATTTATTTCCATCTATTTTGTTGTTTTGACATCGTCTCATTGGTCAGATATTGCTTGGACATCATTCTATTGGCACTTTGTAATGCTGTTGATTTTTTTCATGCTTACTTTGTGTGCGAATGAAGGAGCCACGCTAGGAATGTTTTTGGCTCACGGCAATGTCATCTGGGAGGCTGTGTTGTTAAATTTCTTTGTTAGCTTAATATTTGATGAGTATCATTATTCCACCTAGATAGTTCCATTGGTACTATGAGACAGTTAAGTTGCTCTCCCTTTGTTATTTTTCGTACTTCTATAAGAGATAGTCAAGTTGCCTTCCGTTTGTTTAGACTCTATACATCTCCATATGATGAGTTAGTATTTATCAACTATCTCTTGCATCATGACAAGCTTGAGCAAAATGAAATACTACCAGGGGATCCACTTGTAGGGATCATGAGTTGCTGAATGTTTTCATGATTTAATAGGTTACCTGAATAAGATAGACTTAATTTTTGTTGGTGCTGTAGTGCCGATCATGACAGATGCCTTGATTCTCAATGGAAATATATTAATCATGAATTCCTGTTAACAAATTTGTGCAGAGCACCGGTGGCAGGCCTGGGTTTGGCCGTGGAGGTGGCGGATATGGATCAGGTGCACCATCTGCATCGTTCGAGTAGTTCTGCGGCTCCTCCTCCTTTTGTCTACCATCTGCATCGTTCGGGTAGTTCTGTGGCATTGGCATCTCCCAGTTATCTCTCTCTCTTATGATCTTTGTTGGTTAAAAAGTGTAGGACAAGTTAATCTTTTATTTTGTGGTGGACGATGCCCCTTATGAAATTTTGAGAAGCCAAAGTTATCTACGGCTAAATTAGCATTTGCACCCCAAAATTTTGGGCTTTAAATTGTTGGACAAGTCACATTCCAAGTTTGTGGTGGAGTAAGCCCATGGGTTGGAGATTGTGCAAGATGTATTCCTTTCAGGTATTAAAGGCTGGAAGTTTAAACGTGGCATCAATTTAATTTGATGAACACTGTAACTTAATTTAACTTTCTTTATATATGAAACCTCCACTGGATCGAGGATGTGGAGCCTTGTTTCACAAGCATTCCCTTTGGTTTGTTTGGTCTACAGATACCAAGGTGGTGTGGTGATTGATACAAGACGACGAACCATGTCCGCAGCGGAAGGTGGAAGACAGCAGCAGCACGCAGCCACGTTCCGGTGATGATTGGAGGAGCTCCTCGCCTGGAAGTGGCCTCCACAGCCGCCATGTGCCGGAGGTCCCCGAGAGAGGTTTGCACTGCTCCCAACTACATTTCCCCCCTTTCGCTGCAGCCACGGAAGCCGCGCCACCGCAGTCTGTCTCAGTCCCACTCGGCACCGCCATGGGACTCACACTGAGCTGCCTGTTGTCGCCGACATGTCTCCCCGAGCGACGTACTTATGCTGGGTTAAGACTACTGTTTCCTGGATGAACATTCTTAGACGCCATGGATTCAGCTTCAGCTTACGAGTTGAATGCACTGTGTCGTACTGCTGTCTCAAAGTTTTGTCTGCTGCATGTTCGTTTGTATTCGATCATGTTGACGACGAGAAGATGCAGTGGTCCTTTCTTTATGTTGGGAACCAATCGAGAAAAGAATAGCGATAGAAAAGTCAACATCGATAGAAAAAACTAAGAATAACTTAAAAACATATAAAACTTTTACTAAGAAAAATTTGGTTATAGCCCTTGACAAATGCTGACCTGGTCGTTAACTCATCACACCCTCGGACAGCTGGCCCGTCGACGTGGCTGACTCGACGTAGGCAACCGACCGGATGTATGGGGGGCGCCAGTGGTCGTACAGTTGACCTGACACCGGTAAGGTCGGCACCCCCTACTTGCAAACGCACGTCTCACCGCAAGGACAACAAACATGGTGGAAGGGTACGACGACATGATAGACCATAAAAGCAGTAAGGTTATTAAGTATGTATAATCTATAGCACCCGCTATAAAAGCTCCTGCGCCTCTACGGGGCAGGGGGATGACAAAAAATAAATCACCCAACTAACTTAACCATTGGAGGGGTCACGTCGGGAACCTACCCGACCGAACCTTCTTGCAGGAATCAGCGGCCGACCCGAACTTGAGAACTTCCTCCTGACCTGGGCTCCACCACTCCAGCAGCCGACCTCCCAAGCCGAGCTCCGAATCACCACTCATCCGACCGAGCTCCCACTCCGTACTGAGAAGACTATGGGCGAGCTAGCGCACACGGGCCTGAACCAGCAAGTGCTTGCTCAGCAGACTCGGAGGCGGAACGCATCTACTAGGCAAGCACCAGATTCTCCCATAACATTTTGGCGCTAGAAGGAGGGCCCATGTCGCCAGAACGCTCATTCGTGGATTCGGGTACGGAGCGCCAAACAGAGCCTGACTACCCTCGACCAACGGAGGAGGTCGCGGCTGCCGTGCCAATCCCCAACCGCTTTTGGAGGATGATGACTGACCCGGGGTTCCCCTCACCCGCATCAAACCCCGCGCCGCTTATGGTCACGACAGAGGCTTTCCTCGGCCTCACTAGCCAGGTCCAAGCACTAGCGGGGATGGTGCAGACCATAATCACATACCTACCCCAGCTCGTGCATTTAATGGCTCACCAATCGGCTCCCCCGGCGGCACCCCCGCAAACGGAGTCACCGATGGCCCCAAACCGGGGGATCCCGCCCGATGTTGAGGCGCCACCGCCTCGGGTCGCCGAAGTCCTCCCAGCTTCGTCGACCCCGACGTCAGCTCGATCCCAAATTTGCTCCTACAATCCAACACCGACTGAGCTCGATCTCGACACCTTATCGACCCACTCCACCGACTCCTTGAGAGCGCAAGTTCGTCGAGTCCATCAACGACTTGACGAAGTCCAAAAGGAAGTCCTCATATCAAGAGAGGAGATTGGGGAAAGTTCTAAAGGCAGTTCCCCGTTCACCCCCGAGATACAGTCCAAGCCCCTCCCGACCACCTTCAGGCTCCCAGCCCTCGAGCCCTACAATGGTAGCGGTGACCCGATGGAGCATATCGCCACATTCCGCTCCCAAATGACCCTTTACGACACTTCGGAAGCGCTAATGTGTCGGGCCTTCCCGACCACCCTTAGGGGATCGGCCAGAACCTGGTATGCTCGTCTTAAACCTGCGTCTATACCTTCATTTGACATGTTGGCAAGAGAGTTCGAGTTGAACTTTTTGGCAAGCGCATGCCCGAGGCCAACCACAGCCTCCCTCCTCGGGATAGCCCAAGGGAGCGACGAGCCCCTCTCCCAATTCGTAGGAAGGTTCACATCACAAGTCCAGGGCATCCCCGACCTCCATCCATCCCTGGCCATCCAAGCATTCCTGACGGGGCTGAGGCCATCAAGGTTCTTCTGGTCGCTGATCGAGCGACCACCGACGACTCTGCCCGAGATGTTGCAATGGGCACACCAATATATGGCGGCCGAGATGTTGATAGCTGGCAAGCGGGACGAGACGAAGCGCTCCCGGGGGGAACAGTCTCGTGGGCATCTGGTCCCACCTCTGAAGAGGAGGGAAGATAGGTCGGGTTTGCTGCCAGCCAGACCCCCTCCCTGATCCCCCTCAACTCGACCCGAACGGAGATCTTCTTCCAAATACGAGAAAAGGGGCTCTTGAAGACACCAAGCCCGATGAAGTCGCATCTCGAGCGGCGCGACAAGAGGAGGTACTGTTGCTTCCACCGGGAATATGGTCACGACACCGAGGAATGTCGTGACCTCCGGTACCAAATTGAAGACCTCATCCGGTGCGGGCACTTGCAGCGATATGTCCGCGAACAACTCCCTCTCCCAGACGGTCGGCCCTCCCGAGACCTATCTCCCCGACCGCAGGGCTCGGTTGAAAAATAGATTGACGTCATCTTTGGCGGTCCGGCATCAGGCGGCAACAGCTCCTCGGTGCGAAAAGCATACGCGCGATCCAAGGTCGGAAAGAGGCCGCTACATCACGAAGACCTCGACGTCACATTCAGGTCGGAAGGCGAGGAGCACTCATCTCACGATGACGCGCTAGTAATCTCAATCCGCATGGCCAACGCCTACGTCAAGAGGGTCATGATCGACACGGGGAGTTCGGCCGACATCTTGTATTTCGATGCCTTTCAAAGGTTGGGATTGACCGACCTAGATCTCACCCCTCTAACATCTACCTTGACAGGGTTCACTGGGGATTTCATCTCTCCCCTGGGAACAACCACGATCCCTGTCACGTTCGGGGGGGAGCCGAGGTCAAAGACTCTGCTGGTGTCATTTATGGTGGTCAAGCTCCCGTCTGCGTACAACGCCATCATCGGGCGCCCGACCCTCAATCGGCTCAGGGCGGTCGTGTCAACATACCACCGGATCTTGAAGTTCCCGACCCGAGTCGGGGTCGGCGAGGTCATCACGACCTGTTCAAAAGAAGCTACCGAACTGAAGGGATGAAGAATGGCTAGGGTGGTCCAAGATGGAAGCAGGAAGAAGGCAAAATGAACAAGTGAGGTCTATGCCCAACCCCACAGCTGACTTATAGCGCCCAGGGGAGTCGTTTCAGCTTCCCGAGGTAAGTGGAAGCGCCGCCACCCTGAAAAGACACTGTGCATTGAATGCACCATATCTCTGACCGAAACCCTAGGCAGAGGATGAAATATATATGTATATATATATAAATATATAATATAATATTGCCCCATATGTATGATAATATGCACATGGTTATCAAGACCGAATTCACCTTCTCGGCCAAATCTCCGGATTTGCGCCCGAGTTCACCTTCTCGGCCAAATCTCCGGATTTGTGCCCGAGTTCACCTTCTCGGCCAAACCCGCGGATTTGCGCCTGAATTCACTCTCTCGGCCAACTCTCCGGATTCGCGCCCGAGTTCACCCTCTCGGCCAAACCTCCGGATTTGTGCCCGAGTTCACCTTCTCGGCCAAATCTCCGGATTTGCGCCCGAGTTCATCCTCTCGGCCAACTCTCTAGATTTGCGCCTGAGTTCACCCTCTCGACCGAACCCATGGATTCGCGCCCGAGTTCATTCCCTCGGCCAAATCCCAGGATTCGCGCCCGGATCTATCCTCGGCAAAAGCCTAACATCGCCATTCTTGAGCATCTGCTCGGTCGGATCAACTCTTGCTACATCGCAATTCCCGAGCTCCTGCTTGGTCGGATCAACTCTTGTTATATCACAATCCTCGGGCTCCTGCTCGATCGAATTAACTCGGACGGATCAACTACCGCACCACTTGAAATCCCCAATTCCCCACTCGGAACTAGTTCAGGACGATCTCGAACCAGCAGCTAAGCACAAGACCTCATCTTCGGCACCCTCATCAGCCGCCTCGAGAAGGTCCTCCGGGGGGGGGGGGAAGAATGATATGACAAATGCCGACCTGGCCGCCAAGTCATCACACCCTCGGACAACTGGCCCGCCGACGTGGCCGACCCGACGCAGGCAACCGACCGGATGTATGGGGGGCGCCAGTGGTCGTACAACCGACCTGACACCGGTAAGGTCGGCACCCCCCACCTGCAAACGCATGTCTCACCGCAAGGACAACAAACATGATGGAAGGGTACGACGACATGGTAGGCCATAAAAGCAGTAAGGTTATCAGGTACGTATAATCTACAGCACCCGCTATAAAAGCTCATGTGCCTCTACGGGACAGAGGGATGGCAAAAAACAAATCACCCAACTAACTTAACCATCGGAGGGGTTACGTCGGGAACCTACCCGACCGGCCCTTCTTGCAGGAATCAGCGGTCGACCCGAACTTGAGTACTTCCTCCTGACCCGGGCTCCACCACTACAGCAGCCGACCTCCCAAGCCGAGCTCTGAATCACCACTCATCCGGCCGAGCTCCCACTCCGTACTGAGAAGACTACGGGCGAGCTAGCGCACACGGGCCTGAACCAGCAAGTGCTTGCTCAGCAGACTCGAAGGCGGAACGCATCTACTAGGCAAGCACATGATTCTCCCCTAACACCCCTGAATCAATATTTTGCAGTCCATATGCTAATCTGACTTGGTGTTTCATAATTGAGAGATCACATCTTTATTTATTGTCTAGACTCTCAGTACACTTAACTCATCATAAATCATCTTCTAAATAAATAAAATTTATATATTAGTATCATCTTAACACTCCCCAATAATGTTAAATATATCTAGTTACAAGTTTTTCCCTTCAAAATAATTTTTCCGATGGCCTAAAAAAATTTCAACTTCTCACGATTTGAACATCTCAAATATATAGAGTTTTTTAGAGTGATAACTATAGGCTTATTAGAAAAGTTGAGTGTTGATTGGATCTATCAATACATCTTTTCAAAAAATATGATTTTTTTTTTTTTTTATCTTTGATCTCTTTGAATCAATTTTGTATCTTATTTCTTTATAACAAATATTATAAGTTCTTCAACTTCAGCAAACTTGTATTTTTTTAAAGCTTCAACTAAAGATTGTACCCTTTTTTGTTGTAGCTTCCTTTTGAAGTTTTGGATGAGGCCTAAGAAGTCGAAGAACTACTACTCCCAATATTTAAAACTTTCTTTAGAAATATTAAAAATTTGATACTGAAGTTATAGAGCATCTTATCCAATACAAGTAAGACTGATATGAACTTTGAATTGAACTTGAAAATGTCAAAAAAATCTTGTTTCTTAATCTATAGACATATCATAATCTATATCTCTACAAGCATTGAACCGTTTAGGTTTATCATCATCATACTTCACCTTGATCACAAAATCTCATTTGTTTGGTGCATAATTAATAGATTGACATGCAAAAAAATAAATAAATAAATTTTTAGATTTATTATCTCCCTCTACAAAATTAGCTTGTTGATGATGCCTTTTTAAGTAACAAAATATTATAATATGATCATTTTTTTTTGTAATAATAATATTGAATATTTATTTTATAATAACCTTGATTATTTATTACCTTCGATGCTTTTCTGATTTTGATCATCAGAAGGTTTATTGTTTGATCTATCTCTTTCACTATTAATTTTCTTTTCTTCCTCCTTGAAAATATTTAATTTGTTTTGTAAGACATACTCAATATTAGTATTTCAATATTTATTCAATCTATACTCATGTGACTGTCAATAATAACCAAGTAATTCTAACTTAGATAAATCTTTTTACTGTTCAATAGCAACAACTACATAATCATATATAATTTAAGATATTTCTTATTTTTTAAAATATTTTTTTAGCAAAAAATTAATTCATCATACCTTTTCATCTGGTTTACTATCTCCGTAACTCTTGAAAAATAAGTTTACATTATTCCACTTTCATCCATAAATAAATTCTTAAAATTTCTTCAAAAAATTTAAAATTTAATCATCAACAACTTAAAAGTTCTTATAGTTTGTTACAGTAGAAATTTGAGAAAATATGAGCATCTATTTTGTGACCTTTTCTACGTCATAACCTCGTTTAATAATCTCCCATAAATCTTAATATCTAAATCAAGTTTTTATTTTCGTACTCCATGTCAAATAATTATCTCCTCTAAAAATTGAGACGATACAAAGATCCGATGACAACACTTGCACTATCCCTTTTCATCACAAAAAATAAAAATAAAAATATTATGACTTTGATACTACTTGTTAGGAACCAAGATCAAGAAAAAGAAAATAGAGATAAAAAGTCAAACACCAATAAAAATCCAGAATAAATTAATTAAAATATACTTTGTTGTTGTTGTTGTTGTTGTTATTATTATTGCATTTGTGACCCATCAGAAGAGACCACACCTTTATTTATAGTCTAGATTCATGATAATTACATATATTAGGACTCATCACAAATTTATATAAAGTAGGTATCCTAAATAGAATTAAACTCTCATCTACATATCTCCTAAGCAAATAAAACTTATATTAGCATTATCTTTAATGCTTGATAGATGTTGTGTGCCTTCAAAGCCTTGCTGTCTTCCCTTGTCGTGTATGGTTTCATTTCCTCCACGAGCACCAACTTTTCTACTTCTTAGCCGCTGCTCCTCCTCCTACCTTGATGGCCATGAATGATCATGGAGAAGAGAAGGCATACTGCGATTTCCACCCCACGGAGTCGGTGGTAGGGATATGTGCTCTTTGTTTGAAGGAGAGGCTTCTTGTGTTGGCCTCGGAGCAACGCCACCATCCCCTCCCCAGGAAGACAAACAGGTCCTTCAGAGTCCTGAGGAGGAAACGCATCATAAGGCTTCCTAAAGTCTTTGCTCTCGGCCCATTCCTTAATCTCCTCGAGCTGCGATATCAGAGAACCAAGGATGACTCCGATGACGAAGGATCCATTGCCAGCCACGAAGGTACTCCTCTCTACTGTTGTCCAGTAGGCGATGATCGATCTTGCAAGAACTTATGATCGCCCAATTTGATCATGGTTTCGTGCCTTGTTAGATTCGTTCATAACAGTGAAGTTTGATGATGATGGGCATGCTTCATGGGATAGCGAGGGCGGCGACAACACAGCGGAGATCGATGAGAGCAGAAGAATGGAGGAGCAGATGGAGCACGACAACGCTCTCAAGTGGAAGAAGCGGATCGGGCAACTCCTTCGCGTGGCGCGGTGGAAAAGGCCGGACGGCGATTTGCACGGAGGAGCGAAGGGGAGGAGGGTTTGGATGAGGAGCCTGACGAGGAGGAGGTCAACCAACGCATACTGAAGCGTGTGAAGAGACTCCTTTGTTTCCGTCTCTCTCGGCTTGATGTGTTCTCCAGCTCAAGAGTGTCTGTGTGTGTGTGTGTGTGCGCGTGTGGATGTGAGTAATTTGTGTTGGCTGTGTTTTCTCGAACGACCGCAACCTGTTCGACCAAACGAGAGTGCGTGATGCCATCCATGGCCACATAGCGGTGAGGAAGGTGACGCCGTCCTCCTCTGTTTCTGCTCGTCCCACTACACCACTTCATGCATGCATGTCTGTGGTCTGTGACACAGTGAGTCCAGGTACTACGTGGCCCGACTGCACAAAAGTTGTGCATCTTTTGGAACATAAAAAAGCTTGGACATCATGCAAGCAATCATGGATCTCATATATATATATAGTAAAATAATTACTATCAAGCAAGGAGATACACAATATGGACTGTCTTAAAATATATGAATAAAAATTATATATACTTAATTTAAGTTATTGATTTGTTTAATAACTGTGATGATGAAAAATTCATGGAGTCGATCTTATTGTTGTTGTTTCACTTCAATCAACATAATTAAGCAAGTCACTGTTGATGATGTGATAAAACCGAATGAACTTTTTTGTTTCAAAATACATAGATACTGTCAAGAGTTATGGGTATTGTGTCTTCAGTGTTATGATAAGGTTACACTTGATTACTTTAAAACTGACGTCTTAGTTCCTGCAATAATATTTGGTAACCAATGAGCCTATAGAATTAAGCAGTGCTAATAAAAATTGAAGATTTATTATATCTCTATTATTTCAAGTGGATTTGCTTTTGGAGTAAATATACTTAAGAGATCAAATTAGAGTGATGAAAATAATATTTTTTTTAATTTATATTGACAAAAAAAGTCTTGCAGATAAGAAGAAAAGAGATTGGGAAGGCGTTTGGATTTCTGGGATTCTAATAGATGGATGATCTTTAAATGCTATGGGATGACACATTAATGAGCAATAGACGGATGAGCCAATCCAGATCACTCGATTGTTCTTGAGCTGTCGAGGACAAATTAGTTTCTTCTGGTCACATAAATTTCATGGCTGATGAAGAATTCAGATAGTTTGAGGATGGTGTGTTCATATACCTCCTCAATGGTTTCCCCACCTAAACCTCATTATATGGGGGATGATGAATCCCAGTGGCCACTCAAGTCTTTATAATGATAACTATTCATGCATATGAAGTCTAATCAATATAAGGTGGTTCTCATTCCAACTCAGAACATCATTTGGAAAATAGACCAGATTGAAATAATTTTAACCGGTGGAATTGATCATCAAAATTAACAATAATAAATTTGATGTTTGAGAGCCATATAGTTATGGTAGAAAAGAACACACGAGATCAAATTTATATGGTAAATGATGCTTTAATAATGCATTTAGAACTTGATGATTGTTCTCTCATGTGTGATCATGAACCCAGGCAGTTTAGAAGAGTTCAGCAGGAGCTAAATGTTAGCTTCATGTTGTCATGGAAGCACCAAGTACTAGACTGAGAACTTTGGTAACAAGTGTGAATCCTTGTTAGAGGAGATTAAAAAAAAAAAAAAAATGCAACATAAATCATTCTTGCAAAATGAAAATAGCAAAAGCTTATATAACCTGGGTGATGGCCAGAAGCATGACACGGCCAATAGAAATGGTTGGCAATGGTGAATCCCATGAACTTTGACAGTTCTTGCGCAAAGAGGAAGGCTGGGATCCATAACTAATAGCGGATATTGAATCCATCTGTGTTAAATTTGAACACCCACTGCCATTCTTGATAAAGGTCACAACTTTGCAGCCATATTAAAAGAATTTGTCAAACAGCCAGAAATAATAAAGAAGAAGATTAGCCACTTCACCATTATCAATCAACACATTTCACAGCTTTCTCCAATGCTGGCTGACATTAACAAACCAATTAAGATTTTCATGCCTTCTGTCAAGTAATTATCAAAATTTAGCTACGACTAAGATTAAGCAAAAGCATAACACATTATTAAAGTCAGAAACGATTTGATTAGACCCAGATTTATTGAATAATCATACAAATTCATGTGGTTCATAGTTGTTCCTGAAGGAGGATGACCGAGTTATTTCCAGCAAAATCCCTAGGCCATCTTAGCAGGCAGAACAAAACACATTATTAAAAATAAGGACTCGACATCGAAACGTGTCAGACAAATAACAGTATGATCACAAAAATTTAAAAGTAACATGCAGGACCACATGGAACATGGCACCAACCGTATCTTAGTCTGCCCGAGATTGACCAGCTCGAGAAGACAGAATGATGCCAACGATGAGACCATATAGTGCAAGAGCTTCCGCGAAAATTAGAATAAGAATCATGCCCACAAAAAGTTTTGGCTGCTGAGCGTTGGCCCTGCGGTAGACATATGCTCATAATGTCATATGGCACAAAATAAATCTAGTTTTACATAATATATAACCAAATTAACGTGCACCATTCGGAATGATTAGTTTCAAACTTGACGTTGTATCTATGCAGCCATGATTTGCCAATGCCACTGGTACTGGACTCAGGAGTCCCCCAACATTTGTGACTATGAGCAAACAAGTGCGAGCAAGTGTTTTTCCTCACATCTTCTCATCCTATCCCCACTCCTCAGATCTACCACTTTCAATGCTCATCCTGGCTTTGACGGACATGAAGATTCCCAAAAATATAAAATTAACTCATGCTAGATCAGGTCTTACTTCTTATCTCCCATGATAGTTTGCAATTATTTGTTGATTTCTTGGTTAAGAAATAAGATATCAAGTGAACGTTAAAATACATTCTAAATCCATTAATAGATACACATTATTTCCTATACTTGACATGATATTTAACTAACAAAAACAGACATTCAAAACTGGGGCAGCTATCTGAAAATTAATTACTACATCAATTCGTTAATAGATGGACCCAAATTTAACATTTATTTGTGTCATCTTATTTCTAAGCAAACAATAAAATAGCATTTGACCTGATATGTATCAGCTGGTATTTACCAAGGGTCAATACCAAACCATAGAAGCCGGTACCAGTTGTTTCTATTTAAGTTTCCCTTTTTCCCAATGAAACCAGATGGTAAAAGTTCGTAACATCTTAATATACCGACGCTGCACTAATGCCACTGGTTGAAGTGAGATAAAAGTAAAAAAAGAAAGAAAAAGAAATTACTGGTCATTCTAAAAAGATAATACCTGCAATGTTTTTGATGTACAATACTACCAAGTCAAAATCTTATGGATACCCAAACCTACTTACAGTTCATTATGTCATGTTTGAGCTGATTTCACATGAAGATGGTAGATATTACTTGGCAGCATGTGTATAGAGAGATTCCAGTCTTGGAACTGTTAAATTGTGTATAGCAGGGTATGTCTAAATTGAACAATAACTTAGGTAGTGCTTTTCAGAAGGTCCACAACTCTGCATGTTGCACAATGCCACGATGACACAAAGGAGAAACCAAAATAAATGGGAAATATCCAGCATCACACACAAGCATCTGCATTGTAAACAATAGTAGATATCCACACTTTT
Source organism: Ensete ventricosum (assembly GCA_029747655.1). Taxonomy (NCBI): domain Eukaryota; kingdom Viridiplantae; phylum Streptophyta; class Magnoliopsida; order Zingiberales; family Musaceae; genus Ensete; species Ensete ventricosum. Next base: position 49,717,377 of record JAQQAF010000004.1, read on the forward strand.
GACTTAGAGGGTGCGAAAAAGTTGAGCAAAGATACATGCACCACCTGCACACAAATTTCACAACAATTTAAATGATGTGGGTGTCACGACCCAAGCCTGATAAGCTAATTGATCTATCAACTTCATTTGACCCAAACCACTGGCCAAAAACCTTAGGTTGAAGTTGATAGTAGTACACTCATCAAATCCTTATAAGTCCATCTTAGTCTTGTCCATTTCCAATGTAGGACTAATCAGGAGTGTTACAATCTCCTCCATTCAAGGGCTTGACGTCCTTGTCAAGGCTCACATAGCCCAGATCGAACCTTAGCATGGCACATATGAGGCATAGCCCAGTGGTGGCACTACGTTGTGACAAGTCGTCTAATTCTATCCATGGATAACCCTTTTCTACTTGAGCCCCCTCACCATGCCCAAATACTAGATTGGCTCTGATATCAAATGACTTAAACCACTAGCAAAAATGCTTAAGCTAAAATTGACAGTAGTGCACTCATCGTATCCTTATAAATCAATCTTAATCTTACCCATTTGTCATGTGGGACTTATCAGGGAGTTACAAGCAAGCTTTATTCTTGATTGATAAGAATTAATATATATGATCACCATGTAGTAAAAAAGAATCATTTATTGTTAAGCATTTTTTTATATATTATTACTCTGTTATTCTTCTTCATTGATATCATATTCTTAAATAATACGAACCTTTTATTTGGTAAACAATACTTAATGATTCAACATATTGTTATATGCTTTCCTTTGAAGTCTCCTTATCCTCTATTGAGCATTTGTGCTAAAAAAAAGAACAAGGTACAATTATTGCTAGTGCCTAATCTGATATTTGGAGTACGGGTTTAAGAAATATGAAATGTTTAAATAAATATATATAAAACATATTTCTTGGTCCTTGTTGTAATAGACATATGAAATGTTTAAAGAAATATATATAAAACATAGAGAACATGATATTCTCGAGATATTAACTAGGTCAGATCAAGGTGCGACGGATGGTCTAATAAATAAGAGACAAGGAGGACTGGGATCTGGTGCAGGATATGGCTTGACAACCTTAAGTGGTTCATGACATGTGTATGAGCCAACTTGACCATCATTGTTAAAATTTCATGAAAATATTATGTAGATCTTTTAGAAGAGCAGAAAAGAGTAAAAGAAGGAGAGCATATGTTTATTTGCAGTTAAAATTAATAGTCAAACTAATGATGACAGTGTAACATCTTCATCTAATTTGGAAGACATTTAATGGAACAGCAAATCAAATCAATGCGAAGCCAAGCCAGCAGGATAAAAGAGCAACTTTGATCCCTAAAAGCAAACCCCCAAACAATTCAGTTACCAAATGGGAAATAAGTATCATCTAATTGATATTAGTCTATACAACCAATCCAAAAATAAGAAGACCAAACCGAATCAGCAAAGCGTTACCTGACTCCGGCATCCCCAACGATCCCAATCGCCATCCCGGCAGAAAGGCCAGCGAGGCCACAAGCAAGCCCCGAGGAGAGGTGTGCATACCCATCGAAGAGGTAATACGACTTGGCCTTGGGGTTAATGCCTGTGCTAATAATCACCGCAATGATCAAGCCATAGATCCCGAGCACTCCCGCCATAACAACGGGCACGATAGACTTCATCACAAGCTCCGGCCGCATCACTCCCATCGAGGCCACCCCGACTCCACTCTTCGCCGTTCCGTACGCCGCCCCCATGCCTCCATGCAACAAAACCCCCGAATCAGAGTCAAAACTTTCGGATCAAAGAGCGGCAACAAAACAACATAAGCCCTAGAAAAGCATGGATCTTGAGCGTGTACAGGAGAACACGAGCGCAGCGGCGGCACCGAGGAACCCGAAGAAGGGGGCAGTCTCATCGCCACTGAATGTCGACATCGTCACGCCGATTTGATTGCCCTAGACCTTCGGAAAGAAGATGATCGAGTGAGAGATTAGGAATCAATTGGGGATGCGGTAATGGGCAACAAATTGTGCCCTTTTGGGGATGCGAAGAACTTTGGTGGATTCTTATCTTATAATAATAGCCTTTGCTTTAGGATAATTTACATGATTTACCAACTGAAGGGGAGAGGGTTTGCGGACATGATTGGAATATTATCGGAAAGCAAACTTTTGCTGGTTCCTCTTCAAGATGTGGAGACATGTCCGTGGGGGATTACGTTCGATCGTGGCAGGTGGTCTTGAGATAGATCGATTTATCTTCTAATATCATTTTATTTTCTCGTGGCCCACTCAGGATATTATTCTTTTTAAAATAAAAATAATTATTTATATTAGTGATATGATATATCCTGACATTCTATTTTACGGGGCCTTGGGATGTTATGATATAACCAACTTTGACATCTCGAGCTAACTCATTCCTATGAATTTAGGATAAAATAAATGTTTTATCTTCTACACAGATAGCCCTCATAATAAGTAAGAGATGATATAACCTCGAGAAGCGAGGAGCAACATCGAATTGCCCATGTGATGTAGGTGTCAAGCGTACGGATCAACGAAATGAGGCACTGGCAGACATTAAACACTTGCGTATGGTGATGCCAATGATCATTTAGCAGTAACATACGTTGGCACAAAGGAATATGTATAAAAGCCACCCTTAGGCAATACCGGAGAGTGAGACCTCTTATTACTATTACACGACATCTCTCCCAATTTCAGTTCGTACTAACTTAACCATCGGAGGGTCGAGTCGAAAAACCTCCCATGCCGGACTTCGACCTGTTGTGTAGGTTTTTGGCAATCAGGAGGAAGGGACGACTTTGAGTCACGTCTCTAGAAGTCGCTCGAGCAATCTCCCGATCATATCTTTCATAGGCTCCCCTCAACTCGAGTGCAGTATTGGCAATCTTGCGTACTCGGATCAGACCAGACCGTGCTAACACCTCGACCACAGCAGCATAAGGAACAACAACAACTAGAAAAAGACCTCTAGATCGAAAACCAAAACATTGGATAATTGCATAGACAATTTGTCAAAGAATCAAATTTAAGAACTCTGGTTGGATCATTATGAGATTCAGCTATAGCATTATGGTTGCATCAGATGCTGCAAGTGCTTGAGCTGATGAGCATTGTATTAATCATGTTAATGAGATGTTTGGATTCAGCTACACCCACTGGAGTGAATAAAGTGGCAATGAACTATGTTCAATCTCTTGTCCTAAACAAAAGAGTATTTATACTCATCAAATCCTCAGAACTTCGATCTCTTTTTATCTCAAGATACTGATATTGAGAGTTTGATCTCAAGGAACAGAACAGTCTTGAGACTAACATATTAACTAAGAGACTTAAATTGCCGCTCCCCGGAAACTCTCAATTCACTAGTTTTCACTGGCATTTCTTCGCTCTACATGAAAACAAAGTAGCAGGACAAGAAACTGGACCAGCCACAATATCGATCCCATGATCTTGCACCTCCTCTCTGTATGCAAATTCACGGAGCCTTTTCTTGCTCCCTAGCCACTGAAGTTGAAAGGACGGAAAGGCTGCGGTTTAAAAATGTCAGTGCAGATTCACAGTCCAAAATTATTTTTGTGATAGATGGAGGATCCTCGGTTGTTGGTAGAGATCCAATGGACATGGCTGCATATGAATCCCGAACGCTTCTCAAGTTTCCCAAAAACTGCATTGCAACATGTGAAAGCCAAATGCTAAGGGAACATATTTGAGTTGTAAAATGAAAGACAATTTAAAGATATTTTAGAATCAAAATTATTTTCTGAAAATTGGAAAGAGTGAACATATTCATCAAAGGATGCAACCAGACAAACAGAAAATTAAAATTCTTCCTTAAGTGCTTGGCTAAGTGAAAGTGGAACAACAATTGCATTACTATACACCATTATCCGTACAATGCCAAGAAAGAAAAAGAAGAGAACAAGCACTTATCAAAAGTTGATTCACCATTGATAATTCTCTGAATTGGAAGAAAGTACATTAAAACAAGTATCCAGGTCATCACATTAATTCATTTAGTGTCATCATATTTATCATATTAATAAACACTATTTTCTTCTATTTTCTTTCACTTAAAACTCTCCTAATACACCTTTTGCTTGTATTACACACCTCATATAATCTCTGTGCAGTATTTGTAACACTAAATGGATTTAGTGGGGATAAAAGGAGACTTAACTGGGAGTAATTCAAAAAAAGATAGCCTTTTGCATGAAATCGACCAAATAAGATGGCTAAACTATAAAATTTTGGATTTTGGTAGACAAAAAATTTAACATACCTTCAGAAGTGTATTATATGCCTCCAAAAGGCGGTTAGCAGCAGGGCCAAACCCATATAACTGTGGCACTTCCATCATGTGTGTCCAAGGACGGATTTCCTGTATTATTCAGATCTAATAAGTAAACAAATTATGAAGTTATTGATATTCTGGCATTTATATTGATAACATTTTATAGCAGATAACAGTTATATGATGAAGTGCTTTGATAGACAGACAATAGACACGTCAAAGAAACCAAGACAAATGGGTCTCAATGTCACACAAGCTTTCCATGGTGAATTCAAATTTTAAGATAAAAAGCTGTTTCCAATATACTCGACATTGCCTTCTTCTTTTGTTTTTAACCCTTGAGTTAGCTGTTTCTGAAACCAATAACAAAAAATGAAAGTAAAGAAAACTCTCCAAGAGAAAAATGTCAGAGAAGAGCTTGATATTACCTTTGTATAAATCAAACTGAAGGACTTCACGGTTTCAAGAAAAGACTCCAAATGTGACCTCAGCTTCAGTTCTACCTCTGTATAGTCTTCATTAGGATTGTAATCATACTGTGTAACATCCATAAGAACCAATTTTAGTAAAGAGGAACAAACTGAAGAGACTAATTAAACCAACAAGTAGGTTTCACCAAGTACAAGTACAAACAGTAATGTATTATTTTGTCAAAAAATTTACTCATGGAAATCTGATGTTTCATCCAAAAACACATCCATAAGCATCAATAGCAAATTTATCTGGAAATGCTTATGTACCAGAGTTCAAATAAGTGTAGCAATTTCAAATATTGAATATCGAAGTTTACATTGTTGTTTCATGATGTTTCTAGCAAAAGAAAATTCAAAAGTTCCCCATCTTCCCCACCAATAAAAAAGAAAATAAACACATAAAAAGAAGAAAGAAAAATTGCACATTTCTCTATAATATGTATTATGTTAAAAATAAGTAAAATTGTAATGGTATATGCTTTGAGCATACCTTAGATGCTAAATCCTGGACCATCTGTTGCAAATTTGATAGTTTCTTTGAATATTCAGAGAGTTTTCGCTCCAGTTCAGATATATCTGGTCTGCAAAATGAGTGTGTTCTCTATGAGAATTATTAAGGGTAGTGAAAAATTTCATCACACAGGAGGCACTTTCCTTTTCACATGTATAAGCTGAAGCAGGAAAAAATAAAAATAGAAAAAAGTTATCACCTACAGTAGCCATTTAATTTATAAACACAGACAGGTAAAGAAAGAAGAAATGTGTGATACTGATAACATACACATGAATACCAAAAAATAATCTCTTTCCAGAAGAGAATTGAAATAAAAACTTCTATCTGCAGTCTGTTCAGCAAGCATTAGGTCAGCCACCCAAAATTTCAAAGCCACTTGTTGACCAAGTTAACCAAGAAATTTTCATTTCTAGGAGCTCGATAAAAAACAACATTTGAGATAATATATGTCCCCAAGCAGCAAACCATTGATACAAGTCATACAAGAAATCATTGAGATAAAAAACCAATACATACCTGAGTAAGACAGGACATAGAAACAGTGAAAATGAAGTAGATAAATAAGTCTCGATATCAAGAAACGGCACTAAAGTGAAATAATGAAACATATACTTACAGGTCAAAAAATATTCAACAATTTTTAGATGATAAAAAAACAAGGTGACATCTACTGCAAGTTGCTAATAACTAATTTTGATATGCAAATCTGCCAACTGAATTGACAAAGCTTGTTTTTCTGAGGCAAACTGAATTTGCAAAGTTTATCATAAGCACGGACATATAAATCAATACTACAAATGTGATTGTCTTGTATAATTTAGATACTTACATCAAGTTTGCCTAACAATCAGATTTCACATGGTTTCAGGCTTCAGCACAGAAGAACCATGGATGCTTAACAATGAATAAACAATATAAATAACCATATGCCGAAAAGAAATGAAATTATTCAGGATATACTCATAGAACATCATGCTCATTTTTTCTTGGCTTTCTTATTAATATGTTAGTGGCAGTATATCAACTCCAGTATAATGGATTTCAATGGATCAAAATCTTGTTTAATACGTACAAGGGATAAACAGACTGAATCTGCACATCAGCTGGAAAAAGTTTCAACTCTTCTGAAAATATTTGAGCTTGTTTCTCCGCAATTGAATCTACCAACTGCATATCCTTTGCCAGTTGCTCATCAACACTGCCAAAAAGAAAAAGTGCATCCAAAATTAGGGAGTGGAATATATTGGCATATCAAGTTCTAATAGCATGCTATGTTTCCTATTAAGTGAAGAGCTAACATATAATAGGTGCACAGATACAAGGATAAATTTCTTTGAAAATCAAAACACTATTCGAACCTCCACTCCGGAGTATCAGCATATTGACTTGCTTCAACAAGATCTACGATTAGATGAAGCATTTCAACACGGTCCTCATAGCTGCCTTTCCCCTGAAACCAGCAGAACATAATAACTCAACTACTCAAGAATGTCTTAAATCATAATTAAAACAAAAACCTCAAAGAGCAATTCAGATTAACATCGTATGAACATGACAACAATTCATTTGCAACAAATAAATAAGCTGTCACGTGACAACTTAACTTGGTATCACAAGAGATGCAGTATGATTCTAACATGGCTATGTGTCATACATCAACTCTTCCAGTGCAAGTTCTTGACCTTATTCAGTTGTGCCTATTGCATTAAAGAAAGTTGTCAAACTTCAATCACATGTATTTTCATTCATATCTACTTGAAAGCATCAAGATTCTTGGTGCCAGCAGGAGCCTGACTGAAATATTACATGGTAACTTCTATACACATGATTAGCCCAGGTTGTAGGAGCACAAAAAAAGAGCAACCTATTTGCACCACTCAATTCTCAAGCAGCTATCATTATGCAAGAAGATTTTAATTTATAAATTCACTCACTTGGATGGCTTCAGTGTCAACTGAGGATGTAATGCCCAAGAAGCTTGCTATCTCAGCCAAGTCTGGAAATAGTAAATTCCGATTCACATGTGTCTTTAACATAGTCAATTGCATGGTCATGCATGTGCAAAGAATAGCAAGTACATTAATTGCAAGCAAAGAAAAAGCAGTGTGCTCCTTGAGACAGTTCTATAATAAAAAAAATTATATACTCTTGTTAGCAAAATCTCTGGCAACAAAGCACAACAATGAAACCTATTATGAGATGTCAGCTGTAAAGCAGCTCAGCTAGTCTGAAGCAAACAGAGAAGAATGCTGTTAAATGTTCTATATATTGTAATGTAATATAAATGTTTCATTACAAGGTTGTAATTCACTGAGGAGTGTCCAGTGCATCTTGTGGGTTTGGATGCTACAGTGTACTTAGCACTGTTTCCAAGTGATGTTTTCTCAGATTTATAAGTCTACTGATTGTTATTACTTGGATAAACATGCTTTTCACCTTGGTAATGCTTGTTTAATCTACTGCTCAAATCAATCTTATTTCTTTCATCTACAATCCCAGTTAATTCTGTATGACAGCTAAAGTGTTGATTGCCAAATTTTGGAAGATAAAATTCTTTTACCTATTATGATTATCTCTGGCAAATAGTCATAGCTATAATTCCTCTCACCCCTCACATTCTTTGATATAGTATCTAAGTAAGGTTTTAAATCCCTTTCTTCCTTTTTCAATTTGTTACTGGATTAGAACCATTATACCAAACCTTGAAAGATATGTCTAGACAAGAATGATGACAGCTGGCAGACCAGACATTTGTTTTTTCGGGGGCAGACCAGACGTTTAATACGTCAAACTACTTTAAAATAGTATTCAGACACTTATGACATTACTTCACATTATGATGCTCAATCAAATTGTAAGATAAAGGAACCAGAAGAGATGAATAACAAGAGAGAGTAGAAGTGGTAGCGAGAAAATGGTATTTGGGTGTTAAATAGAACGTTACATTTTTTTCGTTTTGCAACATGAGACACTCTTTTCTATTAACAGCAGCATTATATAACTTGCAGTGCAATGCTTCACAATTATCAGACAAGGTGCCAAGGAAAAATGTATAAATACAGAATATCGAAACCTAGTTATTTTGTGAAAATTTGTTTTCACAACTGGAACAATTTTGAAGTCATGCTTCCATGGTGATAGATGTTATGTTATGAATGATCAGCATTCTACAAAACAAAGGGAGGAACTTGAATTTATGAAGAAGAATAACTCATCAATATAATAAAAGAGTAATACTCACGTTGAATTCGAGTATTCTCCTCATCCCTGTCCATGCTAGTTCCTCGCCAGTTCTGATGAGTAAACGGCGACCTGTCACCCAAAAGCCTACCAAGCAACAGATTCTCATTTGACGGTACCAATGTAGGTAGATTTCGAAAAGGCAAAAACAATAAATATCAATTTGAAGAAAAAAGAGTGATATTTTGGGGAAAAGAGGTAAAAGATGAGAAATATATCCAAAGAAAACAATGAAGTTTAGATCAAGATTGATAACGTTGTACACGTCAGGTTTCAATCGCAAGACAGTAGTGTAGTGTGTTTAAACAAGAAGAGCAATTTAGGCCTAATCAATATTTTTCATTTGAGAACCTCGAACCGATGTCCAAACGACGAGGAAGGAAATCGAGAACAAATTACAGATTTATGTCAAGGTTCATCAAGCTTTGAAATTTAATTCCCCAAACCTCTAAAATAAGTCAGAATACGGACCAATGGCGGGATTCACATCCAATTAGAAAAGCTAAAGAAGTCTGGAACTTGGGAACGGGGCGGTAGAATCGAAGAGGAAGGCGAGCGGAAGAGGTTCGATTGGCACCTGAAGAAGAGCCATTCCAGGAGGGCGTATCGCTCGACACCGGCGAAGAGGAGGGATTGGGCGGGGGCGTTGGGTCGCGGGTAACTAATCAGCTCCAGTTTCCTCTGGATCTCCTCCATCTGCCTCGACGCCATCTCGCTATAGGAGAGCCTCTCGCCAAGCTGCGTGCGGTCTCGAGACCGGAGAAAGATGGAGAGGGGTTCGAATTCGAAATGGCGTTGCGAGCAAATCATTCTGATTACTTGAGTGAATGTGATCACCAAATCACCAATCAAATTTCTGCACGACTCTCAAAGCTCGATGGAACAGGCTGGCCATTAAATGGACGGCCTGCCCTTGACCTTACACAACTCTTAAAGATTTGAGTGGGTTCGATGTAAAGGTCTTCCCCCTCTACACCATGCGACCTATTTATGTCATATAATTTATTTTGCACTTCCTCTTACTTTTATTTGTATCCAATATAATTTTCATCAACTTTTAGACTTTTCTTCGTAAAAAAAAAAGGGGATGAAACTCCCTAGTTTAATACATCGAGTTATTATAAATTTGATTGAACTTAAGGAGCTGCTAAGCAGTGAATCCCGGAAAGAAGAAATGAGTTTCCTTGGTGGTAATTAACATCATTAGTTTGATACAAAATCATGCAAAACAACAGTAGTGGGATTATAATCTTCATACAATTTCCTCAATTTGCTGCTTAATAAAGATTCTGTATAACAATGACACGAGTTGTTCAAATTCATTAGACAACTTCTATTACATACATGATTGACATATACTGCACAAGAATTTTTTTTTGCACTTACTCTATAATGTACACTTTTAACTTAGATTCTATGAGACTAATTCTCCACTTGGGCATGAAAATTTTCGATTTCCAGCTGAGGAGCTTGATGACTATGGGGGATCACTTTTTGTACAATTGGGCAGAGCTGAAGAGATTTCCAAGTTTTCTGGAGAAATGCGAGGACTTAGAATCTGAGATTCCCCTCTGAAAGCCAGTAGATCTCCATTTAACTCTGGTTTGGCTGTTTCAAGCATGAAATTGTCAAAATTTGCTAATATTTTTAACTGTTGGTTAAGAGAGAGTATCGTTTTTTGGCACGCCACAAGCTTCCCAGCAGCTAGCTCCATCTCTTTCTCCTGTGAACAAATCAAGAATGTTCATCAAACAATCAAGAAGTAAGAGCAATTTTTATGCTTTAACAATGCACAATTTGCGGTGAAAAAAAATCTTCAGGTAATAAATATGTGAAGTCTGAACATCCAGGCTTTCAGATCTAGCAAAAAAGGAGAAAATTAAAATAAATGCAGCTAAATTTACCTGTCGAATCCACAACACTCTGTTTGAGCTTCCAGATAAATGGAATTCAGCTGCTTTCTGCTTGCTAGAAAGTTCATGCTCCAAGCTATGACACTTTGCAGCAAAGTCTGCAGATGTTGCCCTCTCCTCTTCAATTTGTTTTCCTAATGTGGTCATCTTCTCCTGGAGGTTCCCATTTTCTACATGTGCCAACTCAAGTTGCACCAACAATTCCTTTCTCCTTGTCCCTGTGGCCTCTATATTTGCTGCAAGAGCTGAGGACAATGCTCTCTCTTCCTCAAGTCTCCCTTCCAGTGTATTAACCTTCTCCTGTAAATTTCCTACTTCCAAATGTTCAGCAGTAAGTTGACACTCCAGTTGGATTTTTTGTGCATTGATAACTTCCATGTTTTGACATTTGGATAAAAGTTCTGCTGAAAATGCCTTTTCCCCCTCCAGCTTCCTTTCAAATGAATTAACCTTGTCATGTAGCTTGTGAAGTTCCAAATTTGCTGACTCAAGCTGACACTCTAATTCTTCTTTCTTTCGCTTCAGCACATCCATCTTCCAACACCTAGATGCCAGTTCTGTGGACAAATTTTTCTCTTCTCTAAGTTTTTCTTCTAGCCAACTAATTTTGCTCTTCAACTCTGCAATTTGACCATATGCTGATTCAAGCTCCATTTCTGTCTTGTTCCTCTTAGCTTCTGTTGCTTCCATATCTTGGCACCTTACTTTCAATTTAGCAGACAACGTCTTCTCTTCCTCAAATTTCCTATCTAATAAGTTCACTCTCTCTTGTAAATTTGCACTTTCTGCAAGTGCTGATTCAAGCTGAAATTCCAGTCTATTTTTCTTTCCCTCTGCTGCTTCTACTTCTATCTCAAGAACATGCTTTTCCTCATTAACCAATTTGAGCTGCCTTTGCAACTCAACCAACTGACCTTCAGCTGCTACCAGCTGATCACATGTGTTCTTCAGCTGATTGTTCATTACAGTAAAAGAACTTTCCATTTCAACTTTCTCAGAGTTCATCTTTTCAATCATCTCTTCTAACTCAGAATTATGCAGACGGATAGTCTGAAGTTCTTTTCTTGAAGAGCTGTTTCTGCTCACGCTATGTTCCGAATCAGCATCACGCTCAATGCTATCACTTACATGGTCACCCTCAGGCAAGGCAACAAGTCTTTCCATCTCAAGGAAATCATCCATTAGGTCAATTTCTACAGAATTGGTGAGACTTCTCACATGAGCCTTTTCCTTTCTGAACTGATCGAGCTCCATGATTGGAGCGGATGCCCATGAATCTGAACAACTTTGTTCAATATCCAGATTTAACAACCTTTCCCCTGCATCTGACTGGCTATCAGTGACAGACTCAACATATTGAGAGTTAGAAATAAGATTATGCTCATTAGCTAACAATGACTTACGTGCTGCAGCTTGCAGCCTACGACACTCAGATGCAAGCTTAGCTACTTTCTTTATGCTGCTCAAATGCTGCTTACTAGCTGTTTCTGCTGTTCTAGTGCTGAACTCCAGTTCTGATGCTCTGATTTGGAGATCATGAGTAAGTGTTGCAATTTCAGCTTTAAGAGAAAAATTTTCTTCCTTGAGAGCTTTAATTGTTGAGTGAAGCTCACGGTCAAAGGAGGTGGTGATCTCTGCTTTAACTTGCAGCTGGGCTTGTAGCTCATTCAGCCGTATCTCAAGATCAGTTTTTTCAGATTCCCAATCATAGGTCTTTTGGATGATAGCATCATGGACTTTCTGCTCTTGCTCTTCTCTTGTTAGCCGGAGCTGCCTGATGCATTCCTTCAGGGCAGCGTCAAGATGAACAACCCTATCTTCAAGGGTTGAGTTCTTTTCTGATGAATCCTTAAGCTGCTTCTTCAGAAACAGCACTTTCTTTTCTGCATTTTCCCACACTGGCAAGAAAGGCATAGAATTTCACCATGTAAGCAACAAACAGACGACATGAAATAAACTAACAAACATTCTATCTAGTTCTCATGCAGCAAACAACTCTACATGCTAGGTATTCCTATCTAACTATTTTTGCACTATAAATGTGTACCTTGTTCTGGTGTACACACAGCAGCATAGCTTTTAGAAAATTACCAGAAATCCGATCTTGATAATTTGAAAGTAACTTTGAGGTGCCTTTAAACTAATGAACATGTAAAAAATAACAATGAACATAATGCAAGTTGTAAAGTTTAGAGGTGATAGTCCAGAGAAGAAAACAAAGAAGTTAATTTCATTTTATCACATTCAATTGCATTTTGTAGATAATTTATCTATCTATTGGTGAGACATATCCACTTAGGTCTAGTTTCTACAGTTGATATTGTGTTCTTTTCCAAATCATGTTCTCCAAGTTGTGCCACATTCTGTTATCATATCCATATTCATGTATAAAAGAATTTTGAATTGTAATCTACTCACCACCAGATACAATAATTGCATCTAAGCAAACATTTAAGTAATTCAGTATTTTACCATTCAAAGTAGACACTGGTAATTGGATTTTAGTGACTATATAGATATGTAGAGCAAAAATAAAATAGCAAAATATTAACATAATGATGTAAGTGAGCTATACAGAGGTTACAATTTAGCAATTGTTTCTATTGTATCACTTGCGGAATATTTAAGTACTGAAAAATCTACTAGATCAGCATAAATGGTGTTCAATAATGTAGCAAACCTGGGTAGAGTTCTCATCAAGAGCCATATTAATCTTGAAGGTAATTATTATAATGAAAGCAATTAAACCACTCAACATCCACTTTAGCATAAGAAACCTTGGTTTTGGCATTCATTTAGATTGTGTATGTGATGTGCTTTCGACAGTTCAAAAACAAAGTGAAAAAACACATAATTTTAGTTTGATCGAGCCTCAAAAGTAATCTCTGTTGGGATGGGCAATTACTTCCCGGGAGCTCAATCCTGCTCGAAGCTTAGCCTTCAAACATGTGGAGCATGTTTGAGTTGATGCATCAAAATATCGTGTATTTGCTTATGTCAAAAAAATAAAAAAATTAAGTTGTTTAGATGTTACCCAAAAGAGCTTCTTCTGCAAGTTTCACATGCCGCTTCACCAAATCTTCTTTAGCACTAATGTTCAGAAGAGCTGCTGATAGTTTCTCGTTCAAATTTTTTATAGTTTCATTGACCTCATGACTAACATCCTTTGATGAAACCTCTGGTGACTGAGCATGGTTCGGGGAAGAGTTAATTGATGAAGTCCTCAGTGCCTCCTATTAAATGATAAATAAAGTCAGTTATTCAGGCAAGGTGTTAATAATTCTTGAAAAATGCTCAGATATAGAGCAATTTCAACTTCCTGAAATAGTGGGCCAGAAGAAAACCTTTCTTAAGCAGCAACAGGAGATAACTATAAATTAAAACGACGGAATGCATCTCATTTATGGCTTGATCAAGTTCACTTAATTGATCACATCATCCCTGAGTTAGATATCTTCCAGTGCTAACATACTTGAAACTTTAGATTACATTCTAAGAATATCGGTTTTACAGTTATCCAAGTCCAGAAATATACAGGTGAATGAATTATCATGGAATATACAACTTAATCATGGAAATTTATTATTTAATCTAGAAAAATAAACTTTCATGTAATTATCCCCATATGAAGACAACAAATCATCACTGTTAAGGAGAGAAAACTCATAAACACAAAGAAGAAAAGAAATGAAAAATCTTTAGAGCATATAGTGGCAGGGGAATACAAAAGAAGGTTGCTTGTTTGTTGGAAAATTTGACCATGAACATAGAGACCACAAATAATATAAGGATACTGTCTGAGTACTAAAACAAAACAGTAAGTAGTTTTGTCAACAGGCAGAAAAATCCACCTAAGAATGACATCATGTTGGAGAAAAGAAAGAAGTTTACGAACACCGCTTTAATGAATCATCTCAGCCAATATGCAAAATTTCTTTCCTGAAGGCAATCAAAGAAAAGGAGTAAAGCGTATGGTTGATGCTAACCACTTGAGGTAGATGACACAAGAATCCAACGGGGTGACACATCTGGTTTTTTCTCAAAAAAATAAAAAATAAAAAAATATTTTGGTGTGTGCTTCGCTCATGTTTTCCTAATCTGAAGCTCTTCCAACGTGCCCACAAATAATATCTTACGCGCATATGAAAGAAAGATTTGCACTCAACTAGCGGACAAGGTGAGGAACAAACCGGTTCACAGGAGTGCTTCTCGGAAGAAACCGACCCCGAGCTCTCGGTCTCACCAGGGCTCTTGTCTGAAGACTTCCGCCTCCAGAGCCAACTCCGGCGGTCCATCTGGCAACCTCAAGCCTCCACTTTACCTCGCAGATCATCACCACCAAACTCCCAAGCGATTAAACGCCTTCAAACAAGCCGAATTGCCAAAAGCAAAGAAACAATGATCAAAAAACTAAAAAGGGAGCAATCGAGCGCCCAAAATCTCACCTTGGGAAGACCGGATGAGGTAAAAGATCAAAATTAAAAAAAAAAAAAAAAGGGAAGCATCGAAACAGAGACACCAAGTAAGAGTTCATCGGGTTGGCAAACCGGTGGAAGGCATTTCGACCTCAAGATTGTATTTTTCCTATAGTAATCGATCGATCCAATGATCTAACGTGCACATTACGAACTATAAAGGTAGTAAAAAAGAAAGACTTTCCTTTACCTGGCTGAGAGAAGACAAGGCGGGGGGGGAAGGGAGGGGGAGATCGAATGGAAGTCCGTCGCTGGGGTGGCGACGCAAAGCGTGGATGTCCTTCTTGGTGGAGGTGGCCGAACGCTGGTGGCTGGTCCCCGAGGACGGAGTCGGCAGAATTCCCGCCCACAGGTATCACGGGAGATCGATCTTTGTGCTTCCGATGAAGAAACCATCGCTTAAATAACTCCCTCACTCACTTTTGAACTGTTTCACAACAACAATGTCTCACTAACTTTCCACAGTTCAATTAATTTTTATTGTAAAAGAAAGGCATAATTAAACGTTTACACCTCCTAAACTTGGTAATTTTTGTGTATTTACTCTAAATTTAATTTTGGCATATATAATTAGCATATTTGTTTATTTGATAAATTTATTGGAGATGTCAACCAATCTAATCAATATAGATTTTAGTTATTCATTTCATACAAAGTCTTCAAGTCCTTCTTCACCATTTATTTTTTCAACAAAATAGAAACACTCCAAATTTTTTTATTTTTCTTAAAAAATATCATTATTATGAAAAAACAATGTGTTAGGGAACTTTGAGGTCGTGGTCGAGGTGTCAGCAGGACTTGATTCTGCCCGTGTGTCCAAGTTCGTCCATGACGATCGGGATTGAGATTTTCAACTCGGGTCGATCTTGAGTCTCAAGAATCCGGGCCTCGGGTAGACCTCCTGGTGTACAGCTCAGGCGGAGTCTGCCGACGAGGACTTGCACAAAGGCTTCGTCGGGATGAGGGTAATCGACGTGACCCCTTTGACGTTCAAGTCAATGTCTTCACTCCTTTTTGGGAGGTGTTAGTGTTTGTGCGAGAGAGCAACCCCCTCCTAACGCCATCGCGAGGGGCTTTATACTCATCGAGGTTAGGTCGATCGTATGCTCGACCTTACTGCCTTTGTTATCTCGGGAGTGGCCACTTCATACGGCGAGTCAGTCGGCGCAGAGGCATGACACGAGGGTATGGTGCACTACGCAGCATTGATGACGCGTGCAGTGGTAGTCGAGCTAGCACACCGTCTGGATGGTTCCACCTCGGATGTCGACGTGTCCTTCGAATTGGTGCGGATGTGCATCCACCTTAGATATTGACGTGGCTGTCGGCCTGGCGTGGACCTGGGTGAGCTAGGTCGACCCATTATTTATCCTATCACAATGGGTATATTAGATGTTCTACACTTGCATACATCTTTTTAAACAAAGAAACTATTATTAACTACAATTACAAATGACTAACTTAAGTATTCTTGATAAATTTTAGTGACATTCTTATTTTTGAGGTATCATAATATTCAAAGTGATATATATGTTATATTAATGTTTATAATAATAATTAAATATATAGATATTATAGATTGAAGAGCCGATACAATTATTGTTGATGGTTCTATAGAGGGACACCTAAAAAGAATTTATTAGAAGACATAAAAAAATATAAATACTCTTAAGTTTACTAAAGATATGACTGTTTACATAATTTAATAACAATAAAAGATCTATATAGTAGATATCAAATAAATAGAATATTATGACTTTGTAATTATTATATATATAAGTTACTTATTAAAGTTCACACTTTTTCTCATTTTGATAAATTATTCCTCTCTTTTATCATATATCTATCAATATAAGTCTAAAAAAGATTGATACATAATCTTATCCTTTAAACAAATGAGTTTTAATAATTTGAATTCTAATCATTCAGGTGATGGAGAATTGACCAAATCAAGACTTGATCTTGGTAGTGACATCAACAAAATTGGGATGTGGGGACCTTAAAAATCATTTGAATTAAATTCTTATAATATAGTGAGTTTTTTCTTTTATTTTTGGAAAGAATAATTTATGTCAAATTCAAAGAGTCAGCTCATGTTCACGTTAAACAAAAAAGAAACATTTACAAGATTAAAATATGAATGTGCCAAAATATTTATTTTTTAATTCCTTTTTATTGTTAAACTTACAAAATTATCAAGTTGAAGTGTTTTTTGATAAATCAATATTGCTAAAGAGAAAAGTTAAAATATTCCCCAAAGTTTCCTACTTACATGTGAAATTGAATTGACTTGCAGACATGATATGATGTTTTGCATTCTTCTTCGAATCACTTATTTAAACCTTTCTTTCCATACTTAATAGAATATGACATGTACATTTTTGTTCTCTTTTTCCTTTGGAATGTGACATATGCCTAACTCCAGTGTTTAAAATCCCCCTCTTTTTTTTTCCCTCAAACTATATTTATTATTAGAGTAAATATGTATCTCCACAGGGTTGTGTCTTTTGGATAAGATGGATTTCGACTTTTGAGAGGATTAATAAGCTGAAGTTTGAGTCAAGAAAAGTGTTCTCTTTGGGAAAAATGCCATCACAAAAGCATGCAAGTTTGCAATGATATCATTAATAAGTTCAAGTAGAAATGCTAACGCCTCTTATGCTTAATCTTTGAGTAAATGAGCAAATTGAAACATAAGAAACATTCTCCATTTTGACCTCATTGTTCTTTAGTTTCATGCATGATTGATGCTGAAACAAGAAACAAAGAAGCATGTTGATGATAAGCGGCAATATCCCAACCATAATATACTTTAGCCAAATCAAGATCATTTATTATTTTCAGTGAAATATTCTGAACTTAACATTAGAACTAATAACTCATTGTTATTTATTGGGCAATTAAATTCATTTAGACAAGTTAAATATTTCCAACCCTCTTGTATAAAATTTGTATTTGTACTTAAATGTGTAAAACCAATTATTGCTCATGTCATTATAGTTGTTAAATACAATGCAGTACTATGTATCATTATGTCATGAGCTTGAAGCCAAAGTTGTTTGCCACAAGTTACATCTCAAGATATGATGATTAGGACATTTGAACATGTTATGCTTTCAAGATATAATGCAAAAAAAAAGATTGACATCTTTATCTAACTGTTCATGATAAACCAACATATTATAATGCTAATGCTCACATCGGGAGAGAAGCCTCTTTCTGTGGGTTGTGAAGCATAGCAAACATTTGAACACAATATTGTAATATACATATATATCATTCTCAAATTTTAGAACTTTCATTTGTTATTTAAATTAATTGAACCCGTAAATGATACTAGTATTTTTAGAAACTCATTATGATTTTAAGAATATTAAGGATATGTTAGCTGATTAGATATATTTAAAACTTAAACTAGCTATTAAGTCATAGTTAATCTAAATTATTTTTGGATAAATGTTAATGGTAGGGATGCTTGTAAGAAATTTTAATATTAAAAGGGACATATATATTATATAAAAAATTGTAAGGCGCAATTAATCATTGATGATAAAACGCCTTAGAAATCAAGAATTATGTATTGATCCCAATTGTAAATTTTGATTGTTAAATTATTTATGATCAAGTAAGAGGCAAAAAAAAAAAAAAATTGAATTTTACAAAATACATATAGCAACTATATAACAACGTAAAAAGAAAATAAAACTCAACCTATCGAGAGGAGAATAAAAAATAAAAAAAATCAACAATCGTATCAACCAAGGTTCATTATATCATTTAGTAATTAGACGATACTTATTGATCCGATTGCCTATTAGTATATTGATTAGGATAAATCAGATTGAATTAAATCGAAAATTAAAGCAGATGATTTTACAATCGTATAAGTCCAAATAAACTTTCTAGGAAAATATAATGCTTAATAATTTTCTCCCAAATTTATAACGTGCATGATGGTGGTCATGACATGCACTTACCACCTAACTCTCAACTATCGACACACCAAAAATCCAAAGCAAACCCTAATACCATGCTTATCTTAATCCTTCCTCTAACCTCCATTAGTAGTTTTAAGGCCGCATTAGGTCAAGAACAATCTTGACGTGTTAGACCTTAAAAATCCTAATATTAAGCATAAATTATTGCCTTATAATTATTAATGTCGGCCATCACACACAAGTCCACCTGATTCTAAACCAATATAATTATTATTATGGCATGCATTTGTGTGTTATTAGATCGATCTTAACACTATATTATTAATAATCTGTTAGCTATACCTACCAAATAGTTCTATATTTGGCAGAAGCATAAGGTACATAAACAAGTTGTGTACATCCAATTAAAATTCTATTAAATTAGGCTTAGGTTTTCCCATGATTTAGGAGACAGGTTAATTAGTTGAGATTAGATTAGTAACATCATGATTTTTTAGTCAATTCCTGCATAATTCCTTTCATTAAGCAAACTAAATGACACCTTAGCATCTCAGTTTGCCTAACCAAGCTTGATTATTTTTTAATTTAGCTGCTATCAATGAATATAATGTGGCTTCAATCTTGATAGTATGTGTGTGTGTGTGTGTGAGTGAGAGAGAGAGAGAGAGGATAAGCCAAAGAAAGAATCTTAATGATTGGGAATACTTAATCCTTATATGTAACTTCTTTTGTGGGATAGTTTGGGCATATGTCTCTCTCAGGACAATTTGACACAAGAAAAAGCTGTCCTCCACAAGCAAGCAAGCAAGAGGACCATGAGAACCCTTACTGCCTCTCTTGGCCTGAAATGGATGTTTTGGTGCCAATCTTCTATGATGTATTATTAATTATATATAGTCAAAATGCTGTCTTCCATGAGTGAGTACTATATGATTTTAAGCAATCCATGTTGATGTTGCCAACTTTTTTGTCATGCTTCGACAACCTCTGTGATGCCACTTGCATGATATCAACCCTCCTGTTCTTGCACAGCAGCATGCTTGATTGCATCTTATATGCAGTTACTGGTCTCATTGTTGTTGTGGCATTTTAAATTGTTTTAACTAAATTATGTGTAACACCAGAAGCTTAGTGTGGATAAAGATTTAAGTTGATTTATCACTATATTTAAATATCTTGAACCAATAGTTTCACATCAGAGCCACTTTTTTTTTTCATCAAATCAAGTAGGACATTAAAGTCAACATAAGATTAAGCATAGTAAAAGATGCAAGTAGATTAACAATAAAAGGACTATATTTGAACCTTGATAAAGATGTCAAACCGTATCGTTTGATTCTGGATTATGTTGAAATCCTTGATAGAAAAAAATTATAATACTCCCAAGTTTAGTCTCCTATCAGAAATGGATGTATTATATTAATTTATTTACACTTAAATATAAAACAAAGTGAGAATTGTTTCATTCTGCATCTTATAAATGATGAGTTGACATTGTTCAGAATGTAACAAGAGCTAGAGGAGGAATGGCAGGAGTTGTAGCACTGTTTGAGGAGGCCACCCAAACTGGAGTCCTCTCTCTGCCTTGGTAGCCTTCACACAAAAAAAAAAAAAAAAAAAAGTACAGATGAACATATACATAGGTCCTACAGTCACATGAAAGTTCATCACCACCTTTACATCCTGACAGTGGATATGTAGGCCACTTGGGTTACAAAGGATGCAAGCAATTGAGTGACACAAGAAAGGAGGCAGTGTCAATGTGACCTTGAGCATTAGCCATTATTGCTGTGAATCCCCACCACATAGCCCAGAAATAAATCATGAGCTGGAAGGAGACCAACAGGCTTTCCATTAGCTACTCACTGGGTAGCTACAATCATCCTACATGTTTTGGATTAAATGTTTGACCTCCTGAGTTGAGTCATGAGGTATGTCCAATGCTTTGCAGACCACAGATTGAGATCAAAACAGTGATGACAGATTTAGGAAACTACTTCTCAGGTTCTAAGAGAAACTATTTTACTTTTCAGTTTTACATGTCTGAACCATTTCATTGTCATCTATGAAGGGAAAAGAAGGCTGCTAAATTTATGGTTTCATTCTCTCAGAGATCATTTCTGCTAGAAAACTAGACTGAACAACTGCATGTCCGACTTGAAGAGAGCATACATAGCAGCTCATTGAGGTGTGGTCTACTCCTTGAATGCATTTGTGATGGTGCTGAGAAATCTCTAAATGAAATAAACCAGTGGATTAATAATGCATTTTTTTTTATTTTTTTTTTTGTTTCTGGCAGACAACTTGCTGTTTCCAAGTGGCATCATAGCTCTGATAAAAATTGGAAACATATAAAACTATTCCAATTTGCTTGAACTATTTAATAATATGTAATCCTCCTACTAAGACAAGTCTAAAGTACCTTGAATCCGAACAATTCTATCACTTCAAAAAAAAAAAAAAAATGGCAACAATACCCCAAAAGAATTCGGACTTTGTTTAATTAAACCTTACTACACTTGATTAACTTGATACTGTGACTCACCTTAAACCTAACCAGAATCCCAAGAGATGCCAAATAATTGTCATCCGTGTACGGATTTATCTACCTATGACAAAAATATTTGGTTTCATTTGAAACATGAGGTTATATTGTTTTTAATGTGGAACACTCATATAGCTCATACAAGCTTCCAATAAATCTGATTCCAAGGATTTTAGATAAAAATTGAACTTATAATTTTTTTAGGCCAATGGAATAAAAACCTACCTAGTAAAGACGATGTAGTTGACTCACTATAAAGGTTGACAATTTGATTTATTATTTTATAAAATTTTGTAAGATATCAATAAGATTAACCGGTAAATGTAGAATACTAGTTGGACTGTATTTTAATTACGATTTAGAAATGTATAAAGTTGTACTCAAAGGTCAAATAATTGATGATTGATAACAAACAAAAGCAGCAATGAGAGGCTGTAGCTGAGGAATAAATTATAATAGCTGGTCAAAGTAAAAGCCTTATCCACAATTTGTCATGGCGATGACGACTAGGCCATGGCATAAAGCTCTAAGACAGTGGCAAAAGCAATTAACAACGAGGATGGTTATTGATGATGGTGAAATGACACTGAACGATAACAACACTAAAAACGATGAGAATGATGATAATAACGATAACGATGATGATAAAAAAATTAATTAGTGGCAAACAAGGGCAGCATTATTAAATACAACATTGAAGTTGCATTCTCAAAATTATTGAATGATGATGGCAACAAATTGTACAACAAAATTCTGTTTATTATGAACATTTCGTTAATAGTAATTAATACATATATAATGTTGTTGAATGAAAAGTGACAACAGACAATGGCCTAAATGGTGTTTAGAAACTCCCACCACATTTTTGTGTGCCAAAAACAATGTGGTGATGGTTCCAATGATGTGCAAGTGATGTTAACAAATATAAATTATGTGAAGAGTTAATAATCATCTTAATCAATGAGGAATTTGGCCATAGATAGATGTATATGATCAAGGAAACATGTGAACAGAGCTCCAAGTTGAAGGAAAATGATAGATCGAGTGCTCCAAGTTCCAAAAATCTATTTATTACGTCTTTTTCAATGATATTTTTAAGAATCTATCAATAAGCTTTGTTTGAACGATCATATCATATCTCCCATCTACTTGATGAAGCCGAGAAACAAACCCTCTCTAAAATTGCATCTACCGAATGATAGCTAAGTTCATTATATAAGTGGGCTCTGATAGGGCAAATATTGACCTGGCTGTCACGTCCTCATGCCCTCGGATAACTAGACCGCCAACGTGGCCGACCCGACACAGTGGAGCCGGCTTGACATAGGTATGGAGGGGTCAGCAGTCGTATGGCCGATCTAACACGGGTATGGTGGGCAAGGTCGACAAGCCCCAGTTGCAGGAAACACGACGCGCGCCTCGCTGCAAGGACCACGGAGGCTGCGACGAAGTACGACGACATGGTGAGCAACATAGACAGTAAGGACCTCAGGTACGAACGTCTCGTAGCCTTTACTATAAAAGCCCCTGCACCTCCACGGAGCAGGGGATCATAAAATCAACAACCAAACTAACCTGACCATCGGATAGGTCACGTCGGGAGCCCCACCCGACCCGACCTTCTTGCAGGAATTAGCTACCGTCCCAAGCTCCAACGAGCCAGCTTCCTCTCTGCCGAGCCAGACCCGAAATCTCCCACCATTCAACTGTGCTCCACCTCCTTTCCGCCGAGACGACCGCGGGCGAGCTAGTGCACACGAGCCTGAACCAACCGTGCCCACTCAGCAGACAGCGTGAACCCCTTAAGTCTGCCGACCAGGACGGACTCCTCCTCCGATAAATAAGGGGGAACGTTACCGATCAGGTGCGCTGACCAGTCGAGTGTGAACCCTCAGACCAGACCACTCACAAAAAGATAACGGGACTTCCAACCTTTGTTGTTGGAAGGAGCCTCGTTGACCCTAAAACCGACGCGAGCGGTGAAATAGTAGCCGCCCCGACTCTTACACAGGCGAAAGCACGCCATAAACAAATCTCGAGTCGGGATAATCCTAGCCCCTCGGCACTCGCCCAAAAACACAACAAGGTAGCGCCACGAGTTGGGCGCTACCTAACTGGGGGAGATCCTCCACCATCTAATGCATTCTTCTATCAGGGGATGAAGTGGAAACCTAAGACTAGCCTCCAAGGCATCCGTCGAGATGCACACCCCGGGCGTGTCCGAGCTGTAGGGACGTTGCCCGGACCGCGGAACATGCAACCCGTACTCAGCCGGGATGTTGTACCGCTCCCTAATAACAGCAAGTGACCCCTCGGTCACCGCCGTGTTTAGGTCATGATCCGCTTTCATGACATTCAAGTCCCTTAGGACCCTTGCGTCGACTGGCGATGGGGGCTCCGAAGACGCTCCTGAGGGACTTGCCTCGGGATCACCTAGACCTGCTCCCCCCAACCCCAGGGAAGAGATAACCCTGACACTACTTGAAGAGTCCGAGGAAGTCATTCCGACCTGTTCAGAAAAATACCGACTAAAGGGAGGCTAGGAGGAGATCCGAGGGAGGAGCAGAAGAATGCAAAATGAGCAAGTGAGGTCTCAACCTGGCCGTAGCAAATTTATAGGATCCAAGAGTATCGTTTCAGCTTCCTGAGGCAAAGCAAAGAACCGCCCCAAAACAATCGGGCGCATTAAATGCATAACCACATTGAATGTAGAGCTGCACTGAGGGCGCTGCGACGCAGAAGAAATAATAATAAAAACAATAGTAATAAGTAAAAATAATAATAATAGTAACACGATAAAATGAGACAAGTTTCACAAGTTCCATCTCGGCCAAATCTCTAAGATTTGTGCCCGAGTTCGCCCTCTCGGTCAAATCTCCAAGATTTGTGCCCGAGTTCGCCCTCTCGGCCAAATCCTATAAATTTGTGCCCGAGTTCGCCCTCTCGGCCAAATACCCAAGATTTGTGTCCGAGTTCGCCCTCTAGGCCAAATCTCCAAGATTTGTGCTTGAGTTCGCCCTCTCGACGAAATCTCCAAGACTTGTGCTTGAGTTCTCCAAGATTTGTGCCCGAGTTTGCCCTCTCGGCCAAATCTCCAAGATTTGTGCCCGAGTTCGCCCTCTTGGCCAAATCGCCAAGATTTGTGACCGAGTTCACCCTCTCGATCAAATCTCTAAGATTTGTGCCCAAGTTTACCCTCTCGGCCAAATCTCCAAGATTTGTGCCCGAGTTCGTCCTCTCGGCCAAATCGCCAAGATGTGTGCCCGAGTTCACCCTTTCGGCCAAATCCCCAAGATTTATGCCCAAGTTTGCCCCCTCGCTAGTTCATTTCCCGAGCTCCTACTCTATCAGATAATCTCCCGAGCTCCTGCTCGGTCGGATCAGCTTTCGAGTACGAAACTCGACCAGTTCATTTCCTGAGCTCTTGCTAGGTCAGATAATCTCTCGAGTTCCTGCTCGGTCGAAATAGCTTCCGGGTATGAAACCCGACCAGTTCATTTCCCGAGCTCCTGCTCGGTCAGATAATCTCCCGAGCTCCCGCTCGGTCGTATCAGCTTTCGGGTATAAAACCTGGCCAGTTCATTTCCCAAGCTCTTGCTCGGATCATTTCTTGAGCTCTTGCTCGGTCGGATCATTTCCCGAGCTCCTGCTCGGTCGGATTGTTTCCCGAGCTTAAGCTCGGTCAGATCAACCGCTGCTCGATCGGCTCAGCCGACTTTCGGGACTAGTTTGACTTCACCACAAATCGACGGCTCAGCACAACACCTCATCTTCAGCACCCTGATCGGGAACCTCGAGAAGGTATTCTGGGGGGGAATGATAGGGTAAATATTGACCTAGCTGCCACGTCCTCACGCCCTCGGACAACTAGACCGCCAACGTGGTCGACCCGACGCAGTGGAGCCGGCCTGACACATGTATGGAGGGGTCAGCAGTCGTACGACCGACCTAACACGGGTAAAGTGGGCAAGGTCGACATGCCCCAACTGCAGGAAACACGACGCGTGCCTCGCTGCAAGGACCACGGAGGCTACGACGAAATACGATGGCATGGTGAGCAACAAGGACAGAAAGGACCTTAGGTACAAACGTCTTGTAGCATTTACTATAAAAGCCCCTGCACCTCCACGGAGCAGTGGATCGCAAAATCAACAACCAAACTAACTTGACCGTCGGAGAGGTCACGTCGGGAACCCCACCCGACCCGACCTTCTTGCAGGAATTAGCTGTCGACCTGAGCTCCAACGAGCCAGCTTCCTCTCTGTCGAGCCAGACCCGAAAGCTCCCATCATTCAACTGTGGTCCACCTTCTCTCCGCTGAGACGATCGCGGACGAGCTAACGCACACGGGCCTCAACCAATCGTGCCCACTCAGCAGACACGGGGGCAGACCACATCTGCTGCACAGACACAAGAATTTTACACAAACATGATCAAACCAAAAGAACGAATTATTCCATATAAAGGACAAAGTTTTCTACCCCTTGACGGCATGAGTTTTCTCATTGGATGAAATTTTGAGCCGTCAATTTCTCGCTCGACGAGTTTGCACAAACTCTCTCTTGTGGACAGTCGACAGCTCGACTTGGATATTAGATAATCCAGCCACTAAATAGCTTTAGATCCGACCAACAAGATATTGAATGGTTCCAAAATCTAAGCATGGAAGATTCCGTCTGCAAACCTGATTTGGAACCTTGGTAATGACCCCCGCAAGCCCACGATTCGAACCTCTTTCAACTTTTCTCCTGTCCTCACTCGGGTAGTCTTCTCGTAGATACTATATATATATATATATAGTCCACCAAACTACTACACCCTCTCCACAGTCGTCTCTCTTCCTCTTTAGTTCTCGAGAAGAGAAAGAAGAAGAGAACCATTGTTTGTAGTTGTTCTTCTTCTCTTTGCTGCAACTGCTGTAGTAGTGGAGTTAGTTTAGCTCGCGAACATGGAGTTGTTGCCGGCGTACCAGACGGGACCCGCCGTGCCCGACTGGCTCAACAAGGGCGACAACGCATGGCAGATGATCTCGGCCACGCTCGTCGGACTGCAGAGCGTGCCGGGGCTCGTCATCCTCTACGGAAGTATCGTGAAGAAGAAGTGGGCGGTCAACTCCGCCTTCATGGCGCTCTACGCCTTCGCCGCCGTCTGGATCTGCTGGGTCACCTGGGCCTTCAACATGTCCTTCGGCGACCATCTGTTCCCCTTCTGGGGCAAGGCCGGCCCTGCACTCGGTCAAAAGTTCCTCCTCAAGCAGGCGATACTGCCGGAAACCTTGCACAATTTCAAAAACGGCACCCAGGAGACGGCCGAACAAGAGCTCCTGTACCCCATGGCATCCATGGTGTATTTCCAGTGCGTCTTTGCAGCCATCACCCTCATCCTCATTGCCGGCTCCCTCCTCGGCCGCATGAACTTCAAGGCGTGGATTATCTTCGTCCCCTTGTGGCTCACCTTCTCCTACACCATCGGCGCCTTCTCGCTCTGGGGCGGCGGCTTCCTCTTCCAATGGGGCGTTATGGACTACTCCGGCGGCTACGTCATCCACCTCTCCTCCGGCATCGCTGGCTTCACCGCCGCCTATTGGGTTCGTCCCCACAACCCACTTCCAACTCATCTTTTCTATTCTCATTAGCAAGTAGTTGATCGAAGTCATGGGCACGGGATTGATAGGTCGGTCCGAGGTCGACCAAGGACAGGGAGAGGTTTGTCCCTAACAACTTGCTGCTGATGCTGGCCGGAGCCGGGCTGCTGTGGATGGGGTGGGCGGGGTTCAACGGCGGCGACCCCTACGCTGCCAACATAGACTCTTCGCTGGCGGTGCTCAACACCAACATCTGCGCCGCAACCAGCCTTCTGGTCTGGACGTGCCTCGACACCATCTTCTTCAAGAAGCCCTCGGTGATCGGAGCGGTGCAGGGAATGATCACTGGCCTCGTCTGCATCACTCCCGGTGCAGGTACTCGCCTTCTCTTCCTACTACGCCCTTCCCACGCTCACCTTACACACACTCCATAGCCTACTTCCTCTGCAACACTAAGATCCCATCTCTCTTATGTCTCTCAGGGCTGGTCCACGGATGGTCTGCCATAATAATGGGAATGCTATCCGGCAGCGTCCCCTGGTTCACCATGATGGTGGTGCACAAGCGCTCCCGCCTGCTCCAGAAAGTGGACGACACCCTCGGCGTCTTCCACACCCACGCCGTCGCCGGCTTCCTCGGGGGCTTAACCACCGGCATCTTCGCCGAACCCCACCTCAGCAGCCTCTTCGAAGCCGTCACCAACTCCCGCGGCCTCATCTACGGCAGCGGCATGCAGGTGCTGAAACAGGTGGTGGGTGCCATGTTCATCATCGGGTGGAACGTGGTTATGACCACCCTCATCTGCGTCGCCATTAGGTACATGATGCCGCTGCGCATGTCGGAGGAGCAGCTCGCCATCGGCGACGACGCAGTCCACGGCGAGGAGGCCTACGCGCTGTGGGGCGACGGGGAGAAGTACGATTCCACCAAGCATGGCGTGCACGACGACGAGACGCTGCACAAGAAGGTGGCCACCGGAGTCACAGAAGACGTATAAGAAGATATCCAAGTTGTCAGCAAGCACAAGTCTATTCAAGTGTCAGAGGAGGGAGTGATCAGGAGATTGGTAATTGAGTTGGTGACACCTTTTGTTAGGCCCAGTTCTCACTGGGCAGGGAATAAATGGGGTTTTAATTCGAAGTTTGGAGAAGTGTGCATGTCGCTTGTAACCCTGCTTTATTTAATTGGATCTCAAAAACTTGATTTGTGCCCACCTCATATCTATGCAATATATTCATACTTGAGAGTTGAAAAGAAGTCATAGGATCCATCTCGATTTGTACCCATGTCGCTTCCCATTATTGCAGATCATGGCTGATCAAATCTAATAATAGAATTTGAGAGTTTGAGAATAAAAAGAATCAACTCCATGTGCAATCATCAGTGGATTATACTGAATTATCTTTCCAGTCTGCACCTAATTTCCATTCGACTAAAGTAAAAGGCTCTGTTGGAAGAAGAATCAATTCAGCAGGCAAACCAAAATGTTCAACATTTGTATCTGATATGACACGATCAATCGAAATGATCAAACAACTAAAGAAAAAGTCTTTCGCTCTCTTGGAAACATTTTAATTAGTTTTCGGATGACACTAATTGCAATAAGAATTACTGGATAAACAAGATAACCCAACTAAATTTTAATCCAAGTGCGCAAGAGCAGGGTTTGTTTTGTTGTCACCTGTTTCTGGTTTATGAGAGGCGGATAGCATCAAGCAAAGGTTCAAAAATCTACATGTTTGTTGCCTTCTCATCTCTCTCAAGCAACGACGGATAGCCAATGTCCCCGTTCCACTGCAAACACAAGGTCTCAAAACACATGCCTGAAAACAACATATGAAGCTTGAAGCGATGCAAGATATCATGTTTGATATGGGAGGATGATTCAGTACACTACACTGTCAATTCCCTTCTGAGTGAAAATTTTGAACTGTGGCACATTTGTTTGCTATGCACATTACTCGAGTAAACCATAGGTCAATCGCTTGATCTTTGGCATCCTGCACTTAATCTTCACAAAAGGTGTCACAAATTTCAACAAAAAATTAGGGATATCTCAATACCAAAGAAGGTAATAACATAAATAGGAAGAATAGCATAAAAATTGCAAAATGGGTGATTATTGTTTACCACGGACCGAAGGACCCTTGATTTCAATCCATTATATCATTTTTGCTGGGGTTGCCATGAAATTTCCGTTTTCTACTGCCCCCAGGAGAGAAGATAGAACTTATGCAGGTATCTCATAAGCCCGTCTGATCATGTGATGGCACAGAGTTCATAAGGCAAAACCATGACCGGCAAAATCCTCTTCCTCTCCGCTGCTGAACGACTCCATGACTTCACTGTCCTCAACATCCTCATCACCCTCAGCCATGATCTCGAGTAACCCTTGACCACCCTCAAATTCGATCTCATCTTCATTTAAGTCACCATCATCTAGCTCGTCCACGCTGTCAACATCTTCATCATCCTCGTTACTCATATCGTCTGAGTCGGTGTCACCATCGCCAGCTAAGTCAGCATCAAAGATTGAATCCATATCTGCCTCTGATTCATTCTCATCATCATCCTCGTCCGTGTCACCACCATCATCAGGGTCTGAATCATCATCGGTTGCTCGCTTCCTTCCGACCTCATAGAGCCTTGCAGATGAGAACATCTCTTCATGATCATCCATGGCAATAACCCCCACAAAAGAGTCGGTAGGATGGGTGGCAAAGTCGAGGATGCAACGGTCAACTTGAACAGTAGCAATGTCAGAGTAATTCGCAGCATCAATAGTGCGAAAGGCAGGGAATAGTGGGTGTCGGACACGGCGTGTGTTGATGGCTGAAGTAATCTCTTCTAGGTTGCGCCGCAAAATTGCATATATGACATCCCCACCTCCATTAAATGTAATCACAGTCTGATCCAACGAAGGCACTGTCCTCAAAAGCTTGAACTTTCGGAGATCCCACACCTCTGAATTTATAATGACCTGCACAAATAAAACAAAAAGATGAAACCAAAGAACTTCATGCATGCACAAGTGTACCAGTAGAACAACAACCTCTATATGTTCCAATTCTTCTAAATATCAGAAATAGTTTAACAAGGCTCTCAATCAAGCATTTGCATCAAAAGCAGGGAGTGTGGAATCGGTTGAAAAATACAAAAATAAATGAGCTTAAGTGTGATGTTGTGCAGATTGCTTATGCACCCCAATAAACATTTATATAAAAACTGTCATACAAATTTTCCCTCAAAAACATCTTCTATAACATCCAAACAAAGAGAACCAAGGATTTTGCCAGTTAAGACTCTGACATGATAGGCACAAAAGCATTCATAAAATAAAAAAGTGACATTAGTTATGTAGAAGATGAAAAGGCAAATGGACACATTGCAAGAATTTTGATTATGGACGGACAGGAGTTTGAACACATTAATCAGAATTTTTGAGAGAGCCTAAGAAACAAGAATATGGACATGAGATACCATAGCTACAATAGGGATATGCCAATACATCAAGTTCTTGAAAAACAGAATACCAATACAACACAAATATGGAATGAGAAATATCTTAAATATATAATATTAAATATGACAAACTTAATAGTTGATTATAGTGTTAAAACATGTAGTAGCATAATATGATAAATAATAAGAATATGTAGCATCCATGAAATATGCATCATACAGAAAACTTAGTAACATAGAACTCCCACAATATAGACAGAGCTTATCATAAATGAATTGATATCGTTATTTAAATTTCATTAATCATAATATAATACTTAATACAAATGACATATGAACAACCACATTTAAACATTATTCAGACCTGTCTGCAATAAAAGTTTCAAAGAAATAGAAAATCATACAATTTATGTTATTTTAGTTATAATTTAAATGTAGGAGATGTACTCCCATGTATCCTCTTAATTCTTCGCAGATCAGAGACTCTCTTACGCTCATTATTTACTAGATTGAGTCAGATGGCCAATACTGATTCAAATTAGTTTGGATGCAAGGAAAAGACGTTTCCTTGGTCAAATGCCTTGCTAAATCACCTTCCCAATCTATTTACTCTTGCTCATCTCCCTCCTAAACTGGTGCCGACTGTGAACTTTGTCTGGCATCACTAGTCAATTTCTGGAAATTTACAGCAAGATACAATTTTCTGGAAATTTACAGCAATATACAATTTCTGTGAACTAGGCTAATAAGATGAACAGTAATGAAAAGCACCAAATAATAATACACATATAGCAATATACAAATTTACAAATTTCAGGAAGAAGTTGCACCTGAAAACAACTGTCATACATCTTTTGAGATTGTAATTGTCATGAGACAATAACTAAAAGAACCACCAAATAATAACATATAGTATACCAATCTAGAAATTCACCACCTACATAAATAATATACACCTAAATACAAATTTGTCATGTACATCTCTGATGATTGTGTCATGACTCATGCAGCTGTTCATAATTTAAACATGAGCATAAATCCACATTTCTATCATATTTTCATATGGCAAAGATGATCAATGCAAGATTACATTCCAGTGTTTTCTTAACATGCTAAACTGATTCACGCATGGGTTTAACATATAACCACATCAAATATATGAGAAAAGAAATTAAAAGGTCAGTTCATACCTCATTTCCAGCAGGGTGAAACCCACCACCACCATAATCGGTGAACTGGTCAAACTGGTGAATGGCATTTGAACTTCTCCTATCCCACAAAATTCCATTCCATAGCATCATCGTGTCCATTGGGCTAAAATGTATGAGGGACTGTGCATGTCCCCGAACCATGCCTGAATGGTTGCTTGAGCTATCAGGAAGCCTCAACTCTACATTGTAAGTTTGTACATCATATAGAAGAACCTCTCTACGAGATGTGTCCGATGATAAGGCTGCAAAACTGGTACCTGAGTGGCTAAAACGAGCAGCCTTACACCCTTCAAATGAATGTAAGGGGCCACCTGAAATTGATGAAGCTTCCCACAGCTTTACATCATATAACGCTGAAGAAAGAACCAACTGAGTTCCACCAGAGAGGGCTGATTGAACTAGTGTAACACAAGTCTGATGGCAAGTCTGGCCCTCCAACAAATTCCCACTGTTAGAATCAAATATTTTCAGCTCACCCGAATGACTTCCCGTTGCGATTCGTGAAGATTCCCCAAGAAAAGTAATACATGTCAAAAGGGCAGCATCAGCACGGCAAGTGCGACAGGGCCTATATCTACTGTATATAAATTGGCGATCTCTACGATGAGCATGAATCCCACCATATTTTTTCCTGAACTCTCGGCTACTAACCCGTGCAGTTATATTTGCAGGCGCATTAAGACTACGGCTAGGTTCTGGACAGACATGTGGTTGCAAGAGAGAAAGTGGTGGCAAAGTGGTAATAGGGGCTGGGCACTGCCGATGTTGGTGCTTTAAATATTGTACAACCAATGAGTCAAGAGTCATCCGTTCAGTTTTTTCATACTGAGAGTTACCAGGCAGGCCAAGCTGAGCTACAGGTGTTGTTGGTGCTCCGGGAGTGATTTGACATTGAATATCATCTGAATTATCTATAG